>CM060945.1:741409275-742609275 GCA_030765085.1 Allium cepa
AACATCATGATGTTAGCTGAACGCCAAAATAGATAAGTATTCAGAACACATTTTCTAAAATTAACAAGTGAAGCTTCTATAGTTTACATTAAGAAAATAGAAATAGCATTCAAAGAGTATTCCCAATTGAAAATAAATTTAGAATCTATTTGGTTTGAATATTTAAGTTTTGTGGCTGCGCTTTCAAAATGCATTTCAAAAGCATAAAAAGGAGAAGGCTATGAAAAAATATTTTTTATACAAATTGATAACTGACTCTTTTTTTTTTTTTCTCAAGACAGTGAATATAAACTGTGCAGATAATAGAAAACAGGAAGAAAAAAAAAATTCAAATGCATTTATTTTTGTATATTTTAGTTGTGATAAGCAAAATACTTGTTAAATATTATTTATCTCAACTTGCATATGGAGCCAACTAGTATTCACTTCTTCGCAGTGAGATGGATACTAGCAATTGTCATAACTTTCATTTGGAATTAAATTGCCAAAAATAATTTTATTGAGCACAAAACTTCACTCTTTGTAAATGCATTTAACAAAACGCTAATTTTATTCATACACCAATATTATTTTACATAGATCAAAAAATTTAACAAAGTAGCATACACCAAAAACTACTTTATATGCATCATTTTTTCAGTTACAAAATTACACATGCTTCTATCTTCCATATCTTTTCTCTTTCAAACTTAAACTCATTTATACAAACCTAGAGATTCCTATCATTTAATTAAGTTAAAATTTAACAAAGAGAACTTTAATTTTTGTACTAATATTGAAATTGTTTGTAAAAAAATTTTTGCAATTTCAACAAAATTGACTCTCGATTTACAAAAACTTAAACAAGTTTTATAGTTAATATTTTAGATTTCATAACTTCTTCATCAAAATATATAGATTCGACAAATTTTCATTAATGTTAAGTTTTTAATTTGATGGATTATAAAAGAATAATATAAAATGCAATTAATAAAAAGGTATTGTAGTAAAGAATTATTTAAGGAAAACTAATGGTACATCTAAGGTGATATTCCGTGTATGAATAGAATTCACCTTACCAAAATTGTAACAAGTAAAAGGGAGAGAGTTTAACAATATCTGAAGTAGTAGTTGTACATGAGTATATCAAGCTATACAATACAGTCCTTGCACCTCTATATCAGCATTCCAATATAAAACCACATACATAATCACCAAAATTGATGCATGCCATAATAATAGTTGTAGTAGTAGAAGAAGTAGTAGAGAAGAATCAGGCGAATCAGCCCATACTGATACATAAACATCATACAGTCAGCAACACAATTTAGACTGCTTCATTGCATTGAACACTAACTGTACAATAACCAAAAGAAAACTTGAATGGTTGAATTTTGTTTATACAACTGTTGAATATAATGGAACAATCAATACCATGCAAATAAAGAATGCATCCAGAGGTGCGATTATCATCATCGGTATACATAATCAATAAATTAAACAAGTAGACTATATTTTACGACCTAACCCTATCTAATCGTGCTCTGATTTCGTCCATTTCATCATCATCCTCACCTTCAGCAACTGCTTCAGGCTGCATCAAAAATAACAGAGAAGTCTTTTAATTGACAAAAATTCATTCAGCTCATGGGTTCATTATTTATTTTGTTTAATCTTTTCTCTTTTTTCTTTTTTTGGTCTCGTAACATGACAATATTTAAATATAGGATTTTTTTTCGATTTGGCCTGGTTTTTAAAGTTATTATTGCATATAGCCTTGTTTTAAAACTAATATCAAATACAGCCTTGTTTTGGTCAGAACGGTGCTAACTGCTCAAAATGCACTGGCGACTTTTGAAAAGTCGCCAGTGTAAAAAAAAATTTCTGGCGACTTTCGAAAAGCCGCCAGTGTTTTCTTTTTTGAAATTTATTTTTACACTGGCTCCTTTTCAAAAGGCGCTAATGTATTTTTTGAAGAAAAAAAATTACACTGGCGACTTTTCAAGTCGCCAGTGCATTTTGACCAGCTCGACGCTGAGCTGGCCAAAACAGGGCTATATTTGATATTAGTTTTAAAACTGAGCTATTTGCGATAATAAGTTTAAAAACGAGGCTAAAATGAAAAAAAATCCTTAAATATAAGTACAATAAGACAACCGATTTATAAATATTAGATTTTGCTTCACAAACTATTCCTAAACAAATAGAGTTTTGCAGGGATAATAGATAATAAGCAAGAAAGTACCTCCGATGCTGTTCTTTGAGCTGCCAAAGGTTGTTTAGTTCTCTCTTTTCTAACTGCATCTGGAAGTTGTGCAGCAGTCTCGCCTGCAATAGCAGCGAGAACTTTCTCGACTTCTTCTTCAGTTTCTTCCTCCATGTCTTCCGAGTCTAGAGCTGTATCAACAGCATCATTTACCATTTCTTCAATCACACCCGCCTATAAGTATTCCAAAATTTGTAAAATTGAACATACCCAATTGTTCGTTGTTTATACCTTCAGAGTGGTAAATTGTACACGTTAGTTGCTAACTGGAGCTCACATGCATACATGCACACAGAGACGTGCGTGCGCACATACATACATACATACATACATACATGTAAAATCTGAGGGAGTAGTACTATGCTTCATACTCTGTGCATATTCGTGTATATATAGGAGGATTGAACTTTCAACCTCATCAGTCAAGAATGGCCCTTGGGTAAAGCCACTGAGCCATGACTTTGAGCCCATTTCACAATAGGATACCAAAATAGAAACTAAGTCAAAATCAAGATGTAAAAATTTACACTAAGCCAATAAAAACCATTATACGAAAATAAAAATAGACACTGAGTGCAAGGAAGATGAGCATTAATTCATCCTCTATTTCTTTAATTTATAGTTTCTAAATTTAAAAAACACAACTTTCACAAATTCCACAATTCATAATTTTCAACATTTACTTTCATTAAGTAAATCAGAGAATAGATTAGAGCATCATATCAATTTCAGAAATCACAATTTTGCAAAAATGGATAGACTTATTTATCTTTGTTTTTAATTAACTTTATATTATGTATTTTACGAAATTTTAATACGACATGAATGCTAAAACTCATGGTAATTTTGCTTTGAAATTTAACGACTAACATTTCTAACACAAATTAGTTGCTAGAAAAAATTAACCGTTGTATGAGTTGAAGTATTAATACCAAGGCAGCTGTTCTTTTGTTATTACATTTGTTATCTTTATCGTGCATATAAACTACTTTGATGCTTTATTTTTATTTATATAATTAGTAGTTGTAATAGGACTTTGACTCACACTTAGGTCTAGGTATCAGAACTCCTAGGACCGGCCTTGTCATCAGTGGAAACCAACTGCACAACGCATGTGGGGTGAGGGGCGTGTGTTACTGGCTGCTGTAAAAAACAACAAAACAACAACAAAAATACACACAGCAAAAACAAAAAACAAAAAACAAAAAACAAAAAAAAGCAAAAAAATCCAATGCAATCATATTGACCATGCCTATATCACTCTTTCAAAGTGAACATTTCCTCACCGTTGAAGGATAGAAAACTTTAACCCTGCTGGGAATTGCAGTTGTTGAGTAGCATAACTAGATTTGCAACATGTTGCTGCCACTACTCATCCTGTGATTTACCCAGGTTATGTGTTGAAGGTTCAGTGCGTGATTCTTTAGAGTTTACAAGCATAAGCTTCGTTTTCTGAGACTTAAATTAAAATGCTTGCTAACAAAGATGAATTATGTAGAAATAGAACTACAAACTAATAGGTATTCCTTGTTATCTCATGTAAAAAATTTCCAAGGGTTTTGCTTTTTCATTTGTTATTTTCAACTTTTTAGTTACTAGCCATACTAACAAGTTCAAAGTTCATAAAGAAAATAAAAATTCATCAAAAGTCAAACAGAGTAATAAGCATATTAAATTAGTGAGACTAATGAGTTACGGAATGAGAATAAGAAAATGCAATGAACTTCCATGAAAGGCGATCATCGCAATTTTGTGAAAAACTTCAAAATGGTCATGCTGATTTAGTTAAGACTCAAGAGCATTTATATTTATTGTTATGACATGAATTACCTTAATCATTTCTCTGCTGAACTCTTGCATTGTAGCAGCAACTTGTGGGGCCTTCATAAGATTATTGACAAGCTTCATAACCTCTGCGCTCTTTGATAAATGTCCAACAGTTCTAGCAGTAGCTAAAACAAAATGCACGGTGGTGAACTAATAAGATTTTTTTTTTTTTTTTTTTCAACATTTGACTTATGTTGGTAATGTATAGGTATCGGTATCACATTAACCAATAACCATGGTAACATAAACTCCACAGCGATATTCAAATAGTACAAACAGATATTTACCTGACATAAGGTTATTATTTGCAAATAAATACAATTTTGAACCAAATACACCATATAAAAAGATTATTATTCAAATCAAAATTCAAACTGGAGAGTGTTATAGTTACACTAATTCAAAGATGGTTTAGGGCCAATTAAAATTTTGCTACGGAAAAATTCTCCACAATGGACAAATGCAGTTCTACAAATAGAACTTTGACTATACCCAACACGTAAAATTATGTTCCAAAATTGTATAGCATGTAAGTCACTTTGAACAAGGTCGGCTATTGAAAGATTATACAACATAATTACATGTATCACTTACCAACTAGTTCACCAAGATGCATTGAAACTGAATTCAACTGTGCTTTATTTCCATAAAGACGGTTCACTGCCTGCCTTGATCTCACAATTTCCTTAGCGAGAACCTACTTACAAAGAAAACAAATAACTGTTATTCTGGTTGATTTCAACATCAAAAAATGTGTGTGGGTGGGAGTTTTGGGCGTTTGTGTGTGGGGATATAAATCCCCTCCAGCCCTCCCTCCGTCCTTTTGTGCAAGAAAATTCAAAGCAACATAAATATTCATAAGTTACGTTCATTAAGCAACTCTCAATGCAAAATTTGGAATCCTTCTAAGACTTCTACCCCTTTCAAACATGTTTTCGACGGAACGCTCAAATACAAACAACATCGATCTTTTATTTTTCAACAATCCCATTCTTTTTTTTCTAATAGAATTACACTGCACAGAAGTGCTAATTTTTTTGACAAATTACACCTTAATCATATCCAAGCATAATCCATTGTGAATTCAACCATGATTTATACTATTATACAACAAAAATAATAATTTGTGTATAACTTGAAGTCTAGATCTCTATAAGGGAACAAGGTATTGAAGTGCTCCTATCCTCAAAATCTTTGTATCCTACACTACAGTAATGTTAATCAAATATTATGACGACTAACACAGGCACTATCACAAATTTGTGCATTGACATTGTAAATGAAGGGCATTTGCCTATTCCATTTTATTTGAAAACAATAACGAAATATTCATAGGCAAGATGTTTCTTCATCGACGATGACGACAATAATAATGATAATTAGTTATTGATCTTGTGGAGCAAAAATGATTTTTCAGATAAAAAGGAGGATAAAACCAAACAAGGTAGCAATGAACCAATTGGTGTGAAGTTTTGTTGTAACTGAAAGGAACATGCAAGACAAAGATACTTGGTAATTGACTATTATGATGGAAAAAGTAAAAGTAATATTTCAACCATATGAGCAGGTGGTTTAGCTAGAAATACTATGTTCACTGATAAGCACAGTCATACTTGATTCTATCAATCAAAAGAATTTTAATGAGGCCAAAAAACCGTTTACCTGCAGTAATAAAATTAAGATCCTTACAACCATTTTAGAAGTGTATGGGCATCCTAAATAAATTTGGAGATGCAGCAGCCGTAGGGATTTATTTTGATAAAATGGTTCCGATGAATAAGATTTTTATGAATACTCAAATTTTTCTAAGTTAATGGATGTCCCCGATAAGCTTACAAATAATTTGAAGACGCACATCTGAACTTACAAACACAAACAAATATATCTTTTGCTCCTCTTACCATGTGAATCATCATCGCTGGCCTCTTTTTGGTTATGCGATATTAAGAACTGAAGATGTACAAACGTTTGTGTTTGCACAAAGAAGGGGCAAACACTCCAATCGAATCAAAAATGAAAATTAAAAGATTAAGAATCGAATGAGACGACACAATTTTTAAAGTGGTTCACTAAACTCTTAAGCATACGTCCACTATCAACTTTATTTCGTTTACTTTCACAAACTCAGCCAAGTTACAAAGGTTTCTGTACTCGAAATGAATTAGTTTCAAAAATGGCAGTATCACCTTGCAAAAAGCGGAAATAGAATCAAAAAAGTCATTGTTTAGCTCCGAGATTGAACACGTATACATTTAGATCCGAGATTCCAAGCCATGAAGTTGTCAAAATCGACAACTTTGACAAGTAAAACCGTTCGATACTGATCAGTTTCGGTCTGTGCCGACCGATTTCGCTTGCTCATTTCTTTGGTCTCCCTTCATAGTTGTTTGAGTCTTTAAGCTTTGTATCTTCGTTGATAAAATTATTCATCAAAGAGTGGTCGGTACCGAACGGTTTTGCTTATCCAAAACTTGTCTTTTCCCTCAAAAGCACGAGTAGTATCACTAGTAGCCTAAAGTGGGCCACAATTGACTTTGATCGGTAAGAGCTGAACGGTCTGGACAGGTCGGTACCAACTGGTTTGGCATCTTCCATACTAAGCTAAATCTTGTGGCTCTTCGTTCTTCAACCTTGACATCTCCTAAGTTTATTGACACATTCCTTCATCGTCTTGAATTCCGGATTCATCGAGATGTCGTTTGGTTCAAATACCTGATAATATTTGCCCTTCAATGTATGTTTTGAGAAATCAAAGCGTGCTTTGGATCAAGATAGGCGACCAAATTCAGTTTTGCAAAGACATTCTCATCATATGAACTGTTGTTGTGAAACGCTGCATCTTTGAGAATATCAACACTCCGCACCATACAGCCATGAGTTGCATCTTTTCCGGAGATAAAAATTGAAGTCCTCTAACTGAAGTCTTTAATTTTTGCTGAGAATTTTCTGAAAGCTACTTTAATATCTAATCGGGTAGATTTCCTTTCTTTTTTAAAGCATTCTGATACCACTAAGTACCGACCGATTATGGTTGGTACCAAACAGTTTTCCAAGTCGATATACATTCAACCTTAAAACTTTTCCAGATTCATTCTCACTTTGCTTTTATTTCCAATGTATATGTTTTTGGTCCTTGACTTTCCAAACCGCGACTCCTTAAGCTTTCGCCGCCGCAAAGCTCTTTAGCGCCGCTGCTAAGCTCAAATTCCTGTCAATGTGTTCGTCGTCGATCACTCAGGCGACAAGCCTCAATCGATTCAAACTCCAAGTCCAAACCATCACTTCTCGATTTCAACGCCAAAGGTGGGTGGCAGCCGTCGCCTTTCTTGGGTCACTGCTGCACTTGAGTTAGACCGTGGTCGCCCTGCCGTCATTCACCGCTCGTCCCCATCGCCGCTGTCTATCCACGTCACTGTCGCCACTCCCCCTTGATTCAGTTCATTTTGGGCATGCTAATTCGACCGATAAAGAAATGGAGATGTGATGGTGGTGATGTGATTGTCGAGCGGTTCTACTTCAACGATGGATGAACGCTTGGGTTCGATCAAGATGTCGCGAACAATCGACTCGTCGAACGCTTTCTAGCATTCAACGAGTTCAAATTTCGACATTTTGAGATTTTCAACTCATCGACATTTGAAATCGAATAACACAATTCTGTAGTCTGGCAAAGAAAAGCTCTACGCCCGCTTTCGACGATGGTCGTTATCGTAGCCTCTACGATAATGGGTAAAATCCGACATACGGCTTCATAGTGGGTTGGTGCTTGTTTGCCAGCACGATCAGGCTATCTACACAGAGTGCGTCCGTACATCGTGCTAAGGATATACACTACATAGATTGACACATCACATCGCCCCCGTCAATGTACAAAATTCAACCGATCAACACAAGTCGACATCCATGAGGTCTTTTACATCAGCTACACGTTAGTTGAAATAAAATAGTGAAATAAATTATACATAGCATGCTCGTTCTTAAGCTTTCGATGTGGAATAGATGACAGTAGACGATCTCCTTGTCTTTCTACTGGTGCCGATCCTTCCACTTTCCACACTACACCCTTATAAGCAGGCTTATTATCTATCCCGGCATCCTCTTCTACTCCGACAAGAATTGGATGCCATGTTACTCAAGAGCTTCAAATCGCACCTTATAGGCGACCTTTAAGACCCGCTCTACAGGTCGATTAGCTCGGTATAACGATTCTAGACGGCGCTTTTGATTCTCCAACAACTAAGTTGACTACGGCGAATGTAACAACCCGCATATTTTATGATTATATATTTAAATGTTTTATTTAAATATAGCATCGTTGATCGGATTAAAGTCTGAAATGTGATTTTTTGTAAACAGTTGAATTAGAGCTCGAGACCACTTTCATTGGGTTCAAAACGGTGTTTGCATTGAGTATAAACATCGATATGTTTGAAGTTGATTAGAATATTGATATTTTCATTTGGGGCTTTGGGTTTGGGTTTCAGCCCACTAACCCAATAAGAGAACCCAAACCCCTTACCATATACATCATGCTCCACTCCTCTCCTCTTCATTCAACATTTCCTAACACTCTCAAGCCCCAAAAGAAAATTGGAGGAAAAAAAAAGAAATTAAAATTCTTAAGTCCTAGATTCTTAGAAATTCAAGTCCAAGTTAGAAATCAAGGAGAAGATTAGGTAAGCATCCTCTTCATCTTTTTCATCTCAATCTCTCTTCAATTTTTTGAAATTCCGAAAATCTAACTTAGAAAATATTTGCATAGACTGGAGCTTCTAGAGTTGAAGTTGAAGAGTGGTTGATCTTTCCTTTGTTTTAGAGCTTCTCATTCATTGTTTTTGGATTTAAAGGTGAGTTCTTGAACTCACATTTATGTCTATAGATTTTATTGTTGTTAGGTATGAATTTCTAACATCTAGTTCATGTCCAATTGCATTTTATTTGAATTGGTTTTGTGAATTTTTCAATTTTTGGTATTTTGAAGTCAGAATCTATAAAAAATCCTACAATGGATGTTTTGACATGTTGTTTGGAGTGTATTGAAGAGCTTATAGGTCTTAGTTGTCGCTTGGCATAAACCGCTAACCGTCATCGCTCACTCGATCACTTTCAAGTTGAATTGGCCATCAATGGCCTGGGTGAATTCTTGTCCTGAGCTTCAGCTCAGACGTCTGGTATAATGCTCAGACGCCTGAACTACAGAATAAAAATTTCAGACTTACAGCTCAGACGTCTGAGCTTACATCCCAGACGTCTGGACGATCAGGAAGAAAATTCCAAACCTTCAGCTCAAACGTCTGGGAAACCACCAGACGTCCGATGCTGCTAATTTCAGCCATATTGCCTATTTTTGAGTGGATTTCTGTTTTATCGATTTTTGGTTGATATGATTGGTCGTTGTCATTTATTAACGATTTTGATGACTTCTTTTTTGAATTTTTGTGAATATCAATTTTGATGGATTTGATATCGATTTATTAACGTCTGGACGATCTGGAAGAAAATTCCAAACCTTCAGCTCAAACGTCTGGGAAACCACCAGACGTCTGATGCTGCTAATTTCAGTCATATTGCCTATTTTTGAGTGGATTTCCGTTTTATCGATTTTTGGTTGATCCGATTGGTCGTTGTCATTCATTAACGACTTTGATGACTTCTTTTTTGAATTTTTGTGAATATCAATTTTGATGGATTTGATATCAATTTCTATGGTTTTGATTCACGTAATCGAATGTGAATTTTTGGTGATTGATTGTTTTACAGTCATTTCTGTGATTTGTCACTTTTAAAATACAAAGGTTTCAATACTAGTACTAGCAGTAAATACTCAAACTCTTTCATAAAAATGATTTCAACGTTACTTTAAATACGTTTTTAAAACCGTTTTCCAATCTATTGGTATATACAAACATTTACCTCATTCGTATGAGAAATTCAATTAAATGACTTAGCAAAACAAGTGGTATGAAACACTTGCGTTTACTTCGTCGGTAAATTCTTAGACTTGTTCGATTGAAATCTTGTGACAATTTTCGAGTGGAAATCTACAATTTGTTCGTAAATATTTAAATTAAGCTAGTGGTTATGGGACATGAAGCTAAACTCATTTTTACTAGCTTAGTGTAATTTACACGTATCGATCAATGATGATCATTTTGTGATCTAGACTAGCGATGTGCGATGTCTCTTTGTTTGCGTAAGGGACTAAACCTCGTTTGTGAAGTTTCGGCTCAAAATTGGTAGGGTAGCGACTCATGGTCTTCGGGCCGTTTGTGGAGTTTCGGCTCAAATTTGATGGTTAGCGACCATGGAATAGCGTTCCATTTATGATACACGTGTTGGTGAGTTTTATGCTCCTGTTTGTGATAAGCCTTCCCTTTTGTGTTTTCTGGATTTCTAATTATTGATTTCTAGAATTTGTGTTTCACCAATTTTTGTGATTGATATAAGCTTTATCAATATTTGTGCTTTGGTGAATAAAATAAAGAATGAGACATTATTTTTGGTGTTTGAGAAAATTTGATATATTGTATAATTTTTGTTGTTATCGTATATATTTTTTATATCTCTTATTCTATCTCATCTTGTATGATATTTATAGCTAGACTGATCCGTTTTTTATTTCTCTTCTTAAATAGTACTCAGGTCAGACCGAGGTGTTATAGGTGCTTCCACTTGACTTCTTAGCAGGGGCTAGCTTTTGACTTTAAGCTAACTACTTTAGCTTAGTAATTTTTCCTCATATACATTTGAGATAGAGACTCATTGATGTATATTTATTCTTTTCTGATGTAGTGGATCTTGTACGACCACTACTTTGATGTACACTTCTATGTGTTATATTCATATCTGTTTCCGCATTAGTGATATGAATATCTCTGACTGATTTGTGTTGTGCTTATTTTATATTTGTTTCCGAAGGCCACATAGCCACTGTATAGTAGCTTTGATTTTGTATTTGATATGTCGGATTTTCTCTAAAAAATGCATGTTACACTATCTGACATATCGGTACTCGCACAAAGCAATTACAAAGATGGTCGCTCCTCAACAGCCTTATTTTCGCGCTAGTTGACGGCATTACCCAGTAATGTCCTTGGTTACTGTGAGTATGGAGGTGGGACGCCACAGCTTGGTATCCGAGCCAAACTTCGGAACAATATAGAATAATCTAGCAATGATCATTGTCCTAAGTCTCTTTTAGGAATCGTGCCTTAGGATTTAGTTCGAGTCTTAGAACTTGTTTTATCCTTTTTTTTATGATGCCTTATTTTATCAATCAAGTTTGTTTGATATTTATTGTGAGAATAAACATTTTTCCTCTTCTTTCTTTCTTAAAGAAGAGATGGTTAGACCTGGCCGTCCGCGTCGGTCAATCCGGTGTTACTCCTCAAGATGGTGTATTTATGTTTGCCCAACAGCTTTTAAATCTCGTAAAGAATGCTCAAGCCGTCGGACCCATTACAGAGCCTACTCATCCTAAATCTGGGTTTGCACGCTTGTGCAGAGATTATACCGATTTAGGAGGAAGGTCATTCAGAGGTTTTGAAAGCGTTATAGAAATCCAAGCTGGGCATAGAACGTGCGATCGCATCTTTTCTCGCATGAATCTTGTGGATCTACATCGAGTCCAAGTGGCTTCTACATTGCTCCAGGAGAGAGCATTAGATTGGTATGAGCATTTGATCTTGCAAATTAATGAAGCAGATCTTACTTGGAAGCAATTTCGAGAAATGTTCGAGTTGAAGTTTGTGTCGGAAGCTGAAAAGGCAACTTTAGCTCGACGCTTTATTGACCTTGTTCAAGGTAAATCTTCTATGACGGATTATGTCGCATCTTTTGAATATCTCTCTAAATATGAGATCGAGTATATTAATACTTTCTTGAAGAAAAATCAAAGGTTTATCTATGGGTTGAATAAAAACCTCAGAAAGCTTTTACTTCTAAAACTAGAAGTTCCTTTTGATCAGCTTATAGATATTGCTCTTCGACTTGAAGAGCCCGATAAAGAAAGTGTTGTTGAAGTTGTGGGTGTCAATAAGAACTTCAACAACAACAAGAAAAGGCCTATTAAGTTCAAAGGCCTTAATCCCAACAAGGAAGGGAAACAAGCAACTTCGGTAGCAAAGACTCCTAACTTTAGTCGTGGACAATGCTACAATTGTGGTTCTACGGACTACTATGCAAATAGGCGTTCGAAACCCTTTTTTTGGTTATTGCAAAAGTTTGGATCATTTTATATCTACATGCCACATACTTCAAAGTAGGAGAAAGGGAGAGCTGAATGTTGTGCAACCTCCTACTAACACTTCTCTTGGTCAAGGTATTTCTCATTCAGTCTTTGATGGCATTAATTTGTTTCGTGATTATCCTATTCGAGTTCTTCTGATATGGGTGGATCTCACTCTTTTATATCAAAGGAACTTGATATTTTTTCTTTAAATATTATGGACTTGATGACTTCATTGAGAATTGCGAATTCGATTGGTGGATCCGCAACACTCGGTTTACTTTGTAAAAGATGTCATAATTATTTTATGTGATTATGCTTTCCGATTCGATTTGCATGTTGTCTACTTAGGTTTCAGTCAGAATTGATTTTTGAAAAAGGATTGATTTAATCATCATGAAGCCCATATCCTATATCCCGATAGGAATATCCATCTTCGACATTCTCAATCTGTTAAGTAGGTTTTTATTTTTCTTAATGATTTCGACCCCAATTCGATGACATCATTTTATTCTTTAAACCCACATGATGAGGAAAATGTTACTTCCATCATTCAAGTAGTTCGTGAACTTTCCGGTATCTTTGAGCTTGTCTTAGGATTATCACCTAAGCAATCTATTGAGTGGTGCTAAGGTCTTTTCAGCTCGACATTGCCACCAGTTTTCATCAGCTATGAATTGCGGAGGATAGTGTTCCCCTTACCGCAGTCCGCACTCATTATGGTTCTTATGAATGACTCGTGATGTCATTCAGTTAGTCCATCTTATGAATCGAGTATTCTACAAATATCTCGATGAGTCCGTCCTTGTATTCATTGGTTATAGGTGAAAACGGCAATTTAAAATTTGCAAATCTTTTTAATAAGATATTTATAAGTATAATTGGATTTTGTTCTTAAAACGAGCAAAGAATATTCGTAAAGTTTTTAAGAGATTTATCATATAGAAGATGATTTTGTGTTGTGTTGTCCACTGAGTGCTTTAAGAATTCTGATCGATGCGCCTGATCAACGTTAACGATAGGAATCTCCTAAACGCTATGATGAGACAGTCAGATATAGTAAATTGACTTGTAATAAGTTATTTTTTCTAAAAAGATGAATACATAAAGTTAATATAATTTTGAATGTCTTAGCTTTTCGAGAAAGAGGATCATTAAAAAGAGCTCCTTTCCGATGCTTCAATTATTGTGATTCCCGAAGGGAACCAAAACTTCACTGTTTGTACCGATGTCAGTGGTATTGGTTTGTGTGTTGTTCTCATGCAAAAGGGAACGTGTTATTGCCTATGCTTCTATACAATTAAAGCCCGCCGAGCCTAGATATGTCACTCATGATTTAGAGCTTGCGGCCATTGTTTTCGCTTTTAGAATTTGGCGTCATTGTCTTTTGGGAAATAAATTTGTTCTCTACACCGATCATAAATCTTTGAAGTATTAATTTACTCAAAAGGAACTTAATTTGCGTCAACAAAGTTGGCTCAAGTTTCTTGCATCTATAATCTTGATATTCTTTATACTCCCGGAAAGGAAAATCGTGTGGTCGATGCCCTTAGTCGTAAGCAACAAACGGTTGTTTCCATGATGATATCCGAATGGAATGATCTCGAGACATTGTCCACTTGTGAGATTCGAGATCGTGAATCTGATTCATGTTCATCTCATGTTGAGTTTTTTTACAATAATGGCTTCCAATCTAGTATTGGTATGGCACCTTTCGAGACACTCTACGGAAGTCCATGTCGATCTCCTTCTTATTGGCTTGAGGCCGGTGAGAAGCTGGTTCTAGGTCCATATTTTATTCGTGATTTCACTGAAAAGATTGACCTTATTCGTCATAGGATGAAAGAAGCTCAAAGTAGACAAAAATCCTACGTTGATAACCGAAGAAGGAATTTAGAATTTTCTGTGGGAGATTTGGTATTCATTTTTGTTTCACCTATGAAAGGTGTTGTGCGTTTCAGTCGATCGGGAAAATTAACACCTCGATATATTGGTCCATTTTCCATCACTGAACGCATTGGTTCTGTGGCTTATCGTCTTTTATTACTGGCTCAATTTTCTGCTATTCATTTAGAGATTCATATTTTATTCTTGAGCCCGGTGTTATTGAAGAAATTGAAGTTTCACCTGATTTGACTAATGAGCAACATCCTATTCGTATCATTGCTACGGAAGTTAAACGCCTTCGAAATAAAGATGTTTCACTTGTGAAAGTTTAATTGTCCTCAAATCCTAAGGATTGCTCTTGGGAATCAAGAGAATTCATCGAACGAACACACCCCGACTTACTCTCTCGTGCTCCTTAAGGTGAACTTCTCATTTCAAAATTTTCTTCTGTGTTATGCCTTAGTATGGTTGTTACTCTTTATTTTCTAGTTAAGTATTGCGAGGACGTAATTTCTTTAAGGATGTGAGTCTGTAACAACCCGCATATTTTACAATTGTATATTTAAATATTTTATTTAAATATAGCATCGTTAGTCAGATTAAAGTCCGAAATGTGACTTTTTATAAACAGTTGAATTAGGACTCGGGACCAATTTCATTGAGTTCAAAACGACGTTTGCGACCTTTTCAAGTATAAACATCGATATGTTTGGAGTTGATTAGAATTTTGATATTTTCATTTGGGGCTTTGGGTTTGGTTTTCAGCCCACTAACCCAATAAGATAACCCAAACCCCTTACCATGTACATCCCACTCCTCTCGTCTTCATTCATTCCTAACATTTTCTAACACTCTCAAGCCCTAAAAGAAAAATGAAGGAAAAGAAAAGAAATCAAAATTCCTAAGTCCTAGATTCATAGGAAATTCAAATCCAAGTTAGAAATCAAGGAGAAGCTTAGGTAAGTATCCTCTTCATCTTCTCCATCTCAATTTTTCTTCAATTTTCAGAAATTCCTAAAGCCTAACTTAGGAAATATTTGCATTTGATCATATATTGGAGCTTCTAGAGTTGAAGTTGAAGAGTGGTTGATCTTTTCTTTATTTTAAAGCTTCTCATTCATTGTTTTTGGGTTTAAAAGTGAGTTCTTGAACTCACATCTATGTCTATAGCTTTCATTGTTGTTAGGTATGAATTCCTAACATCTATTTCATGTCCAATTGCTTTTGATTTGAATTGGTTTGATGAATTTTTTTGGTATTTTGAAGTCAAAATTTATGAAAAATCATACATTGGATGTTTTGACATGTTGTTTGGAGTGTATTGAAGAGCCTATAGGGCTTGATTGTCGCTCGGCATAAAGCCCTAGCCGTCATCGCTCACTCGATCGCTTTCAAGTTGAATTGGTCATCAATGGCCTAGGTGAATTCTTGCCCTGAGCTTCAGCTCAAACGTCTGAAGCTACGGAATAAAAATTCCAGACATACAGCTCAGACGTCTGAGCTTACATCCCAAACGTCTGGGCGATCTGGAAGAAAATTTCAGACCATCTTAGACGTCTAAGAAAACCACCAGACGTCCGATGCTGCTAATTTCAGCCAAATTGTCTATTTTTGAGTGGATTTTCGTTTTATCGGTTTTTGGTTGATCTGATTGGTCGTTGCCACTTATTAGCGACTTTGATGACTTCTTTTCTGGATTTTTGGGAATATCCATTTTGATGGGTTTGATATCGATTTCTATGGTTTTGATTCACGTCATCGAATGTGAATTTTTGGTGATTAATTGTTTTTACAGTCATTTCTGTGATTTGTCACTTTTGAAATACAAAGGTTTCTATACTAGTAGAATATACTCAAGTTCTTTCATAAAAATGATTTCAACGTTACTTTAAATACAAATCTCATTTTTAAAACCGTTTTCCAATCTATTAGTATATACAAACTTTTACCTCGTTCGTATGAAAAATTCAATTAAATGACTTAGCAAAACAAGTGGTATGAAACGTTTGCGTTTACTTCGTCGGTTAATTCTTAAACTTGTTCGATTGAAATCTTGTGACAATTTTCGAGTGAAAATCTACAGTTTGTCCGTAAATATTTAAGTTAAGCTAGTGATTATGATACATGAAGCTAAACTCATTTATTTACTAGCTTAGTGTAATTTACACTTATCGATCAATGATGATCATTTTGTGATTTAGACTAGCAATGTGCGATGTCTCTTTGTTTGCGTAGGGGACAAAACCCCGTTTGTGGAGTTTTGGCTCAAAATTGGTGGGGTAGCGACCCATGGTCTTCGAGCTGTTTGTGGAGCTTCGTCCCAAATTTGATGGTTAGCAACCATGAAATAGCGTTCCATTTGTGATACACGTGTTGGTGAGTTTTCATGCTTCCGTTTGTGATAGGCTTCCCCCTTTGTGTTTTCTGGATTTCTAATTATTGACTTTTAGAATTTGTGTTTCATCGTTTTTTGTGACTTATATTGATAAGCTTTATCAATATTTGTGGTTTGGTGAATAGAATAAAGAATATGACTTTTTTTGTGTTTGAGAAAATTTAAGATATCGTATGATTTTTGTTGTTATCATATATATTTGTTATCTCTTATTTTATCTCATCATATATGATATTTATAGCTAAACCGATCCATTTATTATTTCTCTTCTTAAATAAAATTCGGGTCAGACCGAAGTGTTACATGTGCTTCCACTTGACTTCTTAGCAACGGGCTAGCTTTTGACTTTTGGCTAACTACTTTAGCTTATTAGTTTTTGCTCATATACATTCAAGATAGAGACTCATTGATGTACACTTAGTCTTTTGCGATGTAGTGGATCTTGTATGACCACTACTTTGATGTACACTTTTATGTGTTATATTCATATTTGTTTCCCCCTTAGTGATATGAATATCTGTGACTGATTTTGTGTTGTGCTTATTTTATATGTTTTCGAAGGCCACATAGCCACTGTGTAGTAGCTTTGAGTTTGTATTTGATATGTCGAATTTCCTCTGGAAAAGAATTGCATGTTACACTATCTGACATATCGGTACTCGTACAAAGCAATTACATAGATGGTCGCTCCTCAACAGCCTTATTCTTCGCGCTAGTTGACGGCATTACCTAGTAGCGTCCTTGGCTAGTGTGAGTATAGAGGTGGGACGTCACAGCGAAGCTAAGTAGGATCGGTGAAAAGCACGAGGTTCCTGAAAACGAAGTGCTCCTTCTCTTGCCTAATCAAAAAGCTCACGACCCTCCAGGAGCTACACCACTTGTAATTGCTACATGCGCCCGTCTGGTATCGTCCCTTCATTTAACAACTTTTTGAGATTTTGCAAATGTTGGGATCTGCCCCGTCTCAAATCCATCCTAACGGCTACACCGCTCTAAACTTTATATGTATGATCTTCACGATGCATCTAGGGAGATCGCCCACATTCATTGAGGTATTTTTCTATTCTACTTCAAGAAGAGATCTAACCATCCTTCACTTATGATTCTCGAATCATTCAATAGATGCAAGATCGTAGAAGGGCTACACAACAAAAAACCCAATGGCTTCCACTAAAGATGGCTCTTTGGACACAAGTTCTTCATCTAATGGTTCCGCCACTTGGACTTCCTTCGTCTAAGTGACTAACATTTCTCGTAGATATCCCTCGAAGGGTCGAGACTCACTATTATCAAGGATATCTTGCAATTTCTTAAAGGGATCGATACGGTACAAAGACACACTTCCTTCTTACTCACCAACATCAGAACGTACCAACATCAATTGCTCTATAATGGCGTTCAACTCGAAGCTACCCTTCTCGAGATCGTTTAAGTTGCAAACGAACCCCGTTCCACATGGGGTCCTTACAGAAGCTGAGGAGCTCCCATGCTCCCACGAACAAGAACAAGAAGAGAGAGGGGAAGTAGAAGAGACTGTCAAGGAAGAGAAGAAAATGAAGACGACGATGATACGAATGAAGATGAGTCGTTCAAGGGGACATCTAATGGCGCTCAGGTTACACCTGCTCCCAGACCTCCACGACTCGTCATCGATACTTCGCTCCTGGCACCCGAACAACACTTGGACCCCATTGGGGAATCAACCCCTCTGGGCACATCCGAAGTTATCTTCGGTATCGGGACCTTCCCACACTAAACTCCCACTGATCTGAATTTCGACGATTTTCTAGCCTCTAATCCTTTGAACTTCGATTTCACCCCAGTTGACATGCCTTTACGCTTCGAGAAAACTCCATCTCTTCGACCCTAAGAGCATGGTATGTAGATCACTTAGAACACACCGGCACTTCCAAATTTCTTAGGATCACGAGCATAATCATTCTACACTCTTTTAAATCTGTTTTGCTGGTTCTGAACCAATTTGTTTCTCTTTTAAGGTACAATGGGAAGCCAAGCCGATTCGATATAGTTCACCACACGGTCGACAACTATCACTTCCAATCACAAGGCGGATCACGCCATTGTTAGGACCAATATTATGAATTTGACAATTAAAGGTTTATGAGGAAGGAACAGGAAAAACGTAAGATTGAGGAGAGGCATCTTCACTTTAACGAACATAAGGGTTCACGCGGTCGATCCAAGCGCGATTCTGATTCTCCTCATCGAAGACGTTCCCATACACAATCTTCCCCAGACCACCAACCTTTCCAATCCTATATTCCCTCATCTTCCCGAGCTTTAACGACTCCAACTGTCAAGCGCCCTAAGGCTCATCTCACTTCTCCCTACAAATCCAAAGCTTTTAGCTCTTCAATTCTCATCAATTCCACAAAGTCGAAAAAGATGCATATGCTAGTAAAACTACTCCACCTTCTCCCCCTAAAAGTCAGGCTCCGCTCCGTAAGACAAAAATATTGGCTACATTCCTTGACTTTTGCCTAGAGGGAGACACGTTTGATTGCAATATCACGAACGTCCCCAAAAATTATCTAATGGGGGCATGTCCAGAAATTAAGAAGTGGTGGAGCAGTATGTTTAATGGAGGAGGCTGGCCAAGAGGTCGAGAAGAAATTGACATATTGGATTGCTGAACACAAAGTTAGATGTGACGTTCTCAACGAACAATCAAAAACTGTGCACGTCATGACTGGCAGCCTCAAATGATAGATAAAAGTTATAGAGGCTCAATCAAAATTGATAAGCTCGGACAATATCTCTTTGCAATCTCTAACACTTCTCACATCTCCTAGAATAGTCGGCTGCATTCCGATTGACGGTTGGCCACAAATATCCATAGTGAAGAATCTTCTTCGTCAAAGCTTATCCCATGTGTAATCACCACAACTTCCTACGTGTATATCCGCAAGGATTAGATTCGTTTTTAACGATACAGCTTAGCAGGACGGTCGAGAATTCTCTCCAGTAAAGCACTCACTCTTACATAACGGTTCGAGGTACCTTATATAGAAGCTATCGCCTTTCGTTGGGACTTTTTAGGGAGAATTCTCTTTAGCACACCATAACTCTTCTTCCTCGACTTCTAAAATTCAATCAACATCTGTCATCCAATCTTGTGACCAAGTTGTATTCGGGCGAATTAGATCGATCAAATAGAAAAATTACTGAACAGAAATCTAAAGCGATAACTATCAAACTCGAACATCAAATAGAAAAGATATATGAAGCCACAAACATGTCAAAGGCTTTCTGAAATAGTCAATGTCGCTCCAATGCCAAGATCCAAAATTCATGCTAAGTCATGGATCGGTACCGATCTGTGCCTAGTGATCGATACCGATCCGTGCCTAGTGATCGATACCGATCCATACTTCTTGCCCAAATCATCACGCAACTCTTGCCACACCAAGCTAGAGTGATTACTAATCAATGCAAGCCAAGTGACGGTTCGCTCTGTATTTTTGGCCCCAGCAATCAGTTGATAAGTCGAATGTCTTGGCTCAACCTCCAAACTAGAGAATTTACTCAAGTTCGAGCCCATATCAATGCAATCAGATGCCAAAGTCAAGAATAGAAATCAACTATGCAATTCCCAAGAATTGAAGAAGGCTTATGACGTATCTTATGCATCGGTACCGATCCCTATGGATGTTGCTTAGGTGGTCACGAGCTTCTCCAAGCAATTTCTCATGGACGTGGGAACGTAGGCTTGAACGTAAAGGATATAATTTCGTTTATTTTCAGCTATAAATAAAGGAGGATATGTTTAGAGGATTTTTTTTGCTTGCTTAACAAATTTCTACATCATTACTGTATTCTCAAGAATCATCACCGATCAATAAGAACAACTTTGTAAAACCTCGACAGAAATCGAATAGCAAAATTTAAGTAGACATAGACAGAAATATTTGTCGAACCATTATAAAATTTGAGTGTTCTTTTCTATTATTTGTTTTTTCTTGAAATTCTCATATTTATTATTTCATTAAGTGTTTGTGTCAACTTTTGACGTAAACAACATTTATCTCATTAACGCTTGTAGTTACCAAACATCTATTGCCACGATCTTAAACAGTCGCAAAACCTCTATTCATGTTCTCTTCTCTAGGGATTTGCACATCGTATGGTGCTCGCTACCGTATAATGCTCAAAATCGCCCAGCAATTCCAATAGTTTTGACAAGCAAGAAGCGAGACTTACACCTTTAGCCTAAAATTCCTTCTAAACCTGACAAACCAACAATTGAGAGTCGCTGAGGATATGCAGCGTATGGACTCTTAATTTCTTTGCTATCTTAAGCTCTTCAACCAATGCTTCATATTCAGCATCATTGTTTGTTGCTTGTAACTCTAGTTTCAAAGCATAATAGATCCTCCAACTTTTCGAGGTTATCAAAACTACTCCAGCCCCAAAATCGTGGTTATGGATGCTCCATCAACATACAACGTCAATTGAGAAAGTTAGACCCACTCTTCCACTTCATCATTCTACATGGTGAGTTTAGAATGAAGTCTGCCAATGTCTGTCCTCGGATTATTTTACTAGGATGGTAAGTTATATCGTACTGGCTTAACTCAATGTTTACTTTACAAATCTTTCTGAAGTCTCGGGACGATATAGTACTTATTTAAGCAGTTGATCAACCAACACCTTTATCGAACGAACTTAGAAGTATAGGTTCAACTCTCTCGATTCAATCAATAAACAGTATGCCAACTTCTCTAACTTTGAATAATGCTTTCTTGCTTCAGAGAACCATTTGCTGATGTATTAAATTGGCCTTTGAATCTTGCACTTCTCACGTGTTAAGGTTGCACTTGGAGCATGTGTCGATGCTGCTAAATAAACGTACAATCTTCTCCTTCCAAAGGCTTGAATGTTATTGGTTGTTTCTTCAAATCTCCCACAGATTCTGAAAAGCTGCTTCACATTCGCTCATCCATTGAAACTCTCCTTTTTCCTTCTTGATGGCAATAAAGAACGGTGCACGCTCATCGCTCACCTTTGAGATGAAACAATTCAATACGGCTATTTTTTCATTTCACACTCTGCATTTCCTTCCTCATCTTTGGGACAGTAACCAGTTTCGATGCTTCAATCTGTTCCGAGTTAGTTTCAATGCCCCTTGAGTTTATAATGAACCCCAAGAACTTGTCTGCGCCGATCACAGTGACTTTACGAACATATCATCCATATAGACTTTTATTGTCCGTCTGATTTATTCTTTAAACATTATGTTGACCAAACATTGGTGAATAGCTCCATCGTTTTTTAGATCGAGCAACACAACTATGTAACAATACAATCTCAAATCTATAATAAAACCGGTATGCCCTAGAGTTGGGACATGTATCACTATCTGATTTAGCCGAAGTACACATCCACGAAAGATATCAATTCATGTCTGGTTGTTCCGTCCAATGGTTGGTTGATTCCTGCAAGAGGAAGCAATCTTCGAGCACGTTTTATTCAGATCGGACTAATCAATGCTTGTTTGTCATTTCCCGTTCGCCTTCTTGACCATCACCGGAGTATGATGCGCAGATGAAGTCATTCATCTTCAACTTATCCACCTCTTCTTTCAAAACAGTGGATCGCTCTAGTTACATACTGTGCCGCTTTTATTTACTGGAGGGTAACTTGGGTTCACATTGTGTATGACACACAATTTCAAGCGATATTCCGCATATATCGAAATGCATCCAAGCAAACACATCCGTGTTTGCCCGAATAAACCCCACCAACTCATTTCTCATCTTCAAGCTGAATTGAGATCTGACTTTAAGAACCTTCGTAGGATCGACATCGTCTATGAGGACATTAATCATCAGCTCTACCAGACTGCCTTCACTTTCTCTGGCTTCTTTTGTGGGTCCACATATTTGTAAAATTTGTTTACCCGAGTCAAGACTTGGGCGGTACCTGCTATGCTTTTGAGGATTTAATGCAGAGGGCTTCTCTGCACTCATCCTTTTTTCTTATCACTTCGTCTTTCTGAGCTCGGCAACATAGCACTCGTAACATGTGCTTTGGTTGCCTTGAATTGCCCCCACTCCGTTATTTGTAGGAAACGTCATCATTAAGCATTACAGAGCAAGCACAATTTGAAAATTAGCAAGGATCCATCGGCTCAGGAAAACATTATAAATGGAGAATCCATCGACTACAAAATTCAATAGCCGCAGCATTATAAGGTCTCCTTTTCCAACTTCAACAAATGACTCAATGCAACTGATTGGATCCTTGGCTTTTTCGATAAATCCTTGAATGCGGACTTACACAACTGTGGATTTCTCTTACTTAATTGCATCTTATTAAAGGTTTGCTTAAAAAGAATATTCACCAAGCTTCCACAATCAATAAGGACTACAGCCGGCCCTATAAGTCATAATCATCATTGAGTCAAGCGTCGGCACTTCAACCCCGTCAGCATCTTTGTTTCTAAAAACAATACCATCATTAATCCGCTTTTATTGCCTTATTGGGGTCCCTTTTCGATGACGTAACACATCTCTTAAGGCGCGTGCCTCAAGGAGCTACTATAGCGTTCCATCTCATTCCAATTTTTCTCCATAAGATGCAGACCTTCTAAAATGGTATTAATCACAATACCCATAGCCGGCTGTCTCGGTCCTTCTCCACTGGATCCATCCTGATTCCCTTAAGTCTTCCTTTGGGACGGACCACTTCTTTACCAGTCCTCTTATGGGTTCCTAACATACTGTTGCAGTTTCTTCTAGGGATCAAATCTTCAATCACATCATATTGTGTCCAGGAGTCAAATGAAAACGACAACATTTGCTAAAACACCTGTCCTTCTTAGTGGCCTCCTTAGGCCTCCTTTTGGGGGTGGCTTATACTTCTTCGTACCTTGCGTAGGTAGATATTCTCAACGGAATCAGTACATTACGTGTAGTCCCTTAGACAAGTGAACCTCGAACGCTTCTTGGTATCTTGCTTTTGCCACCAGCGTTGAAGTTTTTTTGCTTATTCCCATTATTATTGCAGCTATTGTCACCATCTTTCTTGACAGCTATATTACTCTGCATCACGCTGTTTGGTCTAGCTTGACCTCCAATGTTAATTCCTTCATTCAATTTTGTCTCTTCCAAGCGCAGATGTTGATTCGTCTTTTGATAGAAACTTTCAAAGAAGCTGGCTTTTTCATTATCGGTCGCTTCCCAAAGTCAATCTGGCCATGTATCTCCTACCAAAACCATCAACACAATATCTTCCCTTTGGTTCTTTACCTCCATTATGGCACCGTGGAACCTCTTCAAAATGCTTTTCAAGGTTTCACCATTGATGCAAGTTTTCCAAAGACATCGTATCCTTTGGTTGCACAGGATGCATCCTAAATTGTTCAGAAAAATTTCAGCGAGTTGATTAAATGATGATATGGATCCAGGCTCAAGCTACAAAACTATATTGTAGCGTGCCTCTCAAGCAAGAGGGGAAAACATTCACACCTTAAAACCTCTATATCACATGCACCATCCATGTGTTATCTGTACTTCATCAAATGCATGGGATCAGTTAGACCATTATACAGCTGCATTGTTCACATTACAAACTTCTTCGAATAGAGAGCTACTCTAATTTCCTCGGTGAATGCGCTCTAAGTGTGTGGATGATATTCGTCGGTCATCATGTCGTTGTTGATTCTCTTGCAACAATCTCTTAATTCTCTATGTCATCCATGTGTTATTGCCAACGTTTTACCATGAGCGATGATCGTCATGGGGAGTCCATTCACACAGTTTTCTAACGGTGTCGGCGCGGACTTCGTCCTCTTCTTACTTGTCGGTAGTGTTTCCTTCAGCACCTCGAGCCCGAGGACCACTAATTTATCCACCATCAACATCAACCTCCTGCAACTCAACCTCGATAAATTCAATGTCTCTAGAGATCGGTCAGTACCGACCCTTCCGGATCGGTCGGTACCGATTGATATCCTAATTGGGATAATGGCTCCAACTTTCATACTCCCGTGAATTTTTCCCCTTGCATACTCTCCACGCGTCTTCTATTTGTCTTCTATGATTCTGCTCTTATGACGACGAACTCCCCTTATTGGAATCTGAAGACGAATAATCTCTTCTACGTTTTCTACACTTCTAAGTCTCATTTGCTATTGGGGTTGGAACAACTGCTTCATCTCCTCCATGATGGAAAGTTGATTCTTCATCATTTTCTTATTCATTTCAGCCATCATCCTATCTAACTCGGCCTACGTTACTATCTTTGGAGCACTCGAAGTCTTTGCTTGAGTTGGTTAAGTAGTTTCTTCATGCTGAGAGCCTTCAATTTCATGATCGCCTTCAGCAATAGCTTCAAATCTAGTGCTTTTGGATCTACTTGTAGACTTTTGCCAAATCTCACTAACAATAGATCTATATTCGAGTTCAATTCTCAGTGAAAAGCGCAAAAAATGGGCACACCTCAATCGAATCAAAAACGAAAAATAAAAGATCAAGAATCGAATGAAATGCAAGAATACATAATTTTTAAAATGGTTCGTCTAAATTCTTAAAACTACGTCCACCATCAATTTTATCTCAATTTATTTTCACAAACCCGGCCGAGTTACAACGATTTCTATACTTGAAATGATTGAGTTTCAAAAATTGGCAGTATCTGAGTATCTCCTTTAAAAAACCAAAATATAATCAAAAAGTCATTTAGTTATCCATGACTTCCTATTTATAGGCATATTCCTCTGCCATAGTCGGTAGAATGTGATTGAACAAGTAAACATCTAAATCTGAGTTCCTAACCATGAAGAAGTTGTCAAAATCATTAACTTTAACAAGTAAAACCGTTCGATACCGAACAGTTTTGGTCGGTGCCGACCTGTTTTGTTTGCTCGTTTCTTTGCTCTCCATTCATATTTTAAGTCTTCAAGATATGGATCTTCGTTGACAAAATTGTTCATCAAAGAATGGTTGACACCGACCAGTTTTACCGATCCAAAATTTATCTTTTTCTTCAAAGTTGCTGATGATAGCCTAAAGTGGGCTCCATATGACTTTTGACCGGTCATTGTCGAAAGATCTGGACCGGTCAGTACCGACTGGTTTGGCATCTTCCATACTTTGCCAAATTTATTGTGCCTCCTTCATTCCTCAACTTTGACATCTTCTACGCATCTTGATCTATTTATTCAACATCTTGAAATCCAGATTCATCGAGATGTCGTTTGGCTCAAATACCAAATAACATTTTATTTAGTTATTTAACCGTTGGCTTCAAGCTATGGGAGAACGACGACATACCCCATCATTATAGATCAAGATAAACCAATAAGTAGTATTATAAAAAAGATTTTCCCAATATTCTCATCAAACTTGTCTTCGACGTATCAAGAAACTTTTTGAAGATAAGTTAATCATCCTTTATAAGACATTAAAGTTCAAAAAAGAATTGAAAACGTGCACTCGCTTTGAAAGCATAACTGAAGACTTCGAAGGACAATATTTCAACCATAAGAGCTGGTTGTTCAGCTAGAAATGCTATGTTCGCTGATGAGCAAAATCATAATTAATTCTACTAACCAAGAAAATTTTAATGATGTTCAAAAATCATTTACCTTGTAATAGTAAAATTGCTAACGTAAACTTTTAATTGAAAAAAATCTTTAAATTAATAAGGTACGCGCGCTTGTTAAGGGGTGCTCTAATAATAAATTTGATGATTAGCATGAAGGCTCATGTGACTGTCAAATTATGAGTTTGAGGATGTCAAATTATGAGTTTGAAGGATGTCATTTAAACATTTGATAGGGGTTGTTAAAAATACTATCTTGATGAAATTACTTCCAATTACATAATGGCCAGGTGGACTATTTTTTATAGAAAAAAAATCCAAATTTGCTTCTTAAGAATTTTTTTGACATAATGAGTCGTGTCAAATATAGAAGTGTAAAGGTGAATATGAAAATCCAAAAATCCATACAATGTGCATAAATAGCATGTAAATTTGAGGAATGTTTGTAGCTTGTTATTTACTAATTTCATTAACATGTACAAAAAGTTGAAAGATTTCTACTAATTTAATAACATGTACAAAAAGTTGATACAATGATTGTTTCAAAATGAGAATGATCACGAACAATCTTCTTACAAAAATAGTACAACTAGAGTTGACATTTTGCTATTATATTCACGCATTTCAAAAACAAAGTTAAAAAATAAGAAAACAACTAATATCAAGATCGAGATGGTTATAGATAATAAAAGAATGCAGTTTGGGCCAGAAAATGCAACAAAAAGAGAGAAAATCAAGGATCTATAGGGTGTGCAATAGTGTTAACGTCAATCACAAAAGTTAAAATCATCCAGCTAACCAAGAAAATCAAAGAGGTACAAATTTACTTTCTTATCTTCACCAAATAAATTCTTCTTTGATATTGGCAACCATTTTCTGTGTGTGTGTTTGTAGCATAATACTAATATTTTAACGTGTGGATATTGATTAGTGGTAAGTGGAATGCATTATTCTCTATGTTACTTGGTAGTTGGTACTTGTATTAATGTCATACTTGTAGATATCAATCTCGGATTTTGAAGAAAATCTCAAACTAATATTTCAGTTGAAATGTAGGAGATTTAAAACTCTGATAACTAACCAAGCTGCCAAATCTTGAATTTTCAGAAAATCTCGAGTTGATATCTCGAGTAAGATGAAAAAGATTTAAAAACCTTAAATCCCAATAAGTAGCATTTTCAGTTTTTGACAACCACTGAGCAATATCAAAGTAGTATACTACTTCCATAACATAGTCGTATTGTTCGATTAATATACATACAAAAAAAATGGTTGTTACTATTATAAAAGAAATATTTGGTGAAGGTAAGAAATCAAATTTTTACCTATTTGATTTTTGGTTGGTTGGACAATTCCGACTATCATGAATGACACAAACATTGTTGCACATTCTACACATTTTTTCTTTCTTCTTTAAAGTAACTATTAAGCTTTAGAGAATTTTCAAAGTTAAAAACGAAAAATGAAGGAGAAGAAGTTTCCCTTTATTGATGGGCAGGGGTCTATTTATAGTAGTTAGTCGTCGTTGGATGTATGACATGTGTATTTAATCTAACTGTTTTGAATATAACTTCGGTAGATTGTTGATATGTGTTAGAAACACGTGGCACTGATCTAGTGGTTCTGACAACTAGTTGTTGACAAGTGAAGATCAAACGATTGAAAATGCTTCATTCTAGATGAAAAACGATGATGTGAACCAATCTAGTGATGTCACATAGCACTTTGGTGAAAAACGTCAAAATCTCTTAATCTTCCTTAAATCAACCCTTTAACATAATTAGAAGAATATTCTGCACCAATCGCGGGCTGCCACGTATCAATCGGTGATTGGTTCCTCCAATTTGTGATGGTTTCGAGAATAACACATAATAGCATCAACAACATGTGATGGCATTAACAACATATTGCAGTCTTAGTTTACGGACTTAGTTTACGGTGACATGTACTTAAATGCATGCATTTGTTTTTAAAATAGCTTGCAGCAATCTTCGAATCCATAGATCACGATTACCTTGAAAGAATAGTTTGATGTGATAATCATTTAAATAAATGTGTTGCTGTATACATCCGCTAAAACACTGCCTTACGCCACTTAAAGAGATAACGAAAATTGTAAAACACTTCAAACATCCACACAATCGATTAAACATTTCAATATCAACGAATTTTACGAAAAAACTCACTCTAATTTTTTTCATCCACTCCGCTTGAACAATTACTTCTTTGCACTTCATCCAAGATATAGCTTCAATTTTTGTTGTATGATATGAGATATAAAATGAAATCATCACCAAATAAGTTTCAAAAATTACATAATTAAGAATAATTAGTGTGAACTCATGCTACGCACACGGGGTTTACCATATAATTTATTTATTAGTACATTTTTAGATTTTAATCATATGAAGATGAACGTGTATATTTTTGGATTGAATTTATTTAGATTGGTTATTTCTTGGATACTAATGGTAAATATTTATTTATGAATAAATCTACTTAAAGTAATTTTGAAGCACACGTAGTATGGGAATTTTTTTAGAGAATGCTAGATTTATACAAAACAACATTAACATCAACTATCAACTATTCCTGACTTGGTAGCATTACATTACCGAGCATGCCTATTAATTTAAGCGATGCATAAGTTCAAAATAGATTCATCTGAATTAGAATATAAGTTCAATTATATATAAATTCGATATGTAAGGAATAAAGAAATCATGTTAAGTGTGAAATAGTGCTTCTAAATTGATGTAAATAAACAATATTCTAACATTTGTATTAATACACTTTTTGCCCTAATTAATACTAATTGATTAGAAAAATATTTAGTGGCTACAAATGTTATATTCTTAATTGATATAGCATATATAACGTGGGGAAAATAAATAAATAATAAATATTGTGTACTATATTATTATTTTAACTCTTATAAAAATTGGATAGTTTGTAAACTCCTGAGTGAGTGCACCAAAGACTCCCTCCACTTTCGACAATTAACAAATTGATTTAATGTTATCATTGGTAATCGATCCTTGCATCTCATCATTAACTCCAATTCCATAACCAGATAAGATACCACTCGAGAACATCGTGGTGTATTTTCTGGAGCAATCAAACAATTCTAGGATTTCAAATAATCATGCCACCATAAAATGAATAAAATAATACAAAATTTAGCATAATTCCAAGCAAAGTAATTGTCACCATGGAAAATACTTTTGACGATATCGCAGTGAAAATAACTATAAGACAGAATGGCATAACAGTATACGGTTATAACATTATATTGAGATTAATTTAAGATTCGAAATCAAATATTTGAATGGTAGAAGAAATTCATAGAAATAAAATCATACTTATTTATGGAAGATTGAAAGGGGTTGAATTTAATTTGTACCATATTTACATGCAAAAATCAATAGTTGAATTATCTTGCATGCTCTACCATAAGAGGAATGGAAATGAATAATAACAAAATGATTAATATATGATTTGTACACATTAGCTACCATTAAAAAAATAAAAAGAAAGGTGAACTAAATTTAAACATCGAAGAAAAATAAAATCAGAATTTACCGAGAACATCTTATTTATGGAAGATTGAAAGGAGTTGAATTTAATTTGTACCTTCGAAAAGAAGAAGATTAGGTAAATTAAGGAAGAACGTTTATGAGGAGAGAAGATGTTTTTGTTTCTGAAATTAAATGGAAATAAGAAGGCATTTAAGAGAAATTGATTGAAAGGATACCACATAGCAAGAGGAGAAACTGAACATAGCTGAGAGTGAAAAGAGGAGAATTTAGAACTCACTTTTAATAGTATAGCATATATTTATAACTGTATTTTAAATTTATAAATATTTGTAGAAAACTGGAGCATGGCTAATGAGATTTGAGTTTCACGATTGTTGTCTATGGGTTCTTTTCAGAGTATGAAAGCAAGAATGCTTATTCTTTCATAAAACAAGATAATAGTAATAATAAAGATTGGTAAGTGTACAAAGATGAAAGAAGTATTTTACTAAATATTAATGGATGAAAGAAGAGATGCGTGAAAGAAGGAAAAAAATGAGGGTACATGGTAGCTCCCTTAAATAACGGGTGATTGTTCCTTCTTAATAGCATGTAGTAACAATCCATTATATAATGGCGAAGACACTTATTTCTTAACATAACTGGCGCTAGCCTCTTAACTTAACTACTTGCGGCAAGCTCTTTAGCAGATTACTTGTGGTGATGTCATCTCTTTATAACATGTGATGGCAATTAACTCCAATTAACTCGTAACATGCGGTAGCTTCTTTATAACGTCCGATGACTATTGACTCATAATATTCGATGACTTCTTTACTTATATGTGGTAGCTTCCTTACTTATAACAGACGACTACATCGCTCTTCACAATTTGGGTTATTATTCAATTCACAATAGGCGCTAGCTTCATATTCATAACAGGCGACAGTTATCATCGATAACCGACGATGGTCACAACCAACAACTTTGCAGTAGTATATAGCTCATAATATGTCGTGACATTCATAATGACATGCAGTGGCTACTTAATCTTATAATCGGTGAGCCCTGTTATGGCAGATGCTATCACGCTTATAGTCATACTCCATTTGAGGGAATTGATTGATCTTAAGGGAAGCTTCTACAATTCAGCATGGAAGGGGCTTTTTCATGGTTTCATCTAGTCGTTAAGAACCACCATTTCAAATCTTATTTATCTCATTTGAGATCTCATTTTCGAACTGGAGTGAGATTGGATTTAGAAAAATGAACTATTAAATTTCGTTTATATCTTACTTGACACTCATCTCATCAAAGATATTAAGATCTCAAGCAAAATTTAAGATAAATCTCAATAAAAAATCTCATATGAAGATATTTTTTCATTACATATTTAATTTCTTATGTGGGGACCAAAAGAAATTGCACTTTAATGACTTTTTACTAGTCCGCTAATTCTGTATTTTATTTTTTAAGGGATAAGAAAAAAATGACTTTTTGTTTATTTTTTTATTTGTAATATTCAAATTAGTACAGTCCATTTAATCAATACCAAATCAATCATGTACTCACTCTCCTAAAAAGAAAAATTAATATATATTTTTATGAATTATGTATTAGTTGTATTTAAATAACAATTATCATAAAAAAATGTCAATTTTAAACGTTTAAGTTACTCCAAGATAGTTTTGAAATGGGCTTTAAAATTCAAAATGTCAATCTGAGATGCACACCAGAGATACACTTGTCTCACTCGAGATTTCGCTTGATACAAGATACTATGTGTAGAATTTCCGAGACGATATGCAACTGGAATCCGAGATTTAAAACCTTGCTAATAACTTAATTATTTTTAGGTAACGGTAGATGAAAACAATGCTGGTAAGGAGTCTTATTGAAACCAAAAAAACATGGATCTGCCTCTTATCCACGCTATAATAGAGGGTGTTTTCCAAAATACCCTTCTAGTGCAGGAAGTCCCCTGACCTTCGAATATATAGCTGGCAATGGCATATTTGCTATAGCTGGTGGTGGACAACATCATCACATAACATGCAGTAGCTTTATCCAACCATTTTGATGGCTTTCTAATATAATATACACAATGAGTATCTCTTATACATGTGGTATATACGTTGTCTACATTAATCCTTTCAATAAACCTTTGTACTTTTGATGTGCTAAAGAAATGGTATTATATTAGCAATCGTCTTAATCTCCATGTCGTTAGTTTTTTTATTTCTTCCCATTGGGAAGCACGTGTGCATGATCATTCTCTTTTTGAATCAAACCACCATTGTGCTTTATAAATTTTTAGTATAAACGGTCAACTTTCCTCAAATTTAAGGTGTGTTCACGAACAACGGTTTCTTGGATGGTGGTTCGTTGAATTTGCGTTTTATATGATTTACCATGCATCATAAAGAGTGAATGTAACATTGTCGAAGTCATGAATGTTATCTTAAAAAAGTTCTTGAATGACCTCTTTAGGGATCTTCGAGGTCTCTACCATAATCTCCTAAGTCCCAATGAGTCATCGTCTTAACTAGGTAGTATATGGGCTTCTCTATCATGGTAAACTCATGGCATCAGCAAATGGACACTACCTCGTGGACCATACTCCCTTAAACATGAAAAACGAGTAATTGTTTTTGCATAATGATTGTTGCTTGAATGCACAATCATATTTAACTTGAATGTATGTCTCATCCAGTCATCCAAAAACTAAGCATCGCTTGTAACAACTCCCAAAATTTGGGATTCCATCCCAACCCCTTTTATCATCCACGGTTTTTGAAATTGTTTGTATTTTCTAGTGAAGTAATCTAACTTATTCATTATAGCATTATACTTGACGTGCACACCAATATTTTTTTTCAAGCAAGGTTTAATCTCCAACATAGAAATTTATTGATGCATCTCTGACTTTGATTTTTTGTAACTTGTAACTTAAAAAAAATCAATTAGTGGTTACAACTATTGTTGAATTGGATGTTTGTTGCTAAAGGAAGAGGATGCTCCCATTGACAACGATTTTTTACAGTTTGGTTTTAATATTTTTTTTAATGTTGAGTTAGAAATAGAGATCACAATTTATAGGTGAATATTTTAGGAAATCAATCCTTATGTTCGATGAGCCTATACTTGTATCGTAAGTATGCACCTCACTTTATGTCACACGTAAGGTGTCGATGATCATTTGATTGATGCGTTTATCATGTTCAAGAACGAGAGATAATATGTCATACTTGCACATCATATGAATTTTAGGATAATCATACTCAATATTGCACCATCTACACTAAAATAAGATTCATGTAATAGAAATTTCTCTTGAGAAGCCCTTATTGAATGTTCGCATAGTGTCCTCTCAAACTCAAACAATTGACATTCCCATAAACGCTCTTTTATACATAAATTGAAGTTTACATTTCTCCCATTACAACTTTCATCTCAATAGCCAACATAGGTTTGAATATTGTCGTCTGACCTTTTTTTACCCTTACAACTTTCATCTCAATAGGTAACATAGGTTTGAATATTGTCATTTGACTTTTTTCACCTAGTCCAGGTCAACATGCAAGTTGAAACAATTCATGAATTTCTCTAAACATAATCATTGTGTTAACTCAAAAAATGGATCAACACCTAAAAATCATATGAAAGCACCAGTTTGGATTAAGTAAACAGAAATAGCCGTAAAGAAGACGCAGTTTTTATAGTGGTTCGGCATAATCTCTGACCTACGTCCACTTTAATCTTTTATTAGTTGTTCTCTCTTTTTGTTCTAACTAGCCATATCAGATTTGACCACAATTTAGTGGTTCTTAGATTTACAATAAAAAATTTAGGTTGTTTAAGAGTTGCTAAGAATTTGTTGATTTATATCCTAGAACAGCAAACAGTTATTTCCTAAATGACTTTAATAGAGGAGAGATTAGGGGTGAAAATGGTAGAATCTCCACGGTCAAAGAATTCAGCCCTTTTTTGCTTATTTTATGGTTTGTATTTACAGAAAAAATGTCATGTTGGGCTAGAAATCCATCTGGGAAAAAGTCCAAAAATCGGACCGAAGTAGTGTGCAAAGTTGCAAGATCTCCCAAGCCAACCTTAGATGTCGGTACCGACCTCTCAAGTAGGTGAGGACTTCTCCCCTTAGATTGAATCGCTTCGAACCTTCTTGCATCATTCTTCTTACTTCATTGTAAGGTGTCCCATGATGTTTCCATCAACAGTGGTCGTCCAAAACAAGTTGGTATCTACCTCTCTCCAAAACAGCTCGATATCAGGCATTTGCCCAAGAGGTCGGTAGTGACTTTTTCCCTTAACCCGAAATGACTTGTGCTCTTTTGCAACAATCTTCTAATTTCATATGAAGGTGTCCCAAAGAGGTGTAAACATCTATGGAGTTAGCAAGAGAGGTCGGTACCTACTTGAGAGGTCGGTGATGACCTCTCTCTTTAGTGTAGTTTTTGTTCAAATTTCTTGAGCTCAATTCTCTAGTCATTTTAAGCGTGCCTTCAAATTTTCATATTGTTTCGTACTCATTTGAATCTTCGAAGTCTAGTTGAAATCTGTTTTTCTAAAAAAGGGTTAACATCTTGTGCAATATTTCTCGGCACAAACGGGGAAATTATGCTCAATCTTCAGCACATGCTTCTAGTAACGGAATAATAATACTATTTTCATTCTCTTACACACATGTATACATATTCGCATATATATGTACATATCTTCATCATACTTTACTACAAACCCCTTAAATCTATTTTTATGGTAACAAATCTAATGAAAAAGATTTGATACTTTCATTCTACCACATAATATTTATTTCCACGAAAAAGACATACGAACGAATACAAGAACTATCATTTATGTATTTATTCATATGAAGTGCATGTTTTTCACCTAAATTGGTCTGTTGTTCTTCAAAATCTTCATCTATATGTGAACAACGAGCACAAATTTTCATTTTATTTCTTGAACTTTGTTTTTTTACATAAAAATTGTTTGTCGTACAAAAAAAATTCTTAATATGCCAAAAAAATATCAATGGTGAGTATTTAAAAAATTGTTATAACCCAGTTATTGCCCTATGTAGGTTTGTGATGATGAAGATAAGGTGTGTTGTCCTTCAATGGCTTGAAGCCAATGTTGAAATAATTAAACAAATAGTCGCTCATGTTTGATTCCCAACAATGCAAAACAATTGATGATGCTCATTTGCACCAATGAAAGGTGCTGCATAAGGCATTAAATATTTTATTTGTTTTATAGTTATGTCAAACTTAATAGCATCTCCAAATCGATTATAAGCCAATCAAGAATATCCTTCCATTAACACATAACAAGTTAGTTGCTCTTCAAAAATCGTCAATAGTGTAGTAAAATTCTGTATTCACTTGACAATCACATTTCACTAGCAAAGTAACATGCTCATATAGTTGAAGTATTTCTTTTTATTTTTCCTTCAATATCATCAGTATATTTTTACTTCGTACGATTCTTCTTGATTACAACAAAATTGCACACTAGGCGGTTTGCGTCTTTTTCCATTTAAGCGAAAACAACATTTATTTATTTTCCCAACAAGCTTGATAACAATGTTGCATCTTCTATTGTATTAAACATCTCATATATGAATATATCATCTTATGAATATATCATCTTCGTCTTCAGAATTTGTTGAAACTGGAAAAAACCTTTCATCTACAACATTAATGCACAATTTGTAATATTGTTCATATTTGTTATAATGATATTTGCTTAAATTGATTGTTGTGTCTAACACAAAAATAGCAAGAGGTCTAGACTCTTATAATGTCAATACATAGAGAAATGTACATACTCGGTGCATTGATACTTGAATCATGCGAGATTATTAAGACTTTAATGCAGGTAGTCTGAGTTTAAAGTAATCTGAACTTCAAGCGATGCACAACTAATTATTTTCATTGTAAAAATAGTATAAATTATTGATGTTTGGATTTGATTAAATTGCACTTTGTTCAAAATTTTAATACTTCTGTGAACTCTATTAAAAACGAATAAGAATGGTTGAATGAAATCAATGTTGTTGGTGTATAAAACTTCTAATATGAAATTTAATTAGCATGAAAGCGTTTGCATTGATTTAATTAATAAAGCATCCACAAAAATCATACTGCAATCTAAGTGAATTGTCAAAACAAGTTGAGAATTGATTTAAAGAAAAGAATAGAGGTGATAAAAGTTAGCGGGAAGAAGAAATTCATGCAAAAGCAAACAAAGATAAACTTAATAAATCTTACCTTTTTCTCAATCTCTCCTACACACCAGCATAAATGACAATAGGTTTGATGAATCACATGGTGCATAGTTACATTAAGAACTTTATTCAAAACATTACCTTTGTTCATGTAGCATCTTTAACATTTCATTCTTCTTTTTGGTTTTGCGGCTAACTTTGATGTAATTATAATATGTTTACCCGCTATCTGGTATGTAGCATTGTAGTAGGAGAGTAATTTACTTCACGTGACGTTTTACAGTGCATACATTACACTCAAGGTTATCAACAAAACAAACCAAAGAATAAAATGCTAAATGATACAATAGTGCACGAAACAAAGGGAATGTTGTGAATAAATTCTCTGTTGTTTAATACTTATGCTGATGGTTCTTCTATCTATAAGCATTACTCAAGCAAATTAGCTTAAGTCGATATGAGAAAATAATATAAAAAGGAAACCCAAAAATTTTTATCTTTAATATTATATGTGACAACCAGCCAAATTAACACCCAAAACAGTGAAAGAGGAAAATATAATACACAACAAGTCCAACTTCCGCTTCCAAAATAAATAACCAAATATTATCTCTCTTAATGTTTCTTGACCATTTGTTTTTAGTTTAAACTTGAATAAATTATATCCGCATATCCTAATTTTATTGTGACCTCTTATGACCGTTTTATCACAACTACTCATGGTTTAGTTCTGAAAGAGTGAGCAAATAGCAAAACGTTATGTATACTGTTTCAAATTTAAACTTTGTTTCAGCAAGTAATTATAATATTTACATCAGCAATGCTTTAGACACTTTTTCAATATCCAGCTAATACATTGATAAATCAAAACTAATTGTATGCACTGCTACCATACTTACAATGATATCCAATGTTTAGTTAGTACAGTTTCTTGCAAACAACTTAGAAGATCTTAATAAGGAATAACATGAAGAAGAAAAAAGTGATAATTAATGTCATTCATGTGAACTCTTGTAGCTACAAGACTTAGATCCTAAAAGAGCACAAGTGATATGTCCGAGTGACTACCTAAGAGAATCAAAAATCAACTATTCAAAAGACATACTCAGATGAGAACGACAACAAACATGAATATATACTTGTTATTGAATTATATGTAACACTCTGCAAATCAAAAACTAGTTCATCCTTCATCGGTCAATTGTTCTCAAAAATCACCTAAAATACTACAAATTTCAACAACATGTTAATTATGTCATACTTTTATGGTCCAAAAATTGAACTATGATATCTTACTCCGATGGAAAAAAAAAATTATGTATAAAAGAAGGGCTACACATTTCAAAGTTAATTAAATAGAACAAAAATGGATCCAACCTTTGCAGAAGACATATCATTACGCTTAGCAGCATCTTTAATAGCTTTCTGAACATTCTTTTCCTCTCTTTCAACATCTAATAATCACGGCATAGTTATCTAATCCAGACATAGCTACACCGACATACTATTACATTATTATAACTTGCCTCGAATTTGGCGCTCGATATTGCGGCATTCCTGACGAAGCCTCCGTTGCCAATCTCTGAGTTGCTGCTGCGGGTTTTGCTTTGGCTTCAACAAATTTTTGACCTTTTCCATTAATTCTGATTAATAAGAACTAATTGGAAAACCTGAGCTTTGATTTTATTTTGATTTGCCTTCTTTTTTGGTATTAATTGTATTGATCTGAAATGAAAATATTGATTCGGTTTTATATCACTTCGCTCTTGACTTCTTCTCAGTGGAGTTATGACGTCCGGTTTTAAATTTAAAGAGGAATAAGAAACTGAAAGAAATGGTCGCATAGTGGAAACGTTGCTCCCACAGATGAACTTCCGAGGCCTCTTTTTTTAACTTAGGACTGTAACGCTAATGGCAACACCATTTTGTACATACCGTTATTATACTTTTTTTTATACCGGTAAACTACAATTATTTATCTTTACTGATTGATTGGTATATCGATAACTGATATACTGATAACTGGTATACCGATAAACTGGTAATCGTTGCATTGGTAATGGTAAATTACTGTTTGTCTAGCAAAATAATAAGTTGATATATTTCTCTCTCTATATCTAATTTTATACATCTTCTACATAAACGACCGTTTGGAGCCAAATTTTAGCGGATTCTGTCACATTGACACCAGTCTTTGATCAAGATGCAACCGGAAGGGCATTTAAAAGGAGGAAAGGTGGCAGAAGGTAACGTAGAAGATAAAGGGACTTGACAAAGGCAAGTTGTCTAAAGAGAGTAGGCATGAGGGGAAATGGAGAACCAATGTAATCTGAAACTATCAAAAGAAGCCCACGGGCATAGGAGTCGTCCCTAAAAAAAAGGAAATTAAATGAATAGAGAAGACAATTTGGAATACATTGAACCGGAGATGATGGAGGGTGGGAGAATGGAGGGTGGGAGAAGGAGCAACATCTCTAAGGAAGCGATTTCGAAGACGGAGGGTGTCAGAGGTATTGTGTAATGATGTATGTAGTGGGGCCTAGACTGTATTTCAAGGCATTATAGACATATGCAAAAAGAAACTGGAAAACTAAGGAAAGTTTCTCCATTTGATATAGGGATAATGGTTTCTTCGTCATTCGATTTAGCTATGTAGAAGATTGCAACAAAATCATAGAGGAGGGTCCATAGATTTTCAATTGAAACTTAATTATAATGAAGAAGCTCTACCTATACATGAAAAAAGATAATTATTTACTCACCTATATGGATTAGATTACTAGGATTGAGTTTTCGAATGTGGGTGCCTAGAGCAATAGGGGCCTTATTGAGCTCTATAGGTAGACCGGTGAGGCTAGACGAAATAACTAACAAAACCAAAACATCTTTGCAAGAGTATTAGTGGACGATGGAGCGAGGTTTGGATTTACTAGTTTTTTAGGAGTAGGTACAGATGGGAAAATCTTCAAATAAGAAGTGATATATGAAGTCCCCCGGTGAGATGTGAAAATTGTATATGGACATAACCGCTTTGCATTGCCTAATGAGCAAAATATAAGCACCAAAAGTAGATGAAGTAAAGGTTAACGAACGGGGAGAAGGCCTACAAAATGAGGGAGAACTAGAAGGGGAAAGGAAGACAAGACAAATACGTTTGTTAAAAAGCAATTGGAGTTGGGGAGTGATGTTTCAAAGCAATCGATAAAAGACAATAACAGGGAGTGGGTTGATACTTAGGAGACAGAAATGTTGCAAAATGAACTCAAAAGAGAAGGTGGAGGTTTAGGGACGTGGAAAGGACAACATAACAAAGAACGATGCAAATAATCAGTTCATCGAGGAAAATACTAACAAAGCGCAAAAGTCAAGTGAAAGTAAGGGAAAGAGATGCAAGGAGAAGGGAGGACCTTTAAAGGTCATAAAAGGGGTAGAAGAGGCTATCGCTCAATCATTGCAAGTTAAGGAAGCATGAATCAAGGAGAACAATAAATGTAACACTATCAGTGACAAATTGGAAAATGGAGAGGGGAAACAAAAAACACAGAAAGGCGAGTTGAGTTTAAGAAAAATTATGTCCTTGGATCTTATTGAGGACAGGGTAATGCAGAAGGAAACTAAAAAAATCCAAGTCGCCGAAACTCCTAAACCAAGGGCATCTGAAGAGGCCACTAAACGCGTCCAGGTCTCCCCTACACCGCCAATGGCTTCTCTACATCCTAGGGATGTTTCATCATAGGACTTTTCTATACTCAACTCGGTTTCTACTGAAATAAGCACTATTTCTTTTCATAGTATTCCAACTATTGAGAACGAATGTAATGATAAAAATGTTTATGTTACATAGGACAAGAAGATGAGTAGTCAAAGGAGATCGAAAACAGGTTCGCAACAACCAATTCACATGTGCAATCGAAATATATGAAATAGCAAACAAGTTCTGCTCCTAAGAGCCTCACATGTTCGAAGAAAAACATGAAAAATGTCAGAAAGAAATGCTAGTGAACCGTAAACAGCCTAAATATGGAAAGGATAAGAGGGAAGAGAATAAAGGTACCTTCCAAAGTCGAGAACTTAGGAGCATGTACAAAAAAAATTAAACGACTATCATTATATGGAATATAAGAGGGTTTCATAAACTCGATAAATTAAATACGTGGTAGACTATTGTGGTATAGTAGAGAACAAACTCGGAGTATAAGAAATTTATAACATCCGGAATAATTTCGATCAAAATTGGAAAATAATTAGCAATGTAAGTTGCCATTTTAAATGTAGAATTATGATGTTAATAAATAAAAAGATCTGGAGATATAATTACCTAAACATGAGTGACCAACATATTACACTAGAACTTATAAATAGAGGAGGGGCGGTATGCAATTTTACTTTTGTTTATGCACAACACTTTGAGATGCTCAGAAGTAAGCTATGGTATAATCTAGAGGAGGATGCTCTCAACATATTTACACCATGGATAGTGGTGGGTGATTCAACCATATAAGAAAGATGGAGAAAAAAAGGAGGAGCAGCAATACCTTTTTGCAAATTGAATGAACTGCATAATTTCATGTTTGGAACTGGAGTTGCCGAACCAGAGATAAAAGGATTAAAATTCTCATGATGGTCTGGCCCTAAGAAGAATACACTAACAATGATTAAGTGGAAAATTATTAAAGAATGCATAAAAGTCATTGGAATGGAATGAAAGAAGAAATGTTGCTTGCTCTAAACGATGTTTTTGAGAAAGGGAAAATTATTAAAGAATGCAATGGCATATTTAGTTGATCCTCGAAAATATAGATCCTAGGGACATAGCACATTTTTAACTAATTGCATGCTGCAATATGATTTATAAAATACTGGTCAAAGTTCTTTATAACAGGTTGAAACTTTTGTTGGAAAAAATTATTTCGGAAAACAAATGTGCTTTTATTCAAAATCGTTTAATTAAGAATGGAATTCCACTAGCCCATGAGATTATCAGAGGTTTTGGGAGGAAAAACAAAAAAGGCATGTGCATAAAAATAGATCTTCGAAAAGCATATGACTCGGTAAATAGAAAATTTATCATTCACATGTTGAAGGCAATGCAATTTACGAAAAAATGGACAAACATAATTGAAATTATGATAAATCCCTATGTTTCACTATATATCCCAAGGATCTCCTTACGGATTTTTTCAAAGTTCGTTATGCCTTAGGCAGGGAGATCCTTTATCTCCCTTCTTTTTTTTTCCATTGTTATGGAATTCTTTACGTTATTGATGGACGAGGAAAGTGAGAAAGGAAGGATTAACTAATAAATGCAAAGGAAAAAACTCATATAACACAGACGATATACTTATTTTCTTTAGGGTCGATGTCTCGAGGTGCAACTTCTATCAAGAGGTGTTCAAAAAACTACTCGATTGAACGGATTGAACCTTAATAAAGAGATATCAAAAGTATTTTTTGGGAAGAGTTGAAAAAAAAAAGAAATATTAGAAATATTGAACGATGGAACGGGAAAATTGCTAATCAGATACCTAGGAGTCCCTCTATCATGTATTAACCTCAGCAGTCATGATTACAACAATTTAATTGACAAAATCAAAAGATAGGAAGCCAAAAGACCGAGTCTTGCAGGAAGAGTCGAACTTCTGAAATCAACCATTTAACCCATAATTCAATTCTGGATGTAGTGTTTCAAAATATTGACAGCAACAATAAATAGCATTAAACATATCTATCTAAATTTCTTATGGAAGGGGAAATTCTGTAAAATCCCTTAGGAGATGATCCTTAAAAGCAAAGAAGGGTGTGGTCTAGGCCTAATTAGAGTAATAAGGGAATTGCGATATGAAAATAAGTAAGTTCATGCCTTAATCAAATAAATATATAAGCTCTCTTTATAACTTAAAGACATATTTGAATAGGGAAAGGGTAAAATATGAATAGATAGATCTTATAACTCGTAAACTCTTATTCCATTCTATGAAAACATGAATTAAAACAATCAAAGAGCTCTAGCAAGGTCGACCATTAATCACAACCTAAGTCACGAATTCAAGTAGAGATTCAAGGAGGAAAACTAGGAAGATTAAGCAAATATTCAAATCTCAATCCGTTATCAAACAACAAATCCATCACATTTTCATTGTTTTATGGTTGATTTGATTCGTTTTAGATTTAAAACTGAATGTCTTGATGATATGCTATGATGATTTGCCATGTTTTGAATAAGTGATAATTTATAAGGATTTTATGTAGTTAAATAAATTCGGTTTTAAGGCTAAAACCATAATTTTCGATCTCCAAATCCTATGAATTTTTGATAGGATGTGTAAAATATTAATTTAGAGATGATTTTTAATTTCATAATTTTCTAAGTTAAGATCGATATTTTATGAATTTCCTAGGGAGAAATGGATTTAATTCGGGTTTAATTTAATTAAGTAATCAAATTATGATTTTCAACCTGAAAATTTTATATGGTGAAGAAAATAGTATTTTAGAATTTTTGGGAATTTTCCCATGTGATTTCATGTTATTGAATTAATTATGTTGGAAAAGCATGTAAATGGATAATTGATTAATTAAATTAATAATTAGTTGGTTTAACACATGCTTTGAACTTGGAAATTTTGGTGCGGTAGCAAATTTTGAAAAAAAAGTTATAAAGTTTTGTCGTATCCAATCATATCTTGACAAACAAAAAAAATTTGGCAAAAAGTATAAGCTTGATTTAGTAAAAATATATCTTTTGGTTCTTTGGTTTGGTAATCTCTCCATACTTGATTTATAATAAGTTGGGAATCATCATGAAATTTAATATATGTCACCTTCATTACTTATATAATTTTGAGCCCAGTAATAAGTGCTTTGTATTTTGCAAAATTATCCATTGCTTTGAACCTAAGTTGACGACACCATACAATTTTTGTCAATCTGGGGTAACTGGTATGTTTCTAATGTCGGACCCTTATTCAATTAATGTGCCATTCATATACGGTTCCCAAAACAAAGGAGAGTCTAATGCTTCTTCATTTTATTGCTCTGCTGGTGCAGTGCATTCCACTATGAAGTCGGCTAGGTCTTAACCTTTCATCACATTCCATGGATAATAGGATATGTCGTATTAGCTAAGTCTGATAGCCCACTTAACAGATGGCTCGACGTCATTGGTCTTTCTAGTACTTGCTTCAATGGTCTATCAATTAGCACTTTGATAGGATATGCTGGGAAACAAGGACATAGTTTCCTTGCCGTAAGTAGTAAATTATAAGAAAAAATTTCTATCCAAGAAAGTAATGAAGCCACTTAATACCTCTTTGATGAGAATTAGGAAGACTCTGACCATTTATTACCTATAACCTAGGCAGATCTCCATCATTTAATACCTAACCCAAGGCGGACCACTCTTTGATACTACCTAACTGACATCGCATGAGACCTCATCAGACCACTTAATACTTCTTTATGGAAAGAGGCAGACCCAACAATAGCCACTTAATACCTCGATCCCGAAGTAGACCCCTCTTGAAATTTCCCGCTACCACACCTAAATGATAACCTCGACCATTTAATACTTTATAAGTAGGAAGGAGGTGGACCCTATAAAAGCCACTTGATTTCCCGACCTAGAAGAAAGCCCTGCGTATTACGACCTGTAACACAAACTGTGACGTCTCACGTTAGTTCGACTATTTGTAGGCACTAGTAGCCAGATAAACTGGATGGACTTACCCTACAGAATAGGGACTTACCTTGCGTAGCGACGTCTCACATCAGTCTTAAAGTCGTGCCGCTGGTAGCCAGATTATGTTAATACCTTAGTTATTGATTTTGACGATAGCAACCTTATACAAACATATAAAATATTGATACTAATGTTTGTCAAGTTATATAATATACAGTGCAGATATTACATATGTGTTGAATCGAAGACTGTACGATATAAAGACTCAAGAGATAGACATGAAGACTCATGAGTTTAATGACCAAGATATGAAGATCTCAAGATGTGTATAAAGTCATAGTATAAATATTGTTAAAGTCCTTGTAGCAATCTTTGTTATTTTTCACAAATTTCTGTTCTTTTATATTTTTAACCAAAATTAATTTTAAATTATATTTTATAAAAGTTTTTCAAAATTCATAATGTTTATAACTATGTTCAAACTAATTATTTTACAAAGTATCTTGAAAAACCATTTTGAGAGGAAGTGTCTATCCATCGCAACTCTTCACGTACGTACATATCTGTTGATTTATTATATAAATGGGAGTGCAAACGAAATTTTTAATAACTAATTACTTATTTTCTTCCCACTCTTCACTCTCTTGAAAATTCCATTGAAAAAATACTATACTCTCTTCAAAATCACATAGAATCAATTCATACTTCATTGTATTGATTCGATGCTACTTTCTTACTGTTTTACAAACATCCCTCTCTAAATCCAAATATCAAAGTTTTGTCCAAAGATCCATTGTGTCCAAAGTATAAGAATTTGTCTTTGGAAAAACCATTAACTCTATTTGTATTTGCTTGGGTGTGCATTTAGTCCCTTCAAATCAAGTGGGTGTGCTTAGTAGTCCGGAAATCTAGTGGGTGTGCATGTAGCTCAGTCAAATCAAGTGAGCATACCCTAAGCTTGGAAATTCAGCAGGGTGTGTCTCGTAGCCTCGAAATCGAGATTTATTTGGGTTTGCCTTCTGTCTAGTTAAATATTGGCATTTGAAAAGAAATCTATATAAGCAATTATATAGGACTGGATGTAGGAGAAATTCGAACCTGTATAAAATCCCTAATGTCATCTCTCTAACTCTCTACTTTACTTTATTGCTTTTATTTTTACTTGTGATTGCATATATGATTGATTGCTGGTATATTTTTGTGTTGATAATCTGTGATTTAATATTAATCTTGAAACAAATTTAAAATGATTTACATAAGTTAGAAAATACTATTAACCCTCCTCTAGTCTTTAATTGGCCTTAAGATGTATGATTCCACAATCCACAATTGGTATTAGAGCATTAGGTTTTCAAAAACTCATAATTTAATTTTGAAAAGTATAAATGGAAAATAATATTGCTAGTACTCTTTATAACACTTTTATGGAAAAATAATTTTGTGAAACCAATATGTTATTTTCAATTAGATTAGAAACTAATTATTTTGAAAGTCACATCATATTTTGAAAAGGCATAATGTTGAATTGTAGGAACAAATATGTTATAACTGATGGTAAACAGATACATGATATGTTAGGAAATCAAATCTACGATTTCGATGACAACAACTATACAATAGAAATCGAATATGCATATATATTTATATATACAGGTGCTTGCTAGAACAACATCACTAGAAAGACAAGAACAAGGCTCAAAGAACACTGCAAGAGACTACAAGTCGATAAGATCAAAGAAGCATAAGAAAAAGATCACAAAAACTGATATGCACAATATCAGACGTCTGGGTGCACAAGCCAGAGTCTCAAACAGTTCTCTGGAACAACAGACAGACTGAACCAGACATCTGGAAACTGCACTCAGACACCTGATCTACTACTATATTCCAAAATATATATAGTATCAGACATCTGAAACATTTCAGACGTCTAATTTCAAACTAGGATTTAAATATAAACTTCAACTGCCACATTCGAATGGACATCTCCGCTTCTCTTCGCTGCAACTCTTCATCATCAACAAAAGCAACTGTAGAGCACCAGTTAATGGATGCAACTACTCAAGAAACCTCTCTACAACTATATATATATATATATATATATATATATCTCATCAAGAATCAAGAGAACAAATAACTTTACTTACGCTCTCTACTTACATACTCTGTTATATATTCTTGATCTCTAGCAATCTATACTTGTATCTCACTCTTCCATATATTTAGTTCTTCACACACAACACTAATTAGATATATAGTGGAAGAATTTGTACTTATTAGTCAATATCCGTGTTATAGAACACATATTTGACAAGAACAAGTTATTGTAACCAAGCCTATTCCTCTAGGAGAAGTGAGGGTGTTTGATAGCTGAATTCCGAAGGGGAGCTTCGGTACTGGACGTAGGACGAGAGGTCCAAACTAGCATAAAATCCTTGTGTGCTTATTCTATATTTACCTAGATAATATTATTTTAGTTGCATCATATATTTTGTCACATATACTTACATATACACTACACGATTCACCATGTAGACTTACAATTAGTATCAGAGCCTAGGATTCTAGAGATCGTAACAACATGCTAGAATAAATGGCTATAAAGAGATCTAGTCAAGGCAATAGGAAGAGCAATAAAGAAGAATCAAAGGAGAAAATAAACAAATACTTCATGGCTAAACTCGGATTTGTGCAGTTAAAGCGCTCGGCGGATTCAAAGCGGTAGAGGTGTAAAAAGTCATAGCGCAGATATAGCGAGGATATAGCGAGATATAGCCGATGACTCTAAAATAGCATATAAACTCGTACTTGATGTTTTTACAAATATATAAATGGTAATTAAATGAAAAATTATCATTTGATTGAATTATAATTAATACATAAACAATTTTAAATAAAAACATGTGTGAATATACTTTAAATAAACGTAAAACTGTTATATAACATAATTGAATTTAGTAGAATAATAAAGTATTTTCATTATATTAAAAATTAAATCAAATAAATTAATTTCATAATTTTTATAATGTATAAATTTCATTTTCAATTCATTTTTCAAAGAGGATATAACGGAAATAGGGGAATGTAGCGAGAATAACAGGATATAGCGGGAATAGCAGGGCTTAAAGCGAAAAGAGCTATATTTAGGGCTATATGAAAAAATCGTAGCGGTAGAAATCCACTATGTGATATAGCGGGGTTATAGCGGGGCATTGACTACACAGACTCAGATCACAATCGGTATGCTTAGATTCTTTATATAAAGAATTTATGTTAGCACATGATGACTTATTAAAAGATTATAAAACCTTGAATAAAGTTAATAGAATTGCTTTAGCTAAGTTAAAAGATTGTGAGCAAGAAATTTCCAGTTTAAAAGAGGAAAATAAATTTTTGATAAAACAAACAAAATGTTTTGAAAATACCATAGAAGAACTTGGTTCACAAAAAGATTTCCTACAAAAAGAAAAATCAGCAGTTAGAAGATAAAAACAATAATCTTTTGGAGGAAATCAATGTTTTGCAAAATAAAAATACTATGTTTGAAAAACAAAAAGAAAATTTTTCAATAGAAATTACGGATTTGAAAAGACAAAATGATTTATTACAATCATCTTAGGATAATTCAGAATTTCGAATTTTTCTTCTCAAAAATGAGAACTATACGATAAAAAGGGAGAATTCTGAATTAAATAAGCAAACTGATATTTTGAAAAATAGTAATATTTCTTTTGAAAATAATAATTTTGGCTTCAAAGCTAAATTTGATAAACTTAACACTGAAGTCACAAAATTTAATAAAGGTCAAAACGATTTAAACATGATTATATCCAGTTCTAGACCTTTACATGACAAAAGTGGTTTAGGATATAATAAAACTAATCGTAGAAATAGCACTAGATACGCTTTCATCTATAGTAAAAATGTTAGTGCTGGTACTAAATTTCAAGTAAAGTCTAAATCCAATTTTTATAGAAATTCAAATTATAACGACCCGTAAAATTTCGATAGTTATTTTTTTTTAATTTAATGAATCTTGTTATTTAATATTGGAAGAAATAAAAAGTTGTAAGGTAGTAATGAAATAATGACTAAGGTGAAATGCAACAAGGTTGATTTAAAGTTAATAATTAATGAACTTGAATTGAATTCCAACTAAACAAATTTATTTAAAAGTTATAACTTGGTTAAAAATTGAATATAAGAAAACAAAAGTAAATAGTGAAATAATTAATGAATTAATAATAAAAAATAGTAATTGAATAAAATCAATGTCCTGAAAGTAATTATAATATTGTTTGGGAATGATAACTTATAAAAGTATGATTAAGAGTTAGTGGCGACAATTATTACAAGTTACTGATATATTTTAATCCATTTAATTGAATTGGAATCAATTGCAATAAATCTAAATAAATTATTACGTTAATGTTGATTAAGTTAATATTTGAAATTACTATTAATACTATCCATAATAGGACAATTTGTTGGATTTAAAAGGATGGAAATGAAGATTTATCAATTTAATGGGATTCGAACTATAATAACTGGATTTAATTGCATATAAACGAAATTTAATATCTAAATATTATGTTAATTGATGTGACGACCTGGAATTTTTGAGCATTTGAAATCGTAATAGTTAATTAATTTTAAATATTTGCAAGTTAGTTTAACTTGGATTTCAAATATCAGTTTGAATTTGGTGATTTAATTATTAAATTAAATAATTTAAAGTTCGGTAAAATGTTGAATTTGGAGTTTTAAGCCTGTTAAAAATAATTTGAAGGCTTGTAAAATTTATATTGATAGTGCTGAGGATAATAGAAGTTTTAAAATTGTATTTAACAGTGATTTGTTAAGTTTTGAAATTATATCGTTTAAATTGAATTTAAAAATAGCCTTTCGAGGCACAGTCTCGGAATTCGACGAAACTAGTTCCGTTGGATCTGTAATATTGTACTATTATCGGATTTCAAATTTCGTAGTGATTGGAGTAGTTGTGTCAGCATACGGTAAATAAACGCGCTGAATTTATATCGAAAATTTAATATAATAACTAGGTCCAAAAAGCTATCTTCTTCATACGATTGAATTAGCACTCGAAACCTTTTCCATTGCGTTCGAAATAGGGGTGTAACATTATAAACGCCTAGCAGCACACCTCGATAAGAGTTCAAAATTTTAAGTTACATTTATCAAGACAATTTGAATATAAATTTAAAATTATATATATTTATCCTGTCAACTCCAGCTGAATTCTTGTCACGTCAAAACTTTTTGCCTCTCATCTCAATCACTGTAGCTAGATGTTGCAGGCACGTTAACGCCGCTTCTTATTCCGCCTTTCCACCTTAAACACATGCAATCTTCCTCTTCACTCTATTAAATCGTCGAGCATTTTAAAAACCCAAATAAAAATCTTTAGAACAAAATTAAAAAAATAAAATAAATAGGACCGAGCCTTGCTTATCCTCTTAAAGAGATTTCGAAATTGATGTTCCATAGTAAATTAATGGCCTCTGTCAAAAGAATAATGCTTCTTCAAATCGCGTGCTTCAAAAATCAATTCGAAACCAGATTTCGAATTCGTTCCTCTTATTTGTTCAAACCTGCATCATTCGAGTTCTCGCGAATCGAATTAAAGATGATTTCTCGTTCGAGCTCAATTTCGAGACTCAAGCAAGGGCGCGCGTGGTTGGGTTAAGCTAGGACGGCGGTGAGAGGTCGTTCGACGAAGCGGTGCACTCGCGAGTTAAAGGGCGCAGATGATTCGCGTGGGAGTCGCGATGGTGGAGATCGATGTAGAGCATGGCGGAGGAGTTGTGAGACTGCAGGTGCTGGAGGATTTGGGGGAAACGGCGAGATGGGTCGTGTATCGAACTCAAAGCTCGTACGCATGAAGCTCACTAAGGTGGTGTTGTGGAGGGCTCGGCGAGGCATCGAGGTGAAGGCATAAAGCTGCATTCGTATGGGTGTGGCTTTTCTTTTTAATTTAATTCAAATTGAAAAAAAATTATGTCATAGAAGAATTTTTGTTTTAATGTATATCTTTATGTAGAAATGAACAGAAAATTTATATAAGATTTTGGGAAAAATCGAAATTTTAGAATGTTGAACATAAAGATTAGACTTTTAGGTCTTTACGGGTTATTTTCAAAAGAAAAATAAAAATACATATACACATTTTTAAATCCACTAGTTCGAATTTTAAAATAATGATTGATTAATTTGTTTAACTAACTTATTTAATTATTTTAGAAATTGTTAAAGGAAAATTAGTTTAAAACTAAAACTATTTGTTAATTAAATTTCAAAATGGAAAATAAATTGTTAGAATTAATTCAAATAATAATAAATTGTATAATGCTTATACAAGGTCAAAAATAATGAAGAACAAGCTGGTTTGGATTGGATTGCATACAAAATCAAAGGTGAGTTAATCTCACTCATCTGGGTTTTATTTAAATTCAAATGGTTAAATTTAATTAATTGGTTGAATGATTGAATTGATTTGATGTGCTATATTATATATAATAGTATATATTGGAGTGATTGACTTCCCGCATTATATAGCGGACGAGACCCTATGCGCCGCATAATAGCGGATGATATTATATTAATTCCATATGCCGCGATATTCTACCTTGAAGTGGAATTGGTATTTTATATTGTGCTAACATCTGTGGATGCACAGAAACAGGTTGGAGGGATCCAACTGGATTCCTCAAAATTTTATAGATTGTTCTAACAATTTTGTATCATGATTATTTGATATTCTGTGGTGAATTTCATTGATAATTGGAATATTTGATGCTATGGTTGAAATTAATATATTTCGGTATACTGAGTTATCAAAATCTATAGAATTGGATTTTTGAAAAGGGAAAATAAAAGAGAAAATCTTTAAGTAAAATAATTATAGAAGTTTGAATAAATTGAAGGATAAATTGGAAAGAATAAAAGTGATTTTTTTTTAAATAAATAAAATTCCAAATATGGGAAGGGGATTTTGAATAAACAGAGGAGTAACGAATTTAAAACTTAAGTGAGATTATCTAAAGGAATAAAGAATTTATTTTAAAATCCAAGATTTAAATTTATTTAAAAGAATAAAGAAGGAATTTGGAAAAAGGGTATGAAATTAGTATTTTCAGTTAAAAAGGGGCTTTAAATCATAATTAAGAAATCAAATCTGAAGTTAATGCATTTTGAAATAAATTGAGTAAGTAAAGAAATCTATTTCAAAATGGAGTAAATTGGAAATCAATTTGGAAATGGATTTAAGTGTTTGAAATTGGAAATTTAAAGGAGAATGTGACTATGAAAATTATAAACCGGGTTTATAAAAGTAAAACAATATATCAGTGGATATTTGGAAGAGTAAATTCACGGTGGGAGTTTATTAAGGAATGGGTAAATTTGTTTAAAAATAAACAGTGATTTATTTTTAAAGGATGTGAAGAGAAGTATATTTTCCTGGATAGCCAAGTACGTTTTCAAAGTAATTTTTAAAAATATAAGTTAAAGGCTTTTAATGTTGTTTTAAAAAGAATGTTTTAGAAAATTTATTATTTCTAAATGTTTAAGTTCTAAAGTAAGTATTTTTCAAATCTATTATAGTAGTAATTATTTAAAGGTGACTTGGTATGTTGTTTTAAAAAGACAAAATCTAGTTTTGTATTTTATAAAGTAACCTTATTTTAAATATTCCTAAAGTATATATTTTTAATAAAGTATTGAAGTAGTTTTCAGTTTAAATGTTAAAGTATATTTTATAATTAAGTGTTTTAAATTATTTTAGATATCTAAAGTTTTGTGCTTGGTGTTTTCAGTGGAAATAAATATTTGGGAATTTATTCCGTAAGAAAATGTGATTTGAAAACTGTTTTCAAAAAGGTTTGAAAATGGAAATATATATTGTGAAGATATTTTGAGATTAATAAATAATTTGGAGAAATTATTAATGTTTGATGGTTGTTTGTGAATGTTAATTGATAGTTAAATAGCCGACTATCAATATGGGCCAATGCGCTGATCGTTTCGAAGAGACTGGGATTGGGATTTATTTCCTGAAAACCACTTCGATCCGCTTTGTACGTTTTCGTAAGGAAGACGAGTTTGGATTCGAAAGTGGAGCAGTGAAGTGCAAGGGCTAGTCTCTACGAATCCTGAGGATGATTCCAAAATGGATGTAGTAGGAGTAGTGCCTTCGGTTCTGTTCGAACCCGAGACGGACTTGTATGGATTAATGCTTTCAGAACATCGTCAGGTGGACGGTGAGCATTCTAAGGGATATGTTCTAAAAAGGTAACCCTTAGCCTCAAGTCTCATCAACTAGGAATGACTGAAAATCAGGGGTTATGCAGCAAGACTAGGTGGGTAGCGCCTATTAGGGTGAGGTCATCCCTATCTAGATGTCCCTTTTTATTCGGCTTAGTGGTGCGGTTGCTGATCCCAACCGTGGGGTGATCTTACTCGAGATTGTCCAGTAAGGGGTAGTCCCAGTCTTGTGTTGCAGGGGATTAGGAGTAATCCTCGGTACGGTGATCTAGGCCACGTACTGTGACAGGTGGTACCCCAGTGCCTAGTCATTAGTTGGAAATCCATTCTCCCTACGCGCCTTTTACAGTTTTTGTTTGTATAACCCCCTTTGTGGCTAGTAGCTGGAATTTAATCATGTAACAATTTCGGCTACTTTAATAAGTATTTGTAAATTGACCCTATTATAATATCAGAGGATTTTAATAAAAAGTGTTTTAGCTATCGTAAAGTAAAAACCCGACATGTTTATTTGTGGTGTGGTCTTACAAGATGCTTTTATTTTCAAAAGAATTTTGAAACTTTAATAATCAATTTGAGTGTGGTTTTGTCACGTTGGTTTTCCAGACTGACTCGGGTGTTATTTAACTGTAATGCTCGGGTCAGACCGAGTATTATAGATTACAGGAAAGGATGTTGTGGAGCTGGATGGCGATACGTACTACTGCACTTGTTTTAGATATTCCGCTGTGTTGATTAGCTGTGTATTCAGATTGTGAGGACAGGTTATGATTACCGTCTAGCTGTATGTTACATATACTCTGATGATGTAATGTATAAACAGATATATTTGCTTTTGTGGAAAGATTAGTATTATCCACTATAATTTATTCCGCTGCGATAGTTAGATTCTGATGTTGTTTTCTATTTTCTTCTTCTATCTCTTCTTCTTTAATCCAAATGGTTCGTATTTCTGTTCACCTTGAGTTGATTGATATAGAATAGTGTTGACAAGGGGTGCGGATTTGCGGGTCGTTTCAGTTGGTATCAGAGCGAAGGTTGGCGATAACCTTGGCCCTGGTAGGGATTACTCATTGGAAATAGAGTCCGTAGTACTCTAGAATGAGTTTGAGCGTATTAATATATATGAGCGCGTATTTGTTAGTGAATATAAAATTGTTTTTATATTGTGTTGATTTATCGGTTGAATGTTTATGGATTTTGGTCGATATGTGGGACGCCATGTTATCAATAGGGATTTCTAAACTCTTGAACAAGATAAACCGACACGGTATTGTTTTAAAATAGGGTAAATGAAATAATTTTACCCAAATTATTTTTGTATATAAAAGAAATAATTTTCTGTAAATTATTATAGTTATATATGGTTGCTTGGTTGTTAGGAAATGATAATATTAAATTATTATCATTGCTAAGTGAAAGTTGAATAAAGAATTGAAAATTATAACTAAAGCTAAGGAATAAATTCATATACAAAGGAAATTTGTAAATGTAGACTATAAATGTGATCTATAATTTAAAATAACATTTCAGAGTAATATTTAAATATTAATTGAAAGAATTTGGAATTTGGAATTTTGGGTAAAGTTAAATTCCTTTAGGTTTGAAAATGGTTTTCAAAAGTTTTGGAGAAGTAATGGTGATAGTATTTGAGAAATATTTTGAATTAGGTTTGAAATCTAGAGAGATTTGAAATTTAAAAATATTTGAAATGTTTTGAAGGGATAAAAGAATTGAACTCTTTCGGTTGCTGGAAAATAACTTCGGTGATGACTGCAGCATCATTGATGTTCATTTTCGAGTTTCCAAGAGAGAAATTGCTACCATATTGTTTTAAATTGGAATTGTTTGCAAAACTGGGTTTGATTTTGAAATTCAAAGAGGTAATTGAATATACCAAAGGATTTTGGATATAAATAATTTCAAAAAGGATTTTGAAATACTAAGGTGATTATTGAAAACTCTGGAGTCGATTTAAAATATTTTGGAATGTTTAAGCAATTGATTAAAACTCTGGAAATAAATTGGAATGCTTAAAGAATAAATTTGGGAACTTATATAAGTTTGAAATTTGTTTAGAATAGAAATTTAACTTAAGAAGAGTTAGATTAAAATAAGTGGGAAAGCTTATAAAAGTTAAAAATTTGAATAAAAATATATATTTGGCTAAATTAAATGTATAATCCGAGTTAAAAAGTAAAATGTGAACGGGATTGATTGTAAATGGAGGAAAGATGGATATAAATAAATTGCGACTTATAAAACTTAGAAGTGGAATAAATAAGCCAAAATAAAATTGTTTGTATTTTAAGAAATGAATAAAAATCCAAAACTTGAATTATAAAATAGATTGAACTCAAGAAAATTAAGTGAAGTGATTTTTGGACGGTAACAATCAAATATTGAATTGGAAGTGGGAGTAAACTAATTTGGAATAAATTAGTAAATTGAATATGTTGGTGAGATATGGAAGTGGAACCTAATTTGGTAAAATAGAAGTTAAATTGTGAAATAAACTCGGTTATAAATAAAATTCAACTTGGATTGGGAATGAATTAAATATAAGTGGAAATGTTGTCAAATGGAATGGAATTGAATTAAAATGGAAGCTTGGCTTCGAGTAAGGGTGAAAGCCCATTAAATAAAAGTTTGGGTTAAATTAATTTGGGAAATGGTTATTAATATTAGCATGGAATGCTATCAAGCTTAATGGAATGGGTTTAAATGAAACCAACGCGGGAATGAATGAAATGCAAGTGAATGGTTTGTAAATAAGTTAGAATGGAATAAATTTTAATAGAAATTGTATTGGAATCAATTTAAAATGATTATAAGCTTACGTAATTGTTTATTCACACAAACATTGCCGAATTTGCATAAAAATAATTGTCGTTTGACGAAAATGAGATTAAATAAAATTCTATGAATTAATAGAAGTAAATAAGATTGATTTTTGAATCAATTGAAATGAATATAAGTTCGTTTGGTTTAAAAATAAATCGTATGCAAGCAAGTGAGTTGTGAATCACTTAAATTGAATAGTATGGATTGAGAGTTGTTTGAAAGCAATTGAAATAAGTGTCGAAACCTTACATATGTGCTTATGAAAGTATATAACATGCATTGTTATAGAATCCATGTTTTAGCTATTTAAATATAAGTGAAATGCTATAAACTTATTATATATAGTGCTTATATGTTTGAATTGAGTAAGTACAAGTACCTGAAGGCCGTTTGGTAGGATTTTGGTCGCACTAATTGCTAAATAATAAGTCGCTTGCTTAAAAATGCCAAATAAAGGTACGTCTGCGCAATAAAAATAGGAAATATGAATTGTTTTTGTTTTTCCAACCGGGTGGGTCGATGTATATATATTTATATCTCTTGTCAAATTGCAAAAGCTCCTCCATACAAAGGAGACTCTGCCAAAAAAATTTGGAAATTTTAGGAGTTAGAAAAATTTTTGAAAATTTTTTTGCTAGCGATAAAACGATTTCAAATTAGAAATTGAAATAAGTTAGTGGATGAAACTAATTTATAATAATGATATGAATCAGTTATAAATGGAAAAAAAATTCAATATTCAGAGTTGAAGATAAATTGAATTTATATGGAAATGGGAGAACCAATTTGTGATATCCCGGAATTTTTGACAATATCAATTTAATAATCTGTATTTAAAATTAAAGTGATTTGATAATTTTTGTAAATAAATTTGAATTGATTTAACAATCTTCTTTTATTAAATATTTAATTAGTGAATTTATCTTTTAATAAGCTAATAAATTGTTTTCTATTTATAACATATATATATATATGTATGTATGTATATATATTTTAAATGGATGAGTTTGGTTTTAAATTTAATTAATATAGCATATTTACTAATTCTAATATTTTGGTAATTGGGAAATTATGATTTATTTATTGTTACACTTTTCTAAAGCTATTTTATAAATAACTATATGATTTTTAAATTTATAAAATAAACGTTTAATTGTTAAAAAAGGATTTTAGCTTAAATTTAAATAAGATTAATAATAAGATTTGTTTTATTTCCTTTTTAAGATATTGTTTAATAAATATGATTGTAGTTAAATATGAAAGTTTAAATACAATTAATAAATGAAACATTTATTCATTTTAATAATAAGTAACTTATAATCTCTTTTATAAATTTTATTTAAATTATCTAAAATGTTATTTTCAAATAATAAATTAATGTATTTATATAAATGGTTTTATTTCCTTAAAAAAATTAGCTATATATATATATAACTAAGTATTTGTAAATTAATTAAGTTTAAACCTTTCATTAACTTTTAATTATAAATACTAATTACCTAAAAGACATGTGTAAACATCTTAGAACATAATATAACATGTGTTAAGTGAATAAGCAAAGATATTAACAAGTGTTAATATTTTAGACAAGTGTCATGTTTTAATTTTTATTCTTCTTCGATTTTTAAATAAATCATAAATCTAGTTATATAAACATATACATTTTTCCATTCCTTTTTTTTTCTCATTTTCATTTCTAAACCAAGAAATCTTTCAGCTGAAACCATTCCACTCTAAACAATCCTCAAATAAATTAAATCTAAGAATCAAAATCTAAAACCCAAAATCAATAATCACTCTTCAAAATCATTCCCTGTTCACATGCAAAGCATTTTTAAAACAAATCATGCCAATCTGAAACCATCTTCAAACAAAAACCCTGTAAATCAAACTCCTCATCTTCAAAAATGCATGGCAAAATCCCTGTAAGCACATGCAACAATCTGAAGCCTCTATATCATTTTTATTCAACCTGAAATGTTTTCTGCATTCATCATTCAACCTGTAACCAAGTGCCAAACAAAAGCTTGCATTTTCTTGTAAGCTGAAGCATGCATGTAAGTTGTAAAACAAGGAGCAAAAGCATTTTTAAAGCAAGTTAAAAGCATCACATCAACATTCAAGTTTAAGTTTTAAAAGCATTCAAGCAAGTTTTCAAAAGATTCAAAAGACTTTTCAAAATCAGGTGCTCTGCTCATCAGGTTTTAACAGGTGAGTAACATTATTTTAAAAAGCTTAGATATTTAAAAGTTTGAGTTGCATGCTAGTTTATCTGAGATGAAGTTTAAATGGTGTATATATCTTTGAAAATGCCTGTGTATATATGAATGAATAGGTGATTTTGCTGTTGAAATTGCCTTTGCTTGTTCTTAGTTTAAATTCAGATTCTAAACAGAAGAATCCAATATCTTTTGATCTGGTTGCTGTTAGTATGTAGGATTTAAACAATACATGTTTGTTTGACTTTAAAGATTAAGATTTAAATTTTATTTAAGTTAAAAATTAAATAGAAATTCTCTAGAAAACAGAAAAGAAAAAAAAGAACAGGATAGATTGAATTTATGAAAATTCAATTATGTAAATTTAATAAATCGGTAACGTAAATTAAAACCCTATACCAAATCATGATTTTTAAGATCAAAATCACAATTTTTAAAAGATAATTGAAGGTGCAGTTTTGAATTGCATTGTTTAGGTTAATTTGGGAAAATCTGTTGATCTCGGGATTCTGGAAGGTTGGAATTTCTTCTAGAGGTAGATGAGTGATCGAAGAGGCCAAGAAAATTGTCAGATAGATGGTCAGTGGACGGAGGTGACGATGGTGGCTAGTTTTTCCTGGTAGACCTAGTTTTAGCATTGATGGGAATTGTGATCATCGCGAGGCCTAGGAGTGATCTAGTTCGATGGAACTCTAGGATATTGAAGTCTGGATGATGGCGAACGTTTTGGCCGGAGGTGCTGAGTTCTGGTGATCGGAGATGTTTGGGTGAGGCGTTGACAGGTTTGGATGAAAGGGGTTCTGCCTGTTCCAGTTTTTGTTCCAGGGTTGGGAATTTAGTCTCGATTTTGATTTCGAGCATGAGCCGTTTGGGTTGTTGTTTGGATGATCTGAGATGGTGATCGTCGACTGTGGGGAGGTCGCGAAGATGATCATGGGTGGCCGGAGGTACTGTACATGTGCATAGTGTACTTAGGATATGCTGGTGAAATGTTGGGTTGGGATTTTGTTGCTCGCGTTGGTCTCGAGGGATTCGAGTTTTAACTCGAAGTAGGTTAAGTTTTTACTCGAAGTAAAATTAACGTTGCTCGGGTATATTGTTTTGTTTCAGGTTTTAAACAAAAACAGAAACCTGTTCTATTTTCTTTAAATTTAAAGTAAAGTTTAAATGTAAACTGGAATTTAAACTAAGATTTTAAACCTGAGTTTGAATCTGAATTCAAGTAGTTTGAACCTCAGGTTTGAAATGATTTAAATTTTGAAATTCAAATTTGGTTTTAACAACTTTTAGGTGCAGAAGTATATTTGGGTTTGAATTTAAACTGAAAGTTTAATTTGTAAAATAGAAATTTTAAATAAGTTTAAATCTAGTTTTAAAATCTGGAATTTGAGTTGAATTTCAGTTTTTTTAAAATAAAATAAGTTTTTAAATTTAAATTGTTTTAACTATTTTAGAAATGGTTAAATAATTTGAATTTTAAAATGAAGATGTAAAATGTAAGTAAAGCTTTTAAAATTTAAGTTAAATCTGGAATTAAGATTAAATCTGTATTTCGGTTTTGAAATTAAAGGAAAAATTTAAATTGGAATTGTTTTTAAATAACTTGGAATGTTTAAAGTGTATTTTTAAGCTAATTTGAATTTAAAGATGAATTTGGTTTAAATTCTTTTAAAACTTATTTTATAGAATGAATATTTCTTTAACATATGAGATAAAAAGGTTTTGAATTGTTTTTAAACTTTGTTTAGATAAATTTGCATTCATTTTAAAATCTTAAATTTGAAATGAAGATTAAAATGGAATTTAAAGTAAATTTGAAAGCAAATTGTTTTTAAATGCTTGATTAAGTAAGAAATGTTTTCATAAATTAAATTAGAATTTAATAATTTGGATTCATTAAGTTATTAAGTTGGATAATTAATTATTTATTTAATTAATAATATGGATGATTAATTAAGTAATTAAGAGTTTTTAAAGTGATTAATTAAGATTTGAGATTAATTTATTAAGGTTAATTAATTAAGGATTATTAATTATATTTTAATTAATGATTAAAGATTAATTAATCAAGTAATTAAGAATTAATTAAGTTACAGTTAACACTTAATTAATTAAATTATTAGAGGTTAATTAATTGGTAATTAAATATTAATTAATTTATAATTAATAATGGTTAATCTAAGTTAATTTATTAAGGAAGAAATTAAAGAACTGTTAATGAAGGTCATTAACTTAAGATTATTTAACAATTAATTAATGTGATTAATTTTTAATAATTAATTAGATTAATTAATTAATTAATAATAATCATTTGCGAAATTGTTAAAGTTAATTACTCAATAGAAGTAATTAATGAATTAATTACTTAATGTAATTAATTGAGTTTAATGTGATTAGTTTAGATTAATTAATTAAGTTTAATTAATTTAAACACTTGATGATTTGATAGATAATTACTTCATGTAATTAGTGAAATTGTAATTACTTAGGGAAGTAATTAATTGATGATTACTGGATGTAATTAAAGATGTTTTAACAATGGAAGAGATTTGGATTAAATTACTTTGAAATTAATCAAGGGATTAATCAGAGAATAAATTAAGGAGTAATTTATTTAATAAAGTAATTAAGGGTAGTTAATTACTGGATGTTATTAATCAAGGGTGATTAATATATGAGGTTTAATTGAAGATTAATTACTTAATGTAATTAATTTAAATAGAGAGATTAATTAATAATGTAACTACAAATCATTAATTAATAAAATTAATGATGTAAATTTATAATTGATTAATTAAGGAATAATTAATAAATGAAGTAATTAATTAATAAAATATTTATGTAGTTGATTTTAGTTGATTAATTGATTAAGTAATATAAAGTTAATTATTGTAAAGGGTTAAATATAATTAACTTGTGTAATTAATTTAAAGGCCAAAAAAAATTTAAAGGCTAATTACTTATTGTAATTAGAAAATTGTTAATCAGGAATGATTAATTGAAATGAATAATGAGATGGTGATTAATTAGTTCATTTGTAATTAATTAATGGTTAAGTTAAGCAGGATTATAATGATGAAGTAATTAATTTAATTTATTTTAAATTAATTATAGATGAAGTAATTAAATTAATTCACTTTAAATTAATTATAGATGGTGTGATGATTAAATCATTGCTTATGTATGAAGGGATGATATTGGTTGCCTTGAATGGTTTGTAATCTCAGCTATGAGATGAGTAATGCTGTGTGATATGGATGCTTTGGTTGCATTGTGATGATAATATGAATTATCTGTTAATGATGATATGGATTATCTGTTTATGATGATAATGTTGATTATCTATTGTGATGTTGAGAATTATCTATTTGTATGTATATAGATAATGAATTGAAATTGTTTTAAACTCTAAAACAACTTGGCCTTAAAAGATACGTTTTGGATTCGGTGAGACCGGGATCGGGTTTCCATGTTTGGATATCCAAAAACCACATCAATCCAAATTAACGATAGGTCGTGAATCTGCAGTGAAGATGAAGATTCAAAGTGCAAGGATTATCGTCGTTAACTCTGAGGGTGATTCCAAAATGAGTGTAACGAGATAATGCCTTCGGTTTCGTTCGAACCCGGAACGAACTTGTATGGATTGAACGCTTTCAGAACATCGTCAGGTGGACGATGAGCATTCTAAGTAATGTGTTCTGATAAAGGTAATCGTAGCCTCAAGCCTCATCAACCGAGAGGGGAGGTGCAGCAAGGCTAAGTGGGTCATGCCCAAGTAGGACGAGATTTACCCCTGTTTGGATGTCCCTTTTTATTTCGGCTGTGTGGTGCGGTTGCTAATCACAACTGCGGGGTGGTCTTGTTCGGGACTATTCAGTAAGGAATGGTTCCGGCTTTGTGTTGCAGGGGATTGGGAGTGATCCTTGATACGGTGATCTAGGCCCCGTACTGTGATGGGCGGTACCTGGGTATCCCTACCATTATATGGAATCCAAAATCCAATAAGTGCCATCGGTTTTGATTGTATTACCCACTTTTGTGGCTAGTAGCTGGAATTTAATAAATGTAACAATTTCGGCTATTTCTTATTTACTTGAAAACCCTAGACCTATTATACTATCACTGGATTTCCTATCAAATGTTTTGGTTAGCGTAAGGTAAAAACTTTTCCATGTTTATGTGTGGGAAGTCATACGTGATACCTTTTGTTTTCAAAGGTTTTTCAAAGTTAAGCAACTTTAACCTTTACTCACACCAGACCCATGTCTGACCCGGAGTTTACTTCTGTTTTTCTTAAACTCTTGGGTACTCAAATTTTTACGAGTAGCCAAGGGATTCAGGTTAGCTTTGACGAATCGTGGAGGAGCAATGGAGAAGGAGGCTTCTGCGTTGTAGTTATATAGTGTTCCGCTGTGTTGGTATCTCTGAGTGGTTTCTTTGTATTGTATTGAGTTGTAATAACTAGACAGGTGTTTATAACTTTCTAATATGTGATGTATTGTCTGTGTAACTCTGATAGTTGTTGTATACTATGTAATACTTATGTTATTAATATAATTTATTCGTTCCGTTGTTGTGATTCTGTTGTTGTTTCTTCTTTCTCTTCTTTCCTTTCTTTTTTCTATCCCTTTCTTTCTTAAAGATGATACGACTTTCTGGTCGTTGAAAGTCGGGTCGTCTCAGTTGGTATTAGAGCGCTAGGTTGAGCGAATACCTAGGCTCTGGAGTGGTGTCTATCTTGAGAGAGCGTATTTGTAATTTTAATATATATATATATATATATATATATATATATATATATATATATATATAATATCTACCTATATGTTAGGTTACCTGTTTGGGTTTTTCCAGTATAAGTTATAAAGGTAGATAAGGTAGTGGGGTGTGTAACACGACTATTACCATTGGTTGGAGTTTGAGTGATGAGGTTGGAAGTGGATCTGTCGAGACTGTAGACCTAATACCGTCTCGAGTGAGCTTTTCTTAGTGTAGGGATTTCATCGATCTCCGAAGGAAACCTGTTAAGGTTCAGAGTCTATCTTTGAAGTTGGATGAGTTGAGTTTGGATCTGTCGGTTTGGCAGAAGCGAGTGATGGTATTTTGATACCTCAGGAAGTAGTAGCTGCGTGATGAGATGCAATGACTATGGATGCTTCCGAAGATGTTTCTTTGGAACAAATTTAAGGAAGTGTGTCTGTTTCGGTGTTGTGGCTGAGTCCAGCAGGGTGTTTCTGTTTGCTTGGAGGTCCGAGTTTCTCGAAGAGCTTTGGATTAGGAAGTCTTTGGCATCCGTGTCAATAGTGCAGCTCGGAGTTTTCTGTGTTGGCAGGAAGACTTCTGGCTGAGTAGTTTTTCTGAAGGTGGAGTTCAGAAGCAGCAGTGTGGATCCATTTCTTTGGTGAATTGGCTAGGCCAGCGTAAGCTGTTCTGATTGGTAAAGAGAGCGGTTTCTTTGGATATTAGGCTGGGTTGATCGCAAAAGTGACTTGCGATAGTTGAGTGTTCTCTTGAGTTGTTGGAGATTTTCTGGATGTTTTCAAGAAAGTCAGAGTTTGTCCGCATCCGGTGATTGAGTTTTCTTATCGATTTGGGTTCCAGGATTGGCACTGGTGGTTAAGTTAGTAGAAGGATGGTTCCTAGAGATTGAGTTGGTGTAGCAGCTCAGATTTTGGTGGAACTTCTGAGTTTTCTTTTATGGATCTAAGGAATCATATTTCTGGGGTGTGTTGTCCAGTCTGTGCTCGTGTTCTTCATCAGCATTTTCATCTGCATCGAACCAGAGTTGTGCAGCGGAAGCGGTTTGGGGGTGCATCTGTTTTGTCTTTTCCGGATAGGAGAAGTGAGTTTGTTCTTCTGATGTTTGAGGAGTAGAGTTTGTATTCTTGGTTTTGGTGGATCTTGAGGAGATCATTGTGTTGGGTTATTTTTGGTCTAGTTTGTTTCTAGAAGCGTCAGCAAGGGTTGAGCTGATCGGGAAGGATGTTAGTAGCCCAGTATCGTCCAAAGAATTTTGAGAATAAGAGGCGGAGGAATTTGGATTTTGGAGTCGGAGATTTGGTTATGGTTAAGATTTCTCCGATCGAAGGAGCTATAAGTTTTGGTAAGTCTGGGAAGCTAGCTTCGAGGTGTTTTGGGTTTCTTCTGTGTTTTGGTAAGATAAGTGTTTTAATTTTCAAGAATTGAATTGCCAGTTTGGATAACTGGGATTCGGAGTGTTTCATGTATCTCTGAGGGAGTACATGTATGATATATCTCTAGTTGTAGAACCAGTAGTTCAGGAAGTTTGGTTGTTAAGTCAAACTCATCTGTAGTCTGATATCTTGTTTAGAGTTGTAGACATAGATGAACAGGAGCTCTATAGCTTAGTAGTATTGATTGTTAGGATTCTATTAGAGCGGGTATCCCGATATTTATACCGGGGTAACTCGAGAAAGTTCTATCCAGAATATTTCTGGATAGTTAGATTTGTTTTGATTGTGTGAATTGGTTGCTTTGGTTGTTAGCATATAATTAATATATGATGGGTTTTAAAATTTAATCTTTAATAAGATTATTAAATTACCTTTGTTTTAAATTTCGGGGACGAAATTCTTTTAAGGGGGAGGATTGTGATATCCGGAATTTTTGACAATACCAATTTAATAATCTGTATTTAAAATTAAATTGATTTGATAATTTTTGTAAATAAATTTGAATTGATTTAACAATCTTCTTTTATTAAATATTTAATTAGTGAATTTATCTTTTAATAAGCTAATAAATTGTTTTCTATTTATAACGTGTATATATATATGTATATATATTTTAAATGGATGAGTTTGGTTTTAAATTTAATTAATATAGCATATTTACTAATTCTAATATTTTGGTAATTGGGAAATTATGATTTATTTAATGTTAAACTTTTCTAAAGCTTTATAAATAACTATATGATTTTTAAATTTATAAAATAAATGTTTAATTGTTATAAAAGGATTTTAGCTTAAATTTAAATAAGATTAATAATAAGATTTGTTTTATTTCCTTTTTAAAATATTGTTTAATAAATATGATTGTAGTTAAATATGAAAGTTTAAATACAATTAATAAATAAAACATTTATTCATATTAATAATAAGTAATTTACAATCTCTTTTATAAATTTTATTTAAATTATCTAAAATGTTATTTTCAAATAATAAAGTAATGTATTTATATAAATGGTTTTATTTCCTTACAAAAATTAGCTATATATATAACTAAGTATTTGTAAATTAATTAAGTTTAAACCTTTCATTAACTTTTAATTATAAATACTAATTACCTAAAAGACATGTGTAAACATCTTTTTTTTTAACAGCAAGAGCATAAGCTCATTTTATTGACTAATATTTCATTACAAGAAATTACAACTCACACAATCCCATTATCATGACAAAATACAGAGCATTGCAGACCAAACAAGTGACTATAATACAGACCAAACACTCAAACTTAGTTACAACAATTATGAACAAAACTCAACTGACCATGAATCAAAACCAAACTGAATGCCAAAGTTAGAATACATTGATCATTTCATGCAGCTAGTACAGCAGCTAGTAAGCATCAAAATCCTTAAATCCCTCACAATCCAAACCCCACAGCATTTAGAGTTCAAATACCATCAGAGTCTGTAAGCAAGTACATTGATCCAACTCAATTAGCAGTAAGGTACTTACTTCCCTCACAATCCATCATTCATCAAATATTATCAATCCTTAAATCCCTCAAAATACTGCCATGAATCATAGAGTAAAGCTGAGATGAATTCTTGCCTCTAATACCAAATATTCTATTATTTCTTTCAATCCACACAGCATAAATCATTTTCTTTAGAAGCTTGAACAAAAGCCTGGTAGTACGTGTCTTCCATCTAGTTTCTTTAAATACATTAAACCATTCAATAGAACTAACAGTAGAAGGCTTATAAAAACTACCTTTTGATAAGAGTCTGTACCATATTTGATAAACAAAAGGACATTCAAAAAATAAATGAGTATTAGTTTCAGATTCTGCTTTGCAAAGTACACATAAATCCTCTGAAATAATACCCATTCTACAAAGCCTGTCCTTAGTATTCAAAGCATTTTCCATTACCTTCCACAACAACAGATTTTCCTTTGCTGAACAACCAGTTTTCCAAATTCTTGAATGCCAAAGAAAAACAGAATCACTCTTACAAAGATAATTATACACAAGCCTGATAGAATGGATTTTACCTTTTCTTGACCATATTAGAGCATTATCACTACTGATAATTGGATTACTGGTAATAACATTCCACAAATTTCTTAACTGAAAGGAGATGGAGTAAGGTAATACAATACTACCATCATGTATAAATTCATCAACTATTGCTTCTTCTAAAATTCCAGAGTTCTTCTCAAGTTATATTCCACTAAAGAACTTAAAATCAGACCCGGTTTAGCCCAAGGAGAATGCCAAAAAGATAAACCTTTAATCAATGCATAATTACATTGTATGAATGGTAAGAAAGTTTCCCTTAGTTTAAGTATACATCTCCAACTCCAACTACAATTTTGGGGTATTCTCATAGTCCAAAAATTCCTCTTGCCAATAAGATTTGATTAACCCATTGAGACCATAAGTTTTGATCAGATGCAATTTTTTTATTAAAGTAAACAGAAATAGCATATTTATTCCACTGGAAAATATTAGTGATACCTAGACCACCATACTTTTTAGCATCAAACAGTTTGAAGAAAGATATGGGAATGAGCTTTTTTGAGAAAGGGTCACCATGCCATAGAAATTTATTTAGAGCACTTGAAACCATATTAATCAGCTTGATTGGAAGAATGTAGTGTCTTGTCCAATATGTAGTCATAGCCACAACAATTGATTGAATAACAGTGAGCCTACCTGCTCGTGACAATTTATTATAAGGCCATAGCTGCAACCTTGCAATTATTTTTCCAAAAAGTGGCAAATAATTCTGCTTGGTGATTCTAGAGCTTATGAGAGGTAAACCCAAATAATATGAATTTTTAGGTAATTCCTGAAGCCCTGAGCATTTAATAATATCAATCTTCTTAGAAATAGACAGTCCAGCAACAAGTATATTAGATTTTGAGAGGTTAATTTGAAGGCCAGTAATGGAATAAAAGAGTTGCGGAGAAGACATAATACACTGAATATTACTATGAGTAGGCTTTGTGAAAATGATGAGATCATCAGCAAAAAGAAGATGAGTAATGAGAGGATGTTTACATTTAGGATGTAAATCAATTGCTTTCCTTAAAGCTAGATCCATCAAAATTGAATTGAGCAATTCCATGACAATAATGAACAAATATGCAGAAATAGGATCACCCTGCCTAACACCCTGTGCACCTTTAAAATACCCATACAGACCACCCTCTCTCGAAATTGAGTACATTGGTGATGAAATACAAGTGAAAATCCAAGCTAAAAAAGGTTTAGGAAAGTTCATCCTAGACATAATAGATAAAATAGAGTTCCAAGCAATAGAATCAAATGCTTTCTTAATGTCCAACTTTAACATGCATCTAGGAGATATATTTTTCCTTTCATACCCTAACAATAATTCTTGAGTTAAGAGAATGTTATCACTAATGGATCTTCCACTAATATAAGAAGCCTGATTACTGGATATAATGGATGGGAGAACTAACTGCAATCTATTAGCCAACACTTTTGAAATGACTTTATAAATGATGTTACAACAAGATATTGGCCTAAAATCAGCAATTGAAGTAGGGTTATCATTCTTAGGAATTAAGGTAATGGCAGTAGCAGAGAGACCAGTAGAAAGTTTATTATTGAGGAAAAAATATTGAATAGCTTTGACAATATCAACACCAATTATATTCCAACTTTGCTGTAAAAAATGAGCATTGTAGCCATCTGGACCTCCACAACTATTAGAATCCAAGCTAAAAACTGCAGATCTAATCTCATCATCAGAAATGGCACATATCAAAGAAGCGGATTGTGAAAAGGATAAAGTTGGAAGTGTTATGTGAAAAAGAGGTTGTATATCAGGTTCAAAAGGGTTGGAAGGTGCTAAAATGGATATAAAATACCGAACAAAAGCATCATTAATACCATCAGAAGAATTAACCAGATTATCATTCATATCATTAATCTGAAATATGCTTTCTCTAGCTCTCTTAACTTTTAAAATATTATGAAAGAACTTAGTATTTCTATCATCTTCCTTCTCAATTCTCAAATGAACTTTCTGTTTAAGGGATAACAATTCCCTATCTATAACTTGTTCAAGTTTCCTTCTTAGTTCCAATTCAGCATGTTGTAAAAGAATATCATGTGGCTTAGCACTCAAATCTTCCTGAACCTTAATGAGCTCATTCCTAATATGAGTAGAAAGCTTAGAGTCTTTACCAAAATTAGCTGTAGACCAGACCTTTAAGTGAAATTTGAGAGCCTTCATATTGAGAGAAACATTAGCTAAAGGATTCCTGCCAAATTGCATATTCCAAACCTGTTTAAGAATAATTGGATAATCCACATGTTTAGTCCAAAAATTAAAAAAATTAAAAGAATGTTAATCTCCACAATTGTCATCAACTCCCCAATGAAAAATTAAGGGACAGTGATCAGATAAAGAAGGATGAAGAGTATCATAAAATGATTTGGGCCAGACTTGAAGGAAAGGGATACTTACAAAAATATGATCCAATTTACAAAGAGTTGGATTTCCACTCCTATTACTATTAGACCAAGTGAAAACTGAACCAAAAGATTTGACCGAGATTAGATTAGATTGACTGATAGCACTATTTAAAGGAGCAATATCCTTAAGAGACAAGGGACAACCACCATATTTTTGATTACCAGTAAGCATACAATTAAAATCACCACCTATCAACCAAGGATCAGAAGAAGAGTTTAAGTGGGAAGTTGATCCAAAAAAAGCTGTCTCAATGATAAAGAATTTTGAGCAGAAGTGAAGAAAAAAAATTCAAATTAGAGGGCAAATGAACACAATTATAATGAATGAATCGATCAGTGGCAATAATCTTGGAAAGTTTGAAGATTGAAGGATTCTATAACGTTAGGAGTCTGCCATAGTTAGATTCAACAAAATTATGATCATGTAACCAAGAAGGAGATATCAAGTTAACAGCCTTTAGAGCAGACTGAATATCTAACTTTGTTTCAGAAACACACATCAAATGAATATCATTTTCCTTGACAATATTTCTAATCTCAACTTGTTTAGAGGGCAAGTTAGCACCCCTTATATTCCAAAAGGCAATATTATTCATTTCAAGGGGAGAGGAGGAAGCAAAGGTGATGGATTTTTCCTTGTATGTCTAGAATGAGAATTACTTTTTGACAAAGATAAAGGAAGAACTTCCCGAGCCTTAAAATCTTTTCCTTTATTCAAATCACCAGAATTGTGAGTGTTAGTATTACCTTTACTTATCTTGACCTCCAGATATTCACCTGATTTAGAAGAAGGGGGAAGAATAATATGATCAGGTGGAGATAAATGTAGATAAGGTGATGAATTGTTAGAAGCAAACATAGATGGAGACCGAAAAATAAATTGAGAACTGCATGAAGAAGAAACAGAAGTAGATATATTGGAAGAACCAGATGACACAACTTTAGCAGATGACAAAACATTATCAGAGTCATGAAGAGTTAGTTAAAGTATCAAAGGAGAAAGATGAAGAAGAGGTTGTTGCATCACAACTATTACCATGTATACTTTCCAAAATTATATCAGGGTTATCATTGGTTGAATGAAGAGAAGAATTTGATAAACCTGAGAAGGCATTAAAGGTTACAGTAGAATAAGAAGAAGTGCTATTTACATTACTTCTTTCACTGCTCTTTCCTTTTCCAATTTCCATGCCTATTTTAGGATCAACGTTTAATCGAACCTTTTCTTTAGCCACTGTCTCCTTTTTCTTCCATACTCCTTTATTCCTCCTCTCTACATTTTTCCAGCTTTGATCTGTTATGTTATTATTAGTAAATCCATGATCACTTTGGTTCTTATCATCATTCTCAACCAAATTAACCACCTTCTTAACATCATTCTCTTTAGACTTTTTTACTGACTCACATCTGACAGTATCATGACCAAATATTTTACAATGTGTACAAATTTTTGGTCTCCAATCATATAACAATTTGACATCTGGACAATTATCTCCCAACTCAGGAATGGCAATCGATTGCGGCAAATCAAAATCAGGTGAAATCTCCACTAAAGCCTTGGCATACTTAAATATTTGCAGTTTCTCAGTACTACTATCAAAACAAATTAGTCTACCAACATGACAAGCTAACCAGTTAATCCCTACAAGCATCCATAGAATAAGAGAAGTCTATGAAAATGTATCCACACAGGTACTCTTTTGATCTGCACTTAAGAAATACCAATAGAAGGACCCCATTTAGTAATTATGAACATTCTACCCCTTATAAAAATTGGATCAGAATTAAGAACTTGATTTTTATACTCTTGATTAGAAAAATTAAAATAGAAATTGTACCCATCTGATTTAAAATCAACTTCACCCTTAATCCTCCAAGACCTTTTCAAGAAATTAACCACTGTTAAAAACGAAAGCGTACCATCCAAAAAGAATCCAACCAAATGATTATTACAGTATTTCAATCCTTCCTTCTTGACAAGATCCGGTAAAACACTTGGGACTTATCCTTAGGAATATCAAAATGAATCGGCTTGTAAGAACCAGCATTACGAGGAAGAGATTTGAAAAGAGAAGACCAATTAGCATTCAAAGGAGACGAGACATTCTTGATACAAGACGCCTCAGAAGCACACTGATGGGAGACAGAAGAAAAAGGAAGAGATGAGGAAACAGATTGAGCGGAAGAAAATGAAATCGATGGAACGTAAGCAGATTGAGAAGATAGAGCTGAAGAAGAGGAAGAAAAAAGAGGAGGAAACGAAGCAGAATCCAACAAGAAAGAAGATGAAGAAGGAGAAGAGGAGGGAGACGCCATTTTCAAATTTCCATATAATTGGTTGATTAGTTAATCTGGGTTAATTATCATAAGTTTCATGTGTAAACATCTTAGAACCTAATATAACATGTTTTAAGTGAATAAGCAAGGATATTAACAAGTGTTAATATTTTAGACAAGTGTCATGTTTTAATTTTATTTTTCTTTGATTTTTAAATAAATCATAAATCTAGTTATATAAACATATACATTTTTCCATTCCTTTCCTTTTCTCATTTTCATTTCTAAACCAAGAAATCTTTCATCTGAAACCATTCCACTCTAAACAATCCTCAAATCAAATTAAATACGAGAATCAAAATCTTAAACCCAAAATCAATAATCACTCTTCAAAATCATTCCCTGTTCACATGCAAAGAATTTTTAAAACAAATCATGCAAATCTGAAACCATCTTCAAACAAAAACCCTGTAAATAAAACTCCTCATCTTCAAAAATGCATGGCAAAATCCCTGTAAGCACATGCAACAATCTGAAGCCTCTATATCATTTTTATTCAACCTAAAATGTTTCCTGCATTCATTATTCAACCTGTAACCAAGTGCAAAACAAAGCTTGCATTTTCTTGTAAGCTGAAGCATGCATGTAAGTTGTAAATCAAGGAGAAAAAGCATTTTTAAAGCAAGTTAAAAGCATCACTGCAACATTCAAGTTTAAGTTTTAAAAGCATTCAAGCAAGTTTTCAAAAGATTCAAAAGACTTTTCAAAATCAGGTGCTCCGCTCATCAGGTTTTAACAGGTGAGTAACATTATTTTAAAAAGCTTAGATATTTGAAAGTTTGAGTTGCATGCTAGTTTATCTGAGATGAAGTTTAAATGGTGTATATATCTTTGAAAATGCCTACGTATATATGAATGAATAGGTGATTTTGCTGTTGAAATTGCCTTTGCTTGTTCTTAGTTTAAATTCAGATTCTAAACAAAAGAATCCAATATCTTTTGATCTTGTTGCTATTAGTATGTAGGATTTAAACAAGACATGTTTGTTTGACTTTAAAGATTAAGATTTAAATTTTATTTAAGTTAAAAATTAAACAGAAATTCTCTGGAAAATAGAAAAGAGAAAAAAAGAACAGGATAGTTTGAATTTATGAAAATTCAATTATGTAAATTTAACAAATCAGTAATGTAAATTAAAACCCCATACCAAATCATGATTTTTAAGATCAAAATCACAATTTTTAAAAGAGAATTGATGGTGCAGTTTTGAATTGCATTGTTTGGGTTAATTTGGGAAAATCTGTTGATCTCGGGATTCGGGAAGGTTGGAATTTCTTCTGGAGGTAGATGAGCGAACGGAGAGGCCAAGAAAATTGTCAGATAGATGGTTAGTGGACGGAGGTGACGATGGTGGCTAATTTTTGCTGGTAGACCTAGTTTTAGCATTGCTGGGAATAGTGATCGTCGTGAGGCCTAGGAGTGATCGAGTTTGATGGAACTCTAGGATATTGAAGTCTGGATGATGGCGAACGTTTTGGCCGGAGGTGCTGAGTTCTGGTGATCGGAGATGTTTGGGTGAGGCATTGACAGGTTTGGATGAAAGGGGTTCTGCCTGTTCCAGTTTTTTTCCAGGGTTGGGAATTTAGTCTCGATTTTGATTTCGAGCATGAGCCGTTTGGGTTGTTGTTTGAATGATCTGATATGGTGATCGTCGACTGTGGGGAGGTCGCGAAGATGATCAAGGGTGGCCGGAGGTACTGTACATGTGCAAAGTGTACTTGGGATATGCTGGTGAAATGTTGGGTTGGGATTTTGTTACTCGCGTTGGTCTCGGGGGATTCGAGTTTTAACTCAAAGTAGGTTAGGTTTTTACTCGAAGTAAAATTAAAGTTGCTCGGGTATATTGTTTTGTTTCAGGTTTTAAACAAAAACAGAAACCTGTTCTGTTTTCTTTAAATTTTAAAGTAAAGTATAAATGTAAACTGGAATTTAAACTAAGATTTAAAACCTGAGTTTGAATCTGAATTCAAGTAGTTTGAACCTCAGATTTGAAATGATTTAAATTTTGAAATTCAAATTTGGTTTTAACAACTTTTAAGTGTAAAAGTATATTTGGGTTTGAATTTAAAATGAAAGTTTAATTTGTAAAATAGAAATTTTAAATAAGTTTAAATCTAGTTTTAAAATCTGGAATTTGAGTTGAATTTCAATTCTTTTTAAAGATAAAATAAGTTTTTAAATTTAAATTGTTTTAACTATTTTAGAAATGGTTAAATAATTTGAATTTTAAAATGAAGATGTAAAATGTAAGTAAAGATTTTAAAATTTAAGTTAAATCTGGAATCAAGATTAAATCTTTATTTCAGTTTTGAAATTAAAGGAAAATTTTAAATTGGAATTATTTTTAAATAACTTGGAATGTTTAAAGTGTATTTTTAAATTAATTTGAATTTAAAGATGAATTTGGTTTAAATTCTTTTAAAACTTATTTTATAAAATGAATATTTCTTTAACATATGAGATAAAAAGGCTTTGAATTATTTTTAAACCTTGTTTAGATAAATTTGTATTCATTTTAAAATCTAAATTTAAAACGAAGATTAAAATGGAATTTATAGTAAATTTGAAAACAAATTGTTTTTAAATGCTTGATTAAGTAATAAATGTTTTCTTAAATTAAACTAGAATTTAATAATTTGGATTCATTAAGTTATTAAGTTGGATAATTAATTATTTAATTAATTAATAACATGGATGATTAATTAAGTAATTAAGAGTTTTTAAATTGATTAATTAAGATTTGAGATTAATTAATTAAGGTTAATTAATTAAGGTTTATTAATTAGATTTTAATTAATGATTAAAGATTAATTAATCAAGTAATTATGAATTAATTAAGTTACAGTTAACACTTAATTAAAAATATTAGAGGTTAATTAATTGGTAATTAAATATTAATTAATTTATAATTAATAATGGTTAATCTAAGTTAATTTCTTAAGGAAGAAATTAAAGAATTTTTAATGAAGGCCATTAACTTAAGATTATTTAACAATTAATTAATGTGATTAATTTTTAACAATTAATTAGCACTAGTACAAAACTGGTCTGTTGCTTCGTATCATTTGTGTCGGTTGCAGTTAAAACCGACACTAATATGGTTATTTACGTCGGTTCCTAATTAACAACCGAAGAATTTGAGTAATGGGAGTAGAAGAAAATTTAAAAAATTAAATTTGTGTCGGTTTTTTTAACTTTGGACGCAAATGAGTCGAGGCTATATAGTTACTTGTATCGGTTTATTTTGCGGTCAGACACAAATAAACAAATTTGTGTCTACTATTATTTGAACCGACACAAGTATGGGAGCCACACTCTAATTATTACTCCCGCGAAACTAAAATTTTGGAGGGAAAAAAGAAATTGCTGCCACCTGTTTCACTACGTTCCCACTAAATTTTCCTTACCCGACCCGTCTTTTCCTTCTTCCCCACCAAAAGGACTTCGGTACCAAATAAAGTAAAAAAAAAAAAAATCGCTCGCTCCTGTTTCACTACGTTCCATCCGCGGCGTCTGCTCCAGTTTCTCCTTTACGCAGCTTCTACAGCATATCCCCAAAACCCTATACCGAAGATTATTTTGCTATTGGGGAGGTAATCTTTAGAGATTCTAGTAAAACAACGTCATATTGATGCATTACTGTTTTAGATTTAAAATAGCGTGAAAGTTCTAGTAATTCATAGATAATACCTAAACTAATATTGGTAAAAGTTTTAACTATTCATTTCGTAGCTTGGGAGAAAAGCTGGAAAACAACTGTTAAGTAAATTATGTACAAATTATTCTGTTTTTCGATCTTGAAACTTACTAATATTGCAAGGTTTTAAATATTAAAATTGGAAATTGTATAAAATGTTACTATTGCAATTAAACTTGCCAATTTGTCATACGGTGATGATAAGATCAATAAATGTAATATTATAATTGGTTCAGAACTTCAAATGCTATAAAAGTTAGAAATGTCAGGAAATATGGATATTGAACTATTTTGTTTCTAGATTATATTTTAAAGGTTAAGGAACATGAATATTGAACTATGTGGACTACTGATTATTAGTCTGTTGGTTATTTTGGTACTACAAGATTACTTGAGCTGTATATTTGATTCCTATAGCGTTTATGTTAGACACATATACTTTGGCTTGCCTTGTGTATACTCATTACATAGTAAGTATCAACATAATGATAATGCAATATACCACCAGAGGGCCTGTCCGCCCGTGGATAATACACTGCAAAACTTGCATTTACTAGTAGCGTTGCAAACATTATTTTGTTCGGCTAAGGAATAAGTTAAATAATGTGCATACACTAAGCTTATTTCACGTTGTGTTTACCTGAAAGCACTACAAATTATTTTTGACACATTTTTTGTTTTGCGTGCAGTAGTTCCGTGTTCCATACCATGATATCTGGAGTAGATAAATCCATCTTTTCATGACTTTCATACTGCATTGTGTTTTCACCATTTTTCCATTTTTTTCACACCTGCGACTATATTCGAACCTCATGTCATTTTATGCATTTCAGACTTTTTAACCCCTAATTAACCTTCCTACCTCACCACATCATTTCGGTTAACCCTACAGCATTCATGTATCATGTGCTCGTGAAATTCTCCACCCATTCGTTCAGAAAGTGGAGTGGCCTTAATCAGTATGTAATCATTTTTTATCATGCATTTCAAGCACTTATGGTTAATTTTTTATCCATAACCCTATACATATACATAATATTATGATTAAGTATGTCGAGCTATAATTTATTCTTATGTCATTAATACTTGTAATAAGCACTAGTAATAGTCAAGTTGCTTTTCCGAACTACAAATGAGAAGACCTTTCTAAATGAAACTTTTATGCGTAGAATCTTGACTGATATAATCGTCTGTTGGAGAACGTTTCTGCATTTCCACATCTTGTGACCATTGACTCAGTTGCTCCATTATTGTAATTTAACATATATCAGATCACTGTACCAACTTTTTATTGTTAATTAATGCATTCTTCAATAACTTCTCTGCAGGAACTTCTCTTGCCGTGACTGTGACGCGCTCTGTTGACAGCAATTCCGAAACATTGGGAACCTGGTGTTGGACAGATACTGAGCATACTGGACAGGCATGTTTATTTCAAGTATTTTTACCATTTCAAGTCATATATGATCCTAGCTGTGGAAAGCATCACTTGAGGGGGGTAAAAATTTCTAGTTGGCACTTTTGTTTTTCCATTTTTGATTTCAGTTACCAAAGAGGCTAAATGATGCTTATTAGTAATTCCGAAAGAGGGGAAAATGATAGTTTTGACAGCCACATGTGCATTAGAACAGCAGGAATGACATTCGTATTTAAAAAAAATCATAAAAATAACAGCAGGAAAATAATGAAGTTCATAGTAGTTCAATTCTTGGAAAGAATCTCTGAGTTCTGTCTTTATGCAGATGGCAAGTGGCATGTCGGACTGATCTCATCAAATTGGAGCCAACAAGAAGGTTAGGTCCTAGATATTGGTGGTTATTTTGGAGTAACAATGTTCACCCTTGAAAGCATTTTTATATATTTATATTTTATATTCATAGGTTATCCATGATAAACAATATAAAACACATTCATTATAGGTAAATGAAATGCTGTTGTGTTCTTTTAGGAAAGAAAAGACCTCCTTGTCACTGTTTGTTCATTTCACAATAATATAATGTTGTGCATTGTCTGACATAAATTCAGACAAAACAAAGAAATTACGTTAAAGAAATAGGATAAACTTCATAACCCAAATAGATAATAGCTGTTAGCAGTACTTATTAAAATTTTATTTAATAAAACGATCAATTCATTGTGCTCGATCATCGGTCAATTTGCATGTTTAGCTATTCACTGTAAACGTTATATGATGACTTAATGAATGTTTAGCTATTCATCAAAAAACACTTATAAATTGTCTAGATTTTGAAATCGTTCTCCATTAATATATGATGACTTAAAGAGGGGTTGGATCGATAAATACTAAACATCTGTTTGAAGTGAAAGACAGATTACTTTTGATCGATTTTTGAGCTTCTATTTTGGATTGATACCATACTCATTAGTAATAAGTGCATCTCGGAGTAACTGGAAATATGCATATTTCAGTTGGAAAATAAAACTTATTTATGACAAACATGCGTTCATAAAATTCTGTCTTTCACTTCTGGTAACAGTATAAGAAATTTATGAACACATGTTTTTCAAAAATATCTTATGACAAACATGTGTTCATAAAATTCTGTCTTTCACTTTTGACACTTAAGATAAAAAAGATATATACTTGTTTTTCAAATCAAAAGTTATGATTTTTTTTTCAAAATACACAACTGGTTGCAAGATAAAAAGGTATTTATCCTAAATCTAAAACTGATGCTTCAATTGAAGCTTCACCAAAGCACTCTTCACCAAATGCCCATAGACGCCACCATACTGCTCCAGCTCTGACCAAACTCTGGTTAGAAGTCGGTGACATTCGCCCCTGGTGTTTCCCCTAGGTGAGCACGCCTGATTCACCCCCACGGCGGCGTAGTTATTCTTAAAACACATGCAACCCAAAACGATAGTGCAACCTATTTCAATCTAAAAACACGCGAACTACTCATTGGAAAAAACTTGTTGTAATTTTCCTGTGTTCTCTGACTCCCTACGCTCCTCCAACTCTGACGCTATGGTCCACGACCTCCGCTATCGCCGTGAATTGCTCAAAAACTGATTTCTGATAAACTCTGAAATTATTATTGTCTAGGCCACTAAAAATCATTATTCGACCATAAAACATCATGGTTTATCATGACAATCAAACCCATATAATCAAAACTTAAAATGGTGATGTTCGAAAATTTAAGTTTTATTACCCCTTCATAGTAAATTAAACAATTCTGGGTGTATATGCTACTGTTTGAGCTGATACAATTTTTAAAACATACTAGAGGCATAAACAACAACTTCCATGTTAAATTCCAATCTTAAAACCTATTAGGATTTGAGTTATTGATTTTTGAATTCACAGTGATTGAGTATTTTTGCACTGTGTTGAATACTCAGATAACAAATAATTATTGTCGGTGATTTTTATTCGAACCATATTTCAGGATTTTTAGTTCACAAATGATAAAACACAACCAGATGTTCATATGTGGATATATATGTTTGAATCCAAAGTATACACGATCATGAAATAGATTTGAAAAGGAGCATAGGTGGAGTTTACTCACAGATTATCTACTTTCTTCTCTTCTCAGGTTTTAAAAGTGATTTTGTTTTAATCAGTGAACTCCTCTTTGAATTTAGATGTATATATATAGTTGAGTTTGTAGTAGATGTAATACACACGAGCCTCTGCTTTCGTACGCACGAAATCGCAGTCTATTAATTTGATAAGAATGGAATGTCTTCCTTTGTACAAGGTAATTAATGCTCAAGATTTGTTACAGTAATACATATGTTTTGTTGGCCTTATCACCTAATACTAAGGGCAGTGCATGGTTCATCTCTACTACAAGATATTCATGTGATTCTTGTTGCCTAGTTTCTTTCGGCCAAAAATGGTATACTTTGCAGGCTTTTGTCTTACTTCCTTTCTTTTCTTGGTGATGGCTTCTTTCTTTTTTAAATAAATGCCTAAGCTTCATTTCAGGATTCCTATATTATGCTGCCTTGTTCAACTCATAAGTTTTTTATCACTTCATATCACTATTCTTCTTTGTCAAACTATATCTATAGCTGTGCATTGTTCTTGGCTTCTTATTTCTTTTCAAATTAAATATCTAAGCCATATTTCAGGCTTTTTATGATGTTGCTTTGTACAAATTCCCAATTTTCCTAACTTTATGTCAGATTTTCTTCTTTTTGTAAGATTTTTGTTTGATTTTCCTCTCATTTCATTCTTATTTTATTAACATACACACTACATATTTTTGGATTTATATGTAATGTATATAGACAAATCTAGAGTAGAACTTTGCTGCACGAAGTACAATTAATTGTAATTAAGCCGATTAGCTTCTTTCTATAAGGCCATGTATCTAAGAGTAATACACAAGGCTATTATTTTTCATCTAAATGTAGTTCACAAAATCACACAAGGTAAGGGTTTAAAAAAGACCTGAACATATTTATGCTAAGGGGCTAACTGGTTGCAAGAGTCGAAAGATCGAATGTAATTACAGAATGCGAGGAATTTTTTTTTTATCCGCCCAAAACAAGTTTAGAGACGACAGTCATTGACTGACCAATTTCTGTTTTGAACAAAAAAATAAAATAAAAATCAACTGGATATAAAAGGCAATCCATAATAACGAATACCCATTCGATTACATTGAGAAACATTTGTTGTTTCAATAGCGAAGAAAATTATTAAGCAATCATTGTTATAAAATGAACTTAGATAGGATCCAAGAATAAAAACAATTACATAGGATAAAACGAAATTAATTAAATCTGTATGAACTCCACACATTCAGCTATTGAAGGAATCATGCCAGACTGAAAGGATTGCTGAAAGGATGAGAGCTATTGAATTTTGAGTTAGAACTTCAAGCACACCAATACCATTATTGAGCTCACTAATCAATTGTTTTCCAGTGCTTGTATTTGGGATGATATGTTTTTGTAAGGAACCCAAACTAAGGAGCAATCTTTGTATACTCTACAGGAAAAATCAATTTAAGCCTGAAAACTTCACCTTTATATGAAGGCCGAGATGGACCGAGAATCATATCATTAAAGTATCGCAATATTACCCTCAGATGGCGATGCATTTTTAATTCCATAAGCTAGTTCACTTAGTTTTCTATGGGGGCACTTGTTGATTCTTTGAAAAAAATTGGCGTTTTCCATTCCAAGATATTCTAGAACTTTGATGATTTCCCTTTCAATGAAACAAAATTTAAGAAAAAGCTAGGAAAATTTATTTTTTTCTCCTCTTGTTCGTTCCTTCATGGAAACGTTAATATATTCACTTATTTTTTCTTCGCAAAAGGAAAACACAAAAGAATATGTATAAAGTGATCATGCATGCATAAGAATATTCATAGAAATGTTATTATATTCACTTATTTTTTCAATCTCTTATGTGGAAATTATTTTTCATGAGTCAACCAATTTAAAATAAATATTATTATACCATAAAGTTCAAATAAATTCATGTTAGCTATAAATTCATATTGCCATAAATTAATTGGTTTCCAAACTGAATTCCAAACCGAATTCCAAAACATTTTTGGCTATACCTGCACATCTTATCTGTAATACAAATTTAGTCCACCTTTGAGGGATAATTGAATGAAACACTTATGTTTTTTTTTTTGCTTATGTAGTGCATCTCTAGCAATTTCACATGGATCGTAATTGGATGTATAACGTGAAACGTTGCGATGATGAGTTCTTGGAAAAAATGGAAGGATTCATCAAATGTGCGTTGGATGATCAATTGACAAGAAGAGAGGAAACTATTTTTTGCCCTTGTAGACGTTGCCAGAATAGAAGGAGATTTCGTAACATTGATCAGATCAGGGATCACATAATTCGGTATGGGTTCAAGCAAAATTATACACGGTGGATATGGCATGGTGAAAGCATAGTTAGTGCACCTAGTTCTAGTAATCATTACAATGATGAGGATGATCAGGAATGTAATGTGAATTATGAGGTAACTGATGAGAATGATGATATCGACCGTGTTAATGAGATGTTTGATGATGTTCAAGAACATTTGATGGAAGAGCCAAAGTTGTACGAAAAAATATCAGTTGATGCTAAGAAGCCTTTGTATTCTGGTTGTGCTAAGTTTACAATATTGTCTGCTGTGCTCAAGCTTTTCAATTTAAAAGCAAAACACGGGTGGAGTGATAGAAGTTTTACATCATTATTAGAACTTTTAAAAGACATGCTACCAGAAGGTAATGAGCTTCCTACTTCTAATTATGAGGCAAAGAAAATTATGTGCCCAATTGGCGTAGGGTACAAAAAGATACATGCATGCCCAAATGATTGTATATTGTATCGAAATGAATATGAGAGCTTGCATGAGTGTCCTAAGTGTGGATTATCCCGTTACAAGTCACGAGAAAATGTTCATAATGGCTCAGATCAGAAACGGCCTCCAGCAAAGGTTTTATGGTATTTGCCCATTATACCAAGATTTAAACGTTTATTTGCAAATAAAGAAACTGCAAAAAACTTAAGATGGCATGCAGATGTGAGGAAGAATGATGGATTACTAAGACATCCAGCCGATTCTCCACAGTGGAGAAATATTGACACCATGTATTCTAGTTTTGGCGAAGAAATAAGAAATCTCAGACTTGGTCTTTGCACAGATGGCATAAACCCATTTGGCAACCTTAGCAGTCAACATAGTACTTGGCCAGTTCTTTTGGTGATTTACAATCTTCCACCTCACTTGAGCATGAAGCGCAAATACATTATGTTGTCTCTTCTGATTTCGGGGCCACGACAACCAGGAAATGACATCGACGTTTATCTAGCTCCTCTTATTGATGATCTAAAACTTTTGTGGGATAAAGGTGTGCGCGTATTTGATGCATATAGTAGAAATGAATTTACATTACGCGCCATGCTTTTTTGTACCATAAATGATTTTCCCGCATATGGTAACTTGTCTGGATATAGTACAAAAGGTGCTAAAGCATGCCCAATTTGTCAAGACGACATGGTTGTTGAGCGCTTGCATTTTTGCAAGAAAAATGTATATATGCATCATCGTAGATTTCTCCCTAGCGATCATCGTTATCGTAAAAAGAAGAAACCTTTCAATGGGGAGATAGAAAGCAGAGTTGCTCGTTTGCCATTAACAGGAATTGATGTATATGAACGGATCAAGGATATTGAAAATGTATTTGGCAAAACCTTTCCTCTTCAAGAAGGCACGTGGAAGAAAAAATCTATATTTTGGGAACTTCCATATTGGAAACATTTACAAGTTAGACATTGTCTAGATGTAATGCATATAGAAAAGAATGTTTGTGATAGTATCATTGGAACACTTTTGAATATACCTGGTAAGACAAAAGATAGTGAAAAAGCTAGGCAAGATATGTTGAAAATGGGTATTCGAAAGGAGTTAGCACCAGTGGAGAAAGGTAAACGTATCTATTTGCCTCCTGCATGCTATACATTGTCCAAAAAAGAGAAAACTAGTTTATGCGAGTGTCTTTGTGGTGTCAAGGTTCCATCAGGTTATTCTTCAAACATTAGCAGTCGTGTATCAATGAAGGATTTGAAATTGATGGGCATGAAGTCCCATGACTGTCATGTGTTGATGCAACATTTGTTGCCGGTTGCTATTCGAGGTATATTGCCTAAGCATGTTAGACATGTTATTACAAAACTTTGTATTTTTTTTAATGTAATTTGTAGTAAGGTGATTGATCCTGATATGTTGGATGATCAACAAGCTGATGTTATTGTCACTTTATGTCAATTTGAGATGTATTTTCCCCCTTCATTTTTCGATGTTATGGTGCATTTGATTGTTCATCTAGTAAGAGAAATCAAGATTTGCGGTCCTATTTTTATGAGGTATATGTATCCGTTCGAAATGCACATGGGAACTTTAAAAAGAAAAACAAAGAATAGATATAGACCTGAAGCTAGTATCGTAGAAGGTACCATTGCCGAGGAGGTTGTTGAATTTGTCACTCAATACCTAACTGGCGTTGAACCTATTGGACTTTGCAAGTCTCGACATGAAGGGCGACTTGGTGGTCAAGGCATAATGGGGTTTAAATTGATGTCAATTGGCGATGATATGTTTCACAAAGCCCACCTACTTGTTTTACAACACCTTAGTGAGGTCCATCCTTATTTGGAAGAGCACATGACAATTCTAAAGTCTCATAATCCTTCAAAGAATGAAAGATGGTTGACAAATGAACATAACCGCTCGTTCGTCATATGGTTTAAAAAATACGGTAATGACTCAATTGTCTCAAACAAATCATAATGTTTCTGATATAATAAGATGTTGGCGTATGGGCCTAAATTTCAAGTTAGGTCTTATGAAGTATACGCTATTAATGGATATGTCTTTCATACGAACCGTCAAGATGAAAAGAGCAAAATGCAAAATAGTGGAGTAAGTGTCGTAGCATCTTCAAGAGAATTTGCTAGTGCTAAAGATAACAAACCAATAAATGCGACAATGTCATATTACGGGGTAATTGAGAATATTTGGGAACTTGAATATAAAGACTTCACAATTCCTCTATTTCAATGTAAATGGGCCGATAACCATCGTGCTGTACAAGTGGATGAACATGGATTCACACTTGTTAACTTTAGTCGAGCGAGTCATGATAACGATCCACTCATCTTGGCATCTCAAGTGAAACAAGTTTTTTATGTCACCGACCCAGCTGATCATAAATGGTCTGTTGTCCTTCCTGGAAAAAGACGCATTGTTGGGATCGGCGACGTGATAGATGAAGAAGAGTATAATCAATTTGACGAGAATCCACCTTTTTCCAATGGCTTAAGTATATTAGAAGAAGAAGTCGATTTAAATGCAAATTATGCACGTTCTGATCACAATGAAGGGGTTTGGATAGCGGGGTAAGTTTTCAACCTTCTAATATTGTCACCATTTTACTTAATTTTTTTTTTAACCTTCTAATACGATATTTATTCAAAAGTATAAAAGTAGACATAAAATCCTTGCACCTGTCTGATAACATCACCAATCACTTTATTTTGTGAACCAGGTACTTAATCCTGGTCATCTATTTTCTTCTCATGTATGTCACCCAACATCTTCACTTGAAACATACTTACCGGTATACCAAAATACTATCCATCAGTGCAAATTCACATACATGCATGACGCAATAGTTGAGTTCTTATTGGAAAAAAAAATACCTAAAAATGATTAATATAATAATACTGACTGGTTATTCATGACGAAGAGTTCATATTTTTAAAACGATTTGATAAAAATTCCCATGGACCAAAAACAACATATGAGTGGCCAGACGGGAAACGACAGTACTATTACTAAAGTAAATTATTCTTTTAATTAATCCATTATTTTATTTTACTAGTACTTCACTGCCTTATTTTAAAGTCATAGCTGCAAGACTCAAATAGAAGCAGACTTCCCTCGTAAATTATGGCGTTTCTCCCTAACAGTATCCCACTACAGGGTTTCATATTTATGTGTCTAACTATCTCATGTTTGTAATTTTAATTTTACAGTCGAAATGTTTTTGAAGTGATTATCAAGTCTCAGACTAATATATGTTCATGCAGAATACAAAATCCAAGAAATCATTACCATAATCATATCACACGTTTATAATGAATGTCACCATAAACACCAGCCTAAATTCTGTCAAACAACAATATATAGAAAAAAGACATGGAGATCTCTTCAAGCAAAAGAAAAGCCACTGAAAACAGCATATGGAATGATATAAGTTGAAGATAGCATTAAGAATACTTTCCCATGCATTTCATGTTTTTTTTTGTTGTATCATGTTGTATGCTTTTACTTTGTAGTAGGCATTTAAGTCAAGTATAATTTAATCTAGTTTCTATGTTAATTTTTTTCATTAAGGATATTGGATGTGCCATTAGGTCTCTTGTTTTCATACTAACATTGAGTACACATTCAATGATTTCTTTAAGAATTGTTGTTTTCCTCAAATTTTTTCTTATGTAAGAATGTTATACTGCCATTTAAAAACAGCCATGAGTTAATGATGTACAGTTAGCAAAATTGACTAGTGGATGTTATAGTCTAGTGCAAAATTGACTTTAATTCGAAATTGGTTATACATGTGTTGCTTGATCTTTGTATCCGGATCATTAACCTGAGATAGCAGATTAAAATAAATAGCAGGATGATACGTGCTTTACTGAATTGAAGTAAATAGCAAGGTGATATAAGTGTCAAGCATTATGTTATTGCAGGTTTCGGAAGTACTTGCTGCAAGCGTGCTTCCGATGTATCATTTATATCAATGTTTTTCATTTCCTCATCTAGTGTTTCCTGTTCAATTGCATGTGTAGTCTTCTGCTGCATTTCTTTTTTTTCTTCAACTTTTGTACCGACCTAGGATCTGGAAGCTTATCTTGGTGGCTTTGATTTATCTCAAGATTTAAACAGAAATAAAAGAGATAATTGCTGTTTTTTTAATTGCTAATATCTACATGTATGGTCTTTCGCATGATATCTACATGTTTGATTGCTGGATTTTTCTTCTTTTGCATGAAATATGTTATAACTTTCGGATGCTCATATGTGATACAGGAATAATGGAAATACAACCATCTGAACACACTGAAGAGCAAAATAATTCTGCTCCCGTTTCACAACCATCATCTAAGAGGAGGCAAAGAGGTCCAACAACCGGAAAGAAATACAGAACACCCGAGCCAAAATTCATTGAGTGGTGTGATAATGGAAAACCTATTGGAAAATGGATGAAGTCTTTTAAGGCGTACGTAGGCGATACAGCAAGATCTAGAATTGATATCAATATCAAAGATTGGGCTAGCTTTAGTCAAGGGCTTAAGGATACCATCTGGGAAGACATTAAGGTGTTATACATTAATTTGTTCCCTTGTTAAATTGTCAGTTGGATCCTTTGTGTTTGGAGTCATGGACCGCTTTCATTGTTTATCAGATTTATTTTTACTGCTTTGACGTTGTTTTTTTTTTTTAATCTCAGATTGAGTACCACATCGACGAACAAATGAAAAAGAATGTGTTAAAAATTGTTCATGGAGCATGGAAGGATTTTAAAACAAAATTGGTTAGTGGTTGGATTACGAAAACCAGAAAGCTTCCAGAAAACCATAAAGAGCCATACGAATTTTATGATGGTGTTACAAAATCACAATGGGAGATCTTTAAGAAGTATTGTGAAACTGAGGAGTTTAAGGTATGATGGTGTTCTGATATGATGAAGTACATAAATGGTTGAATCAAGAGTATGTAGTTTGAGTCGGATTAGTTTTTAAAAATTTTCTTATAATATCACTTACTTAAGGCGGACTATAAATCATTTGATTTACTCACTAAGTTTTTTTGACGATTAGGTGGTAGAATGACATGGTTACTTATGACTGTTTAACTAGTGATGTAAAGGCCACACCACCCTACACTCACGGAAGACCATTCTATTTCTTTATAATTCATAAAATTTACAGAACCCATGTAATTATTTTCAGCTAAACTTTGTGGTTTATGCTGCAAATATCTGTAGTTATAGTTGTAAATTTTCATTTACAAATGCAGTTTTTGACTGCAGAAATTTGCAGTATTAACAGCAAATTTTCACAAAACATAATCACAGAAATTTCTCGCAAAACCCGATTTTGAGAATTCTAAAGTTAACATAAAAGGTATTAACATGTGAACACACACTACTTATGTTTCAATGTGAAATCTTAGGGAACATATATTTATGTACATTGTGTACTATAAAAGAAAACTGATATATATGTAGTCATACCAAGATATGATTCTGTCATATGTTGTTCTAAAAATATATACAGATAACTAAATCAGTTAGAATTATTGTGATGATCTATCAGTAAATTTGCTTTGATTAAAAATTATAGTGGAATCGCTTTATTAAAAATTATAGTGGAATCGCTTTGATTAAAAATAAAGACATATAAATTATAGTGGAATCGCTTTGATTAAAAATACAGTGAAACAAAGCCAAGTTTGTGACCACTTCAAAGACTTGTACATAGATGTGGTCCATAAAAGAGTTTATTCTACTTGTGTTCATCTAACTGTTAAAAACAAAATAATGACAAAAAAGCTCCAAAATTATCAAATACTAAAATTTAAAAAAAAATTAATATATCATTTATGTATTTGTGTTCATCTTCCATTTTCTTTTAATGTAACCGATTTGATTTTCCAGTTTTCGCGCTAAATTTCAAAAATAATAACATATCCTTCCTCTTTAATTTTTTTGATATTTACGCTAGAATTGTTAATGTCATAAAACAGCTAATAAGTGAGAAGGCTAGGAAGAATCAGGCATGCAACGAACATCCTCACTATTTAGGACAAGCTGGGTATGCGGGAAAGAAGGCTAAATGGATAACTGAAGGCCATAGTTCTTCTATCACATTACCAGGTGGACCTGCTATGGATCGGAGTAAAGATTGGATTTTGGCACGATCAAAAAAAGGAGCTGATGGAAATTATGCCATCCCTAATGAGAAAACTAAGATGGTTGCAGATAAAATGGTATGACAAGTTTCCATGTATATTACCACTTTACATGTTTTAAACTGAAAACACACACTGCCCAACATTCCTTATTTGAAATTACTAATTTTAAGCATCAACACTTGTGGACCAAAGTTGCAAAATATTACAGCGGGAAGATCCCTGTATGAGTACTTTAAAATGCCTTGTTTTTGCAAATTTTTAAACTAATTTAGGAGACATCCTTAATAGTTTTTTTTTCTTTTAATATTTTATAACTACTGTATGCGTGAGTAATACTCGAAAAAAGGGGTTTGAAAGATTTATAATTGACTGAAAAAAATGGCTAGAAATATGTTGTTGTTTTCATTGTTATTGAGTTTGATCAAAATTGAGTTTGATCAAAATTTACTTAGAAAATACGTTTAGAAAAAACACGGGAGTTATATAGTACAATTCTCCTTACAGTTTAGAAAATACGTTTAGAAAAAATATCCTAATATGCGTGCTCATAAATCTTTCAGCCAGGAGATGTGCTTACAGTTTCAATAACCCAAAAAGAAGGGTCTCGTCTGTTTTCTGTAACATTGGTTGCTGGATCAATTGGATACATATCACTGGCATATACTAAATGAGGCGAAGTTCCAACAAAAACAGATGTATGTGCAATTGGTTAACGAGGCCAAATTAACTCAGAGTTGAGTTCTGTTTACAATTTTGCATGTGCAATTGGTTAATTGTTTACAATTTTGTAGATAATTTCTTACGGGCATGGACTATGAGAACTCATGACATGTACATGACACACACCATGGAAATTCTAATGATTTATAAGTGTGTCTGCATGTAGAAAACCAAAATTCATGTAGGGTGTTTATATTACATGAACATTTGTCATGTGCTGCATCTTAATTTATTTATTTCTGGTTGGCAGAACGATTGGAGAGGAAAAGCCATTGAAGGATCATGGGTTCCAGATAGGCATGATGATGTCTTGAGTCATGCTCTTGAAAAAAAAGAGCATTCCGGTCGAGTTAGAGGGATTGGTGGGACGGTGGGTATAAAAAACATATTTGGAGAGGTAGAGAAAAGGAAAGGGCGAAGCGGTGTAATATCAGCTGATGAGTTGTATGTTATCACTCAGGAAATAGAGGCTAAAGTGAGCCAAAAATTGAGACAAGAGATGAGTACAATGGTTCAAGAGCAGGTTGCAAACATTCTGAGCATGATGAATATGCCTAAGGATGTGGAGATCAACAACACACCATTAACTGATCATCGTAGTAGTTGTCAATCCACGCACCCGAGCAAATTGCAATATGCAAACAAAACTCAAGAGAGGGATCCCTATGCAGACTTGCAGGTAAACAATTTAAAGTTGAGTTTATAAACGTATATGATTTTATGTATTTGACAAATGCTAGTGAAAAATGTTGATTGTGCACTTGTCATTTTAGAAACCTATTAAATGTCGTTTGGCTGTGAATATGGACTTCAAAATTGTCGTCGTGGGTCATGGCATGGTACATCCCTCTTCAAGGCCCAGTGATCAATGCCATAATCAACAAATTTTGGTCGACCATGTAAAGGTTGGAATTGATGCAGTGGAGTCTAGTTATGAAGGAACCCCACTTCCTGTTCCAACTAGACATTGCAACACGATAGGAGAAGCGGTCGGGAGTTTTGTTCAATGGCTTAAAAGCCTTGTGCTTTTAAGAGATAATGATACGGTAATGAATGCATTTAATTATATTGAGTTTATTTTTGAATTCATAATAAACTGGTTTTAAAAGTCGTTTGCAATTCTTTTTTTTCCCTAGTACTAGTATTCATGAATTTGTAGCTTACTGTAATGTGTCTTTAGTGTCGCTGTAGCACTGTTTGAAGTGTATTTTAAATTTGCTCATAGGAGCATATATGAATACATAATTTATTTTTGATTTTTTCTAACCAACAATAAACTACTAACCATTAATTAATTTAACATCAATACTATAAATGGAATGCAAGTATATATTTCTGTATATATTTCCATATATGAACATGCTAGAGATATTGCTTTCATATCCGTAGAGTCATGCTTTATTTTATGCAAGTATGAATTTTCTTATATTACATCATTTTAGACATCTACTTACAATTTTGAATTAGGTGCCTACATCTCAATCAAACAAGGATTTATTTGAAAATATTAATGACAAGGTCGTGAATACAATGGCAAATGAGACTGCAAAAAGCAAATCAATCGTGGATGAAGAAATTCTCAAAACTTTAACGAGCGAATGCAGATATTTCCATGATCTAGTACTTCAGATGCTATCTAATGATAGTGCCATCAATGCAATTCAAGTGAATAAGGATTTATTCACATATGATGAGGACTTTGAAATTCATATCACGATGGATGATATTATCCAATTCTTTAGTATGAAGTGGTTGAATGCATCATGGTTGCAGCTTTACATCATGTGAGTATTTTTTCCTTATCAGTTTTTTTCATATATAACCATCTTAGTTTTTGATGAATAGTCAATTTTTAAAAAACTAACAATGTATGTTTAAATTTGTGTAGGTGGTTAAATCATATGTGCAATGATCTCAAAGTGGAGACCATTGGGTTTATGTGTCCCAAAATGCTTTCCCAAGTGCGAAAACATCCAGATGCGACAAATAGATATTTGTCGAACACATGGAAAGCATTGCAATCTAAAAGTTTACTTTTAGCCCCACACTACGAAGGGTATGAACCTTAAACTTTTAATAACTAATTTACATATTTGATGCCAAATTTAACTTACTATAAATCTTGGAATGCAGGAAACATTGTATACTGCTTGTTTTTCGTGTACAAATGAATGAAATTTATGTTTTTGATCCTCAGACCGAACTCAAACTTATACTTGAAATTAAGCCGCAAGTGAGCTTGTAAGTTGTATATATTGCTCTCTTATGTGAAGTTAGTATATGTGGTTATTAAAAAAATTCTTGCATGTGTAGGGCCTTCCAAATTTACAAGAAACTCGGTGGCAAGTCTCGAAGAAGTACCTTGACTTGGAAGCATGTTAAGGTGATTTGATTTTCTAACAAAAAATAAAATAAATATAATATATAGTTTGGTATATGAATTCATTTTAAACTAACTATTAAATTATCTTGTAATATTGATATAGTGTCCTCAACAATTAGGAGCAACCGACTGTGTATATTATGTGATGAGGTATATGCATGACATAGTGAAAAATTACAATCAAAGCATCAATTTACAAAAGGTACTACTTTAGTTTTTTTCCTTCATATTATATATCAGTTACATTATAGGTATATTTCGATCATATCATTGCTGCAATGCTAGTTAGAAGAAATCAAATGTTATTGTAGTTGTGTATTGCATTTACCTTGGTTCATTGAGTACGCTTAGCTTATGGGTTGCTTGGATTTCGGGTAAATCAAGTCAAAGACGAATTAGGAGGCCTGTGTATTGCATCTTCATACGTTGAGTATAGCGCACTAGGGACTATGTTTTATTATATTTTGGACATCGTGTGGGTAAGGCTTTGGGATCCAAATTATTAAACTTAATCTGTAATATTATGCTTCATTTTCTGCATATCTGCCTGGTTACTCAAAAATGTTTAACACTACTAATATCATCTTTGTCACCAAAAAATAATTTAAGATAACTGCACCATATTGCGGCTTCAACTCAAAATGCTCAATGACAATAAGAAACGTAGAAATTAGCAGAGTTTCTCGGTAGCGTTTAGCACATAATGAGTCATCAAGAAACACAGTGTTATCGTGTTCAGAGTTCAATCTCTATGTGGTAGCATAGAATCCGTATGTACATCTCCTAAACGTGTTCTAGTAGTGCGTGGACGCTTTGAATGTTTTACGCTTAATGTTCTAGCATTAATCATACCAAATTCAGAAACTATTATGCTATTTCAAGGGAATGTATTAGTAGAGAATGTGGCAGACCAAGTAAAATACAATGCTCTCTATCATGAAGATAGTTAATTGTTGCTTCAGTTCATGCGTACATTCAGTTCATGTGCCATATACTCAGGTCTATATTCACCACTCAGTTCATTTTCATACACTTGTACACATATATCAGTTCATGTGTACATTCAACGCATATAGGCAGTAATTGAGATGTATCATCCATTCAGCTCATCTGTACATCTAATGCTGCATCAGTTTTTAAATAATCAAACTATTAAATATATTTCATGAATAATGAATATAGTTGATGCATATATCAGTTGATATCATGTATACAATTTCTTGTTTGTCATTTTTTATCATTCAGACTTCAGAGCTTTGAGTTGCTGACTTGCTATGGATGAGCGTGGATTGTTTGTAGTTTGGCTAGTTTGTACTTGTAGTTTGGCTATGAACTATGAATAACGTATTAATATGAACTGTTATCTGCTGATTTAAAGGAATAAGAGTTATTGATGCTTCACTGACTTTTATTAGTTGTTGCGATCAATATTTGGATTTGGTTGTGTTTGATTTTTGTGAATTTAGTTTTATCTAACAAGTTGATTGGCGTGTGTATTTTAATGATAGCATAGTTTTAATGTTGTTGATTAGGTCTGTCTTACTCTTTTGTGTATATAACTTTAAGAATAGGTCTGTCTTGTTTGTTTGTTTGCTGAATTTGTTTGCATACTCACTTGTATAATAATTTTTTTAATTGCAAGACTTGGTACAAGACGGTTCTTATAGCCAACAAGAGATAGATGAGGTTCGGGACAATTTAGCTAGTTATATCATGTATAATTGGATGTAGTTGTTTTTTATTCTGTACGTTGATCTTTTGTAATGCACATTGGTATTTTATTATTTACATTATGTTTGTGACAAATTATGTTTGGCAAGGCCAAAATAGAGAAGTATTGTGACAAATTATGATGATGGATAATATAATTATATTTTATGTTCGATCAGTTTCATAGTAATGTACATTTGTGAAAATTTTAACTGCAACTTCATACGTGGTTTTTATATTCTGAAATAGTTATGATGCAAATTTTTTTTTTCAAATATATCTTGTGTCGGTTGTTACTTCAAAGATGGCCGATACAACTGTTTGTCAATTGTGTCGGTCGACAAACTAAAAAGGTCGACACAAATATCAATCATATGTGTCGGTCGTCAGCAAAGGGTAGACGCAAAACCAATATCATTTGTGTCGGTTGATATAAGAGGCCCGACACAAGAAAGTGTCATTTGCTTCACCGTATAAACTACTTTGCGTCGACCGTTTGTAAGAAACCGACACAAATAATATTTAATTGCGTCGGTCGAATAACCGACACAACAAAAAAAGGTCTTTTGCGTCATCTTCATTTGTGTCGGTTGTAAAACCGACACAAAGGGGTTAAATGACCGACACAAATGACATGTTTTGTAGTAGTGTAGATTAATTAATAATAATCATTTGTGAAATTGTTAAAGTTATTTACTTAATAGAAGTAATTAATGAATTAATTACTTAATGTAATTAATTGAGTTTAATGTGATTAGTTTAGATTAATGAATTAAGTTTAATTAATTTAAACACTTGATGATTTGATAGATAATTACTTAATGTAATTAGTGAAATTGTAATTACTTAGGGAAGTAATTAATTGGTTACCGGATGTAATTAAAGATGTTTTAACAATGGAAGAGATTTGGATTAAATTACTTTGAAATTAATGAAGGAATTAATTGGAGAATAAATTAAGGAGTAATTTATTTAATAAAGTAATTAAGGGTAGTTAATTACTGGATGTTATTAATCAAGGGTGATTAATATATGTGGTTTAATTGAAGATTAATTACTTAATGTAATTAATGTAAATAGAGAGATTAATTAAAAATGTAATTAGAAATCATTAATTAATAAATTTATGATTTAAATTTATAATTGATTAATTAAGGAATAATTAATAAATGAAGTAATTAATTAATAAAGATTTATGTAATTAATTTTAGTTGATTAATTGATTAAGTAATATAAAGTTAATTACTGTAAAGGGTTAAGTATAATTAACTTGTGTAATTAATTTAAAGGCTAATTACTTATTGTAATTAGAAAATTGTTAAGCAGGAATGATTAATTGAAATGAATAATGAGATGGTGATTAATTAATTGATTTGTAATTGACTAATGGTTAAGTTAAGCAGGATTATAATGATGAAGTAATTAATTTAATTTATTTTAAATTAATTATAGATGAAATAAGTAATTTAATTCGCTTTAAATAATTATAGATGGCGTGATCATTAAATTATTGCTTATGTATGAGTGGATGATATTGGTTGCCTTGAATGGTTTGTAATCTTAGCTGTGAGATGAGTAGTGCTGTGTGATACGGATGCTTTGGTTGCATTGTGATGATAATATGAATTATCTGTTAGTGATGATATGGATTATCTGTTTATGATGATAATGTTGATTATCTATTGTGATGTTGAGAATTATATATCTGTATGTATATAGATAATGAATTGAAATTATTTTAAACTCTAAAACAACTTGGCCTTAAAAGATACGTTTTGGATTCGGTGAGACCAGGATTGGGTTTCCATATTTGGATACCCGAAAACCACATCGATCCAAATTAACGATAGGTCATGAATCTGAAGTGAAGATGAAGATTCAGAGTGCAATGATTATCGTTGTTAACTCTAAGGGTGATTCCAAAATGACTGTAACCAGATAATGCCTTCGGTTTCGTTCGAACCCGGAACGAACTTGTATGGATTGAATGCTTTCAGAACATCGTCAGGTGGACGATGAGCATTCTAAGTAATGTGTTCTAATAAAGGTAATCATAGCCTCAAGCCTCATCAACCGGGAATGGCTAAAACATGGAAGGTGCAGCAAGGCTAAGTGGGTCATGCCCAAGTAGGACGAGATTTACCCCTGTCTAGATGTCCCTTTTTATTTCAGCTGTGCGGTGCGGTTGCTAATCACAACTGCGGGGTGGTCTTGTTTGGGACTGTTCAGTAAGGAATGGTTCCGGCTTTATGTTGCAGGGGATTGGGAGTGATCCTCGGTACGGTGATCTAGGCCCCGTACTGTGACGGGCAGTACCCTGGTAGCCATGCCATTATGTGGAATCCAAAATCGAATAAGTGCCCTCGGTTTTGATTGTATTACCCACTTTTGTGGCTAGTAGCTGGAATTTAGTAAATGTAACGATTTCGGCTATTTCTTATTTACTTGAAAACCCTAGACCTATTATAATATCACTGGATTTCCTATCAAATGTTTTGGTTAGCGTAAGGTAAATTTTTTCCCGTGTTTATGTGTGGAAAGTCTTACGTGATACCTTTTGTTTTCAAAGGTTTTTCAAAGTTAAGCAACTTTAACCTGTTACTCACACCAGATCCATGTCTGACCCGGAGTTTATTTCTGTATTTCTTAAACTCTTAGGTACTCAAATTTTACGAGTAGCCATGGGATTCAGGTTAGCTTTGACAAATTGTGGAGGAGCAATGGAGCAGGGGGCTTCTGCGTTGTAGTTATATAGTGTTCCATTGTGTTGGTATCTCTGAGTGGTTTCTTTGTGTTGTATTGAGTTGTAATAACTAGACATGTGTTTATAACTGTCTAGTATGTGATGTATTGTCTGTGTAACTCTGATAGTTGTTGTATACTATGTAATACTTATGTTATTAATGTAATTTATTCGTTCCGCTGTTGTGATTCTGATGTTGTTTCTTCTTCCTCTTCTTTCCTTTCTTTTTCTATCCCTTTCTTTCTTAAAGATGATACGACTTTCTGGTCATTGAAAGTCGGATCGTCTCACAATTTGAATAGAAGTAGATATAAACTAAAGTGGTGAAGTGAAAATAAATATAGGAAGCGTATAAAATAGTTATATTGAACTTAGGAAGAAATCGTAGAATTCTTAAGTAATATGGGTGTCGGGAAAATTTATCGAATAAGCATTTGAGTGAAGATTTAATAAAAATATGTGAAATGATAAGCGTTGATAAGGGAATAGAAATCAAAATTGAATGAATCAATTGAGATAAATACATAGGATGTACGTATATCGTTTTATTCGCATAGCAATTTGATCCAGATTCGAGCACAGAATTTCGAGATAGTTATATCGATCCGAGTTTGGATTTTTCACTTGATTTTCGACGGCGAACCCTGGATATGGATTTTGATTGATTCTGGAAATTCTCTATCATAGTTGTGACTATGCAAGGAGAATGACGGTTTCTGATCAAGAAACTGAATCTGAGTCCGCACTAGGAAGTCAGGTGGACGATACTAGTTCGGAAGTGAAATTGTGTGATCGAGCGAGTGATCGAATTTGATAATGCGTATGGATGATATATGTACATCGTACGAGCTTGGATGGATAAATATTGAAATTTTGTAAGGGAGTCAATAAAATAATTTTGAATGTTGTGATTGGATATTATTGCTAAGTAAGATATATAGGTATTATAGAGGAAAGGAAAAATCGGTTTTGATTTCAGAAGATAAATTTGAATTACTCGAAAAAAAGGTATGTGTTTAATTTCTGTATGAAATTTGATTGGGTTTTTGATCTAGCCACTTGGCGTTTGGTTTTCTTTTGGAATTTGGGAGCCCATAGAGGCATTTTGTAGTTGTACCGAGCTAGCCGTGCAAAGGAGACGCTGGCGAAATCTTTCGGAAATTTAGGGAGTTAGAAAATTTTGAGAGAATTTTGATAATTCAAAATTTGGTTTTAAATTAAATTTTGAATGATTGAGCAAATATTATTATTTGAAAACTATGTGAGAGTTTGGGAAGTTAGTAAGAATGATAATGGGTCTTTTATAAAAAGATAGTTGGTAGGATGTTGAATTGTTGGTTTTGGGGATAAGTAAACGGGCATTGGACCATTCTTCTTAACTAGCAATTTCGGGGATGAAATTCTTTTAAGGGGGAGGAATGCGACGACTCAGAATTTTTGAGCATTTGAAATTAGAATATTTAATAATTTTAAATATTTGCAAGCTAGTTTAACTTGGATTTCAAACATCAGTTTGAATTTGGCATTTAATTATTAAATTAAATAATTTGAAGTTGGGTAAAATGTTGAATTTGGAGTTTTAAGCCTGTTAAAAATAATTTGAAGGCTTGTAAAATTTATATTGATAGTGATGAGGATAATAGAAGTTTTAAAATTGTATTTAACAGTGATTTGTTAAGTTTTGAAATTATATCATTTAAACTGAATTTAAAAATAGCCTTCCGAGGCACAGTCTCGGAATTCGACGAAACCAGTTCCATTGGATCCGTAATATTGTATTATTATTGGATTTCAAATTTCATAGTGATTGGAGTAGTTGTGTGAGCATACGGTAAATAGACGTGTTGAATTTATATCGAAAATTTAATATAATAACTAGGTTCGAAAAGCTATCTTCTCCATACGATTGAATTAGCACTCGAAACCTTTTCCATTGCGTTCAGAATAGGGGTATAACATTATAAACGCCTAGCGGCATGCCTCGATAAGAGTTTAAAATTTTAAGTTGCATTTATCAAGACAATTTGAATTTAAATTTAAAATTATATATATTTATCCTGTCAACTCCAGCTGAATTCTTGTCATGTCAAAACTTTTTGCCTCTCATCTCAATCACTGTAGCTAGATGTTGTAGGCATGTTAACGTCGCTTCTTGTTCCCCCTTTCTAGCTTAAACACATGCAATCTTCCTCTTCACTCTATTAAATCGCCGAGCATTTTAAAAACCCAAATAAAAATCTTCAGAACAAAATTAAAAAAATAGGACCGAGCCTTGCTTATCGTCTTAAAGAAGATTTCGAAATTGATATTCGATCGTAAGTTAATGGCCTCTGTCAAAAGAATCGTGCTTCTTCAAGTCGCGTGCTTCAAAAATCATTCTGAAACCAGATTTCAAATTCGGTCTTCTTCTTTGTTCAAACCTGTATCATTCGAGTTCTCGCGAATCGAATTGAAGATGATTTCTCGTTCGAGCTCAATTTCGAGACTCAGGCTAGGGCGCGCGTGGTAGGGTTAAGCTAGGACGGTGGTGAGAGGTCGTTCGACGAAGCGGTGAACTCGCGAGTTAAAGGGCGTAGATGAGTCGTGTGGGAGTCGCGATGGTGGAGATCGATGTCGAGCATGGCGGAGGAATTGTGAGACTGCAAGCGCTGGAGAATTTCGGGGAAACGGCGAGATGGGTCGTGTGTTTAACTCGAAGCTCGTACGCATGAAGCTCACTAAGGTGGTGTTGTGGAGGGCTCAGCGAGGCGTCGAGGTGAAGGCGTAGGGCTGCATTCGTTTGGGTATGGCTTTTCTTTTTAATTTAATTCAAACTGAAAAAAAAAGTTATGTCAAAGAAGAATTTTTGTTTTAATGCATATCTTTATGCAGAAATGAACAAAGAATTTATATAAGATTTTGGGAAAAATCGGAATTTTAGAATGTTGAACATAAAGATTGGATTTTTAGGTCTTTGCAGGTTATTTCAAAATAAAAATAAAAATACATATACACATTTTTAAATCCAATAGTTCGAATTTTAATATAATGATTGATTAATTTGTTTAACTAACTTATTTAATTATTTTAGAAATTATTAAAGGAAAATTAGTTTAAAACTAAAACTGTTTGTTAATTAAATTTCAAAATGGAAAATAAATTGTTAGAATTAATTCAAATATTAATAAATTGTATAATGTTTATACAAGGTCAAAAATAATGAAGAACAAGCTGGTTTGGATTGCATACAAAATCAAAGGTGAGTTAATCTCACTCATCTGGGTTTTATTTAAATTCAAATGGTTAAATTTAAATAATTGGTTGAATGATTGAATTGATTTGATGTACTATATTACATATAATAGTATATAGTATATATTGGAGTGATTGACTTCCAGCATTATATAGCGGATGTGACCCTATGCGCCGCATAATAGCGGATGATATTATATTAATCTCATATATCGCGATATTCCACCTTGAAGTGGAATTGGTATTTTATATTGTGCTAACATCTATGGATGCATGGAAACAGGTTGGAGGGATCCAACTGGATTTCTCAAAATTTTATAGATTGTTCTAATAATTCTGTATCATGATTATTTGATATTCTATGATGAATTTCATTGATAATTGGAATATTTGATGCTATGGTTGAAATTAATATATTTTGGTATACTGAGTTATCAAAATCTATAGAATTGAATTTTTGAAAAGGGAAAATAAAAGAGAAAATCTTTAAGTAAGATAATTATACAATGAATAAATTGAAGGATAAACTGGAAAGAATAAAAGTGAATTTTTTTTAAATAAATAAAATTCCGAATATGGGAAGGGGATTTTGAATAAACAGAGGAGTAACGAATTTAAAACTTAAGGGAGATTATCTAAAGGAATAAAGAATTTATTTTAAAACCCAAGATTTAAATTTATTTAAAAGAATAAAGAAGGAATTTGGAAAAAGGGTATGAAAGTGGTATTTTCAGTTAAAAAGGGGCTTTAAATTATAATTAGGAAATAAAATCTGAAGTTAATGCATTTTGAAATAAATTGTGTAAGTAAAGAAATCTATTTCAAAATAGAGTAAATTGGAAATCAATTTGGAAATGGATTTAAGTGTTTGAAATTGGAAATTTAAAGGAGAATGTGACTATGAAATTTATAAACTGGGTTTATAAAAGTAAAGCAACATATCAGTGGACATTTGGAAGAGTAACTTCACGGTGGGAATTTATTAAGGTTGTATAACCCACTTTGTGGCTAGTAGCTGGAATTTAATCATGTAACAATTTTAGCTATTTTAATAAGTATTTGTAAATAGACCCTATTATAATATCAGAGGATTTTAATAAAAAGTGTTTTAGCTATCGTAAGGTAAGAACCCGACATGTTTATTTGTGGCATGGTCTTACGAGATGCTTTTGTTTTCAAAAGAATTTGAAACTTTAATAATCAACTTGAGTGTGGTTTTCTCACGCTGGTTTTCCAGACTGACTCGGGTGTTATTTAACTGCAATGCTCGGGTCAGACCGAGGATTACAGATTACAGGAAAGGATGATGTGGAGCTAGATGGCGATACATACTCCCATACTTGTTTTAGATATTCCGCTGTGTTGATTAGCTGTGTATTCAGATTGCGAGGACAGGTTATGATTACTGTCCAGCTGTATGTTATGTATACTCTGATGATGTAATGTATAAACAGATATATTTGCTTTTGTGTAAAGATTAGTATTATCGACTATAATTTATTCCGCTGTGATGATTAGATTCTGATGTTGTTTTCTATTTTCTTCTTCTATCTCTTCTTCTTTAACCTAAATGATTCGTATTTCTGTTCACCTTGAGATGATTGATGTAGAATAGTGTTGACTCAAGGAGTACGGATTTACGGGTCGTTTCAATTGAGATGAAGATGGGATATGAGAATATTAATGTAATAGATTTTGAATCCAATGTTAATTGGATCCGTTTGATAATAACGAATTGAATAAAGAATGAAAAGTAAATTCAACGGAATTATAGAGAATTTAATTCATAATTTCTGAATATAATGAAATTGAGAATTTAACGTCGAAATTGGCGATTGAATCAACATTTAAGTGACATCTAAATTTTTTTGAATTAGTGCAAATGATTAAGGAATTTAAAAATGATAAAAACTGTTAATTATAAGATTGAAATTGAAAATTTGATTTAGTTAATTAATTATTAATTTATTTAATTAATGTAAAAAATAGCCATTTTGGCCACCGACTCGGATTTTGACGAAACCAATTTCATCAGATCCGTATAGGTAAATTATTGTCGGATTTCAAGTTTCGTAGCGATCGGGCTTGTCGTTTGATGTACGAGCTTGAAACATCTTGAAATCAATTAAATTGAAATCAATTTGAAATAATTTGATTTTAGCATAACTTCTTCATACGATGGAATTTGGACGTGAAACCTATTCCATTGCGTTTAAAATATTCAGAAACATCTATTTTGATATATGGGTTGACCCAATTTCGTCCCGGAGTTAAAACGGGCTTTTCGGGCCATATATCGTTCAATTTATCTGATCCGTTCTTTCTGTTCAGCTCTATCTATATATTTTTTGTTATAAACCCTAGCCTACTTTCTATTTCTCATTTCTGTATGTACAAAAACTTATGTTGCCCCTCTTTCTCAATGGCAGCAGACAAAACCTAAAATTTCCAATCCGGTTTTAATTCAAAATTCAGAGCCAAAAATCAAACTCTTCAAAAAATTTGATAAAAATATATAATCGAAGATCTCAACGATATGAATCTGCGTCTAGTGTCTGTTTCTGCATGCGATGCTCGAGTCAACCGAAAATTGCGGTCAAAGCCGCAATTAGGGGTTTTGATTTCGTCGTCAATCGGCGAAATTGATTGAGGGGTTTCGTGGAGATGATCGCGTGGAGTCATGGGATGGTGACCGATTGGGTTAGTTTGGCCCGAGGCAGCAGGAAAATGGTGATTAGGGTTCGAAAACCCTGGAAGCGGCGACGAACCAAAGGCGACGGCCTCGCGGTGGAGGGTGCGGCTGAGCATGACGAAGGCGATGGAGGTGGTGGCTTAGGCTAGCGTGGCCGGAGGCGCGTGGAAACGACGTTGAAGGGCAGGTCAATATGAGGCTTCCTGATAATCATTCATGCAAGTTTCTGTATCAAAGACCTGGGTCGCGTGCACAGAAGATTGTTGACGTGGCAGGTGAGGATTCGAGTTTACCCTTTTTCTTATTTATTTAAATTCTGACACTTCTAGTCGCGATAACTTTTACGTACGAGGTCCAATTCGTGCACGGTTTCTTGCATTAGGATCATATTGGAATTCTGGACATTTTGACACTAGTTTGGACGAATTCTGAGACTGTTCAAATTTTGGGTTTAAATTGGATTTAAATTCAATTTAAATTCAAAAGGTGAGTGTTTTAACCCACTCACAACTTCTAAAATTTCTTATGTGTGTTAGATTAATTTCTGATATGATTAGAAATTTATTTATGGCTGCGTTGGCATATTTTTATCGTAATTCCAGTTAAATTAAATTTATTGAATTAAATTGCTATTTAATTTATTATTGGATATAAACTGCTAGTTAAATTGTTATATAATTTATTATTGAATATAAACTGCCAGTGAATGCCTGCTGTTTATTATCTATTTATATTGATGTTATTGATTTAATTAGATGATGACTGTGATAAATGGTTGATGATTGATATTGGATGAATGGATGTTGTATGTTATATTGTTATAAACTGCAAGGTGTTATGCATTTTTATTTCATTCGAGATTGCGGTTTGAAATGATATATAACCGTATTTTTATTTTAAATTACGGATTGAAATGATAAATATCTGTATCACTTGACCATAGGGTAGAAAATTATATACGGACACCGTGGTCTATATATAAAAATATTTTGAAACGATTTCCTATGGTTTTGTAAAGAAATATATGGTTTTATAGGTATTGATTTGGATATTTCATAAATGTTATTTTATATGTAGTTAAATTCTTGGTTTTAAGCTATGTATAAAATTGGTTAAAGTATAAAAAGAAGTTTAATAGCAAAGTCTGATTTTATTAAGGTATAATATGGTTAAGTATTTATTTAAATTATATTTCTGGAGTTTATAATATCTTAAATGAGAATGAGTTAAGGAGATAAATATGAAATTGATTTGAAATTTAATAAAATTGAGATGTTAAAGGTATGATTTTTATAACTGGATTTTGGTTTAAGCTGAATTAAACGAATATTTTAAGTATAAATAAATTGAAGGAAATATTTAGTTATTTGTAATTTGAGTTTTATTTAAATGATAATGGATTTATTATACAGATATTTCAAAACTAAATAATAGAACATTGAATCGAAATTTTTAAACTTAGTTTTGAAATTGTTTAATACTCAAAGTTTGAAATATATTGAAATTGGAATGGTTTATTGAAACTGAAAGTAAGTTGAAGGTTATGAATTGAGGTTTAATTTAAAGTGAATAAAATTGTGAAGTCAAGGAAATTATTTTACTTTATAAAGTGAGTTTTAAATTCAAACTATTTTATTTTATATACTGTTTGAATATCCAAACCATTTAAGTTTTGGAAGTTATGGTTTAGAAGCTATGAAATTCGAAGTATTATGTTTTGAAAGGTTATATTTCAAGTGTTGGTTTCGAAATATTATAAATTTGAAAGTGCTATGATTTTGGAAAAGAGATATATTTGAAATAAAATGATACTATATTGATTTGAAATAAAAATGATATCATATTGTTTTGGTTTAAAAATGGAAATGATATCGTATTTATATGATTTTGAAATGAATATTATATTCTGGTTTGAAGTATAAACTATTTTGAAAAGACCGCGGTGTTATAATAACGTTTGGTTGTTAAAGAGACTGGGATCGGAAGTTGTCATACTCTCTGCCAACTCCGAAAACCACTTTAACAACCGTGTACGCGGTGGAGATTCTAGAATGAAGCAGGATGGTGGCGGCTTGTATCGGACGACTCCCGTGAGTTGGCATAACGTGGCTTAAACAGGAGCGATCGACGGGCTAAGAAGGTAGCACCTTTTATCAGACACACTCCTTCGATACCATTCTATTACTTTGTGATTGTTTGGGGCCCTTTTGATTTTGGGAGTGTGGCTCGAGGTGAGCGGTAGTAGCTGCTACGCGTTACCACCGGTCCGGAAGTGTAATTGGTATATCTACCCTGGCATTGCCTATTTGTGTCGTGTCACCTACCCTCGCACGCCATGTACGAGTTTGGTTTTCTCCCATAGCCCGTGGAATATTTAGGGTAGTCTCCCGATCTGGAGATGCGTTGATACTGGATGGACTACTGGGACTTTTATTGTGTTAAGGGGGAAATTGGGTAACTTCTTAACGCTATTTAAAAGTAAGTTTATTTTACTAATAAACATTATTATAATAGCGAAATATTACTACATAGTAAATAGTTTAACGGATCCTTAGGAGATGTGAATTCCGAGCATCTCTTAAGTTACCGTACTCATGTCAGACACTGGATAGGAGATGTCGAAACCCATAAACATCTCTGACGCCGTTTACACTCATATTTATTTACAGTTGATTTAACTTATATAAGATCTTTTAGTTCTGACTCGAGTGTTTTATCTTTTCAATTCGCTCGGGTCAGTCTGAGCATTTCAGGATTCAAAGACTTTGTTTCTGGAGGACGAAGATGGAGATTTCATTTCTATTATTTATTATATTATTCCACTGCATTCATACTGTTCCACTGCATTAATCATTATTCTCTGGTATGTGTAACTCTGATATGTATTGTATAAGTATAATCGTATAGTTTGTAAACAGCATCATGAACAGTTTATTTGATTATTATATTTTATCGTTCCGCTGTGAGCTTCTGTTTGGTTTTATTTCTCTCTCTGCTTTTCTTATTTACCCCATAACAATCCGCCCTTTTGTATGGTTTTGAGCCTGACGTATGTGGTTTATCGTCGATTTAAACGTACAAAAAGGCGGGATGTTACACAAATACTGCTATGACCAATAATGTTTATAATTTCTCTAGAAGTGCAAAATCATTGACCGGAAATATGAATAAAAATTATCTAAGTATTTGGGTTCCAGTTAAATGGAAAAATAGAGAAAAATACATTGATGATTATTTTGATATGGTAGTTAATAATGAAAATTATATTTATAAAAGTTCAACCACACCCAAATGGGTATGTTTTCCCAAGACCTAACCCCCCCGGACCCTAACATGGTAAGTGGGTACCGAAAATGATTATTATTTATTGTAGGTACTCGGAGAAATAAAAGGAAAATGATAGATTTTGGAATTTTAAAAAAGGATGTTCTATACATTTAATAGAATTACGTGCTTACAATGAAATATGGACTTAAGCAGAAATGGTAAAATCTATTTTAGTTTTCTCCATAATTAATATTGAGTTTATACTACTATTTATAAGATATTTTATAAAATTTATTATATTCCCTCATTCTTTTTGATAATGACAAAGGAGAAGAATAATGGTAAGCACATATTCGGGAGGAGATTTATAAAATTATATCTAAGTACATTGTATAGTTGTCATCATCAAAAAGGGGGATATTGTTAGGAAATCAAATCTACGGTTTTGATGACAACAACTATGCAATGGAAATCGAATATGCATATATATTTATATATATAGGTACTTGCTAGAACAACGTCACTAGAAAGACAAGAATAAGGCTCAAAGAACACTACAAGAGACTATAAGTCGATAGGATCAAAGAAGCGCAAGAAAAAGAGCACAAAACTGTATGCACAATATCAGATGTCTAGGTGCACAAGCCAGACATCTGAAACAGTTCTCTAGAGCAACAGACAGACTGAACCAGACGTTTGGAAACTGCACTCAGACGTCTGATCTGCTACTATATTCAAAAATATATATAGTATCAAACGTCTGAAACATATTTCAAACATCTGATTTCAAACTCGGATTTTAAATATAAACTTCAACTACCACATTCGAATAGACATCTCCGCTTCTCTTTGCTGCAACTCTTCATCATCAACAGAAGCAACTATAGAGTGCTAGTTAACGGATGCAACCACTCAAGAAACCTCTTTACAACTATATATATCATCAAGAATCAAGAGAACAAATAACCTTACTTACTTACGCTCTCTACTTACATACTTTGTTATATATTCTTGATCTCTAGCAATCTATACTTGTATCTCACTCTTCCATATATTCAGTTCTTCGCAGACAATAATCTTTAGATATATAGTGGAAGAATTTGTACTTATTAGTCAATATCCGTGCTATAGAACACATATTTGACAAGAACAAGTTATTGTAACCAAGCCTATTCCTTCGGACGAAGTAAGGGTGTCTGATAGTCGAATTCCGAATAGGAGCTTCAGGACTGGATGTAGGACGAGAGGTTCGAACTAGTATAAATTCCTGGTGTGCTTATTCCATATTTACCTAGATTAATATTGTTTTAGTTGCATCATATATTTTGTCACATATGCTTGCATATACACTACACAATCCACCCTGTAGACTTGCATGATAGTCATACATCACAAATAGAGAAGGACAAATGGATTTTAGATAGCGGATGTTCAAAAGACATGATGGAATATTAAGAGAAAGGAAGAGCAACAATGCAGATATATATGCTTAAAGACAAACCTTTGGATGGTGAAACAATAATATTGAAATAGAGGATGTCAGCAATGTCGGTAATCTTGAAACTTTATTTAATTTTTATATATTACTTTTTAATGAGTTCTTCAAGTATAAAGACATTTGAGTTCATATTTTATGTTCCAGATAACCAAAATGGTTTAAATAAGTAGAAAACAAAATTTACCTTTAATAATAACGGCTAGTTATCAAATTGGAAAGATACTTTAATTTATGAAATGCCTTATGATTTTATCTATAGAATATTATAAATATTTATCTATTAAAAATTATATAACTATTACAATTAATATTATGTATTAAAATTCCAAAAAAAATTTACAAAGAAAAATATTAATTTTAAATTCTGTAGAACTTTTACAAAACTGACTATACACTTTGAAAACAGGGCAGAAAATACTTACTGCAGTAGTTTGTTTTAAATCTCAAACTTATAAACTAATAATTTTTGAATGAATTTTTTCACGGGAGTATAATATGAATATACTTGACTTTATAGAAAGTTTTGAGCCAAAATTCGAATTCTATCTATTTTATTATTTTTGAATGAACGTGCACTTAGTAAATTACAACTGCTATATTTCAAGATTTTGGAGCCAAAATTTGAATTTTAACGGCCTTCAAATTAAATCATTTTTCAACTATAAAAATATATTCTAGAAATAAATTAATATGTCTAACCATATAAAAAATATAAGAGAATTTTAAATAATCTAATTTTTTTAGATTTTCGTACAAAATCGACTACTCTCTTTAATTGTCGAAGAGGCATGTTAAACGCGGTAATTTTTTGGAAAATCTCAAAAATTACAAAGTGCATATTTTTACATGAAATGTTTTTATATGATAATGTATGCTCTGAAATACTTGTATAAAAAAATTCATTTCAAAATTCGAAAGTTAACTATTTTATCATGTTCACATAAATAGACAGTTAGTGGTTACAAGAGCCATATTTCTAACGTGGGCCATTGCAATTTGAACTTTTTGTTCTTTTACACAAAAAAATTTAACATAAAAAATTTATTTTCCAGAATATAATTAGTATATAACTACATAAAAAAATTGATAACTTTAAATTAATGTAACATTTTATTTTATTTTGTTAATTCGAATAGACACTTCAACTGCCAAGTTGTACTTTTAATTTTTGTAAACGGTCATACCTCTTCGTGATTGGTCATACTTTTCACTACAAACGTTTATATAGTGTTTCCTTTCTATTGACATCTTATTATTTATTTATCATGACTATACAAAATAAAAAAGCATACCTTCTTCCATGATTTCAACTTTTTCTAATGTTGATTTTACTTCTTTCACTCTTATTTCTTACTAATTTTATGATGAGATATTAAATTTATGGCTTCATGAAATTAAATGAATGTACTTAGAGTGTATGAATAAGACTCTATTTATAGAATTCTTTCTATTAATAAGAATGTGCCACATTGTATGACACTTGTCATATAAACAAATAGCAGCACATATGCAAAATGACATGTGTCATTACACTTGTCCTTTAGGAAGGTCATTGTATACATGCATGATGCCAAGTGTCTTTACACATGTAATTCATTAATACACTTGTAATTTAAATAATGAATGAGGCACAAAATACATTACGTGATATGTTAGAGTCACATTATCTCACACATAATAGTGTTATGAATAAATTTTAGAAGTATGCTTGTGTTGAATCAAAATTTGAAAATAAAAGATTTAGTAGAATACTTATTTTTTATTATGATTTTCATTATATGTAATCATTCATGCTTTACCATGATTTAAACATTCATGGTCATAAGCTCTTAAAATATTGGGTTTGATTTCTTAAAGACTAACCATATAGATCCAGCATAGCATGGATACCAATGCAAATATGTTCTATTCCTTCAGGCACTGCGTACAATGAGATGAGAAGGATGAAAATGACTATGGAGACCTTTTATATGATCAATCATATCATGATATTCTCCGGAAAAGAAAATTTTCAAGATGACAATGACACTAAATCATATGATCAAGCATCTTACTGTCATTCCTAAGTTCTTTTTGTTATTAGTAAACTTATATGATGCTTTTTAATGATATTTTTAACTCTGCATATCTCACTTATACCTTGCATATATCATAAATTATCATGTCTTTCTAGAAATAAACAATATATACGAATAAGATAATATTTACTTCAAAAATTTATTGAACATAAATTTGATCATTTACATAGTTACACTTATCAAATATCGTGATTAGGCTATGATTAAATTTCCTAATTATTATGGTTTGTTATTCATGAATTTTTGTAATAAATTTAATGTCTAAATTTCTTTGTCAAATTTGGATGCTAAGGATTATATAATAATATCATTTATGTCATATTGATTGTTTTCCATACTCTTGTCATTAAATTTGATTTCATACATATCATCTACTTTATATTGATTTTGATACATTAAGTATTGATTTTGATATATATATCATCTTACTTAAGGAGTTTATTCCCATTATTATTGGTATTGTTTATAGTATCCCACATTCATATTTGTTATCAATTAAATACATAGTTTCTCATATTTAGTGCCTCAAAAAATAGTATCACATTTAGGAGGAGTTTTGTTTTTTTACCCATTTTTGTTGATGATGAAGAGGGAGAAAAATATATAATATAAACTTGCAAATGTTCAGTGGGAGTTATCTAACTTAAGGGGAGTTATATCATATTTTTTATATATGAATATTTAATGGTTGTCATCGTCAAAAGGGGGAGATTGTTAATACTTCGATTATTGATTTTGATGATAACAACCATATATAAACATATAATATATATATACTAATCTTTTGCCAAGTTATATAATTATAGTGCATAATATTACACATACGTTGAATTGAAGAATGTATAATATAAAGATTTAAGAGATAAACATGAAGACTCGTGAGTTCAAAGACCAAGATATGAAGATCTCAAGATTATAATTTAGCATATAGAGTCATAATATATATATTGTTAAAGTCCTTGATAGCAATCTTTGATCTCTATCTCCAATTTTATAATCTTATATATTTTTAACCAAAATAAATTTCAAAATATTTAATAAAAGTTTTTCAAATTTCAAAATGTTTTTAAACTACATTCAAACTATTTTACAAATTACCAATTTTTCTTAAAAGTATACGATTTTCAAAACAATTTAAAAGAAAATAGTTTTCAAAATACACAAGCATATGTCAACATGCATGCCTTGGATATGTCAACATACATGCCATCAATTGGTTTTTCAAATTTGAAAGGAAATGTCTATTCATCGCAACTCTTCACGAATAGACACATCTGTTGATTTACTGTATAAAGGAGAGTGCAAACGAATTTGTTAATAACTAATTATTTACTTTCTTCCACTCCTCACTCTCTTGAAAATTCCATTGATAAATATACTATATTCGCTTCAAAATCCCATAGAATCAATTCATACTTTATTGTATTGATTCAATACTACTTTCTTACTATTTTGCAAATATCTCTCTCTTGATTCAAAGATCAAAGTGCTGTCCAAGATGCTAGAAGATTCATTGTATCCAAAGTACAAGAATTTGTCTTTGGAAAAACCATTAACTCTATTTGTATTTGCTTAGGTGTGCTTATAGCCTGTTCAATTCAAGTGGGTATGTTATTAGCCCGGGAATCTAGTAGGCGTGCTTGTAGCCCTATTAAATCAAATGTGTCTACCCTGAGCTCGAAAATTCAAGAGGGTGTGCCTCATAGCCTCGAAATCTAGATTGTATCTGGGTTTGCCTTCTACCCGGTTAAAGATTGACATTTGAAAAGAAATCTGTACAAGCAATTGGATGAGACTGGATGTAAGAGAAATCTGAACAAGTACAAAATCTCTGATGTCATCTCTCTAACTCTATACTTTACTGTAGTGCTTTTATTTTTATCTGTAATTGCATTTGTGATTGATTGTTGGTATATTTGTGTTAATAATCTGTGATTTAATATTAATCTTGAAAGAAATTTAAAAATATTTACATAAGTTAGAAAACACTATTCACCCCTCTAGTGTTTAACTAGCCTTAAGATCTATATACTAGTTCCTGAGATGATGGTTTTGATGACAACAACCTTAGAGCTTGTTATAAAATGTAAATACTAATATTCTTGTCTAGATACATATGTATATGTAGAATATATATATACACACACACACACACACACACACCCACACAAGTACTGAGAATGAAGACTGTACAATATAAAGATTCAAGACTTAGTATAGAGATTCAAGACTGATGAATTCAATATTGAAGAAATCAAGACTGAAGACTCATGAGTATCAAGATCTCAAGGTATCAAGATTATCAAGAGTTTAAGAGTTCAAAATATCTTGATAAGTAATAGGGTCTAGATTTGTGTTAAAACTTCATAATAGCACTAAAATATTTATTCGTATTTTAATCGTGGAATGGAATCAGAACCCATGGCCTTTTCTAGTGGAATGGAACCCATGACCTTTTCTAGTGGAATGGAATCCATAAAATTCTCAACATGATTTATTTTAACTATTTTTCCAAAAACTATCTTTTTAAAAGCCATCTCTCTCGGTTTAAATATTTAAGCCTTAAACTATTTTTACCATCTTTTATATTTTGATTTCAAAATCATCTCTTGTTTTTAAACTATCACCTGGTTTTATTATTATAGCTTTAATTTCAAAAATATATTCTATACTTAGTTTCTAATATTACTTTTATATTATAGATTATATATTTTTAAGATTACTTTTTAAGTCTCTTTTATAAGTTTTAACTGTATTCAAAATGGTTTACAAAGTTTAGAAATTATTTTGACAATTTTTATAATAAAAATCATTTTAAAGAAAAATTAATTTTCAAAATATACATAGGCATGTCGACATACCCCATCCCCTCATGTCGACATGATGACCGTATATTTCAAATTTTCAAAAGAAGTGTCTATTCATCATAACCTTTCGCGAATGGAAGTGGTTGTTGTTCTTCTATAAATACCAATTGTTTTCAATGAATTTTAAGTTAGTTTTTCTTAATTTCTTTACTCCTTCATCACTCAAATATTCTTTTATATTTTAACAAAATTCTGCCGAAATCCTAAGTGAATCAAAATCGATCGTCTCTAGTTTGATTCTCTGCCACTCTCTCTCAAAGATCTCAGTGTCATTCAGAGTTATAGGATCATTTAAAATCAAAGAAGTATACCAAGTCTCTCTATCTATCAAAGTGATATTGGGAACAGTGTGATTGTAGCCCGTAAATCAATTGGGTATGATTATAGCCCGTAAATCAATTAGGTGATCTTGTAGCCTAGTTAAATCAAGAGAGTTTGCCCTGGACACAAAGACAGGAGGGTGTTCTTGTAGCTTGAAATCGAAGTTGTAATATTGACATTATATCTGAAAAGAAATCTGCACAAGAAATTGTGTGGGACTGGATATAGGGTGACTCCGAATCAGTATAAAATTTCGGTGTTTCCTTCCCTTTACTGCTTTTATTTACTATCTGCATCTATGTCTGATTCCATGATTGTTTCTATGTTTGTGAATTGCATCTGTTTGGGTTTAATTTGAAAAGATTTCATAAAATTAATTAAACACTACTCACCCCTCTCTAGTGTTAATTTTGCCTTAAGATCCGTAATCCGTATTAACAACACTATAATTCCACAATCCACAGATTAGTTGGGCAAACTTCTGTATGCTTTAACTAACCTTGCATCTCTATAGCTTAGTCATAATTTATCTCTCCTAACATAACACCATATATATATATCCCCATTGCCTTTAGGCCATATAAGAAAAACCCCTTATTTTGCATTCAATTATGGATTAATTTCCATAAGTGTCCTTAACTTCCTTCCTATGGATTTTAATGCTATTTACTAACCTATTTATTCTATATGATTAATACATTTTTAATTATATGTTAATAATATATTTATATGCTAATATATTTATGTGTGCATAATATAGGCTAAATAGATACTTCTAAGCGTGCGAAGATTTCCGCTCTATACTAATGTTAAAATGTTAAAACTTCCAAATTTGTATAAGTCTAACTCTATACAATGACTTACAAAATTGCTAATATCCTTAGCCAAACAAATAGACTTTTATCAATAAAAATCGAATCAAATGCTAAACTTATTTTATATTATTATATACTAGAATCATCATCTCTATTTCTAGGAATAAAATTTACAATGTAAACCCTTTATACTCTATTCATCTTTTACGTAAACGAAATTGAAGTGAAAAAGGGATTCATATTTAAATTACAAAATAGAAAGTGCAAACTACGAATAAGAGAATTCATACCTCACATAACATTTCCTAACATATTTTTTTAGAACCCTTTAACACATTAATAGAGAAAAGTTGGAAGTGCAACTGAATATAAAATATTCAAGTTGCAATAACTAAACAAATTCTACTATTTTAATATAAAACAATTGAGATTCCAATAAAATTAAGAATGGACATTTTTTTAGAGGAATTTTGGGTTTAGTTTTAAGGTTTTTGTGAACAAAATTCCTCAAGAAATAAAACAAATCCAAACTTCCACTATACAAATACTAAAATGTGAAAAACTAAGATTTCAACTCAGGGATAATTTTCCTTCCTTCCTTTGGATTTGATTCGCGTCCGCTCTTAATTCCTCCTTTAGATTTCTTTTTTTTGAAATATACAATAATTGAATTGTATATAAATTTGATTCAAAATTCAGGTATTAATGAAGAATAAAAATAGAAATATAAATACAAACCTACTACCTTTTTCCCTTGAATTTGGATTCTTGAATCTAATCGATGAAGAAGATCGATGGAGTTTTGCTAACATTCCAAATATTTTTGTGGATAAAAGTGATGGTGCTAGCCTCATGTTTAAGGTGGTTAGAAGGCATTTGGACCGAAGTTTTTAAGTCGGTTTAAAATAATAAAATTTGGATTGTTCGTGCCTTAGAAAACCCTAGCCGCCTTCACTTCAACGGTCGACCACTCCTCCCTAGGCAGTCAACCATTAATGGTTGACTGACCCAAGGGAGGCGATCAACTAGCCCCTTATATTTGGAACAACTATAATTGCTTCCATATTTAATTAATTTATTTCCCGTTTTCATGTTAACGTTAACATTTATTTTAATGTTTCCTTAAGCCCTAAGATTCTCATCAACAATGAATATTTATTATTGTTTTAAATTTCAAATGTTAACATTAATTAATTTTTTTAATTTAAATTTACTTCGAATTATTTTAAATTCGAATACTTCAAACGTCGATAACTTTTCCATTTGAGCTTCGATTATAAAACTTTAGAGAAAAGTTAATCAGAAAATTACCACGAACACGATGGTCTAAATTTCATGGCAAAATTTTGATGTTTACAGAAATTTCCATTTTTAACCTTGTTATTACTTAATTAATTTTTACATGGTGTTACAAAGTCAAACATGATAGGCCCCAAGGTAACCGAATTGGTCCATCGGTGCAACAAGACAATGTTGAATTATGGATTACCCCTATCAAGCATTTCTTATTAAAAGAAACTTTGCCTACCAACAAGAACACAACATGGAAAGGTATCAGGCCCCCTACTTTACATTCTTTGTTGGAATATTGTACATAGGGGAATACTCAATCCCTTACCTTATATGTATGACCAAAGCATGAGGAGTTAGAGTCATAAGGTAAGTTCATGAGAGATTAAGTAGAGATGAATTTAGTGGAGTAAAACACTAGAGAATAAAACTGGGTCAGAAAATACCAAGACAGGGCTATTACTAGGCAACTATGATATATGATGAACAAGATTTCATCCACAGATGTGACAGATGCTAAAGATTCGAAAATATCCAATGATTTCCTTCGCATGAACTTACCCCCATGACCTACCTTGGCTGTTTGACATATGGAACATTGACATAATTCGACCACTTCTAATGTCTACATAGGGCATGGTACATAGTAGCTACAGTAGATCACTTCACAAAGTGTGTAGAAGCTAAGCTATTAACGACCATAACCTCAAAAAAAACATCACCATTGTAGTCAGAAATATCATCATTAGCTTTGGAATCTCTCATAAGATAATTTCCGATATCGATACACATTTTGAAGGCAAGGAATTTGCCAACCTTTGTGAGAAAAATGGCATAGTCAAAAGTTTCTCTTTAGCAGCTCATTTTTAGGTAAATGGTCAGGTAGAAGCAGCGAAAAATATGATTAAGAAACGGCTCAAGAAAAGGCTTACGAAGGTTAAAGGGAAATGGGTAGAAGAGCCTCCCCTTGTTCTATGGGCATACAGAACCTCCATTAGATCCCCTACAGGATATACCCTGTTCTCCTTGATATATAGCTATGAAACCATGCATCCAGTTGAAGTAGACGTGCCTTCGCATTGGGATTTATAGTATGCAACTGAGCATAATCATCACCTTAAAGAAACTGTGTTTGACTTCATGTAAAAAAGAAGGCATGAAGCAGAAGTTAAGTCTGTAGTCTGTAGTAAAGGATGGAAAAGAGTTATAGCTCGGGACTTATATAAATAAAATTTCACAAAGGAGATCTAGTCCTAAGAAAAATGAAGGTGCATTGGGACATAACTGGGAAGAGCCTCTAGTCATCACATAAACAATGGCAAATGGCTCATACCCTCTATCTAGAGCATATGGGTATCTCATTCCAAGAACATGGAATTCAAAGCGCCTCGGGCCATACTTTGTATCATAATTCTTTTATAATGAAATGTAGTGTACAAAATTGTAATTATGAAAGAGTAATAAGACTTTAAACTAAAGTAGGGATACTAGATGGCTAGAAGCAGAAAAAAATTCTTATGTTAATACTATTTACTTGTACACAGAATTAAGGTTGTAAATACATAGCTTGAGTTTTCAGCCAAAACTTCGTTGGATGTAAGGATATTAGATGGCCTGGACTAGTATAAAAAACTATGCACATGAATAAAAAAGGTTGTAAACACATTACTCGTCTTCTCAATAATCAAACAAAATATTTTGTGCTATAAATGGAGCAAACCATGCCAATCGCATGTGAAATGAAAAATGCTAAAAGCAAGGTTCAAAAAATGTGTTAATTAACAATAGCTGAACTAAGCATAACAAAATCACATTCAGAGCTAAACCGTGGAAAAAGTGAAACAAAGCAGCATGCATAGAACAAAATATAGAGCTAAAGAAAAGACACAAAATGAAGACCTATGCAAAGTTCACGAGGTAAACACACTAATTATAATGTTTACTTAAATTATTTACAAGTGTATCACAAAATGTTATGTATATATATTCATAACAAAAATGACGAATACCCTAAATCTTACACACACCGCATACCGACCCGCCTTTTCAACCCCAAATATCGACACCAGTACATCCACGGTATGTAGTGCTAAGCATCCACGTGCTAGAAATACAGATTGTTAGGGTAAAATAAAATAAAAACTGAACAAGAAAGAAGAGAACATAGTATTAGAATCTCATAGTGGAACGATAACACATAACATCAAAAGACAGCACGAACCGTCACTCTAAGTTACATAGCATTTCAAAGTTATAATTCTAACTGCTATTATCAGCCTAGACAGTTATAGAAACATGTCCTTACAAACGATGATATATACATAATAGTAATGCAGCGGAAATAAGAATACTACGATAGATGAAATGTCCAGCTGGTATCCTTAAGCTCTAGAACATCCAAATAAAACATGTCTTTCTTAGACTGCTTGAAAGTGCACCCATGGAAATAAGAAAAATATAAACATAAGTCAAACATAAGTCTAGTGTGAGAAATTCAAGAAATATGTGGCCAACATATAATCTTACTTTTGAGATCGCATAGAATGTCGTAACGGTTATGTCCTCAAAAGGACCACCATCTAATAAGTACATAAGGTGATATAATAGATTATCTTCAGGGTAAAGAATATAAATCAGAAAATAGATGTGCTGCTTCAATCTCATGTTGCCACAATATTAAAGTATAATCAAAACCGCTAAGGTACGTTTGCATATGGATTTTCCGTTGGAGACATCCCCAGAACAACCGAGGCCAGCCTCCTGACAAGGGTCAGAGAGTACCTTCCAAGCATCATATGTCCGTAGATAAAATATATCATCAAGGTAAACATAGCCGGTCCACGTCTAAAATGTGATCCCGAATATCATTAACTCCCACGCAACATCCGTAAGCATACTCTAGGTATGGAGTTAATATACCCTATGGGTTAATAAAACTCGATGGTTATGCTCCTAATTTGTTTTCTATCATTTCAGGTATCGAGGCTACGTTCGGCATCATCACACTAATCTTCATCACTCGAATAAAATACAGATCACCACAAGGATCCCAACATCTCGAACAGTCCACAAATCTCTACAAGGATCCCAACATAAGTCATCCAATGAATGCTAATGCTTACCTCTCCCTTAGACTCAACCTCAGGACATATAGTTCAACTCTATAACATTCCACTTCATTACTACTTCCAAAACATAGAATTCATTTATTAGTTTTGAAATGGTATTCGATAAGCAAAACACTTACCGATTCCGATCTCTTCAAAAACTAAATCGATGAATTTCCAATAAACTCAATTTCTGTTCTTTTAAAAGTAAGTAAGCAATATATAAAGAGGAGTCCTCCTCGTGGGATCTCGTATACATAAATTCTTAAAGCTAGAGACATTTCATATCAATGCTCTTTCCCGAGGGTTCTTAAATTTTATGAAACCGTGAAGGTTTTAGATACTTCATAAGTTAATTTGGTCAAGTTTGATAGTCAACTAATCAGCTATCAAGTTCAAAATACACGATCGCGTATGGAAACCAAGTGTCGTATACTTATCATGCTTTCGTCCTTTTCATCTCGTACTATACCTCGATCAAGAGTGAAGCCAAGTAGGTTAGAGCACTGGCCATATCAAAGCCCTACCTAGACACTTCATTCTTAACTCTTACAGATAGACAATTCTACTTCGTCGGTTTTTAGTGTTAAGTACACGACTAAATATTTTTCATAAACGAGTAAACACACAAAGTATAATCAAGTCACACAAAGCATGATTAATCCTTATAAGTGACTTCAAATCCCTTTTTTATTTAATTAATACTCTTTTTAATTAAAACCTCTTTTTATTAGCAAAACTTCTTTTATCTAATAAAACTTTATTTGTCAATTTCTACTATTCATTTGTACTCTTTTAATACTTTAAAAAGTATTCATATACTAATCTCATATGGTATAAGTATATTCACAAATCTTTAATAAGATTTCTTACTTTGAAATAATATAATCAAAGAAGTTAAAAAAATGTTAAACATTATTACTATAAACCCCTTCTCTTTTATGAGTTAAATCTTTACTTTTCTGTTTTTTTTCCAAAAAATTCCATACTTGCTATTTCTTTTAAAATATCCATTTAAATGGTATAATTACATTCAAAAATCTATTTCAAAAGTTTTAAGACAAATGTTACTTAAACATTGTCATTATAAACTCCAAATCATTTCAGTTATGCTTATCTTTAAAACATTCTTTTCAAAGATTATTTACATTAATAAGTATAGTCAAAAAAGGTTAAAGATGAACGTTATTAACACATTGTAACAACAAACCCGAAACCGTTTATACTCAACATTATCTTTAAAACATTCTTTTTAAAGATCTAAATATACGCACACTTATTAAATAAGGTAATATACTTTTAATTAACTTCCCATGACCATTTATTATAACATAGGTGTTATAATCCAAAACCTCCATTATTCCTTTATAAAATACTTAAATTACTTTTTAAAAACTTATGTATATTTTAAAAATACTTGTAGATAGGTTTTAAATATCTGTGTAAAATATTAATTGAAAATAACTAATTAATAATTTGATGAAAATAAATAAAAAGCATGTTTTATAACATAAAACTCCTTCACTTTGAAAATACACATATAATTATTAAAAATATAGTTAAACTTCAAACCAACTTTAAAATACTTAAAAGTATGTTAGAAAATATCACTAAAAATATTAGGAAAAAATAATAATTTTAAAAATCATTTTGAAACACAAACCCTCAAGCAACCTATTATAGCACTTATAAGTGCTAGTAAAAGCCCTTGACAAGAACAACATAGAAAAGCACAATCTTTGCGACTAATTTTAACCTTTTTAATAAATAATTTAGGAGTCTGAATTTTTAAGTGAGTTCTAACCTTAGGGTAGTTAAAAGCAATGGAAAGAAACCCCTAAGAATATTTTCCAATTTATTTATAAAAATTTCCGAAAATAAGGTATTTACTAAAGTATATTTATACACCCTTTTACTCTAACTTTAGCCATTTTGTTTGACTAGTTCTATAATATTTTAAACTTTGATTTCTTTCCAATAATAAATAAACATATGCTGCTTATTAAAAATGCAAAGAAACCCTTAAGTATGTCTTTCAGATTAATTACAAAAATCCCCAAAAACAAGGTATTCAAAACGCCTATATGGCGACCTTCTTCTCGCTATAACTTTTTGCAACTTTATTTCACAAAGTTAGTGAACGATTTAAACTTCCATATTTTTCCAGTAATAAGTAATCTTATAGTACTTATTAAAAATTCAAAGAAATCTTATGATATCTTTCAAATTAATTATAAAAATCCCTAAAAACAGGGTATTTCAAAGCGCTCATGTACCAACCTTTTCGCTTCAAACTTTCACAATTTTGTTTCAAAATTTATACAACTTCCTAAACCATTTTTTTTACCATCCTATACAAAATGTATGTTTAGAGAATAATCCAAACAAGTTATACCAAATTAAGATCATAAATCTTCCATTTACAAAAGTTAAAGTCAAGTGATGCTAAAGTGCACTTATAGCGACTATTCTCACTTCAAACACTTTCAAACATACTTCAATTCAACATTCTATCCAAACAAACATTTAAACATCAAGTCAAGGCCATGACACATCTCTACTATTAATAGTGACAATTCCATGAATAGAATTCAACCGTGTCTTTTTGAATTTCCTAAAATACCCTTTCTACCTCTATAGATGAGGAATGGATGCTTGGCTATGGAGCAAATTATAATTCAGCAGCAGTTGGCTAAAACTGTTTGAACTGAACCATACCTCTATTCAAGGGCCATATGCTCATCGAACATGATCTCAACCGCATTAGATGATACTAACGCAGCAACTTCCTTCATCCCTTAGCTTATATACTATACCAATTAATATATTATGGATGATGTGGGACTAAGTAACAATTAGAATTTGTAATGTCCTGACATGTATCCTTACCCGATCTATTTCTTTCGTTTGATTCCTAGAATGTAAAACCTAGCTTACATCTTGGACAATTCTCAATGCTCAATTTTCACGTCCATTCGTCCCAAATTGCCAATCAATGTGCCCATCAAATCAGATCACGCTGAAACCCTAAATTATTTTTCCGACTTAAACATTAAAGCAGCGAAGAGATTGAGAAGCAACTTGAAGAAATGAATAAATAGATCACGGAGGCATGGTGATTTGAAAGAGCTAAATCTAAAAATGCCTTAATTCAGGTTTTCTTTCTTCATTTGATTTCTAGATTTGTCAAATAAATTTACAGAAGTATTTGATTTTTACTATATTTAATGTTGTTATTTAAACGGTATTTATTAGGTCTTTTTTTAAAATTGCGTTCACGCTTATTTGAGTGCTTAATAGGAACTAATAGATGGACTTAAAAGGGTTTGGTGATGTTACATTACTTCGTATATCAGAAATTATCATTCGAGGGGCTTTACATGTTCTTCGAACGACTTTTTTTGAAGTATACTTCATTGAAATACTAACAACATGAATATTTTTATTTTCTGTGAATTCAGCTAGGTGTTTTTACTTTTATATCTTGGATTGGATATTTGAATATTATACCAGTGTACCTGAAGATGATGGAGAAAAGGTAATTTTCATTTTATTTTGACAATTGTAGTTTTTTTCAACAAAAATTGTTTATGAGAAGAATATTTTTTCCTTATATGTGTCTCCTTGATATTGGTTAAGGTTGATTAATTATGTAAGCCAATTTGAAATATCAGTTTTACGAAGAGTGAGAAATATATCAGTTAATCATATATTGAAGTTTTTGCAGTAGACCGGAGAAAATCTTAAATTTGTGTAGTAAAGTAATATTGTTATCCTCTTCTGTTAACTGGTGAAAATATATTTATGTGTGTTGAAATATGTCAGGACACCATATTTGTGTGAGGTACATAATGCATATGGATGTTATTTTCATATGGCTATAGTTAATGGTCTATTGAAACATGGTAATGGAAATGATAGACCTGTTATTTTATCACGAGCTTTCTTTGCTGGTAATGAATATTATAAGGCAGTTTGAACTGAAGATAACACTACAGAATGGGATCATCTCAAAGCTTCTATACTAATGGTTTTAACACTTGGACTTACTGGCATTGTATTTTTAGGTGAGAATAATTAGTACTGGGTATTTTGGTTTCATTTTTGTTTTATTTCGGGATTCATGATACTTTGAGTTTCATGAAAGTTGTAAAAGAGGACAAGCTTAGTGTGGAGCATTGGTTAATGGATCTATATTCAAAACTACGGTTATTGGTAGCAATGCTGTTGTTATTACTGAAAGAACAAGGAATAAGTTTGTACTTAGTGCTACTGATGAAATTCCAAGTGTTAAACAGCCTCAATCAATTGTTGCTTGCTATTAATTCTAGAGGTATGGGAATAAGTCTATATGGTTCAATGTTAGATTAATATATATATATATCAATAAATGACTATCATTAAATTGTATTTAATTACCCCTGCATTGTGACACCAATTATTTTTCCAATTCGACATAGTATAAATTAAATCTATAACAAGTGGAGAAATTTTTGGTTACTTCAGATTGAATGAACAAATTATTCATTTTTCAGTATTAGACATTTTTCACGTCTACATTTTTATACTGTAACATAATTCATTTCTTAAGCTCTGTCCATAATCCTGAAAAGAAGCAATTGCGACAATTTATATGTTTCAATGTAGATTTGTGATCTTTGAAAATGTAAAATTTTCTGAGTGAATTTATATGTTTACAGTAATACCACTCTCTGATGCTAAACAGAATCGAGAAGCATATGCAACAATTCTCTATTCAGCAAATGTATATGTCTTTGGTACCATAATAGCAGCCCAAAGTATTCGTATAGCAGGCTCCACCTGTAATTTCATCATATTGGTAGACGACTCCATTATTGAACATCAAAGAAGCGGCTTGAAGCAATGGGCTGGAAGGTCCAAATCATCCAAAGGATCCGAAACCCGAAAGCCGAGACCGACTCCTACCACGAGTGGAACTACAGTAAGTTTCACCTCTAGCAGCTGACCGACTACTCCAACATCATCTTCATCAACGCCGGCCTCCTCTTCCTTAGAAGCACCAATGACCTCTTCACCTTTCCAGAAATCACCGCCACAGGCAACAACGCCAGGTTATTCAACTCCAGCATCATTGTTCTAGAACCTTCCAAATGCATCTTCAACCTTCTAATGGACCACATCAATGAAATAGAGTCCTACAACGGTGGGAACCAAGGGTACCTTAACGAGATCTTAACGTGGTGACATAAAATTCCCAAACACATGAACTTCTTGAAGAACTTCTAGGTAGGAGACGATGATCAAATAAAGGCAAAGAAGATAAGATTATTTAGGGCAGACCCGTCTGAACTGTAAGTGATTCATTACATAGGGATAAAGTCATTGCTGTGCTTTAGGGACTATGACCGCAACTAGAATATGGACATATTACAGGCGTTTGCGAGGGATGTGGAGCATGATAGATGGTGGAAGGTGCACGATAAAATGCTGGAGAATCTGTAGAGGTTTTTGCCTTCTGAGGTCGAAGCAGAAGGCGCAGTTGGAGTGTACAGAAGGCAAGCTACAAAAGGGAAGTATGTGGATGGGCATTGGAGAAGGAATACAAGTGATAGTAGGTTGAATGTTTGTTTTGAATAGTTTTGCTTTTGGGAGAGTATGTTGTGGTACTAGGGAGAGATGAACTGGACCGAAGATGGTGGTTCCAATGGCACTGCTGCTACTGTAGTTCCTTATGTGGCGTTGCCGACTTTGTGATTTTTGAATGTACGTTGACTGTGGATTTTTGGTTTATATAGGGTTGCATTTTTTGTAAAATGGTTTTTAGTTTATGGTAAGAGCATGAATTACCAAATTCTTTGAACAATAAATAAACTGTTTTTGCTGAAATAAACAATAAATAAACTGTTTTTGCTAAAATGGCTTTTAGTTTATGGTAAGAGCATGAATTACTAATAAATTATTTTAAGGTAAATGATTTATTAGTTCATAATGGGAAACTAAAACCGAAAGACGTATACGAAACATGAATTTTTTTGTGAGTTAATAGCATGTAAACGGATACTTTTGAAGGTGGATAATATTATATCCGCATCCGAAATCATTTTCGGATGTTAAATATTTATGGATATGAATGGATATCAGATAATTACCATGTTTGCTGAAAATCGATAAATCAAGAAACATAAATAATTTTTTTAATTTAATATAATTTATTTCTAATCCATTGATTATTAAAGTATTCAAAATCAACAAATACAATGATAATAAATAGTTTGAATAATTAATATGCATTAAATGCATATAATATATATAATATAGTGTATTTTGTCTACACGCACAACTTAGTTGGTCAGGGCTGCCAAGCGATCATGGAACAAAGTTCCTTGAAGTCACGGGTTCGAGTCCTAGAAAGCTGCACTGTATAACCCATAAGACATGAAGCGGTTATCCCTAACTGCCCATTAATGAAATTTTACTACAAGTTTTATGACTACCAAAACATTTACACTTACAACACACATCTACTCTTTTTTATATTAAATAAAACGTAAATATTTCTAATTATTAGATGCACGTAACAGTTTATACTAAATATTTCTAACTATTAAATAAAATAGTAATTTGAAAGCATAAAAAACAGAAATGTACAAAAGAGTGGTAAAGAAACAATTAATCATTGATGTATTTAGATACATTTTTGCTCGCAGCCCACATTAACTAAAAAACATACGCATATAAAAGTACAAGTATTATTTCCATTTTCGATAGTATCAAATAAACTAAAACAAAAGAAATGAACGATAAAACCATGAATGCTTTCAATTTACTGGTTCCATGAATATATTTCAATTATCTCTGTCTTCTGAGGCGTTTCTTCAGGTTTAGTTTATGCTTGCAATGGTACTGTCAAATCTACTTCCATAGGTACAACTATAAATGCATGACATTGTGATTAAATGCAGGCTCACATGGACGTGCATATATACTCGTGTTAAAAAAGGTAATATGAGTGATGTTATATAATATAAAGTTGTCGTTTGTATTCAAAAGCAAGAGGGCCTAAAGTTTGTAGCTTTAATTAGTTAATGTCACTTTAACTTTATATTTGCACACACACACACACAAAAGATATACATACAAGATAGTGAGATAAATCACCCAAATCTAAGCCAAACACATGCACAATCACAAACAAACCCAAGAACACCTCCCACCATACTCAAACTTCCAAAAATCCAAGCTTTAGCACCAAAACAACAGGCATCCCCACCCCCTCCTCAACATTTCTCATGGTCTAAGGATGAAACCCCACTTCCTCTTCATTTTTCCCACTTTTTACTTTATATCCATGCTTCCTAAGGTGTTGGTAAAATTTTGGCAGAGATTTAAGTTAATTAGTAGTGAAGAGCAAAGTGGATAAGTGCTAATCCACTTCCACATTTTTGAGTTTTTATTTCATTTGAAGCTTTTGTGAATTATGAGTGTTAACACAAGCCAAAACCCTCTCCTTTACCCTCCCTTAACTAGACAAAAGATCTCCCATGTGCCTTACGTACTTTTATTTACACCTTGCTTTCTTTAGCAAAATACCATACTACCCTCCCTTTCGAAAATATCTTCGTGACCTCATGCATGACATCACTAATATTTCTTTTCCACGAATAGTAAATATTTTTATTTCTTATTAATGGTTTCCTAAGCATTTTAATGTATGTAAAAAAAGTTTAAACAACTTCTATCGAGTAAAAACTGTTTGTCGATAAAACGATTTTCGATCACATTATTGATATTTCTTCGAAGTATTTATTTTTTATAAACATTTTTCTAAAAAAAGTATGCTATAATTGGTTATTACTTAAAAGGGGGCTAACAGGATAATTAAATCACTTTAATCATATTTAATACAAGATTCAAATATTTAAATAATTTAAATATCCAAATATGAAGTGTTTGAAATTCTAAGTTGTTACACATTGCACACTCAACTGCAATACAAATTCCTAGCCAGACTCAGAATCCTCCATGGTTAGCATCCTTATCCTTCTATATGGAGGGTGAGCTATGAAGGAAGAACGTTCTTCAAATGCTCCCGGAGGAATTGAGCTTGTGAGGGAATCAAATGTCGTAGTTATAATGACGGAGGAACATTAGGGCACGTTAATAACTACGGCCATGGATCATAATTAGCACCGGTCCAAGGATTACCCATGTCTTGTTCTACGGGAGCAAACTAGCATGACTGTATAAGTAACTCAAGTCAACTCGGGCAAAATGGTTAAAAATGTCAATTATGTACAATATAGCCATGTCACCCATAACACGCTTGACATTTTCTTGATGAAGCCTCTCAACCAAGGTAGTGTTAGTTAAACTGAAAACAACAAGTATAAAGGATCAGGGATGTGTAGTAGCTAAAGATGGAAGCTGCACTGGTGGAGGAATTTAGAAACTTGGTCTTCAAGTTCATGTATGCATTAAATAACAATTCGCCGAACCCAAATCAGATCATCCAAGACTTGCGCTTTTGTCTTCTTAGTATTTTTAGGGAAGGCACTAGATAACTTATACATAGTAGACTACGCCTACGCATCTGCTCCGTACTCGAATCTTTCTGAATTTTTTTCATAAGTGGCTTTCAATGAATTAAATTAAGATCGATAACAATTAGCACTTTCTACTTCCAATCGGAGGCAGATTCACTATCTAAGCCAAGAGGAGTTGCAGGAACCACATCAGATTTGGAAAACCTAGAAGCAGCAAACTTAGAGGGAAGATTTTCTTCATTATCAAGTTGCTTAGCTGCATGAAGAAATAGTTCACCTATTGTATCCTTTAATGCCTTTATTTCCTCCTCGTAAGTTACAACATATAGGCTTTCTGCCTCCTTTAGAAGTTTATTTAATTCAAATATACATGCCAACATAGTCACTAATTCCTTTTTCGATTTCTCTATTTCTTCCTTTGCGGTAGTCAAATCATTATGCTAAACAATTATACATGAGCGTTGATGTTATAAAGCTTGTTTGACCTCCTCAAACTCATGAGATAAATTCTTAATATCTATGTGCATCCTTTCTTTGTCAAGCCTGGCCCTGATAGGGTCATCATCAATTACCTTTAGCTCTTCATCTATATCACCATCCAAGTTAGAAACACTAGCTAGAACCAAATGGTCCACCTCCAATACAGGAGAAGATCAAGGAGCATTGGAAGGCTTGCATGATTCATATAGTGGTAAGATGTCCAATTTTGCCTCATGCGAAGGAGTAAAAACATCCTAAGATACGAGCAATTGAATTAGAATCAATACACATTGAGTAAAGTAAAGGTATAGTATTGAAATACAACTTTGTTTACTTATATATATATATATATTTAAAGAATTACTTTATTCCTCCTTAACTAAATTACATGGCACACTATGGACATCACTTTTACCTATGACTAAGCCTATCCTTAAACCACAATAAGTGAGCACTATATATGGAAAGTGAATCATCCCCAAAGTGGGGCACCACGTACGCAGCACAAGATCACTTAGTGATTCTTTTTCTTGAACCACTTGTTCAATTCTAGCTAGGAGACCGTGGGTTTCCTCTTTCAACCGTGCAAATGCTTCAACCAATTCCTTCTTACTTTTGCAAATAATTGCAATATTTACTATGATTTTCTTGTAGTATGTGCCTCCAAGCGATTAATATTTTCCTTAGATGTTCAATAAAAGTATTTTCTTTATAAGCAAATAAAGATGAATGTGTGTCAAAGTTCAAATCTCTCGCCTAAAAGGAAAACACATATACTTTTTCTTAAGGGTCTTACCACGTGTATACTACAAAAACATTAATAATAAAAGAAACATGCAACAATTTTTTCGATGAAATACAATTTTATTTACAAATTAAGCATTTAAAAGGGACCCTTCCCAAGGCAACAAGTGGAAACTTTGTATATCCTAGATTAAGTACAAACTTCAAATGAAAAACCTTAAGAGGTGATTCAAAACAACTATGAAGTTCATGCATTTGCATCTGCGTTGGTAGGAGGCTCTTGCAGGATGTCCTTAGTCTGTGAAAACTCCTTACCTGAATCATTTTCCATGTTTGGATTCATCCATTACCTCTTCGATGATGTGGAGGCTAAGGGCAAGGTTGCTACCCTGCTATGCTCTTTAATCCATGTTGTTCTACAATGGTCCTATGCGACTTTGATATGCTCAAGGTCCTCTAAGGAATCTAAACTAAGGTTTGCCCCTTCTTCATCAAGGCACTCCATAAAAAACTACCTTTTCACTTGAGCATAAATCCTGTAAAGGACAAAGAAGGTTGCAACCTTAAGGTTTTTACAAACCTTGATCAATTCTCTCTATAGCTTTGTAGTTTTCCATGCTAAATTCCTCTCGGTTAGATTTTCCCTATTCTCATCCGTTTTAATCTCTCGATTATCTTCCTCCAAGTAGGGCTATAGGTCGCTCTCTTTTGACCCCTACATCAAGGTCAAAGTGAGCATTAGCATGGTCTAGTCTTATCTTTTACACCTTAGCCTTAGTTTTAATAAGCACAGCCTCAAATGCCTCAACATGCTGATGGAGCTCTAAAGCTAAAGCAATCTCGGAAATGAAAACATATATAAGTAAAACGTACTACATATATGGGAAAATCCAGATAACAACATTAAAAAAACAATTTTAAACCAAGTAGTTGGTTAAATAGTTACCTAAGATAAGCTTCTATGAAGACTTATGGAAACTTCCACAGTTGAAAAATGGAAAGCTAGGAAGGGGGGAGAACAACAGATAGAGAATAGGAGAAAGAAGACGAGGAAAGAGAGAGAAGGCCATCAACAATAAGGTGCCTCATCTGTGGTCTTCCAGCTCCAAAACAACACCCTCCTATAGGAGGGGAAAGAAGCATGAAGGAGGCAGTGAATCTATTGTGAGAGGATGCGTAACAAGGGCGGTTGAAGTGTGAGAAGTTGCGTCATGACAAGCTTTCTTGTTAAGCTCCTCCATTGAAGAGAGGCTCTCTTTAGGTCTCTTTAGCAGCTTGTTTTGTGCTTTTTAGGGTCGGACTTCACTAGAAATGCAGAAGCCAGTTTTGAAGACATCGCACCTACGCATTTCAAGAAACAGTTTCATCCTAAGAAACTAGCATACAATACATACATAAGTACGTACATACATACATACATATGTATGTATATATATGTGTGTATATATAACACTAAAAGTATGCCCTCCAACATAGAAGTGTCAAAACATGAATGTAAATAGAATGCAAAAAGTGATAATGTTGTTATAGAAAGTTATGCTTGTGTAGTAGGGATTCAATAAAGATATTTTAACCCTTATAGATATCATCAACAAGCTTGAGTGCATTTGCTCTGCACGCAACAAATAACTCCCGTTTGATGCTAGTAAACTCAGGGCGACTAGCTAGAAAGTGAAGAAGATGTAAGTCAGTGTAGGAAAAAGAATTAAAGGAGAGGAATGAGAAATGGAAAGGGCAATACTAGGTTCTTGGAATGAAGGAACAAAGCCATCTTGATTGGAAGTGAAGAAAAACTAATCTTCCCATTTTTAGGTTTTACGTAGAGAAGTAGAAAATGATATTTCATAACTTGAACAAAGAAAAACCTGTCGCAGCTTGAGGACTCTTATGAATGGAATATAGGAAGAGGAACTATTGATAAGTAGGCAGTGCAAATGTTCAGCATATAGAATATAAGTGCATGTTGAGATAAAATAGGGTGTGGAGATCAATTGGAGGGGGACAAGTCTATAATATCTAACCACTACTTAAGGAGGGGGTGAAATGGGAAGTTGAGATTGCATCTAATATGCTCTGAAGCTAGAGAAATGATCCCCTCTAGGGGGAAGGTAGATGAATGTGCCAAGAAAGGGAGGGAATACTCAATTCATAATTACTAATTTTAAGATAAAGATGGAACAGTTCAAGGACTTGGAAACGTGCTTGGAAGGGAAATGGGAATGATCTTAGGAGATTAGAGAACCATCAAAGTCAAGGGGAATGGTCAGTACCAAGCACTTTTTGTAGGCCCTGGTCGACTCTGGAGCTAAGACACATGGAATATTGGCTTAGGTAATCGCCTTGGGCTGCATTTCCAAGGGAGTAGGTCAACGACTTTAAGGAAGTTTTGAATAATAGAAGACAAGTACTAGAGATATTACAACCTCTTAGAAACAGCATGATTTCCAAAGAAGAGCGTTCAGCTTAATGGATTGAAGATAGAGACTAAGGGGAGGTAAATGGAACACCTCTCCATCATAAATTAGATCGGTACCGATCAGTTTTGGTCGGTAACGAGATGATTTTCTTACCCTTGGAACTCCGTCTTTCTCTCCTACATTCTCAGATCTAAAGTTATACTTGGTATTCGAGATTTGGTGATTCTTTTGGATGATTTCCTATAATTACAAGGCTTGAAACATTTGGAAAAGGACTTTTGGCACTAGCTTTTTTCATCTTCTCTCTCTACTCGACCCTGGTCGCTAGGGAAGCTATTTTTTTGCTCTAGGTTGTTAGATCGGTAAAATCTTTGTACTTGTGGCTAAAATCCGTAAGTAATAACATTACAATGGACGTAGGTCTCAGATTTTTTGAACACTGCAAAAGTTTCTCTATGTTCCTCCTTCTGCTTGCTAAATCTATTCATTTTTGTTCGTTTTTGGGCATTAAGCCACTTTTTTGCTCAATATTTTAGTGCTTTCACAGAGAACTTCATTTCTTAAGCATGGATCAAGCTGCCTATTGTGGATTGGGCAGTCTATAAGTTATATCCAGAAGGTTATCATAAATGAGTTTGAAGGAATTTTAGTTTGGAATCAATGGCACCATCAAGGAAGTCTGGTAGATCAAGAGCGGTAGCTAGTGCTGATGAAGGACATTCTCATCATACTGAAGTTAGCAAAGAGCTAGCAACAGCGTTGCCAAGACCATCTATCCCTTAGGATATGGTCTCAAGGGTGGAATTTGATAAGATGATGGCGGAACTGAATCAGAGGATGGCGGATAATCAAATGGCTCTATTGGATAAAATGGATGATAGCATAACAATGTTGACCCAGTAGTCACAGAGGATCAGGAGGAGCGGGAGACAGACATCACCTGCTGGACATAAAGAGGAAAACTCAACTGCTTTTGGTAAGAACAGAAGGGATAGAAAGCAAAAACAAAAGGAATTGGCTACTGGAACAGCAGGGAGAAGTACTAGAGGAACTAGAAGGGTCCCTATCAAGGTACTTTAGTTCGATATAGACCAAAATCAGGTCTGTGTCGACTTGAATTTGAGGCCCTTGGAGGGGTAGGAAGTAAAGGCCGTCAACTAATCTGACTTCGAGGATGATTTGCAGCATGTTGGTGATAAGGATTGATCGAATGTTGAAGTTCGAGATGCTGGTGTTCAAACAGTCGTTATGGAGAAAAATAGACATCGAAGAAGAATTGAAGCAGTGGTTCTCCTAGAGAGTAGAGAACTAGACGTCAACAAGCAAACCAAGACCATTTGTAGAGTCAAACACTCGGCACAGTTCTTTATGGTCATCCTTCAAAGTGCCAGGCGAGCGAGGAGCATATAGCAGACATGATCAAGCAGTTGATGGAGAAGAATAGACAAAGAAAGAATGAGGACTGAGGTTCTATGCCTAAAAGAAACCCATTCAAGGATAATGTTTTAAGGATGAAATATCCTAGGAAGTTTACGTTGCCTATAATGTTATCATATAACAGAACTACCGATCCTCGATAGAATTTATTTAAGTATGGATGGAACATGGATAGTGCGCGTGCAATGGATGTAGTTCGATCCAGATATTTTCCCATTTTTCTAGATAGAGTAGTCTTAATGTGGTTTACTCAGCTTCCACCAAAGTCCACATCAACCTTTGAAGAGTTAGCCAAGAAGTTTTTGGAGCAGTTTAGGCTCCATACTGCTCAGCCCAAGGACATGATGTCCTTGTCAAGCCTTTCTTAAGGACCTTAGGAGTCACTGAAGGCATTCTTGAACAGGTTCAATATTGTAGTTATGGAAGTTAATATCCCAAATGGGAGTATGGTATTGATAGTGTTAGTCTGAGGCATACATCCGGACATGGATTTTAAAAAATGGATAAGGATGAAATAGTCGAGGACTATAGAGAAGTTGCACCGGAAAGCTAATCAATTCTTATGTCTAGAGCAAGCAAGTCAATCTGTTGGGAAGACTAATGGTGGACAGTCAAAGGAAGTGATTCAAAGTAATGTCGCAATTAAACAGACCGGAGAGAGTTCTGGTAACATGGCTGTGAATGTTGGAAATTCTGGTAATCGAAGGAAGAGAAACCAGGGTGCAGGAGGCAGGCAGAATAAAACCAAAAGGCGCCAAGAAACATGAGGTCAGATAAATATACTCCTTTGAATGATGTACCAAAAAATATATACCTTGCTACTCAAGGCACGAAAAGGTAGTAAAAAAACTCCTAGGAGGGAGGTGACTAGAGAAGAGAAGTGCTCGGGAAAGTTCTACTAGTTCCATTAAAGTCGTGGGCACAACACGAATGAGTGTTGGCATGTAAGAGATTTCATTGAGGAGTTGATAAGGAAGAAGAAATTATACCAGTAAGTAAGAGAGCCGTAAGATGGCGAACAAAATGGTAGACCAGGGACCAAATGCCCCAAGGGAATTAACCTAGACCCAATGGAGAGGGGCCCAGACGGACAGATGGAAGGATAGTTATTAATACAATAATTGAAGGAACTCACCAGCAGAGAAGAGATAGAATGAAATGGAATGGTAAGCGAGTTCGTTAAGGCACATTCTACACGTGAGCTTCTTCTCCATGGAGGACGGATCTCCGGCTAAGCAGTAGAAGATGATGACGGATGATATTGTGTTTCAAAATAGGGATTCTGATGGGCTAGAAGCACCAACCTTTGATCGCATAGTGATTATAGATGTTGTTAGCTCGGTAACGGTGCATTGGGTCTTGGTGGATAGTGTAAGTTTAGTAAATATTATATTTAAAAGGACATTTGACCAAATGAGGATAAGTATGAAGGATCTTAGGCCTTGTAAATATAGGATTCTAGAATTTAAAGGCGAGATGAAACAACCTGTTCGGACAATTGCTTTTTCATTTTAACTAGAAGATGGGGACCACACGATTATGTAGGTTCAAAAGCTTGTAATAATGGATCGGTATTCGACATACAACGCCTTTTTGGCCGACCGGCCTTACTGATTTTAGGATAGCATTGGCTTCTTGATGCTTAACATTAAAGTTCCTATGGAGAATGGGGTCGGATCAATCAGAGGAGACCAGAGCACAGGTAGGGATGTCATGTCACTGAGCTAAGAGTGGCCAAACAACGGGAGAAAAGCATGAAGGTGGAGAGGGATCTGGGTTAAAAACTCGAAAGCATAGAAATTAAAGCCCAAGCCCTAGCTTGGGAACCATAGCAGGTTCTATAAGTCTATGGATCCCAAGAAGAAGTTAGAGGAAGTGCGAGCAGCACTAGCTGAGTTGACAATCAACGTTCCGATCAATATGGATGACCCTACTCAGGCTCTTAAGGTCGGATCTTAACTTGGTGCAGGATTAAGGAAGGAAATAGTCAGTTTTCTATGAGCAAATTTAGATGTGTTTGCTTAGACACATTTAGATATGTGTGGGATATCGCCGGAAATAGCATGTCATGTACTAAATATAGACCCGAAGTTTCCTTCTGTGAAGTAGAAGAGACGCAGTCTAGGTCCAGAGTGATCCGCTACATTGAAGGAAGAAGTAGATAGACTGAAAGCAAACATTTTTATTCGCGATGCTTTATACCTTAAATAGGTGTCAAATCCCGTGTTGGTCAAGAAAGAAAATGGAAAGTGGCAGACATATATAGATTATTTAGACTTGAATAAGGCATGCCTGAAGGATAACTTTCCATTTCCTAGGATTGACCACTTGGTAGACGGGACCACAGGACACGAGTTGCTCTCTTTTATGGATGTTTAGTCTGGATATAACCAAATACCAATGCATGTTCCATATCGAAAGCGCACAAGCTTTATAATGGATTTGGGATTGTACTATTGTCGAGTAATATCATTCGGTCTGAAGAATTCAAGAGCTACTTACCATAGATTGGTGAACTCGATGTTCGATGATTTGATCGGACAGACGATGAAGGTGTACATGGATGATATGCTTGTAAAGTCACGACCATCGAGGAATCGTATCGACAGTCTATCAGAAATGTTGAGAGTATCACAGAAGTATAAAATGAAGTTAAATTCATTGAAATGCTCTTTTTGAGTTGCATTGGTGAAATTTATGGCATTTATCATGAATTTGGAGGCATAGAGGCCGATTCAGAGTAGATTAATGCTTGAGGAATGTAACTTCCCCGACTACGAAGAAGGAGTTGCAAAGGTTAAACGAAAAGGTTGGTGTGTTGAGTCGGTTCATCTCAGAGGCAGCGGATAAGTGTATACCATTCTTTAATGCCCTTAAGAAAGGAAAGAAGAATTTTGAATGGATGAAGAAATGTTAGGATGCCTTCGAGGAGTTGCTGAGGCATATGGAAATAACACTGGTTTTATCCATACCATTGGGCGGATAGGAATAGTTCATTTACTTAGCAGTGTCTACTGATGTACTAAGCGCAGCATTGGAAAGTGAGGAGGCAAGGATTCAAAGGCTAGTTTACTATATCAGCAAGCGGTTTACCGGAGCTAAAAAGAGCCACCCAAAATTGAAGAAACTCACTTATTGCTTGCTGATTACGTCGAGGAAGCTACGACCGTATTTTCAAGCTTATCTGATTAAGGTGTTAATGGATCAACCTTTGAAGGGGTACTTTACCGACCCGAGACTTCAAGAAGGCTACTAAAGTGGAATATTAAACTAAGTCAGTACGATATGGCTTACCATCTAACCAGAGCAATAAATGTATATGCAATGGCAGATTTCATAGTTGAATTTATTGTACGGGATAGTGAAGAGGAAGAGGATGCAGTCACCCTTTCTCAATGGAGGCTGTTTGTGGATGGAGCTTCTAATGAGTGTAGTTCTAGGGCAGCAGTGGTAATCGTTACTCCAAAAGGATGATCAATTTGTTATGCATTGAACTTGGAGTTCCCCACGATAAACAATAAGTCTAAGTATGTTGTATTGATGTAGAACTTAGGATAGCAAAGGAACTAGGGGTAAGGATGTTGCATATATTCTGTGACTCCCATTTGGTGGTTTTCCAGGTGAAGAAGGATTTTTAGGCTAAGGTTACGAGACTTACTCCTTACCTGATAAAGGCATTGGAACTATTGGATGGTATTAAACATTATATAATTATGCACATCTCCAAAGAGGATAATGCGAAGGTCGATTCATTGGCCAAGTTAGTCAATTTTGGGGATGTGCAACTATTGGGATTAGTTCCAATGGAGGTAATATTAGCTCCAAGTATAGACTAAATGGAATTCAATTGGATTTTAGAGATCGAAGAGGAGAACGAGTCATGGATGACTCTGATCAAGAACTATTTGCTTAAGGGAACTCTCCTGAGAGGAAACAACAAACGACGAAAACTCCTTCGCAAAATACCACAATTTGCAATTTAAAGAAGAGTGCTTTATAGGAGTGGATTCTTGACCCCCATGCTTTGGTGTGTAAACAAGGATGAAGTTAGGAAAATCCCCATGGATATCCATGAGGGTAGCTATGGTGACCACACCAGGGAGCAAACTTTGGCGAAGAAGATACTTCGCTACGGATACTTATAGCCAATAATAAACCACAATGTAGTTGAATATACTAAGCGGTGTGATCGATGCTAGAGAACTACAAATATTCCAAGAGCCCTATCCATAAAACTTACACAAATTGTTAGCTCATGGCCATTTGTGGTTAGGGGAATAGAAATAATCGATGTGCTACGATGTTAAAAGGAGGAGTGATATACGCAATTGTTGAGGTAGATTACTTCACAAAGTGGGCTAAAGTGAAACCACTCAACCCGATCATGACAAAAAAGGTGATCAACTTTGTGATAAGGAAACTTATCTATAGACCGGGAATACATTAGAAAATTATTACAGATAATGGAACTCAGTTTGAGAGCACCAAGTTCAAGGATTTTTGCAACCGTTACAGGATTGAGAAAAGATTTTCGATAATAGCACTCCTACATGTGAATGGATAGGTAAAGGCGGTGAATGAAATTGTCAAGTCTATCTTGAAGAAACGGTTAATGAAAGCTAAAGGCAACTGGGTCATTCAGCTTTTAGCATTATGGGCTTATAATACGACCCATAAGTTTGCAACTGGACATACTCTATTTGCTTTGGCCTACAGATCAAAGGCCTTAATTCTGATTGAACTACAAGTCCCTTCTCATCGAAAAAAGCATTATGATCCCAAGATCAGTGAGGAACTCTTGCTCGAGTCCCTCGATTTGATTGACAAAAAGCTAGAAGAGGCTGAATTAAGGATAGATACTCACTAGAAAAGAGTAGCATGACATTTCAATACCAAGTTCCAAAACCGTACTTTCGAGGTAAGGGGTCTCATTTTGAAATGAGTTCTCACATGTACGGGGGCATTTAGTCTGAATTAGGAAGGTCCTTATGCATTCAAATGGAAGCTTGTAGGTGGAACTTTCAAGATGGATATTATTGATGGAATCTAGATTCCACGATCATGAAACAACAACTTGTTATGACGCTATTTTACTTAGTGTTATTTAGTTTATTTTCTGCAAAATAACTACCCAAAGATTCTAGAGGTAATGTAATAAGGCATGACTTTCCACATTTTTTATTTATCAATAAAAGTTAGCTTCTTGAACCAATGGAACTGTTTTCTTCTAAGCAAAATTCTATACTACATAATTAGTAGTGGAATCAGGTACTTAGAGAAAGGTACCAATTCCATTAGTCCAGGATCCGGATGAAGGAGTATGATCACAACGTTTGATTGGATAATTTAACCATGTTCCTCTGATATTGAATATTTTCCGGATATAGTCAAGTTTAGTAAGGAATACCCGAGGGTTGGTAGCAAAATTGCTAGTTTACATAAATAGAAATGATGCACGAAAGGAAATTTGATGACCACGCTTGCGGCCTGACAGGATTTGCTAAGCCAAGAAAAGCAAGGACGGCCAACAGATACTCTCGATCAACACTCGAAGATAGGTGAGACTGGGGGCGGATGCCCAAGGATAGGCATCCAAAAGCACTGGTTCTTGGATATAAGAACTGGTGTATGACTAGGATTTCCACAACAACCTTTCGACCCAGCAAGACATGCTCGACCGAGGATAAGCAAGGATAGTTGATGAATAGTATCAATAAATACCCAGAAATATGTGAGGTTGGAAGCTGAAACCATGAAATAGGAACCATCGGACTCCTCCGGTCGAAGACTAGGATCAGGAGAGTATAATCGGAATGGGGGCAATCGAATAATTCATCCCACGCCATTAACCTTCGATCGAAACTTGAAGGTAGGCTAGGTTAAGGAATGATTGTCAAAGTCTAGCATCTTGAATGCCAAGTCCTAGAGATAGGACTAGGTATATAATGGAATTACAAAAGGAATGGATTCACTGATGGCTTAGCTAGATATGCTTGGACGAAGTTTAGTAGTGGAATTCTATGGATAATATGGATCATGCCAGATTATTGGCGAGATTGGAGACATCTGGATACAAATGTCCAAACCATTATTCCCTAAAAATAAGGAACATAATGGAACTTGAATCACATATAACTGGTCATTGGCCGAAGAAAATCGGTTGGGAATAAACAAAAATAACCACGGAGTTGGTTAAGTATTATAGCCAAGACAAAACACTTTGGCGATGGTAAAACAGAATCGAATAACAAAATATAACTAAAATAATTGCAGGAATTTTACTTATATGTACGGGGCTATAGTAACTGAAAGCATTGCACATGCACTGACATGTATAATATGGATGAATTGTAGTATAAGCAATTACATTGCATATGTAGACAATCATAATTAGGCTAGAATAATATATAAAGTGTGGAAATGTGAATGGAACGGAGACTGAAATAGAAAAACAGTCTTCCATTACATATTAACTTTATATACAACGGACGCAGTGGTCGATCCCGCACAATCACACCTAGATACAACTAATTAGAGAAACGAAAACTACAACCCAAAAGGAGACAAATGGAGTCTGTCTCGTCGTCACCAGAAGATAGCAGAGAAGCCTATTTCTTGTGAGCCTTCTTCTTTTTCTTGCTAGCCTTGCTACCAGAGCCATCGTAAGGCCTCTTTTGGCCCTACTCATCCTAGGGTGTGCTGCTTTCAAAAGGGGTAGTGTCACCTTTAGTAATAATGATGGAAGGATCTTCAAGTTCGGTCAATGAGGGCTCAGAGATCTCGATGATGATGCCAGAGCTACTGCACTTCGAGGCCATGATGGTAATGTAAAGGACTTTCAAAGAAGGCTTCGACTTTGTATCTCTCTTAGGTTTTTTAAGTCCAAGCTTTATATTAACCTTGACTTTGGAAATATCAAGCTTTATCTTTTTCTCTATGGAAATGGATTCAGTCTGGCTAGAGGCGCTTGTGATAGTGATGTCTTCCCCTAAGGACTGGGAAGTGTCATCCAATCCCTCCAAAGTTGCGATCCTCTCCGAATCAAGACCTGAAATAGAGCTGATGGGAAGAACTTTTTAACGACTACTCCCACGGTTATGGAGGTTGACTTAGTTGTAATTGCAACAGGGCCTGAGCCTTGATTAATTGGCGATGAAGGTGAAAGAGAAGGATGAACTATAAGGTCACAAACAAAATGATAAAGATTAGTAATAGTACCAGGCGAGAACCGAAGAACTTCGAATACTGAAGAGACAAAGGATAAATCTTTGCTAGGGATGGATTGCTCGATAAGAGATTTAGTCGTCTCCCCCACTTGAGTGCAGGTTGAATTTGTGGATCGATGAAAGGGGAATGTAACATTCAACAAAATTAGTCGCTACGGAAGTTGGAATTATTTGGGCACCCATAGAGCTAGCCCTTTGACATGATGGAATCTTCACTATAAGCTCTTGGGATCTTGAAGGAGATTATGCATGGCCCGATGCACTTGGACCAACATGAGCTTTAGTAGCATCTCTAATGGTGGCATCCTCTGTATCCAGCATCTCCCTTCCTTCCTTGAGTTTCAAAATGTCATCGGCATCGAGGTACATGGTTTTCAACTCATCTTCAGTGAGGCCTTTACCGGTCGCCTCTGCATGGCATAATATCTCATCCCTAGCATCAATCAGGGTAATAGAATATATACTCCCCAACCACTTCAAGTTCTCATGTTGGATGGCGTTAGTACAGAAACATTGAATGGTGGTGTTTAATTCTTCCCTTTTCTTAGCCTTTTGCTCCTTTAGCTCATTTAGATCATGCACAACTGCAGTGTAATCAACCTGGGCCTCTAGTCTTTCTGTTTTCACAGGAGCAGTTCATATTCAAACTTCTCTTTTTCTACATGGAGTTTCTGGATTTTGGCTACCTAGTCTTTGATAATTTTATCATTCTCTAGGAGGGCCAAATCCTCAAATGCAAGTTGTGTCTTGAGAGCAGTATTGTCTTTATGAGCAGTTTTTTTTATATTCTTCATCACGATCTCGGCCTGATTATGAGCATTCTTCATTTCTGTCATTAGATGTTGGGCCATTTTCTTGAATTGCAGAGCCACGTCCCTCTCTTTCTCAACTTTATCTAAATCCCTCTTGTATCCCTCTATGAGGCTATCATAGGTTCTCTTTTCAGACTCAAACAATTAAAGGTTGGTTTTATTGATTCGATTGACGTTGGAGAGGGCAAAGCAAAGTTTCTTAACTTGTATCCTTAGCCAACAAGTTCTTGAACCCATCCAGTTCTATGGTTCACCTACTCCTTATGAATGTATTTGGTAACACGATCAAACATGACTCTTATCAAGTAAAGTTCTGGGAAAGTAGCTTGCATGTAGCTCAACATGGCTGGAATAAGAGCTAGATGGACTAAAACATCTTTGGATTGAGGAGGAGGAGGAATGATGGTAGTCATATAGAGCGCCATTGGGATTTGTTGTTGTGAAGGAAGCTATGTTGAGATCGAGGTAGAGGAACGCCAAAGGAGGAACCATGACGATTATATGAATCTTTATATCTTTTCCCATGATCATAGGACTATATCTCCTTTTCCTGCCTTTTTCTCCTGTCTCTTTTTGTCTCACGATCTTTCCTTCAGGCTCTTTTTTCTTCTGTCTCTCATTCCTTGCAAGAGCTAAAACAGTATGGATATGGCCTAAGAGTATATTTCCTTTCCATGGAGACACTATACTAGAGATAACTGAATCGGTCCCTTCCTATTGTTCCGAAAGTGAAAGAAAGGATTATATCAATTTCGAAACATTGGAATGAAATCGAATGCAAGGAATGTGTGTTCTTGATCCTAGAAGTGTGTGGAGCGCTAGTGTCCCCTTCAGAACTCTACGGACCTTGTTTGGAAGGAAGTAAGGACAGAGTCTCACGTCCTTCGATAAGGATGCCCTCAAAAGGGAAGCTGAAGCTAGGAGATCCCTTCTTAAGGAGATCATCGATTAGAATGTCAAAATTTCTTAGTGAGCCAAATATATCCTCTAAAATACCAGTTAGAGGGGTTGCCTAGGTTACTTGTGTCATACTTGGTTTTGCAATTTGCTAAGAAGTTTTGATGACCATATGCTTTGGACGTAGTGATGTTGGGTGTTCGCTGCCTTCGGGAGACGTCTCTCCGTATGACTCATCTCCTTCTTAGATGACGTCGTCATCACCGTCGCTTCCTTTGTTGCTTCTTCCTTCTTCTTCCTCTTTTCCTACTTCCCCACCTCCTTCTTCCTGAATCATTTCCATCTCGACTCTCTCTTCTTCTTCCGTCGATACTATGCTAGCAACGTGCTCCTTTACCGCTCTATCAACTGGTTCATTGACATTTGTCGTACTGGATTAGCCTTCTGCTTCACTTTGGATATTTTTGCCAGAGCTACTAGTGAGGGAAGAGGACCTGGTTAATATCCTGGAACTATTCGGAGGAGCAGCAACAAAAGCAGAAATGATAAAATGTTCAGAATGTAATAGTTTGCATCAATAAAGGTTCTCGTTTGTCGGAAGATAAGTAGTGGTGCGACGTCGAACACTGATTCTCTTGAGAATTTGCAGAATTTCAGCACACTCTTCATTCATTTCTCAAGAAGGAATATCTACAAGAAATTGGATAATAAGTTAAACACAAGGATAGCGAAATCCAAGTATGGGAAGAGTGAAAAGAAAGAAACCTTACTTCTAGAAAGCTAGAACCCGTTGAATTTTTATGGACATCGAACAAAGTAATATTTGTTCTTGAAGTACAAATATTTATTACAGGGCACTTTGACGATCTTGCACCAGCACCAGACTTTGATAATTATGTAGGAAGGTGAGTCATGCCATTGCTTGAAGCTTAGGACATGCCTAAGCTCCCTAAAGGTAGGAGGTCATATGAATTGGTTCGTGAATAAGATTTATAGAGAGCTCAACAATGCACATTCATTGGGATGGACTTGAGTCAAAGCTAGCTTGAGCTCTTAAAGAACATATGTAGGAATGGATTGAAGGGCAGTAGAACACCACCTATGCACATGTAATTGTTACTGGTCGTATAACCTATTGGAGGATTGTACACTTGTTGGCCTTGTGTAGGAAGCAATATATTGCTTTTAGGAATCCTATATTATCGGCAGACGGTCTAAAGTGACTTGGTAGTAAGAACTATCAGCATCTATTTGGGAGGATCATCAGGAACTCTTAAGCCATTTTTTCATTTAATAGAGAAGGCTGGTCTTGAATCGGTTGTACTGGTACAATCATTTTATGCAAGTTATTGAGTGCCCATGACTGATAGATGTAGGAGTTGAAGCCTGAGCAATGGTAGACACGACTTTAGGAGGAGTTGATGGCCCAGTGCCAATGTTGAATCTGGGAGAGTGACATGTCATTTTGGACATGAAAATTGGTCTTCGACATGGTCAGGTATGCTTTATTTTGGAATTAGATTTTAATGTGAACTCGTGTGACCGGTGCCCAGAATCCAATGGATGTTGATGTGTGTTGACCAATCAAATTTTGAATGTCGACTAAGGTAGTTGGAAATGTGAATATGTGTAGTGCTGCCTCAACAAACGACCCATTCTATGTAGATAGCCCACTCGTGCTCAAAACGAGCCACGTTGTCTAATGGAACTGTGCATCAGATATTACCTGTTATCGTATCCAGTGTCATATTTGGTGTTGTATTGCGAGCCTCAACAAGTAGTCATATTCGGTGTCTACTTTTGATGGTCGAAAAGGTGGGTCGTTACACTTTGTATTAGAGCTGAAGGTTAAGCGAGAACCTTGGCTTTGGTAGGGTAAGGCTCATTAGAGATATGGTTAGCAATACCCTAGAATTATTTTGAGAGTACTATATATACGAGAGCGTATTTGTTATTGTTATAAAAACGTATTGTGTTAATTGGTCTATTGAGTTGTTTACGTATTCTGGCCAAGACATGGGACGCCATGATATGGATAGGGTAAACACTCGAACAAGGCTAACATACATGGTATTGAATTTTTGAAAATTTGGCGAACGAAATATTTTACCTAGGATTATATTATATATATAAAGGAATAATTTTCAAAAATTTATATAATTATAGAGTGTGTTGGGTTGTTTGAAAGTGATAATATTTGTTTACTTTCACTATTATTTGATCAGCCATGCATGATTAAATCAGAAGTGTTGATTGCTATTTGTTGGCTGTTGAGTATTTATGTTTAGCTTATTTATAAGCATTTGTTGTTTGAATTTATAAACGAACCCCTTGTGAATTAATTTTTCACAATCTGACTATAGAGGTGTTCGGAGAAAATGTTAAATTGAAAATTCACCTTTTAATATGGTGAGTTAGGAATTAAATTTTTATAAAAGTTGTTGAATATAATCTAAATGGTAGGATACGACATGTAGAGAACAAATAATTGAGAAATTATATTATAAGAAAGGAAATTATATATAAATTTAGTCTATAATATGTGTTTTAAAAAGGATTTTTGAATCTGTGTCCCAAACTTATTGAAAATAATTTCAAAACGATATAAATCAGTTCCATTGGTAAATCGATTTAATTCAAATAAACTAATATTGACCTTTAATCAAACAACTTAAGGACATAATAAGAAAATCTGATTAATTAACTGAGAAAACATAGCAATATAAATGACACAATGATATTGCAAAACAAGGAAGACGTAGAAAAGAAATAAAGAATGAGACTAGAGATTTACTTACAGGAAAAGGTTGGTTAAAAACAAGAGAACAAAGAACAATTGAGGAAGATAACATAATATAGAGAAATTCCTAGATCAGGTAAATGAGAAAAGAAAGGAGTTATAAATATATAGAGACCATTAGATATTGATAATTACAAAACCCACATTCACAAAAAACAAAGTGGAATTCCTATAGAACAAAACGAATCATCTGACAATAGTCAAAAAAGTAACTAATCACATCGTGAGATGTGCAAGGAGCATTAAATGAGAGAAATTACTGATAGCACTATTTAAAATAAATGGATGCAAAATAATAAGTCTACCCTAGTATGTATTAACATAGACTTGACGGGCAATCATTTCATCCGTTTTCCCTCCCATAGTATGTTTAGCTTAGGTTCAAGTGTATGAAATTAATGGATGACATATCAAAGTAATGGATAATAAAGGCTACATCCATATTAGAAAGGAAATGTGTAGGCTTCAAAATACAACATACAAAGTCCAACGAACACCCTCACTAAAACTGCATGGCCTACAATTCATGTACAACAATCAAGGTAGTATCAATTTCGAAGTGAATACATAAAGTGGACAGTTCGTCCCAATAGTGCAAATTATCTCATCAAAACAAAAGCTAGCAACTCAACCTACACTGGCTAAATCATAGTTACTTGAAGGTAGCGCAACTCAAAACATGCATAGATCGCACCGCAATAACATAGTTCGAAACATGCACCACAACCCTTGGGTTAAAACTATGTTGGTACTCAAATGCCAGGCTTTGCTGCTACCCTAGAATATAACTTCACGGCCATGCCTTTGATAAACTATGCCACTACCCCCGTCAAACTATGGCAGTCTACAAGTCAAAATGCACCACCACACTCAAGTTAAACCGCACCACCACCCTTGAGTCTAAGTGCACTTCCATGACTGAGGTGGACTGTGCCCGCCATAGTCAAAAGCAACAATACGGTACAGTAGCAAAAATCCCACTTTTATCACATAGTGCAAAGACATAATCAAGCCATATAGTTATGAAAAGTTGCAGCTCAAATAATTACATGCTTTCGATTATCCAACAAGAGAAAATATACCATCTCCATTCTCAAGCATACCACTTCAAATTTCAATGTTTCTGCCTAAAGCTATATTCTCTTACTTAAAGCGAAATCCTCTCGCCTATATCCATATCATCAATCCATGCACAATTAACAAAGCTTACAGATAGAAGACACATGGAAAAATATGACAACGGAGAAAGGATATGAGGATATGATGTTATATTTGCTATAAAAAGGAAGGTACTGTTGTAGAAAAGGGAATCGAATTTTCTATTATCACATAATTTTAGACTATATACAAATTGTAGCCATTAGAATCCAAAGAAGATTGTATTAGAAAAGAACTAAAGAGGAAAGAATGGGCAAAGCCCATACTCTCCATGGCTTGTTGCCTACCGAGGAGATTGTCATTATGAACAATTCATTTTCTTGACATTGGTAAACCACTCATAGTTTCTTTTCAATTGCGAGATTAACTATTAGACACTCAACTAAGATGTGTCCTATCGGTCTTGGTTAAATTTGTATCATCTAGGAAAGATGTTCCCATGTTAGGACCTGGGATCACATCTAAGCCATTGTACTGCCACTAAATTCTGTAGAAAAATTTCTTCGATAAGAAGATGGCATATCGTGAAATGATACTTTGTTTCTTAATGTGATGGAATAGGCATTCATTAGATTTTATGAACTGTCAATGGACATATTGAAAAACTGTCCACAGACTTACAGAAAACAGACTTAACTTTTAGATGAAATTGAATTTAATATATATTCTTACATGTAAGTGCATATCCCTTTAAAAGAAAAGTCAAATTAACTTTGCTCATTGTGAATCATACTGTTTCCAACAAAGTTTATTTACTCCTTATCAATATCATTATGAAGCATAAGGAGGAGTGACTTTGAGAGTGAATTGTATTTCTTTTAAAGTACTCTTGGAACACAAATCCAAGATACCCACCTCTTCGATCGAATCAAAGAACTTTAATTCCTTCGCATACTATATTTCTATTTCCATTTTATATTCTAGGAACATATCATAGTTATTTAGCTTGCGTATCAAAATACATATGTTAATATCATGGATAATTCATTAGTGAATTTAGCAAAGTAACTATATTCGCTTTCGATATCTTTATAGTTTCAATTGCATACATTTGTATGTATCAACCCTAAGAGATTTTTAAATCTTCCGTTATTCTCACTAAATATATGCTCTAATGTTAATATTTTGTGATACAATTCACAAGTAACATTTGAATCATAACTATATGATTAAGTAAAAGTTTCTCAAGATATGGTTTAGCCTATGGTTCCAAAAGAATTTGATTAATATTTCAGATGCTTCTATAATTTTTTGGCCAACACATCATTTTTTATGAAAATATATACTAACATTGAAATACCAAAAGCATATTTATTTTATAACAAATATACATGATATTCATACCAAAACAAAGATGATATTTATGGCTAAACCAAAATTGGTTATTATTTCATAAATAAGTTTTGTATACATGCTCGTAACATTAAAAAAATTATTCATCCATTATCAAGTGTTATATGGTATGCTCCCATTATTTCTGCTACTACAATAGTAATAATCAAAATACAAAGCTCCATTTAATCACTTACCGTAGGCTACTTATTTCTTCTACTACAACTTACTTACAGTCGATGTTTCAAATCTATTGTTTAAAACTTTAAGAAATAAACATTATAGAGGACGATCTTCTATTTGAAACACAATAAGGGTAGATAACATATTTCTTATTACTGATAAGTGTCCACTAATATTCGATACAATTCCATTTTTGATGTCTCTTCATGAATAAGAGGTGACAATGTACCCTTTCTTCATCCTAACCATGCCTATGTTATTTCCACTCTTAGACTTTTACTTTCTCTTTAAAATGGTCTGCCATTTCAAAGAAAAAACCTTTTGTAAAAGACTACATTGGAATTCCTTACGAAATTCATTCACTCATTCGTAATATATTAAAGTGATCGAACAAGTTGCACTTACGTAGACGATCAAAACTTTCATTTTGGTGATCCAATTGTTAGGTCTGTTTATTGTCCTTGGTCTAATGTTATTCCTAACATAAATAAATCCCTAATGTATTCAATCTTCTTGAGCATAAAATCATGCATTATGATTTATTTGCTCGTTTCGAATCAAAGAATTTCATCAAAATTCTATATCTTATGGAACACGGGTGTTCACAATACAACTTTTGTATGCAATTGAATATGAGTCAAATATATAAGTATTCCACATGTGAAAGATATCTACCCCCATATTATAAGTTAAAAAATAGTTCCTCTAAAGATATTTACTCGATCATAATTATTAATTAAATTATGGTCAAATTATAACCTATTGTTTTAGATCCCCTTTTAGTTTAAATCTTAAATGAAAATCAATCTTTAAATCATCAATTTCTTAAATAATTATATACTGAATATAAATGTATTAAACATACACATATATGCGTGTGAAAGTTAATGTTTGAATCAATGTTCAAATGAAAATCATCAATGTTGGGAATTCAATATAAATATATTAAAAAATTATATATATATATATATATATATATGCAAAAAAAATACTGGACGAACATATAAAATATATTATATGGTTTAGATTGCATATTTAAATCAATGATTAAGGAATTACCTTGATGAAATTGGCTAACTCGTACATGTTAGAATTTGTAGATCAACCTTCAGAAAATTCTCTTTTATTCTAGTGTGGTTTGCAAGGCCTGGGTTGGAGCTATATAATAGAGGAGATGAAAAGGATATAAAAAAGAAATTTTTTCTTTTTGATGGAGGATAAGAAGAAGATAACTTCTCAATTTTTTTATTAGAAACTTTATAATTTCATCCAGGAGAAGGAGAGAGTATCGATTTGTCTGTAGTTGGAAGTGAATCTCATTTATTTCTTCACAGTTGACCTTTCCCTTCCCCCCTATATGTCGATCATCATACATAAGATAAATGCAAAGTTATTTGTATTTGATTTGACTATTAACATATATTATATATATATTAGATCTCTATTTATTTTTTCCTTTAAACCAAACACATTTGACCTATCCTCCTATCATCGTAGGGAAGACCATATTCAAATTGATTAATATATATTACTAGATTAATAAATGGTATAGATTGTATACATTATATATTTTATGTTGCCCTATTAATTAATTAAATTATCCACTTAAATTATGTTAAATATATGCAACAGACATGCATATTTAACTTGATTAATTTTAGTAATTTAAAAGATAAAATCATTCACATATATATATATACATAGCAATTATGTAACGACCCGCCTTTCATGCCATAAAAAGACGCATCATTGATAAGAAAGAAAGGGATAGAAAAGAGAAAAGATAGAAAAGAAAGAACAAAACAACATCAGAATCTCACAGCGGAACAAATAAATTATATTATATCACATAAGATATTACATAGTATCATATACATCAGAGTTATACAGCTCCAACAGCACAAACTAGACAGTTAAAAAACCTGCCTAGTTATTACAACTCATGTACATCACAAGATATAGTTACAACACTAACACAACAGAACCACTATATATCTACACGCTGAAGCCTCCTGCTCCATATCTCCTCCAGAACTTGTCAAAGCTAACCTGAATCCCTTGGCTACTCGTAAAAATTTGAGTACCCAAGAGTTTAATAAAACAGAAAATAAACTCCGGGTCAGACATGGGTCTAATGTGAGTAAACGGGTTAAAGTTGCTTAACTTTGAAAATCCTTTGAAACAAAAGGTATCACGTAAGACTTTCCACACATAAACATGGGTAAGTTTTTACCTTATGCTAACCACAACATTTGATAGAAAATCCAGTTATATTATAATAGGGTCTAGGGTTTTCAAGTAAAATACAGAAATAGCTGGAATGCTTACATCTCACGTTCCAACATAGTTGGGCACAATCAATACGTACGACACTTATTGGAGATTGGATTCCATACAATGGCAGGGCTACTGGCGTACCATCCGTCATAGTACATGGCCTAGATCACCGTACCGAGGATCCACCCTAAATCCCCTGTAACACACGGCCGGAACCATCCCTTACTGGATAGTCCCAAACAAGACAACCCCGCAGTTGTCATGACCAATTGCCCACACAGCCGAATAAAAAGGAACCTTTAGACAGGGGAAAATCTTGTCCTACTTGGGTGCTACCCACTTAGCCTTGCTGCACTTCTCCTGTTTTAGCCATTCCCGGTTGATGAGGCTTAAGGCTACGATTACCTTTATAGAACACATCTATCTTAGAATGCTCATCATCCACCTGACGATGTCTTGAAAGCATTCAATCCATACAAGTTTGTTTCGGGTTCGAACGAAACCGAAGGCACTATCTTGCTACACTCATTTTGGAATTACCCTCAGAGTTAACGTCAATAGCCCTTGCACTCTGAATCTTCATCTCGGATCTGAAAGTACTACCCATTAAACTCGTATTGGAATCACCCTCTGAGTTTTAATGACGAATAGTCCTTACACCTCGATTCTTCACTTTTCACTTGAGATTCACGACCTAACGTTTAATTTGGATCGATGTGGTTTTCGAAATTCCAAATTTGGAAACTCGATCCCGGTCTCATCGAAATCCAAAATGTCATCTTAATGTCTAAGCGGATTAAGTTTGAACAATTTAATTCAATTTAAAACATTGAATTCACACAGCATCATTCACAGATAAATATCACACATTTATCACTGATATATCCAATATCATATCACAGAATATCACCGCATATCAACCAATAGATATCAACCAATCCAGACGTTCTACAAACAATCATCCATAAACAGGAATCATTAACCCTTTTATAATTAATTTAATCAACTTAAATTAAATTATTTTCTTGAGAATTAATCACCTATCCCTGCTTAATCAATCATTAATTAATTACAACGATTTAATTAATTAATCATTCTTTAAATACCTTATAAACCAGTTAATTAATCTTCAATTACAGATTAATTATCCTTTAATTATCTTCTAAATTAATCACCCTTGATTAATTATTCCTTAATTACATTAAGTAATTAGCCTTTAAATTAATTACACAAATTAATTAATCTTTAATCATTTATTAATTAATCTTAATTACTTTTTGATTAATTAATTAACTATAATTAATTACATTAATCCTTAATTAATTATATTAATTAATTATACTGTAATCACTTCATTGATTAATTATCTTATAATTAATCACATTTAATAATCAATTTAAACCTAAAATTATTTTATTAATTACATTAATTAATGAGCCACTAATTACTTCCATTAAGTAATTATTCTTTTGATTACAATTAATAATTAATCTTTAACTTAATTACATTCATTAAATACGCTTAATTAATAACTTTCAGTAATTAACTATCCTTAATTATTTACAATAATAAATTAATTCCTTGATTAATTACCTTAATTAGTCCTTTAATTAATTACACTGAGTAATGAACACTTAATTACTTCCACTAAGTAATTATACTTTAATCACTTTCCATCAAGTAATTTCCCATTAATCAATTACATTCAGTAATTACCCATTAATTACTTCACTAAGTAATTACACCACATTAATTACATTAAGTAATTATACTCAACCCATCATCAAATGATTCTCTTAAATTAATTAATTAAAATTAATTAATTAATTAACTAAAATTAACCACATTAACTTAATTAATTACAGCAAGTAATTAATTACTTTAATTACTTCATTAAGTAATAACTCTTAAAATCCTTTTCAATATTAAGTAATTAACCTCTAAATACATTAATTAATTAATTATTGCTTAATTAATTAACCTTTGATTACTTAGGTTAATCAATCCAAATTTAAGTAATCAACTGCCCTTAATCAATCACAAGTTATTATATCTTAATTTAATTACCTAAATTAAACATCGTAGTTAATTTAAGTAATTATACCGTAATTACCTTTGTTAATACATTCAAAAGCTTAAGTTTGGTTTATACAAAATCATCATCTTTTAATTTTTTCAAGTTAAATACCTTTACTTTAATCACATTTAATTACATCAATAACATTTTATTTGAAAACATTTAGAGATTTATTACATAATTTAACTAAAGCTATATCTATATAACCCAAACTATTTTTAAACAAAAGTTTAAACTTTGAAAATCCATACTTTTAAAACTAAAATTCTTTTTAAAAATCATGATCTAAATCAAACATTTTATACATTTTAAAGACTAGTTAAAAACTTTGTTTAAAATTTAACTTGTTATCAAATTTTGAAATTCTTTAAAAATATCTGGACAGGACTTAAATTCTGGAAATAAACTTTGTTAAAATTTTTGCTTTGCTTTAAATTTCATTTTAGTTTAAACTGGACAGAATTTGAAAACTTGGAAACAATTACTCGAGCCAAAAAGTAAACCCGAGACAACACGATCAAAACTTCGAGTCGCACACGAGAAAAGAACACGAAAGCCTCGGGCCAAACCCTTCTTCCCAAACTCATCAAGCTCAGACACAAGAAAAAGTACGTGTGCATGTGCACACACCTCCAGATCAACGCTGGCCATCGCTACGACTCTCTCCATGTCGCCGATACTCTCCTCATCCTTCGCAACCACTCAGCTTGCTGATATCACCCGAGGAACGAAAACGACCAATTCAACTCACAGCATCCAGAAATACGATCAATGAATTCGCCTGCCGATGGCGAACCCCACCACTAAACGACCTGCCGCCTCGACCACGGTCGCAACTCGAGCCATTGAAACCATCCCCCCACCCGCGATTCGTTCCTGATGCATCGACGACATCAAACTTGCCTCGATTTCGACCCATACCAAAAACAGGTTCACAACCCTACTTCGCCACTTCACGGCCACCACGGCCATCGTTAACAACTTTCACCATTTTTCCAGTGCTGACACCCCGGGCACCACCGTACCAAACCACAATCACCCACTTGACGCCAATCAACGTCAATAGACCGAAGACCCAAATTCGAACAGCTCACTAATTCATTTCAAATATTAAATTAAAAATCATAAATTTTACTTTAAAATTCATGGTTCACTTTTATGAATCAGGTCCTATGATCCAAAGATGAAGTTGTTGATATTGGTTTCCAACTAAATTTTGATTTTTACTATAAATCTTAAATTTACAGACTATTTATTAAATATAAACACTTAAATTTATTTTTAGAAATAACATTACTTTGTTACAGTCAATTTCCTTTCAATGATCAAAGGCTGATAATGATTAATTGGGGTGATATGAATTTTTTTTGTAGTTGCTCTTGCCAGAGATTTAACAGAGACATGAATACATGCATACTTTCCAAATTAACACAATTCAAACCAGATTTAAACTGAAACATCAATGCAAACAAACATATTTACATCATACAGATCTATTAACATCCAAAAGATTTAACTTTAAGTGTTTACTCACTAGGTTTAGAAGCAGAAAAACAGAGAACAGAGACCAGGCTTGTGCTTTTTAAGTCTGGAAATTTTTAATTGATGAAAGAAAACTTGTTGTTGAATTGCTTTGTTGAATTTGAATCTCTACTTGCTGAGTTGATTTTGCATGTTGGTGTTGAAACTTTGAACACTATAGTGATGTAATTTGATTCACTTTTTGATTTGCCTATTGTTGAATAGCTTTGAGTTTCTTTTTGGTTTTCTGTTTTATATTTTTTTTTAAGAAGAAGAAAACTAAAGAAGATTTTGATCTGAAGAAAATAACAAGCCTTTTCTTTTAAACATTAGTTATAAACTAAATTTTCTTTAAAACAAGATTTTCCACTTGTTACCATGAATTGTTCTTAAGCTTACAAATGTATTTACTCAATCTTTAGTGAAAGACAAATGTATTCTCATTAATTACTAAGTTGACAAGCGTTTATTTTATCATTTTTAAATTAATTTCTTATTTTTACAAATGATTTAAATCTTTATTAAATATTTTCCTAAATACTTATGTTTAATATAAATTATGAAATGTATTTATCTTTATGTTTTATTTATTTATATGTCTTTTTTTAAAACACGTTTTCCAAAGCTAAATTTAAAAGAAAGAAAAATTAAAAATAAATGAACACTAATTAAACCTTATTTTAAAGTTTAAACTAAAATATTATACCTTGATATTATATATAAACTAAATTTATTTTCAAGAACCAATTTTTAAAAGTAAACAAATTAAACTTTTATGATAATATAATATTTTAAGCTATTCTATTTTTAAACAAAATATATATCTACTTTGAGTGCTTTGAAAATATAAGATAAATTTTTAAATAGCTTTTGAAAAGTCTTTATATTAATTCAAACATTATCTTCCAAATCATAATATATACATATTCATATATGTGTGTGTGTGTATTATAAATTTGAAAACGCATTTTCTAATTAAATTTAAACCAAAACTTTTCTATTTACAATATATACAAATATATATACATTATAAATAGAAACAATTTTAATATTAGCTTTACAAATTATTATATTGAATTTTAAAACAGAACTTCAAATCACAGTATATACAAACACATGTATTATAATTTGAAAACATTTTTTATTAAATTTATATTGAAACCAAACTTCCTTTTCACAATGTGTGTGTATATATATTATATATAGAATATTTTTATCAGCTTCGAAAGATTAATTTTTATCAATAAAATGATATCAAAAGAATAAAATTTCCAAATTAAATTATTATTATTAAGTTTCGAAAAGATAACATTTGTCAAATTAGATTAATTATTAGTTTTGAAAATATAACATTTGGTTAAATTAGATTATTAAATCAATATTGCAAATTTAAAATAATTATTAATGGAAATCATCAAATAAATATTGCGCAAAATTCCAGGACATCACATTCCTCCCCCTTAAAAGAATTTCATCTCTGAAATTTAAAAGCAAACATAATTTAATAATCCCATACATATTTTAATTTTAAAATAGCAAGCATATGCTGTCAACCATGTACTACTACCATAGCAACCAATTCAAACAAACAACTCTAACTATCCAGAAATTTTTTTGGATAGAACTTCCTAATATTATCTGGAGTTTCCCAAGTACACATACCGGGATATTCACTCTACAGAATCTAAACTAGTTACACCACTCAGACCCAGAGCTTTTATATTTCTAGATCTACAAACTGAACTGGATACCGGACCACATACAAGTCCTGTTCAACTTCCAAATCTCCCTGATCTGCTGGTTCTAAAAGCAGTGATGGATCAAACACGTACTCTCTTAGAGATACGCGAAATACATTACAAATCCCAGCCATCCGAACTGGCAATTCAATCATGTAGACCAAACACTTATCCTTATGAGAATGCAGAAAGAATCCAATACACTTCTGAGCTAGCTTCCAGTCTTACCCCATCTTGTTGCTCTTATGATCGGAGAAAACTTATCCAAAATTAAATCTCCGACTTCGAATTCCGAATCCCTTCGTCTCTTACCCACAAACTTTCCTATCGATCTTGGGCTGCCTTCAACCTTCTTGATCAACCCTATCTTCTAGGATCAAATCTGGACCAAGAATGAGATGATCTCCTGATTCTACTCAACAAGATGGTTATCTCAAGATCCATCTAAATCTAGAACACAAACTCTACTCCACAAGCATCAAAAGACTTCAAACTTACTTCTCTAATTCGGAAAAACAGAACATATGCTCTAAACAACTAAGCTTCAGATCCCGAATGAACTTCCTGTAGTAATCCTCAAATCCAAGACAAACACAAACTTCTGAGGAATCCGAGGTTGCTTTTATTCTAGAATACCCGCTCCTTGCTTCCGCTGTGCAACTTTGATCTAAAGAAGATGGAAATGCTTTTGATGAACACAAGCACATAGTTGATCAATTCATCCCGGAAACATGTCCATCAAATTCCATAAAATCTTAGTGACCTATCGATTTGGTCATAAACACCACAGTAGAAATCCAGCTAGAAAACTAGATCCGATAAATCCTGAGCTGCTTAACCAGTCTTCTCTCTACGAGCCCTCCTTTTACTAGGCTGAAACACTGGTAATGCTCCAAAAACCAAGTCGATACAGAACTTAATCTCCCGATGCGGATGTAAATCTTGACTTCTTCGAAGATATCAGGAAAATCCCGAACCACCTTGATAGCTCCAACATCCTCTAGAGATGTCTCAATCCAAAGCAAAGATTACTAAAAGAACTTCCAAACCATCGCAAGTCACTTTTGCGATTTTACCCAGTTCAGATTCCAAAGAAACTGTTCTCCCTTCACAAATCAGAACAGCTTAAGCCTTACTAACCAAAAGAAGAAACTGATGGTCCACCCTCAACCAAAAACATCATACCCTGCTGAGCTTCCAGCAAAAGTGGGCAAGCCTTCACCATTTGCCCGGCCTACCGTCAGAAGAATCACAAAGACTTCTGAACCATCAAAGAAACGGACCACTCAACTGCTTCCGGACTCCACCTCTAGGATACTGCTAAGCCAAGAGACTTCCTGACAGCACAGTCAACACCTCTGAGCTGCCACTGATGGTAAAGACTTCCTCATCCAAAAGCTCCTCGAACCACAAAGCTATATCAACCAACTCCATAAAAGAGTCTTCAAGAAGGTAGATATCTCTCAAGAAATTCGGCTTCAAACCAAGCACAAACAACTTGTCGAACCGAGTCTCACACTCCGATACAGACAAGACTTCTTCTTACGGTTGCCAAGATATCATCACTTGCTTTAGCACTTCCGACTGATCCAAACTCTAGAAAATCCTCTCGCACGAGCACAACCAAGCTTATATCCCAAAGATGGACTCCGAAACTTTAGAAGGTTTCCTTCAAAGATTGGTGAAATTCTTACACTATGCTGCAAAGCATGCTCAAGATGCCCAATACTGCTCTGGCAGATACTTTTCCAATCTTAATTACTTAGACTTCTTCCATTAGTAGTAGTCGTGCTATACACACCACTACCTCTTCTATCTCTACAACTTATATTGGGAAAACCCGGACAGGTAACCCAATAAAATATAAATACAAGTATACTCTCTCAAGAAAGAATCTCTCCAAAGCCTAGGTATTCACTCAACCAAGCATTCTGATACCACAATGTAACGACCCGTCTTCTATACCACAGAAAGACACATCATTAATAAGAAAGAAAGGGATAGAAAAGAGAAAAGATAGAAAAGAAAGAACAAAACAACATCAGAATCTCACAGCGGAACGAGTAAATTATATTATATCACATAAGATATTACATAGTATTATATACATCAGAGTTATACAGCTCCAACAACACAAACTAGATAGTTATAAACACCTGTCTAGTTATTACAACTCAAGTGCATCACAAGGATATAGTTACAACACTAGCACAACAGAACCACTATATATCTACACGCTGAAGCCTCTTGCTCCATATCTCCTCTAGAAGTTGTCAAAGCTAACATGAATCCCTTGGCTGCTCATAAAAATTTGAGTATCCAAGAGTTTAATAAAATAGAAAATAAACTCCGGGTCAGACATGGGTTTGGTGTGAGTAAACGGGTTAAAGTTGCTTAACTTTGAAAATCCTTTGAAACAAAAGGTATCACGTAAGACTTCCCACACATAAACATGGGTAAGTTTTTAATTTACGCTAACCAAAACATTTGATAGGAAATCCAGTTATATTATAATAGGGTCTAGGGTTTTCAAGTAAAATACAGAAATAGTTGGAATGCTTACATCTCACGTTCCAACATAGTTGGGCACAATCAATACGTACGGCACTTATTGGAGATTGGATTCCATACAATGGCAGGGCTACTGGGGTACCACCCATCAGAGTACGTGGCCTAGATCACTGTACCGAGGATCCACCCTAAACTCCCTACAACACAAGGTCGGAACCATCCCTTACTGGATAGTCTCGAACAAGACAACCCTGCAGATGTCATAACCAACTGCGCACACAGCCGAATAAAAAGGAACCTCTAGACAGGGGAAAATATTGTCCTACTTGGGTGCTACCCACTTAGCCTTGCTGCACCTCCCCTGTTTTAGCCATTCTCGGTTGATGAGGCTTGAGGCTACGATTACCTTTATAGAACACATCTATCTTAGAATGCTCATCGTCCACCTGACGATGTTTTGAAAACATTCAATCCATACAAATTCGTTTCGGGTTCTAACAGAACTGAAGGCACTATCTATCTACACTCATTTTCGGATCACCCTTAGAGTTAACGACAATAGGCCTTGCACTCTGAATCTTAATCTCGAATCTGAAAGTACTAACTCGTATTGGAATCACCCTTAAAGTTTTAACGACGAATAGCCCTTACACTTCGAGTCTTCACTTTTCACTTGCGATTCACGACCTAACATTTAATTTGGATCGATGTTGTTTTCGGAATTCCAAATTTGGTAACCCGATCCCGGTCTCATCGAGATCCAATACGCCATCTTAATGTCCAAGTGGATTAAGTTTGAACAATTTAATTTAATTTAAAACATTGAATTCACATAGCATCATCCACAGATAAATATCACACATTTATCACTGATATATCCAATATCATATCACAGAATATCACAACATATTTTCCAATAGATATCAACCAATCCAGACATTCTACAAACAATCATCCACAAATAGGAATCATTAACCCTTTTATAATTAATTTAATCGACTTAAATTAAATTAATTACTTGAGAATTAATCACCTATCCTTACGTAATCAATCATTAATTAATTTCAACCATTTAATTAATTAATCATTCTTCAATTACCTTATAAACCAATTAATTAATCTTCAATTGTAGATTAATTATCCTTTAATTATCTTCTAAATTAATCACCCTTGATTAATTATTCCTTAATTACATTAAGTAATTAGCCTTTAAATTAATTACAAAAATTAATTAATCTTTAATCATTTATTAATTAATCTTAATTAATTTTTAATTAATTAATTAACTATAATTAATTACATTAATCCTTAATTAATTATATTAATTAATTATACTATAATCACTTCATTGATTAATTATCTTATAATTAATCGCATTTATTAGTCAATTTAAACCTTAAATTATTTCATTAATTACATTAATTAATGATCCACTAATTACTCCATTAATAATTATTCTTTTAATTACATTTAATAATTAATCTTTAACTTAATTACATTCATTAATTACCCTTAATTAATTACTTTCAGTAATTAACTATCCTTAATTATTTATAATAATAAATTAACTCCTTGATTAATTACCATAATTAATCCTTTAATTAATTACACTGAGTAATTAACACTCAATTACTTCCACTAAGTAATTACTCTTTAATTACTTTTCATCAAGTAATATCCCATTAATCAATTACGTCCGGTAATTATCCATTAATTACTTCACTAAGTAATTACACCTTATTAATTACATTAAGTAATTATACTCAACCGATCATCAAATGATTCTCTTAAATTAATTAAACTTAATTAATTAATTAGCTAAAATTAACAACATTAACTTAATTAATTGCAGTGAGCAAATGATTACTTTAGTTACTTCATTAAGTGATAACTCTTAAAAATCCTTTTTAATATTAAGTAATTAACCTCTAATTGCATTCACTAAATAATTATTGCTTAATCAAGTAACCTTTGATTACTTAGGTTAATCAATCTAAATTTAAGTAATCAACTACCCTTAATCAATTACAAGTTATTTATCTTAATTTAATAAACATCTTAATTAATTTAAGTAATTATACCTTAATTACCTTTGTTAATAAAACAAGATTAAATTAAGATAACCCATACATTACATTAAACTCTTATCTTCCATTTTAAGTTAAATGAAATTCAAAAGCTTAAGTTTGGTTTATACAAAATCATCATCTTTAATTTTTTTCAAGTTAAATACCTTTACTTTAAGCACATTTAATTACATCAATAATATTTTATTTGAAAACATTTAGAGATTTATTACATAATTTAACTAAAGCAGTATTTATATAACCCAAACGTAGTTCTAAAAAAATGTTTAAACTTTGAAAATCCATACTTTTAAAACTAAAATTCTTTTTAAACATCATGCTCTAAATCAAACATTTCATACATTTTAAAAACTAGTTAAAAACTTTGTCTAAAATTTAACTTGTTTTCAAATTTTGAAATTCATTAAAAAAAAATCTGGACATGACTTAAATTGTGAAACAAACTTTGTTAAAAAAAATTCTTTCGTTTAAATTTCATTTTAGTTTAAACTGGACAGGATTTGAAAACTGGAAACAATTACTCGAGCCAAAAAGTAATACCGAGACAAGACGATCAAAACTTCGAGTCGCACACGAGAAAAGAACACGAAAGCCCCGGGCCAAACCCTTCTTCCCAAAATCATCAAGCTCAGACATAAGAAAAAGCACGTGCGCATGTGCACACGCCTCCAGATCAACGCTGGCCATTGCTACGACTCTCTCTACATCGCCGATACTCTCCTCATCTCTCGCAACCACTCAGCTTGCCGATATCACCAGAGGAACAAAATCGAGCAATTCAACTCACAGCATCTAGAAACACGATCAACGAAATCGCCTGCTGACGGCAAACCCCACCACTAGACGACGTGCCGCCTCGATCACGGTTGCGTATCGAGCCACTGAAACCATCCCCCCACCTGTGATTCGTTCCGACGCATCGACGATGTCAAACTTGCCTCGATTCCGACCCAGACCAAAAATAGGTTCACAACCCTACTTCGCCACTTCACGGCCACCACGGCCATCATTAACGACTTCCACCATTTTTCCAATGTCCCCTAACACCCCGGCCACCACCATGCCAAACCACAATCACCCACTTGACGCCAATCAACGTCAATAGACCGAAGACCCAAATTCGAATAGCTCACTAATTCACTTCAAATATTAAATTAAAAATCACAAATTTTACTTTAAAATTCATGATTCACTTATATGAATCAGATCCTGTGATCTAGAGATGAAGTTGTTGATATTGATTTCCTACTAAATTTTGATTTTTACTGTAAATCTTAAATTAACAGACTATTTATTAAATATAAACACTTAAATTTATTTTTAAAAACAAGATTACTTTATTACAGTCAATTTCCTTTCAATGATCAAAGGCTGATAATGATTAATTGGGGTGATATGAATTCTTTTTGTAGTTGGTCTTGCCAGATATTTAACAGAGACATGAATACATGCATACTTTCCAAAATAACATAATTCAAACCAGATTTAAACTGAAACATCCATGCAAACAAACATATTTACATCATACAGATCTATTAACATCCAAAAGATTTAACTTTAAGTGTTTACTCACCAGGTTTAGAAGCAAAAAAACAGAGAACAGAGACCAGGCTAATGCTTTTTAAGTCTGGAAATTTTTAATTGATGAACCAAAACTTGCTGTTGAATCGCTTTGTTCAATTTGAATCTCTATTTGCTGAGTTGATTTTGCATGTTGGTGTTGAAACTTTGAAAACTATAGTGTTGTAAATTGATTCGCATTTTGATTTGCCTGCTGTTGAATAGCTTTGAGTTTCTTTTGGTTTTCTGTTTTATATATTTTTTTTTAAGAAGAAGAAAACTAAATAAGATTTTGATCTGAAGAAAATAACAGGATTTTTATTTTAAACATTAGTCATAAACTAAATTTTCTTTAAAACAAGACTTGCCACTTGTTATCATGAATTGTTCTTAAGAATACAAATGTATTTACTCAATCTTAAGTGAATGACAAATGTATTCTCATTTATTACTAAGTTGACAAGTGTTTAGTTCATCATTTTTAAATTAATTTCTTATTTTACAAATGATTTAATCTTTATTAAATATTTTCCTAAATACTTCTGTTTAATATAAATTATGAAATGTATTTATCTTTATGTTTTATTTATTTATATGTCTTTTTTCAAAACACATTTTTCAAAGATAAATTTAAAAGAAAGAAAAATTAAAAATAAATGAACACTAATTAAACCTTATTTTAAAGTTTAAACTAAAATATTATACCTAATATTGATATTATATGTAAAATAAATTTATTTTCAAGAACCAATTTTTAAAAGAAAACAAATTAAACTTTTACGATAATATAATATTTTAAGCTATTCTATTTTTAAACAAAATAAATATCTACTTTGATGTTTTGAAAATATAAGATAAATTTTTAAATAGCTTTTTGAAAAGTCTTTATATTAAATTCAAACATTATCTTCCAAATCACAATATATACATATTCATATATATATATATATATTATAAATTTGAAAACACATTTTCTAATTAAATTTAAACCAAAACTTTTCTATTTACAATATATACAAATATATATATATATACACACACACATTTTAAGGAAACATTTTTAATATTAGCTTTAGAAATTATTATATTGAATTTTAAAACAAAACTTCAAATCACAATATATACAAACATATATATTATAATTTGGAAACATTTTTTTTATTAAATTTATATTAAACCAAACTTCCTTTTCACAATATGTGTGTATATATATATATTATAAATAGAATATTTTTATCAGCTTAGAAAGATTAATTTTTATCAATAAAATAATATCTTAACTTAGAAAAGAATAAAACTTCAAAATTAAATTATTATTATTAAATTTTGAAAAGATAACATTTGTCAAATTAGATTAATTATTATTTTTGAAAATATAAAATTTGGTTAAATTAGGTTATTAAATCAATATTGAAAATTTAAAATAATTATTAATGGAAATTATCAAATAAATATTGCCCAAAATTCCGGAACATCACAAATTATATATATAAACCACTCTGTAATAATTTTATAACAATTACAAATTATTATATTACAACTTTTAGGTCCAGCGCTAAAATTCATTCTAGTGTGACTCATAGGTGTGACTTCAATCCTTAGTAAATAATTAAACTACTTTAATATCAAAGTGTATGAAGACTCTGCTGAAGCACAGTAAACGTCATGACGTCATATGCTTATCGATAATCTCGGTGAAATTATACTTCATAATCATTTTAAAGTTGCACCCTTGTGCAATGATATTTATGCACATTTGTCTCTTCGGTAAAAGTATGTCACTTAGACATCTAGGATTGGATCATCGATCAAAACCTTAATAGCATCTTTATTTAACCGTGAATTTAAGCTCTAAAGCTACCTAGTTCATTCGATAATAATTATTGATTAACGGAATATACTATGGCCAAATACTTTTAACTTCGAGTCAAAAACCATTTATTAAAGGGGCAAATTCTCTCTTTTGTAGCATTTTGCTTCGAGTTTCTTATCCCGTACCCAATTATGATCTTAACACAAACTCATGTCATGTGATTAACCGTCATCACAATAGAACCTCGATAAATAAGATCCATATACTCCCAAGTCAAAAGACCACTACACATCGCCACATGAGATCCTCCATTTTGACTTTGATATAACTAACCTATAAAAGACTCTTAGTGAGTCGATTTGTAGTTGATCCAAAATAACTACAAGTGTGTAACCCCTTTATGTCCTCAGCAGTTATGAGTAAATTACCATCCATTATATATGAATATTATGTACGCTAGTCTCGCAGGTAAATTATATCCCTTTCTTGAATCATTTAACAGAAACATTTAACGATAAGTATTTATTTATATGTATAGATTCATTACTCATGATTACAAAGACATTCGTTATTACAGTTGGATAAATATTTTCCCTTAGGAATCTCTTATTTTAAAATGTAATCATCAATATTTAATTATAAACATATGCACATACAATAAAATAGAAGTCAGAAAAACGTACTTCCATTTCGAAAATGATTCTTACATAAAAGTTAAGTGTACAATTATAGAATCAAAATTTCATAATTTTCTTTAGGTAATTCCCTCAACTCCATCGCTTATATCTGTAGAAAAATACTATGATTTTGGGCCAAAATGATTCTAAACCTAGAGATACCAAAAAACCTCACGTAATCAATTTTAATTTAATTAGGCCTTTAAAAAATATTAAATCTCAAACGGTAACTCCAAACTATAACATATTAAATAAAAAAATTATTTCTCAACCCTTTTGAACTTTATGGGATGGTCCAATTGTCCAAAAGCCAATATTTCTCAAAATACACTTTTATTTACTCCCTTATGTACAATTATTATCTTACATAAATATATGTAAACTCATGGGTCATTATATCCCCTCCACAAAAATTATGCCCTCACATTTCTCTATAGCAATAAACTTATGACTTGACGGTTGAAAATCATAACCAAGCTACGTAATACATCTAACCATCTAAATGTACATGAGAGACAAGTGAATATGGCAATCACCGAATGACGTATGTGATCCAACATATCAAAACAATGTATACTAGAGACATTATTACATATAGTAGATACTAAGAGAATCTCTAACAATAGGGACTACAAATATCACATTTTACAGACTCAAAAAATGCAATTGACTGAAAGCTCCAACAGAAAATGGAGCCAAGCGTTCGTTGAACAAGCACTTGTAGCTAACACCTATAACAGGCACTTCCCTGTACTGTTCACCCCATCATTTACCATTCACCTCTCTTTTATAGTTTCCTTTTTAATTCACCAAGACGTCGAGATGCCGCCACTGCCCGTCAAAATTGCTAAATGGACTATACGTTACACGACCGATGCCATTACTGGTGCAGCTCATATCATTTCAGATGCTACCGTGATTGCAAATTGTCTACGAGTGTTGCATGAGCTTCCCCTCACCAGAGCACATCGACTTACTCGGCACTAACGACACCACATGTATAGTTTTAATGCATAATTATCAGATTAACGTGCCTGTCATAGACTATGAATGTTATTATTTTTCTTAGTTTACTATTAACGCTAAATAATTACTTGTCTAGATTCGTCACATAGCTATGCATGGTAGTTGGCATATGTGCATTACCGTGTATTTTGTACAATTTCCTCAGTTGATTAGGGATAGGCCACATTCATCACCTTTCGATGATTTTCTAGAGTTACCTACATTTGCACACATCGACCGTTGCATAGTAGAGGCCCTTACTAAGAGATGGTGGCTACCACTCAGACATTTCATTTTCTAGATTTTGAATTGGGATTAACTCCTTTAGGTTTTTATACGATGACTAGTATAGAGATTGGTCCATCAGACCATGCGCCAGTACCCTTTGATAGTTGCTTTTAGGATTTTGAGTCATATTCCATTTATTTACTGGCTTTGTCTGATGACAAGGTTAGAGGAGGCGCTTTTATACTTACATATCTATAGTGGTATATAGTAGACTATAGGGATGCCAAGGGGATGCACACTCCTATTGTTCATGCCCTTTTATTATATCTGTTTGGTTCCACATTTTTCTCAAACACTAAGGGCACGATTAGACTTGGATATCCTGCTGGATTGGTAGACATAGATGGACTTCATATATACGACTATGGTATTGCGATCCTTGGTCATCTGTATGTAGCTAGTGATACCGATGTGCTACAGTAGTCCCAACAAATGTATGGTTTTTAGTACATCGTCCTGTTTTTGTACTACGAGTATACAACCAGCATGCACCCACGACTCGTTGCTGAAATGAACACTATACCTTATATTTACTTCCCAAGATTACGTCATTGGGGGAATGCTATACATGTGCACTGTGCTACACATGGCGTGCATAATGAGTTGATGGAGGCCAAATAGCAGATAGATATGAGGCGATGCGACAACATCATCATTCGTCCTTGGTAGGATTAGATTCGTTTTATGGAGCTCGATGATGATCATCCCCTCACTTTCCAGTTTTCTCTTTCGAGATGTAGGGTTTGATTTCAGGTTTCTACATTTCCTTTCATATGGTATTTAGAGAAGCGGTGTTGGTTGTAGTTATATGGTGTAGTTCGCAGTCCCTTTGATCATGGGATGATACATATGGATCTATTAAGGTTGGCTCGGCATATATTATTGGTATAAGGGCCATGTGATGGGTAGATGGTGAGCTTTTTACTGTACCCGGAGATTTTAATGCATATTGGGCTCGAGTAGCCCCACATGATTGCTCGTTAACTGACTATATATGGGGTTTGAACTCCAACCATATTAGCCCGCATATCTCTTCCGGTAGAGTTCTATTACCACCATCTACCTTTGAGCCTATGTTGTCTCGGTATACACAGCCTCTTATATTCAATCCCCCTCGGCATCCATTCAGAGTATATACTTTACAGGGTGAGGTCGTTAAGTATCCACTACAGTTTCTCGAAGATGACAATGTTCAGGGTGTACCCTCTACTGGTTTGTATTATCCACATCAGGTACGTACAACTTTAAATTTTCATATAATTCGCTAGCAATTACATTCCCCTTATACATGTAATTTTTCTTTTTTACATCGTAGTTTGCTCAGTACATGGACCAGGATAAACGTGTGATTGTTGCATTTGAGCATATGATGCTTGTTTATACTCAGCTTGTATATCAAGGTTATCAGACTACTTTTCAGAAGCAGCAGACTCAATGTGACAGCCCCTATTTTGAGGCCCAAAACTAAACGCTACAGCAGTCATATATAGTATTAAATTCCTATGACAAAATACGGTGATGTTAATGATATCCATAATATCAGACGCACATGAATATGAAATAAAACCAACACGGATTTCAAAAACAGCTTTTCTAATTACATTTCAAATCAATTTTCATATTCAATTACATAATCCCAAAATGATTTTCGGGTTTTGATCAAATATAATTATTACAAATTATACCAAGAGCGACATATGAAGATGCCCCCTTGGATGATCAGAGTACTAGATAAATAGACATATCAGCCATAAATACATCATAATAGAAATAATACTAAATAACTCTTACATAGCTAGCTTTGCCTCCTTCACGTCTTCGGAAGCTTATTCATCCAACCTACTAAACCAGAAAAGTCCTTAACTCTCAATCTACTCAAATTGAACTTTTAGCACACCCGAGAGTTTAAGGGGAATACATAAACTTCGAGTTAGACATAAAGCCTGGTATGAATAATTCTATTACGTCCTGGTTTACCGATATTAAGTAAGACTACGCCGCTTAGCGGAACGGGTTTTCCCTTACTAATTTCCTTTTGAAACCATATCTTTTGCAAATCAAAATCCTGTAATCAAACTGATTATAATAAAAATAACAATAACATATATGCACATAAATTAGGTAATCAATGGACTATCTGTCCGAACATTATAGTTTTACCAGGCTAACTATTAGCCATTGGCTGACTCGGGCATACCAGACATAATAAATATTCTAACTTCTGTTAGATACTACATTGGATGATATGTCCTTAACTTATTTCTCCAAGGGTCTGCTGATCCTAATGGTTTTACTGGCTCATCAATAACCTATTCTTACTATGTATATTACTTTCTGTGTGTAACCTCATTTTAGTGTCACCTGCGACAAAGCGCTACACACTGGAATATTGGACTTATATTAGCTAGGGACATTAGCTAAAGTATAGGGCATGACCCCACACCAGTCCCATCTGGTCTTTTAATATCCGAGTCATATACCTAGGGCTAACAACCCTATTCAAATTTCATTTCCTTGAAAACAACCTTTTACAAATGATTTACCCATGAAATCATATCTTTATAAAATAGGGAAATCATACTCTTTGCTTTACTCAAAATACTTATGCCATGATATATGCTTTACAAAAAACAATGTTGATGAAACCTAAATCAATGCGGTAATCTATCCCTTTAAAATAATTTAAAGCCCCATTTTAACTTAGAAAACTTTAGGCTATAAAGCCAAAACAATACCTTCGAAACCATTGTTTAAAACCTAAAACAATCCCTTTCGAAATCATAGAAAGCTTCCTTTTCAAAATCATTGAAAGCATTACTTTCGAAATTATTGCTTAAAACCTTAGACACCCTCTTTCGAAACCATTAAACATATCTTTCGAAAGCATTGGAAACATTCCTTTAAAAACACTTAGAATATACATTTTGAAACACTTAAAACATACCTTTCGAAAGCATTAGGTTCAATTATGAATTTGTGGAAACATGGCTTCGAAACCATTTAAGTATTATTTCGAAACCATTGGGTTCAACATTTAACATAACCATAGGGTAAAAGAGAATAGAAGTGAAAGCATCACTTTTGAAAGCATTGATCTTAAGTAAAAGAATTAGGGAAGAGCAACTTCGAAACTACCCCTTTCAAAATCATTGTTTGAAAACGAAATAAACTACAAAGTATATATAGAAAGGGACACATTTGAAAGCTATCCCTTCGAAAGGCCTATGGTGATGACAACATGCTTCCGCATGTGTACTTGGGTTTGAATAAGCAGCTTCAGCCATGTTGAAAGGTATGGGAGTGGCACCCATCCTTTCACAAGTATAGGTTAAAAGAAAAGTGGCTTCAATGGTTGCAAAGGGTACTGGTTCGAAACCTACCTTTCGCACTTGTTGACCTAAGGGTTATAAATGCAGCTTCTAACTATAGAAGTATATGTGTGGTAGCATAGGTATCAAAGGGGTTCAAAAGCGGCTATCCTTTCAAAAACTTCTTTTAAAAACAAAGGCAAGTTAATGGATTCGAAAGCTAATAAAAGTAGCTTCAACCCTTTCGAAAACATGCCTTCAACACCATCCTTTCCTCTTGCCTTTCTCCAATACACTACGTACCAAATGTCTGATACCATGTGCATAGGTTTCGAATGGATGCGAAAGGTTATAAATGGGAGTATGTGACGAAAGCAAGCAAATGAAAGTGGCGAAGTTGTAATTTGAATTAAAACTGATTTTATGCTTTCTAAAGTAATTTCTTTTCACCTCACTTGCCAAAATCTAATTGGTTGCCAATTCTTTACCAAAATTCTTTTCAAAAAATTATCGAATTCAGCATTTAATAATTGAAACATTTTAACAAATAACCTATTCTTCTTCTTAAAACAATTAAAAAGTTTAAGCCCTTCAACTTAAATAATTTATTAACGATAATTAAACACTTAGGAAAAATCCCGATAAACCACAATAATTCGCTTTAAATATATTTTCTAACATATATAAATTTCAAACCCGAAAACATTGTTTAATTGCCTTAAATAATTTAAACCCAAAATTAACTATTTTCTCTCATAGAAAACTCATAATAAACCCATACTCACTTAGAAAATTATAAAAACTTGAAACCCACTTCTAAAATAATATTTTTGACCATATATTAAAAGTGCAACTCATTTGGATGTCATATGATAGGTTTTCTAATCTAAACATATAATACATTTCTTATTAAGTCTCCATAAATCATCAACTTAAAGCATAAAATCTTTTAATCACTATAACATGGCATATACTTGCAAAAGAAAATAGGTTTACCTTTAAATCAAAATCATTCATAAAAAATAGAGATATAAACTAATTATTCACCTTGGCTTTGTGTTAAGAAAGTTGAGATTTGCTTTTAGATTGATTTGCTTAAGCTTTCTACTTGAATTATAGCCTTTCTTCTCCTTGAATTCCCTTAATGGTGGTCGGCCGAGTTCCTTTAGGGTTTTAGTTTTGTTTGTGAAAGTTAAAATGAATGAGGCATGAAGAATAGAAGGGTTTAGGGTATAAGAACAAAGACTATTCCCATTTTACCTATAACATATTCCTCCTACTTACTTGTTTTTAATTCTCTTTTACTAATATATTCATTAAGGCATGTCACCTTATTAATTAGCAAATCTCATTCCCTTAACTATCTACATTATTTCATTTAATTTATCCAATTAAATGTTCTAAGTAGTGTTAATCAAGACTAGAGTCATTACAGACTCCCCTCCTTAAAGAATTTCATCCTCGAAATTATGATAAGGTGCCCAAAATAATCAAACATAAAGGTTAAACATACCTCCAACAAGTCAGGATAAGTGTCTCTAATCCTACTCTCGGTTTTCCAAGTATAGTCTCTCTCATTGTCACTCCACTAGACATTGACTAATTTGACTGTCTTGTTCCTTAGTCTCCTCTCATCTCTTGCAACTGTACGAACTGGTTTTCTAACGATAGTCCTATCGGGTTCCACTACTAGTTCTTCTAACACAGTCAGTCTAATAGTAGTCTTGGGATCTCGAATACACTTCCTTAGATAAAAATGTGGAAAACACTATGGACTCCTGCCAAACTATTCGGTAACTCTACCTTATATGCGAGTTTCCCAATCCTTTCGATGATAGGAAATGGTCGCCAATTTTCCTGATTTTCCAAACCCGATCACTTCTTTCATCGGTGATACTTTGATGAAAACATGATCTCCAGCCGAGAATTCTAAGCCTTTTTGTCTCTTATCAGCATAACTCTTCTTCCTAGACCGAGCCTCCTTCATTCTATCACGAATCAACTCATTCTTATCCACTGCTTCTCTAACCAAATCCGGACCAAGAACTAACCTATCCTCGATCTCTAACCAAAAAATGAGAGATTTGCATGGTCTTTCATATAAATCTTCAAATAGTGTTATCCCTATACTAGTCTAATAAGTGTTATTAAATGAAAACTTGACTAAGTGTAGGTGGTCTACCCAAGATCCTCCGAAATCTAACATACAAACTCTTAGTGAATCCTCTAAGACTTTGTTAACTCTCTCCGTCTGCCCATATGTCCGTGGATGGTAAGTAGTACTCATCTTGAGATTGATGCCTAAAGTCTCCTGTAGACTCTTTCAGAACTTGCTAGTAAATAAGGAATCTCTATCACATACTATACCACTAGGAATTCCATGCAGTCTAACTATATTCTTCATGAATAACTTAGCTAAATCTGGTGTTATCTTGGTCGATTTAATGGGTATAAATGTGCACTCTTAGTCAACATGTCCACTATAACCCAGATACTATCATTTCCTCTATTCAACCTAGGGAACCCATCTATGAAATCAATTGAGATAGAATCTTATTTCCAGATTGGAACATCCAAAGACTGAAGTAACCTACTTGGTTTCTAATGAATCGTAAATTTTGATCGATGATATTCTATAAGGACCTCCTTCCTTAGGTTTTCAACATTCGGGACACACAATCGTCCCTTCTTTCTCAATCATCTTCTCTGGTCAAGACTAAAATCCTTCCAATCATCAATCTCGATTCTGGCCTCTAGACTTCTAATCTTCTCAGCTAACACTGGGTCATCATTCTTCTTAGATGCAATCTTTTCGATCATCATCGGTCAAACTTCTAAACATGATAACATGGCAGTTTCTCAACTAGAACTAGCCTTAGATCTCTATTGTACTCTACATGCAGTCAATGCTTCTAAATATTTCCACTTAACTATCATTGCCAACATTGCATTCTGATGTTTTCTGCTAAGTGCATCTGCAACTTTATTTCCTTTTCCTGGTTTGTATTCAATTCCTTTTCCTGGTTTGTATTCAATTCCTTTTCCTGGTTTGTATTCAATACCAGAGTCGTATGTTGCTATAAACTCTAACCATCTTTGCTGTCTCATATTCAACTCCTTTTGAGAGAATAAATATCTTAGTGACTTATGATCTGTAACTAACTCGAGTTTTTCTCCCAAAAGGTAATGTCTCCACACCTTTAATGCAAAAATTACCATTGTTAATTCCAAATCATGAGTTGGATATCTAACTTCATGTGGCTTGAGCTATCGAGAAGCATAGGCAATCACTTTACCCCACTACATTAACATAGCTGCTAATCCTATTCCATATGCGTCTATGTATACCACTAAGTCCTGATTCGCCTTTGGAACAACTAACACAGGTGCATAAGTCAATAAATGTTGTAGTTTTTAGAATGCCTCCTCACACTTATCAGTGCAAAAAAACTTCACGTTCTGTCGAGTTAGCTTAGTCATCAGTGCGGCTATCCATGAGAAATTCTTAATGAATCTTCGGTAGTAGCCAGCTAACCCATGAAAACTCTTTATCTCAGCCAGTGTCTTGGGTCTCTTCCAATTATTCACTTTCTCGATCTTAGCCAGATCTATCGACAATCCTTTCTCGAAGACTACATAACCAAGAAATTTCACTTTCTTTTTTCAAAAGTGGCACTTCGAAAACTTTGCCTTCAACTGATGTTGTCTCAATGTCTCAAGCACTGTGCTAAGATGAACTTCACGATCTCTTTCATCATTGGAATATATCAATATGTCATCTATGAAAAATAATTCAAATTTGTCCATATGCTCCTGAAAGATTCTATTCATCAAGTCCACGAAGAATGCTGGCGCATTAGTTAGACCAAACGGTACCACTAACCATTTGTATGATCCATATCTAGTCCTAAATGCCGTCAAAGGAATACTCTCTTCTGCCACTCTAAGTTGATGGAACCCTATTGCCAAACCCAACTGAGAAAATTCTTTGGCTCCACTCAACTGGTCAAATAAATCATCAATCCTACATAACAGATATCGGTTCTTTATCGTCCTCTCATTCAGCTTATGTTAATCGATACATAATCTCAACGATCCGTTCGGTTTCTTAACAAATATCATGGCTGCTCCCCAAGGTGAACTGCTTGGTCAGATAAAATTCTTACTTTCTAAATCCACCAACTGCACCTTTAGCTCCTACGTCTTGGTAAGTGTCATTTTACTTGGCGGTTTACTCATAAGTTCAACTCCTGGTACTAAATCAATCTGGAATTCAATGGCTCGTTTCGACGGCAGTCCTATCACGGGCTCAAAGGTATCTGCAAATTCTCTAACAATGAAAACTCTATTCAACTCGTCTTCTTCGTTCTTAACACCCAACAAAACACAAGAATCTAATTTTGGGTTTTCTATAGTGTACACAATTCAATCACTATAATTGGGGTGTCTAAGTGATATTTTCCTATCATGGAAAAATATCCTAGCGTCGTACTTACTTAACTAATCCATACCTAAAATAATTTCGAAACCTATGAAATCAAACACATGCAAACTGCAAGAAAATATATGGCTTAACAACTCAAACTCTAAGCGGTCACATCTTATCCCAAGAGTCGCATACCCTCCTATCAGATTAATAACCCTTAAGGAAGTAACTAGGTACGAGGGTTATATGTTAGGCTTTTCTACCAAACTATGAGATATAAAAGAATGCGATTGAATAAAACTCTAACTGACATACCATGAACCAAAAGCATACCTCCCAGTCCCAACACAGCTTTACCTTTTTTCCCTTGTTGTTGGTCTTGAGGTAGCTGGTTCCAATGCAATCACTTGCCCTTTCTATCCTTGGCTGGTTCCTTGCACAGGTTCTTATAATGTCCAATCTGATCACTGTTGAAACATTTCACTCCTTTCTTATTAGCAACCTTCTTTGCTTTATCCGTCCGACACTCATGAGAAAAATGTCCCTTCTTATCACACTTAAAGCAAACCAAATCAGCTTTTGCCTTTCTTGGCAGCTCCTCACTTCCGAGCTCCCTTATCATGGAAAAACTTTCCCTTTTGGTTCTTCCCACCTTGAGTTTCCACTATTTTGTTACCATTAAAGAAACTGAGCATCTCCTCATTCCTCGAAGCCATCTCAACAATTACATCGCATAGATCCCTAATATGTGGTAAAGTTGTTTTAGCAAGCTCAGGTCTCAATTCGTGGATGAACTTCTCATTCCTTTTGATAGCTGTATCAACCATAGCATATCGATATATAGATAATTCCTAATATCTAGTAGCATACTCAAGCATTGTCATGTCTCCTGCACCAACTCAGCAAACTTCCTAAGCAGAGTTGACTTGGTGAGTTCCGACATGAATCTTTCCTCAAACCTCCTTCTGAATTCTGCCCAAGTCATATCCTCTTCAACTACTCCTACAGTAACATTATTCCACCAGTACAATGCGGCTCCTTTCAAATGTATGGATGCCAGTCTCCTTTTCTGCTCATCTTTGAGTCCCAAATTTGCAAAAATCCTCTTGCAATGAAGCAACTAATTCCCTACTTCAATTGTGTCCTCAGTGCCGATAAACGGCTTCCCTCGAAGCCTAGCATAGTCTCTACTTACTACTACATAGTTATTGACCACCGATGCTTTCAGATTTCCTTCTCTAGCATTTCCTCCAACTAATCCCACAGCAGTTCCAGCTTGCATCATGTTGACGAAGAACTGGTACATAACTCTCATATCAACTTGCGGCGCTCCATCACTCACATTAGTAGCTTGTGCCCGACCTAAATTCCTTCTACTGTTTGGTCTGGCATTACCATTGGTTTTAGTGCTTCCTCCACCAAGGTTAACTCTTCCATTCCTAGCATCCATATCTTACTTCCTTAAAATCTACATTCGAGTCTTTGTAAGATACAGAATAATAGCTTAAGGGAGATGGGAGAATAGAGATATTGCATATACTTATGGTCTTATATATATCAAATACAAATACGTTACTATAGCATTCCCATAACCCAATCATTTCTCCAATTCCTTAGGATTATGTTTTCAAAAATCATTTTAAGTTTTCATAAACCTATGCACTACCAAGTTGTGACATCCCCTATTTTGAGGCTCAAAGCTAAGCGTTATAAATGATGTAGTCATCTATAGTATTAACTTTCGGTGACAAAATACGGTAATGTTAATGATATCCATAATATCAGGCGCGCATGAATATGAAATAAATCAACAAAGATTTCAAAAACAGCTTTTCTGATTATATTTCAAATCAATATTTCATATTCAAATATATAATCCCAAAACGACTCCAGGTTTTGATCAAGTATAATTATTATAAATTACGCCAAGAGAGACATACGAAGATGGCCCCATTGGATAATCAGAGTACTATATAAATAGACATATCAGTCATAAATATATCACATCAGAAATAATAATGAATAACTCCTATATAGTTAGATTTTCCTCATACACTCTTCAGAAGCTTATTCGTCTAACCTACTAAACTTGAAAAGTCCTTAACTCCAATCTACTCAAATTTAATTTTGAGCACCCGAGAGTTTAAGGGGAAAACATAAACTTCGATTGGACATATAGACCGATGTGAATAATTATATTACATACGGTTTACTGATATTAAGTGAGACCACGCCGCTTAACTGAATGGATTTTCCCTTACTAATATCCTTCTAAAATCATATCTTTTGCAAATCAAAATCCTGTAATTAAACTGATTATAATAACAATATCAATAATATGTATGCATATAAATTAGATAACCAATGGACTATCTATTCGAACATTATAGTTTTATCTGGATAACTATTAACCACTAGCTGACTCGGGCCTACCGGACATAATAAATATTCTAACTTCTGTTAAATACAACACTGGATAATCTGTCCTTAACTTACTTCTCCAAGAGTCAACTGCTCCTAGTAGTTTTGCGGGCTCGCCAATGACCTATATTTACTCTGTATATTACTTTCTGTGTGTTACCTCATTTTAGTCTCACCTGCAACGAAGCCTTGCACATTGGAATTTTGGACTTATGTTAGTTAGGGACTATTAGCAAAGGTATAGGGCGCGACCCTGTACCAGTCCCATCTAGTCTTACAATATTTTATTCATATACTTAGGGTTAACTACCGAAGACCCTAAGTAAATGACTTAGATATTAGAAGATTGGTGGGACCGGTGTAGGGTCGCACCTTATACTTTAGCTAGTAGCCCCTAGCTAATATAAGTCCAAAATTCCAGTGTGTAGGGCTTTGTCGCAGGTGAGACTAAAATGATGTTACACACAAAAAGGAATATACAGAGTAAAGATAGGTCATTGGTGAGCCCGCAAAACCATTAGGATCAGTTGACCCTTAGAAAAGTAAGTTAAGGACAGACCATCCAGTATTATGTCTAATAGAAGTTAGATTATTTATTATATATGGTAGGCCCAAGTCAACCAATGTTTAGTAGTTATCCTAACAAAACCAAATTGTTTGGACAGATAGTCTATTGATTACCTAATTTATATACATATATGATATTGCTATTGTTGTTTAATCAGTTTGATTGTAGGTTCTTAATTTGCACAAGGATGTTTTTAAAAAGGATATTAGTAAGGGGAAACCCATTCTGCTAAGTGGCATGTTCACCCTTAATATCAGTAAACCGAGATGTAACATAATTATTGACACCTGGCTTTATGTTTGACTCGAAGATTATGTTTTCCCCATAAACACTCGGGTGCTCAATATAATTTGAGTAGATTGAGAGTTAAGGTTTTTCAGGTTTTATAGGTTGGGCGAATAAGCTTTCGAAGGCACGAAGTAGGCAAAGTTAGCTTTGTAGGAGCTATTTAGTTTTATTTTCGCTGTGATGTATTTATGACAGATATGTCTATTTAGTACTCTAATCATCCAATGTGGCATCTTCATATGTCGCATTTGGCATAATTTGTAATACTTATTTGATCAAAAACTAGGAATCCTTTTGGGATTATGTATTTGAATATGAAATATTGATTTGAAATGTAATCGGAAAGCTGTTTTGAAATTTGTGTTGATTTTATTTCATATTCATGTGCTTATGATATTATGGATACCATTAACATTGCCGTATTTTATCATTGGAAGTTAATACTATGGATGGCTGCAGCATCTGTGATGCTTAGCTTTAGGCCTCAAGATAGGAGGTGTTACCTATATATAGCATGAATAAAAATACTTGTGAAGAAACAATCACACTTTTTTTTGTTTCTCAATAAGTCCACGAATGTTTGTCATATGGTTGTTCAGATCATACTTGATTCTTATGACGCAGATTTTGAACTACCTATTTAAGTGAAAGTTTTATAGTGAAGGTTCACAACACATTCAATGGCAAATGAAAGTTGGACTCCACAAGATCCGTCTAAAAGAAGATGTATGCATTTGGAGTGGAAGAACTATCCAAAGGCATATGCCAGAGCTTATTAGGGTAAGTCTCATAGGTCGACTATTATTCTTGAAGCGGTAGCTTCATATGACTTATGGATTTGGTATGCCTTTTTTGGAATGATAGGTTCTAACAATGACCTAAACGTAGTCGAACGATCTATTTTGTTTATTGATTTAGCTAATGGTAGATCAACTCCATGTTCCTTTAGTTTAGGAGGTAACACATATGATCATGGATACTATCTTGGTGATGATATGTACCATAGAAGGAGTACCATTGTCAAGACAATTGCTAACCCATTAAACAACAAACAATCAAAGTTTGCAGCAATGTAAGAAGGCCAAATAAAGGACGTTGAAAGAGCATTTGGTGTTCTTCAATCAAGATTTGCCATAATCAGGAAACCATGTAGACTTTAGTCACCACTTAATATGACAACAATAATGTACACTTTTGTTATATTACACAATATGAATTGAGAGGACGAAAGAGACATTGAATAAAACTTTATGTATGAGAATGCTCCAGCACCACCAGATGTATGGTGCAACGATATGATTGGAAGGGCAATGGAACTCGAGTTTCATATTTTTAGCCAAATTTATAGTGTTCAACTCCATCAAATACTATAAAACAATATAATAAATCATCTTTGGAGCTTTTATGGCAATCAATAAAAGTTTATTATTGTTGTTAAGTTTGTTGTCATTGTTCTTCATGTTGTTGTTTTAATGTATTTATGTTGCATTTCATATTAAGTAATGTATCGTAATTTGGTGTTGTTAAAAATAATGTATCACAATTTCATTTCATATCGAGTAATATTAATGCAATTTCATTTGGTTGTACTACTAAGATTAATGTATTAATTTCAAATCAGTACGTCGGCTAAGAATTCAAAGATAGAACTTTTCTAGAAATACAAATACAACTACAACCCCTCTTCACGTCCGCACCTCATAATTTCTCACCTCTTAGATCCTGTATACTCTTGTTGTTCTTTAGACATATTTGACGTATCTATGAACATTACTGCATCTTCATCTCTCGATTTGTTTCCCGCAAGAAGTCGATCCAATTTCAATATTTTTTCTTGGTGTTGAGCAGCTCGAAATTCCATTACACGATTATTTCTATCTTCAAATTCAAGTAGGATTTTTTTATTTATACTTGATCTGCCCCAATAGCCTACTTCTTTTTGGTTACTTTAGCTTCCAAAGGCTTAACAAAATCACCTTCGGTAGAAGTTAGGTGCTCTTCTGACCCGTTACATTGAATCCTTAGCAATTCTTCCAGGCTAGAGCTTTCTCCAACTCTGGTCGCTTTACCTCATGTGCTGTTTGATTGGACGTCTAGAATGGTTTTCTGAAGAGAGGATTTCAATTTTACATTCCCAACTGGAAGATCATAAACGTGCGTGCACTGATTAAAATGAGCTGCTTGTTTATTCTCAGGTCTTTTGATTTGTTTAAACAGTTTATTTGCCGCCATCTCTGCAAGAAAATCACTTAATAATTATTTAATAGTAAAAAATTATAGACATGACAATTTAGAAAATCTTACTAAATGCCTTTCATTTTCAAATCCACCAGGAATCATTTTCTTTTAACTTGAACATTTGGGAATCAAATGTTAGTGTTTGATGGTTTATTTTTCAAAACGACATTTGGTCAAAGATAGTGATCTTTTACGATCAATGTTCTTCCGATTGTAGAAATTTGTAACTTAGCCTTAAAAACTCTCATCACTTTGGTCGGCACCTCGGATTAGATCGCTGGAGAGTGAACACCAAATGTAGTATAAATCATAGTCCTTCGCCGAAGTCCAACTGCCAATAGTTAACACTCCACCAACCGGACACGTATTGTCTTCTAAATCAAATCCTTCAAAACTGCACCTTGTGGCATCAACGTCAAAATTAGAAAACATTTTGATATGATAGAAGTGAGAGTAGAATGTTTGGAAATGTTGTAGATGTGCCTACCAAACATACGGGTTTTGGGTCCGAGCCCAACCCGAACCCACCCTATTAATGCGGGTATGGGTTTTTGCCTTTACTACCCAAGCCTGACCCAGACCCGACCCGGTTAGTATTAGTGTGACGACCCGAAATTTTTAAGCAATTTAAATTGGAATATTCAATTGATTTGAAATATTTAAAAGTAAAATTTTAACTTGAATTCAAATATCACTAATTAATTGTTAATTAAATTATTGAATTCAATAATTTGAAATTGGATAAATTATTTATTCTTCAGTTTTAAGCCGGTTGAAAATAATTTGAAGGCTTGTAAAATTTATATTGATAACAATGAAAATAATAGAAGCTGTAAAATTGAAATTAACAGTGGTTAGTTCAGTTTTAAAATTTTATAGTTTAAATTGAATTTAAAAATAGCCTTCCGAGACACAGTCTCGGAATTTGACGAAACCAGTTCCATTGGATCCGTAATATTTTATTATTATCGGATTTCAATTTTCGTAGTTTTTGGAGTTGCTGTATGAGCGTACTTTTCATAAACGCGTTGAAATTTACAACGAAAATTTAATTTAAATTTTATATGTATATTATCACATAAGCAACCTCACTAGCCGAAATCTTTCCTGAGCAAGCCGACTTCCTTTCATATCATGTTTCTTTTTTAACAACAGCACGCAAACATCTCCTGCAATCAACTTTATATAAGCCGAACCCGTCTTTACAAATCAGAGAAAAAAATATTATGGCCGAAACAGAAAAGGGGATAAGGTCGCGTCTCCCATCCTCTTTTCACAAATCATTCACGAACCAATTGAAATTGAATCCAGTAATTCGAATCAAGTTCGAACTCGATTTCTGCTGTTCACTCAGGCATTCGCGCTGCTCAGTGGCATCGAATCACGATGTAGGCTTGGGCATCAGGGTGGCATCGCGATCTCATTCACGCATTCGAAAGCAAGGTCGTGGCGGCAGCAGACCGAGGCAACGTGGGTTGGAGTGGTTTCTATTATTCGATTTGGGGCGATCGACTAGGGCTTCTCGTTCGTTGGCGGTAGATCAAAGTAGCAATCTCGCGCGGAGACAGTTCTAGGGGTTTGGGACGGGGCTAGGCGACTCAGAGAGGAGGTAGGCACTCGCGTTGGTTTGGGACTCGAGTGTTTGTTTGAGGGTGTGACTATGGCCTGTAGTGAGGTATGTCTTCTGATTTATCTCTATCAATTTAAAATTTTAGGTAAAATATATATGCATAAAAAAAGGGATATAACAACAAGTGTTTTGTGTATATTAAAAAAAAGATGTAGATAGGTTACATAAAAATATTTAGCGCATATGAATGCAAGCTAATTAGGGAGAAAATAAAAATATAGTGGTAACAGTAAAGTAAATGCTTGTTTTGAGGTTTATTGGAAAAAATATTTATATGCAGCTTAGAAATGAAATCTACGGGTTTACTTAATAATGTATATTAGTGATTTAGATGATTTATAAACTTATTTAAATTATTTAGTTACTAAAAGAAGCCGTAAAAGAAAAATTGGTTTAACTAAATTGTTAGTTGATTTACTTATTTAATAACTAATTTTTTAATAAAACTTATTTATTTGTTTTAGTCACCAAAGGATATTTTATTAAAGGGAAAGTAATTTAAATAAATAATTAGCTAAGTAAAATTATCAAAGGGAAGTAATTATTCAATAAGTTCAAATATTAATAAAATGTAAAATGTTTATACAAGGTAAATTGTGAAGAATTGTGACGAAACAAGCTGGTTTGGAAATGGGTTGCAAACGGAATAAGGTGAGTTAAAATCACTCAGTTAAATTTAAATTTAAATGATTAAATTTAAATAATTATTTGAATGGTTAAATTGATTTATGTGCTATATTATGATATATTGTGGAATTGGTATTTTATGTTGTGCTAACGTCTGTGGATGCAGGAAAAACAGGTTGGAGGGATCCAACTTGACCCCTCAACATTTATTATTTAATATTCTCTATTGTGATTATTTGATATTCTATGATGAGTTATATTGGAATATTGAATGTTATGATTTGATTGGATATATTTAAGAATAATGAATTACCAAAAATATGTAAATTGGATTTTTGAAAGAAAATAAAGGAAGTAAATTGTAAGCGAGATAATTAGAGAAAGTTGAATAAATTAAGAATGAATTGAAAAAGAAATGGAAGTGATGTAAAATACTATTAAATGACTTCAAATATGAAAAAATAAAGGATTTGAATAAACAATAATTAATGAATTGTAAAATTAAGTGATATTAATTTAAAGGAATAAAGAATTATTTTAAAATTTAAAATTTAAATTTATTTAAAAGAATAAAGAAGTAATTTGGGAAACCTAAATTGGTATTTCAGTTAAAAATATTTTAAATCATAATTAAAGATTTAAATCTGGAGTTAATGGAATTTGGAATAAATAGGTTTAATTGGAAATCAATTTGGAAATTGATTCAAGTGTTTGGAATTGGAAATTTCAAGAAGAATGTGAAGAGAAGTATATTTCTCTGGATAGCCAAGTAAGTTTTCAAAGTAAGTTTTTAAAAATAAGATAAAGGTTTCAATGTTGTTTTAAAAAAAGTATATTCTTAGAAAATTTATTATTTCTGAATGTTTAAAATTCTAAAGTAAATATTTTCCAAATCTATTACTGTAATAATTATTTAAAGGTGACTAAGTGTTTTGTTTTAAAAGTGGAAACCTAGTTTTATATTATAAAGTAACCTTATTTTCAAATATTTGTATAGTATATATATTTTTATTAAATTATTGAAATAGTTTTTAACTTAAAATTTTAAAGTATATTTCAAAGTAAAGTGTTTTAAATTATTTTAAAAATCTTAAATTTTATGCTTGGTGATTTCAGTGGAAATAGAAAATACTTAGAATTTATTTTGAGAAAAGGAAGATAGTTTGAAACCGTTTTCAAAAGGATTGAAAAGTGGAAATATATCCTGTGAAGATATTTTTGGGATAAATAAATAATTTGGGAAATAATTTATTGGTTGATGGTTGTTTGTGAATATTAATTGATAGTTAAATCACCGACTATCAATATTGGCCAAATGCGTTGATCGTTTCAAAGAAACCGGGATCGAGATTTATTTCTCGAAAACCACTTCGATCCGGTTTGTACGTTTCATGGAAACGAGTTGGGATTCGAAGATGGAGCATGAAGTGTAAGGGCTAGTCGCTACTAATCCTGAGGATATTTCCAAAATGGATGTAGTAGGAATGGTGCCTTCGGTTCCGTTCGAACCCGGGATGGACTTGCATGGATGAATGCTTTCGGAACATCATCAGGTGTACGATGGGCATTCTAAGGGATATGTTCTAAAAAGGTAACGCTTAGCCTCAAGCCTCATCAAATGGGAATGACTGAAAATCAGGGGTTATGTAGCAAGGCTAGGTGGGTAGCACCCAAGTAGGGTGAGGTCATCCCTGTCTAGATGTCCCTTTTATTTCGGTTTAGTGGGTGGTTGCTGATTCCAACCGCGAGGTGATCTCACTCAGGATTATCTAGTAAGTGGTAGTCCCAGTCTTGTGTTGCAGGGGAGCGGGCGTACTCCTCGGTACTGTGATCTAGGCCACGTACTATGACAGGTGGTACCCCAGTGCCTAGTCATTAGTTGGAAATCCATTCTCCCTACGAGCCTCGTACGAGTTCTGTTTGTATTACCCACTCTGTGGCTAGTAGCTGGAATTTAATAATGTAACAATTTCGGCTATTTTATAAGTATTTGTATATAGACCCTATTATAATATCAGAGGATTTCTATAAAAATTGTTTTAGCTATCGTAAGGTAAAAACCCGACATGTTTATTTGTGGCGTGGTCTTACGGGATGCTTTTGTTTTCAAAAGGATTTTTGAAACTTTAATAATCAATTGAGTGTGATTTTCTCACGCCGGTATTCCAGACTGACTCGGGTGTTATTTAACTGTAATGCTCGGGTCAGACCGAGTATTATAGGATACAGGATTGATGCTGTGGAGCTCAGGAGATGAGCTGGATGGCGATACGTACTTTCGTACTTGTTTATATATATATTCCGCTGTATTGAGTTACTTTGTATCCAATTGTATGTTATTGATGTTGAGCCGTGATTGATGTACTATGATGATGTAATATATAAACAAAGATAATTTGATTTTCGAGTAAGGATTATTTATTATCTATTATATTTTATTCCTCTGCGATGGTTAGATTCTGATGTTATGTCCTATTTTCTCTCCTTCTACCTCTTCTTCTTTAACCAAATGGTTCGTATTTCTGTGCAACTTGAGTTGATTGTTGTAGAATAGTGTTGACTCAAGGGGTACGGATTTGCGGGTCGTTACAGGTGGTATCAGAGCTTTGGTTAGCGATAACCTTGGCTCTGGTGGGAATTACTCATTGAAATAGAGTCAATAGTACTCTGGACTAAGTTTGAGCGTATTAATAGATATGAGCGCGTATTTGTTAGTGAATATAAAATGGTTTTATATTTTGTTGATTGGTTTATTGAGTAATTTATGGATTATGGTCAATACGAGTAATTAACGTTATTGATAGGGATCTCTAAACACTTGAATATAATAATTCGACACAGTATTGTTTTAAAGTAGGGTAAATGAAATAATTTTACCCAAATTATTTTTTTATATAAAAAGATATAATTTTTGTAAAGTATTATAGTATTTGGATGCTTGATTGTTAAGGAATGATAATATTATATTATTAACACTATTGTGTAGAAATTGAATAAGAAATTGAAAACTTATAACCAAAGCTGAAGAATAAATTTATATAACTAAATGAAATTAGAAATATAGATTATAAATGTAATGAGATTTGTAAATGTAAACTGTAAAGGTGATTATAATTTTGGAATAGAATTCCAGAGAACCATTTGAAATTAAAATGAGATAAAATTCCAGAGAATGTTTGAATATAGATTTAAAGGAATTGCAATTTGGAATTTTTGGAAACAAATTTAAATTACTTTGGGTTTGAAAACGGTTTCAAAAAAAGTTTGGAGGAATAATAGTAATATTTTGGAAATATTTTTGAGTTGTATTTGAAATCTTATGAGATTTGGAAATTAAAAATATTTGAAATGTTGTTAAAGAGATAAAAGCACTAAACACTTTCGGTCGCTGGAAAATAATTCCGATGACGATCGCGTCATCATCGGTTTTCATTTTCGAGTTTCCAAGAGAAGAATTGCTATCTGAATATTTTAAATTGGAATTGTTTGCGAATTGGGTTTGGTTTTGAAATTCAAAGGGATAATTGAATTTGCCAAAGGATTTTGGATGTAGTTGATTTCAAAAGTGATTGTGAGATTTTGGGAAATTGTTTGAATTATGGAATTTTATTTTAACTGTTTATGGAATAATAAAAATATATTGGCTAAATAAATGTATAATTCCGAGTTAAAAGTAAAACGTGAATGGGATTGGTTGTCCATTGATGAAAGTATGGAAATAAATAAGTTTGTGACTTATAAAATTTAGAAGTGAAATAAATAATCCAAAATAAAATTGATTTAAATATTGGGAAGTGAATGGAAAATTCAAAACTTAAATTATAAAATAAATTGACCTCAAGTAAAATAGCTAAAGTGGTTTTGAGATAAAAATAAAATATTGGGAATAAACCTTGAAGAAATAAATTAACAATTAATTGGTAATGAAATATGGAGATGGAACTTGAATTGGTTAAATGAAAGTCGAATACCAATTTAATGTGGCAAATGTTTAGTTTGCAAATAAATTATGAAATGAGTTTTTGATGTAACCAATATGAAATGTTCCAAGATTAATAAATGGATTTAAATAAACTGAATGAGGATATGGAATGCGAAATAAATTGAACGGAATCAATTAAAATGAAATCAAATTAAGTATAGACTGAAGTGGTATTAATTTAAAATAGTTATAAACAGGAATGGATATTCTTTTAAGTAAATATCACTGAATTTGCATAAAAATAATTGTCGTTTGACGTAAACGAGATTATATAAATTCTATGGATTAACAGAAGCCAATAAAATTGGTTTTTGAATCAATTGTAATAAATATGGGCTTGTTTGGATGAAAAATAAATTGAATGTAAACAATGAAGTGTAAATGAATTCAGCTTGGATCGTCGGTGAATTGAATATAATTGAAAGCATGAAATTCAAAATGATTGACTGAATAAATTAATTTAAATTAGTTAGTAGATGAAATTGGTTGGTAATTGAAATCAAATTAAGGATTTAAATTGGAAAGTGCTTATAATATATATATATATATATAACTTGAGTTTTAAAGTTGAAATAACTTGACAAAAAAATAAAATAACTTAAGTAATACTTGAATAAAAGCTTGATTTAAGTAAAATTGTGAAATGGTTGTATCGAGTTTTATGAAATGATTTTAAATAAAACTTGTTTGGTAATTGAAATTAAATTAGTAATTGAGTTAATTAACGTAAGTTATATTAGTGAGGATTTGACTTCGAAAAAATGGGAGTTGGATTGCTTTTGGGATTAATTCATTTTAAATGAGTTTGTTTGAAATAAGAATGAAATTGAGTTAAGTAGAGAGTGGTGTAATCATTTGAATTGAATAGGACGGTTTGAATGTGGATTGAAAGCATTTAAATTGTGTGAAGCCTAATAAATTTGCTTATGTTAAGTGGTTAGTGGATATTGCTTATGTACGTATGTGTTTAGCTATTGAAATTAAGTAGAATGTTAATAAGCTTTGTATATTTGTCACTTACATGTTTAAATTGAGTAAGTACAGGTTTTTGGAAGCCGTTGAATGGTTTTGCCCGCGCTAACAGCTAAAATAAATAAGTCGTTTGCTTAAAATGCTAAATAAGGTACGCCTACGCAATACAAATAGGAAATATGAACTGTTTTTCTATTTTCCGACCATGTGGGTCGATGTATATAAATTTATATCTCTTGTCAAATTTCAAAAGCTCCTCCATACAAAGAAGACTCTGCCAAAATTTTCCGAAAATTTTGGGAGTTATAATTTTTTTGAATCTTTTGAAAATTTTCATTAACGACAAATAATTTAAATTTGTTAAGCAAATAGAATTATAACTGAATATTGAAATCTAATTTAAATTATATAAGTAAAGCAAGATGAACTGAAGATATTGTTCAAAGAAATTAAAGATAGAAAAAGTTTACAAACAACTTTTGTTTGAGATATAAAAACAAATTAGTAAGTGAAATTAATTTAAGGAATGATTAATCGAATATTGTTTGAAATGAGATGAATTGAATTCAATATTTTGAATTGGAAGGTGAATTGAACTCAAGTAAAATTGAAAATGAAATTTGGATAGAAGTATTGAGGTTTGAAATTAATTCGCAAATTGAAGCAAATTGAATTTATTTGGAATTGGAATACAAATATATTAAAACTGGAAGTTATGGCAAGGGAAAGTGTGGATAAGTGAATAACAATCAAAATAAATGGGAATAAAAGGAAATTGATGTAGTTGATAATCAATTGGAGCAAATACGTAGGATGTACGTATATTATTTTATTCGCATAGCTATATTGATCCAGAATTCGAGCACGGAATTTCGAGATAGTTATATCGATCCAAGTTAGAATTTTTCACTCGATTCTCAACGGCGAACCTGAATATGGAATTTTGATTGATTTTGGAAATTCTCTATCATAGTTTGCAGCTATGCAAGGAGAATGAAGGTTTCAAATCAGGAAACCAGATCTGAGTCCGCACTAGGAAGTCGGGTAGACGATACTAGTTCGGAAGTGAAATTGTGTGATCGAGTGAGCGATCGGATTTGGTATTGCGTACGGATGATATATGTGCATCGTACGGGCTTAAGTAAAACGAATATTGAAAATGTGTAAAAGAAATCAATACAATGTTTTTTAATGTTGTGATTAGATATTATTGTTAAACAGGATATGCAGGTATGAAAAAGGGAAAGAAAAATTGGTTTTGATTTCAGATAATAAATTAGAATTGCCCGACTAAAAAGGTATGTGTTTAAATTTCTGTATGAAATCTGATTGGGTTTTTGGATCTAGCCACTTGGCGTTTTGTTTTCTTTTTGAGATTTGAGAGGCCGTAGAGCCATTTTGTAGTTGTACCGAGCTAGCGGCGCAAAGGAGACGCTGGCAAAAATTTTCGAAAATTTAGAGAGTTAGAAAATTTTTGAGAAAATTCTGATAATTTAAAATTTGATTTAAAATTTAAATTTGAATGATTGAGTAAGTAATATTGTTTGAAACTATGGGAAAGTTGGGGAAGTTAGTAAGAATGGATATCGGTCTTCATAAAAGATAGTTGATTAGATGTTAAACAGTTTGGTTTTAGAAAATAGTAATGGGTATTGGATCATTCTTCCTAACTAGTAATTTCGGGGACGAAATTCTTTTAAGGGGAAGGAATGTGACGATCCGGAATTTTTAAGCAATTTAAGTTGGAATATTTAATTGAAATATTTAAAAGTAAAATTTTAACTTGAATTCAAATATCACTAATTAATTGTTAATTAAATTATTGAATTTAATAATTTGAAATTGGATAAATTATTGAATCTTCAGTTTTAAACCGGTTGAAAATAATTTGAAGGCTTGTAAAATTTATATTGATAACACTGAAAATAATAAAAGTTGTAAAATTGAAATTAACAGTGGTTTGTTTAGTTTTAAAATTTTATAGTTTAAATTGAATTTAAAAATAGCCTTCTGAGACACAGTCTCGGAATTTGACGAAACCAGTTCCATTGGATCCGTAATATTTTATTATTATCGCATTTCAATTTTCGTAGTTTTTGGAGTTGTTGTATGAGCGTACTTTTCATAAACGCGTTGAAATTTACAATGAAAATTTAATTTAAATTTTATATGTATATTATAACATAAGCAACCTTACCAGCCGAAATCTTTCCTGAGCAAGCCGACTTCCTTACATTTCATGTTTCTTTTTTAACAACAGCACGCAAACATCTCCTGCAATCAACTTTATATGAGCCGAACCCTTCTTTTCAAATCAAAGAAAAAAAATTATAATGGCCGAAATAGACAAGGGGATAAGGTCGCGTCTCCCATCCTCTTTTCACAAATCATTCACGAACCAATTGAAATCGAATCCAGTAATTTGAATTGAGTTCGAACTCGATTTCTGCCGTTCGCTCAGGCATTCGCGTTGCTCAGTGGCATCGAATCGCAATGTAGGCTAGGGCATCAGGGTGGCATCGCGATCTCATTCACGCGATTCGAAAGCAGGGTCATGGCGGCGGCAGACCGAGGCGACGTGGGTTGGAGTGGTTTCTATTGTTCGGTTTGGGGCGATCGACTAGGGCTTCTCGTTCGTTGGCGGTAGATCGAAGTAGCAGTCTCGCGTGGAGACAATTCTAGGGTTTTGGGACGGGGCTAGGCGACTCAGAGAGGAGGCAGGCACTCGCGTTGGTTTGGGACTCGAGTGTTTGTTTAAGGGTGTGACTATGGCCTGTAGCGAGGAATATCTTCTGATTTATCTCTATCAATTTAAATTTTTATGTAAAATACGTATACAGAAAAAAGGGATATAACAGTAAGTGTTTTGTGTATATTAAAAAGAAAGATGCAGATAGGTTACATAAAAATATTTAGCGCATATGAATGCAAGCTAATTGGGGAGAAAATAAAAATATAGTGGTAACAGTAAAGTAAATGCTTGTTTTGAGGTTTATTGGAAAAAATATTTATATGCAGTTTAGAAATGAAATGTACAGGTTTACTTAATAATGTATATTAGTGATTTAGACAATTTATAAACTTATTTAAATTATTTAGTTACTAAAAGAAGCTGTAAAAAAAAAAATTGGTTTAACTAAATTCTTAGTTGATTTACTTATTTAATAACTAATTTGTTAATAAAACTTATTTATTTGTTTTAGTTACCAAAGGATATTTTATTAAAGGGAAAGTAATTTAAATAAATAATAAGCTAAGTAAAATTATCAAAGGGAAGTAATTATTCAATAAGTTCAAATATTAATAAAATGTAAAATGTTTATACAAGGTAAATTGTGAAGAATTGTGACAAAACAAGTTGGTTTAGAAATGGGTTGCAAACGGAATAAGGTGAGTTAATCTCACTCAGTTAAATTTAAATTTAAACGATTAAATTTAAATAATTGTTTGAATGGTTAAATTGATTTATGTGCTATAGTATGGTATATTGTGGAATTGGTATTTTATGTTGTGCTAACGTCTGTGGATGCAGGGATCCAACTGGACCCCTCAACATTTATTATTTAATATTCTTTGTTGTGATTATTTGATATTCTACGATGAGTTATATTGGAATATTGAATGTTATGATTTGATTGGATATATCTTAGAATAATGAATTACCAAAAATATGTAAATTGGATTTTTGAAAGAAAATAAAGGAAGTAAATTGTAAGCGAGATAATTAGAGAAAGTTGAATAAATTAAGAATGAATTGAAAAAGAAATGGAAGTGATGTTAAATACTATTAAATGACTTCGAATATGAAAAGAAAAAGGATTCGAATAAACAGTAATTAATGAATTGTAAAATTAAGTGATATTAATTTAAAATTTAAATTTATTTAAAAGAATAAAGAAGTAATTTGGGAAACCTAAATTGGTATTTCAGTTAAAAATATTTTAAATCATAATTAAAGATTTAAATCTGGAGTTAATGGAATTTGGAATAAATAGGGTTAATTGGAAATCAATTTGGAAATCAATTCAAGTGTTTGGAATTGGAAATTTCAAGAAGAATGTGAAGAGAAGTATATTTCTCTGGATAGCCAAGTACGTTTTCAAAGTAAGTTTTTAAAAATAAGATAAAGGTTTCAATGTTGTTTTTAAAAAAATATATTCTTAGGAAATTTATTATTTCTGAATGTTTAAAATTCTAAAGTAAATATTTTTCAAATTTATTACTGTAATAATTATTTAAAGGTGACTTACTGTTTTGTTTTAAAAGTGGAAACCTAGTTTTATATTATAAAGTAACCTTATTTTCAAATATTTGTATAGTATATATATTTTTAATAAATTATTGAAATAGGATTTAACTTAAATGTTTTAAAGTAAAGCGTTTTAAATTATTTTAAAAATCTTAAATTTTATGCTTGGTGATTTAGTGGAAATAGAAAATACTTAGAATTTATTCTAAGAAAAGGAAGATAGTTTGAAACTGCTTTCAAAAGGATTGAAAAGTGGAAATATATCTTGTGAAGATATTTTTGGGATAAATAAATAATTTGGGAAATTATTTGTTGGTTGGTGGTTGTTTGTGAATATTAATTGATAGTTAAATCACCGACTATCAATATTTTCCAAATGCGGCGATCGTTTCGAAGAAACCGGGATCGAGATTTATTTCTCGAAAATCACTTCGATCCGATTTGTACGTTTCGTGGAAACGATTTTGGATTCTAAGATGGAGCATGAAGTGCAAGGGCTAGTCGCTACTAATCCTGAGGATATTTCCAAAATGGATGTAGTAGGAATAGTGCCTTTGGATCCGTTCGAACCCGGGACGGACTTGCATGAATGAATGCTTTCAGAACATCATCAGGTGGACGATGGGCATTCTAAGGGATATGTTCTAAAAAGGTAACGCTTAGCCTCAAGCCTCATCAAATGGGAATGACTGAAAATTAAGGGTTATGCAGCAAGGCTAGGTGGGTAGCACCCAAGCAGGGTGAAAGTCATCCCTGTCTCGATGTCCCTTTTATTTCGGCTTAGTGGGCGGTTGCTGATCCGAACCGCGGAGTGATTTCACTCGGGATTATCCGTAAGGGGTAGTCCCAGTCTTGTGTTGCAGGGGAGCGGGCGTACTCCTCGGTACTGTGATCTAGGCCACGTACTATGACAGGTGGTACCCCAGTGCCTAGTCATTAGTTGGAAATCCATTCTCCCTACGAGCCTTGTACGAGTTCTGTTTGTATTACCCACTCTGTGGCTAGTAGCTAGAATTTAATAATGTAACAATTTCGGCTATTTTATAAGTATTTGTATATAGACCCTATTATAATATCAGAGGATTTCTATAAAAATTGTTTTAGCTATCGTAAGGTAAAAACCCGACATGTTTATTTGTGGCGTGGTCTTACGAGATGCTTTTGTTTTCAAAAGGATTTTTGAAACTTTAATAATAAATTGAGTGTGATTTTCTCGTGCTGGTATTCCAGACTGACTCGGGTGTTATTTAACTGTAATGCTCGGGTCAGACCGAGTATTATAGGATACAGGATTGATGCTCTGGAGCTCAGGAGACGAGCTGGATGGCGATATGTACTTCCGTACTTATATATATATATATATATTCCGCTGTATTGGGTTGTTGTGTATCCAATTGTATGTTATTGATGTTGAGCTGTGATTGATGTACTATGATGATGTAATATATAAACAGAGATAATTTGATTTTCGAGTAAAGATTATTTATTATCTATTATATTTTATTCCGCTGCGATGGTTAGATTATGATGTTATTTCCTATTTTCTCTCCTTCTACCTCTTCTTTAACCAAATGGTTCGTATTTCTATGCAACTTGATTGTTGTAGAATAGTGTTGACTCAAGGGGTACGGATTTGCGGGTCGTTACAATTAGGGTCGGGTATGGTTTTATCAAAACTCTACCCAGTTAGGGTCCGATTATTAGTTTTCCATCGTATCAAAACTTGAGTGTGTATGTTATTTGTTTATCATTTTGTTTGTTTGCATGTAGATGTTTTGTATACTTTTGTTGTGAACTTGACTACATCGCCATCTAATTTGCATGTTAACATTGTTTGTATATAAATTTTACCAACATTGCAATTTTAAAGTATGGTTTTAACATAAATATTATGAGTTAAGTATATGTTTACCTAATGGGTTTAAAATGCCCAATTAGCCGGGCTGGGGTATTGGTTTTGAAATACCCTATGGGTTCAGGTCGGGTTTAATTTTAATTATTGTAATCGGGTTGGGTTCGGATTTTATGATACGCAGACCAAACCCAGTCTGTTGCCTAGTTGTAGAGTATTATGTGGAAGGAGAGGAGATGAAGGTCGATGGTATTTCTAGAGGAGGGGAAAAGGAGCCGTTGAAGTAGCCGTTTATGACTGTTGGGGGGTTGTATTTCTGGATGCTTATTGAACAGACTTCTGCTGCTTGAGTGTCTGTTCAACAAGCTTCCATTACGTTTTCTGAACCAAATCGCACCAAATGTAACCTATTAAGTAATCTACAGCCTATTGCATTTCAATATCACTGCACATATTACATTTTAGAAGATCCAATACTTTGTTGGAGATGCTCTTGCATAGATTATTTCTAGACCACCAATGACCAAATAACACAACAATTTGACCCACAACCACACTCATTGCAACAAAAAAGAGTATAATCTTTCTATTCACACATATTATAGAAAATCTTACATGAGTACATTCATAAACAAAAAAGTATAATATTCACCAATGATACTCAGGGTCGGCCCTTTGGTAAAGCGAGCAAAGCAATGGCTTTGGGCCACCAAAATTCTAGGGCACCGTCTACAGCTCCCCTGTATACCAAACACGCAATCGAAAAGAGGGAATTTTTTTTATCCTGGTCCCCAAAGCGAAAGGAAAATTTACTGTGACACCAATAAACGATAATCGACAGCGATAGCGACTCCAATCAACGGTGAATAGGCGATGACTCCAATCGATGGCAAGTTGACTGTGATTCTATCACTCGGATTGACTGCGGCTGCAACTCTAATCTTCATTCTCCAGCATAGTTTGGGAACAGTTGCATAGACGTCTTCCAATCTTCTTCCATCTTTGGGTTACTTGTTGCCTACTTAGCTACTTGTGGTTGAAAAGTGAAAGGTACTTAATTTATGATATGGTAGTACCTCTGTTTTGGAAATTTTTTACTATATACATGTGTCGATATCTTTCTTTATTAAATTATCCCATTAGAAATAGATGAATTGACAATTTTAATGTTTGTATAAAATTGTCAAACAATTTGGTTGTATATTCAAATTCTAAGTTAGTTGTTTGTAAACATCATTATGCTCTAAATCAGTTTTGCACAGTCAGTTCTAAATCATAGGTGCACCACTTGTAAGGGTATGCATAGCCAGTTCTAAATCAGTAATGCACCACCTGTGAGGGCCGTGACATGCACACTGGCTGCATGGAGCTCTTAAATGTATCTATTTTTAACTGTGTTTTATTCGAATAATTTTTTGTTATTGTGTGTATGTGTAGTTTTTATTTGTAAACATAGAAATCCAATTATGCAAGAAGAAAAGAATGAAGTTGAAATTTGAAACTTAATGTAATGCGTAGAATAAGATGAAACTTTTGATGAGCTAATTTGAAGGTAGCAAGTTCTTGCACATGTTTACATTCTGTAGATGTGCTAGTATACTGGGTTAAGTATTGAAACATAAATTTGTTAAAATCTACTTTTTTTTTATGTTTGTATGACATTTTGAGTCTTTGCAGCAATCTATTATCAATGATATTATTATGCAAAAAGACTTTTTTGAGGATCATGTATTTATTAACCAAAGCTAATTAAGATAAATATAATTAGATTACTAATAGCTTTATTAAGGAAAAAATTAAAATGTAAATTATATATTAGCATTGAAGATGTAATAAAAATTATCAATCAAAAAGGTGTATTAGATGGGAAGTTTATTTTTCATATAAAAAGTCATTTGCCACAATTATCAACATTGTAGTTCAATTATATCATTTGAAATTTGTGAAATTCTATTTATATTAAAATATGTTTCTATGAAAAATTGTCCATAAAGTTTTACGTGTGATTTTTTCTTGAAATTATGAAAATTTTATGTCATTCAAGATGTACAAATAGTGAATTTGTTTTTATGGAATCAATAGATAACCTACCTAATGAAATAGCTAAAAAAGGATAGCGTTGCCTATAAAGATCACTGCTTATTTGTTACACTCTAGCAAAATTTGTATATTTCAATCTAGAAATACAATGATCCACACAAATAAATGTATCCATAGATTAGTATTCCACCACCATAGGTTATGTCGTGAGTATGAATTAAAGTTTAATGGATCAATATACAAAAAATGGGATATCGATGTTGCTCTAAATTAATGATATCGATTGTATAAGTTTTAAATTATTTAGTTTATAATTAATTGCTTATTTGGGAAATTTCTTATTCTACCTGCTAATTGATTGCCTTTCTTTTAGAGACTGCATAGATTTCTATTTATTTATAAACAGTATATATTATTTTAATGCTTTAATTAACGATAATAGCATTAGTTTTTATTTAAGGCTTTGGCTTTGTAATTGGCTTTAGGTACCAAAACTCTTAGGACTGGCCCTAATGATACTCCATCTAGTTAAGAGTAAATCAATAAATCAAAGATCAAACATGGTTATGAATTGTATGTCAAAAGGTAGCATGCATTCCGAACATTTTATCCATAGTTAGTCAACGAACAAAACATGGACTCAACACTTCCATTCACTTAAACGTTAAGTGCAATAAACTATTTTACTACTAACTTCGTAATAGTACATATCACAATGAACCGCACAATTGTCAATTCTGTAACATGAGAGTAGAGGAACACCACAGTCCGAGGTCAGTGGTGTAACCTGTCATTTAGACAGGATAACATGACATTATGAATAAATGATGCAGGTTAATTCCATCTAAATCCTACCCATAATTATTTATCCTAAAATAGAGCGATAAACAACTAAGTAATACGTATTTCCACCAGCTTTTACCCCTAGTTGAGAACAATAAGGTCATCTAGGACTTGCCGACCCCCTTAAGCCTTGTGACGACCAGACTTTTTCTCCATAAAAAGTCGTATCATCTTTATGAAAGAAAGGGATAGAAAAGAGAAAAGAAAGAAGAGAAAGAAGAAACAACATCAGAATCTCAACAGCGAAACGAATATATTATATTAATAACATAAGTATTACATAGTATACAACAATTATCAGAGTTACATAGCACAAACAACACATACTAGACAGTTATAAACACCTGTCTAGTTATTACAACTCAATACACAAAACAGAAAACACTCAGAGATACCAACACAGCGGAAAACTATATATCTATACGCAGAAGCCTCCTGCTCCATTGCTCCTCCACAATTCGTCAAAGCTAACCTGAATCCCTTGACTACTCGTAAAAATTTGAGTTCCCAAGAGTTTAAGAAAAACAGAAATAAACTCCGAGTCAAACATGGGTCTGGTGTGAATAACAGGTTAAAGTTGCTTAACTTTTGAAAAACCTTTGAAAGAAAAGGTATCGTGTAAGACTTCCCACACATAAACATGGAAAAGTTTTTACCTCACGCTAACCAAAACATTTGATAGGAAATCCATTGATATTATAATAGGACTAGGGTTTTCAAGTAAATAAGAAATAGCCGAAATTGTTACATTTATTAAATTCCAGCTACTAGCCACAAAAGTGGGTAATACAATCAAAACCGAGGGCACTTATTAGATTTTTTGGATTCCATACAATGGCAGGGCTACCGGGGTACCGCCCGTCACAGTACGTGGCCTAGATCACCTTACCGAGGATCACTCCCAATTCCCTGCAGCACAAAGCCGGAACCGTTCCTTACTTAACAGTTCCGAACAAGACCACCCCGCAGTTGTGATCAGCAACCGCACCACATAAAGGGACATCTAGACAGGGGTAAATCTCGTCCTACTTGGGCATGACCCACTTATCCTTGCTGCACCTCCCCTGTTTTATCCATTCCCGGTTGATGAGGCTTGAGGCTACGATTACCTTTATAGGACATATCACTTAAAATGCTCGTCGTCCACCCGACGATGTTTTGAAAGCATTCAATCCATACAAGTTCGTTCCGGGTTCGAACGAAACCGAAAGCATTATCTCGTTACACTCATTTTGGAATCACCCTCAGAGTTAACAATGATAACCCTTGCACTCTGAATCTTCGCTTCAGATTCACGACCTATCGTTAATTTGGATCGATGTGTTTTTCGGATATCCAAACATGGAAACCCGATCCCGGTCTCATCGAAATCCAAAACGTGTCTTTTAAGGCCAAGTTGTTTTAGAGTTTAAAACAATTTCAATTCATTATCTATATACACACAGATAGACAATTCACATCACAATAGATAATCAACATTATCATCAATAGATAATCCATATCATCATTATAACAGATAATCCTTATTATCATCACAATGCAACTAATGCATCCATTCATAAGCAATGATCTAATGATCACACCATCTATAATTAATTTAAAATGAATTAAATTAATTACTTTATCTCTAATTAATTTAAAATGAATTAAATTAATTACTTCATCATTTTATCCTGCTTATCTTAACCATTAATTGATTACAAATCAATTAATTAATCACCACCTCATTAGTCAATTCAATTAATCATTACTGATTAACAATTCCCTAATTACAATAAGTAATGTTAACCCTCTTCTATCTACGACCCTGCGATCTAGAGAGAGTAGCGACCTAACGACTCAACTAGTCAGCGACCTACCGAGCTCAATGATCTAGCAACCTAAGACCCGCGACTTAACAATCTATAACAGGCTGCGACCTAAGGAGTTAAAGCGGCAGCGACCTAGTAACTAAATGAAGACAGAGCGACCTAAGAATGGAGCGGTCTTAATGACCTAAAGAGCTTACGACCTAAGGGCTCCTACAACATAGCGACCTAATGAAATAATGGACTTAGCGACCTAAAAAGAGTTCAGATGCCTTGCGACCCAGTGGAGTGACATAGTGTCAGTTGAAGAGCACCGCGACCTAACAAGCCAAGAAGCTCAGCGACCTAAGGGTTGAACGACCTAGCGAGTTAATAAGGGGACGACCTAACAGGGAAGAAGTTCTGCAGCGAGCTAAGGTGTGACGACCTATTCCTAAGTCGCTCACGACCTAAACATACCAAAGAAGCTTCCTATGCCGCTTCCTACCTAGGTCGGCCATGCCTTATGACTTGTTAGCTTATCCAGAATGATCAAGTATAACATATTTAAGTCGTAAACCACTCCCACTAGGTCGCGGACGACCTACGACCTATCGAAGGTCGCTTGCGACTTACGACCTAACGCCGAACTCTCCTATAAATACCCCTCCTACTCCAACTAAAAGGGGATCTTTTTGGCTCATTTCTAGAACGCCCATACTCTGCTGAATTCTCGACTGACTCGACACTTCAAACACGAAAGACATCTCAACAAACTTCAAGAGGAAATCTAACACAGTCAACATGGATTCAAAGAATTCTTCTACATCAGAGTTCTAGTTGTTTGTCTCATCAGTATTGTAATTGAAGATTGTTGTAAAGTTGCAATTGATTCAGTAATAAAGAAGATTAAAGTGGACGTAGGCTTAACCTGAAGCCGAACCACTATAAAACTGTTGTCTTTTACTGCTTTCTTTGTGACTTTTCTACTTGTTTCTAATTCCCGTATTCACGGGTGGTGCTTTCACTTAATCTCTACTTACACCGGGGTGTCAGCGTTCAATTTTTAGCGTTAACATTTTTGGTGCTTTCACTGAGAACCAAACTCAGGCTATCTTCGTCATTGCTTCACAAAAGTTTGTTGAAAGAATCTCTCTCAAAACCAGAAGTATATCAGAGATAATGGCTCCTGGAAGGAAGCGTGGATCTACAAGACCTAGTAATGTCCATGAAAATACTGCCACTTCTCCTTCGTCAAGTCAAGCAGCACCAAGTGCCGGAATTACACGAGTAGAGTTAGATGCTGTAGTATCTGGATTATACCAGCAGATGGAAACTCAGAATGCTTTAATTCTTGAGAGGTTAAATGCATTGCTCGGAGCTAACCGTCAACCGATGAATAATGAAGAAAACCTTGCAGATGATGTTCATGATCCTGAAGAGAGGAATATTCCTCAAAGAGCAGCTAGCCCCGCCAAAGAAACACCTCCTCAAGCTAGAGGATCGAGACCATAGCCAACTGTCCGCGAACGTTTGTCCAGACAAACTTTCGAGAAAATGGCCGAAGTCTGTCCCGTTGATCCTTTAAATGATGAGGAATATCTTTCGGGCATGATGCGACAAATTATGAAAGAAAGCATGCAGAGGGATGAAGATGAGAAGGAATGGGGATTCGCTCCGCGCAAAACTCCGTTCACTGAAAAGATTCTAAATGCGGAATTCCCAAGGAAGTTTGTTCCTCCTACCATCCCGGCTTATAAGGGAACAAGCAACCCCAATCAATTCCTGTATAAGTATGATTGGCACATGACTGGTGCTAGAGCGTATGATGAGATCAAATGCCGGTACTTTTCGGTATACATGGAAGGAGTGGCTCTGCTCTGGTTCACAAAGCTTCCGGTCCGATCCATAGACCAGTTCGCCGATTTGACTCGGAAGTTTAAAGAGCAATTCAGGTTGTATGCTTCAAAGGCTAAGGATATTATTTCGCTCTCGAGCCTGGAACAGAATCCTGGGGAATCTATCAGGTCTTTCTTGAACCGCTTTAACATAGCTTTGGCTGAAGTGGACAATGCAGAACCACGGATGGTCTTGACATACTTGATGAGGGCAATCGACAAATCAAGCGAATTTGGGAAGTGGCTGAAGATGAAAGAACCGAATTGGCTTGAGAAATTCTATAAGAAAGCTGATGAATTCATGCGCTTGGAAAACCTTCGAGCACCAGTTAAAGTGGCATTGACAGAGGTTAAGAATAATACTTCTGCTTCTACCAAAAAGGAATCCGGAAGTCAGAAAAGGGAGAATAATGGTGGGAAGAAATATAAAGATATGAAGAAACCTCGCTTCTTAAAACCTTCAGATTTCACTCCTTTGACTGACACTCCGGAGAATATCTTTTTTGCTACCAAAGATGTAGTAGAATATCCTAAACCGCGGGAGATGAGAGTTAGCAAAAAAGCCGCTCAGAGTGGGAGATTCTGTCGGTTTCATAATCAACCAGGTCATGATACCAACGAGTGTCGCCATCTGAAAAGTTTGATTGAAGAACTACTGAGAGAGAACAAGTTGCAGCAATATGTTAAGAGAAGTAAAAATGACCCAACTTCATCTACTAAGGGCCAGCAACTTCCTGCTCATCCATCTGGCTCAGGTGAGAGGAATACCGTGCATGAATCGAAAAGGCCTATTATCAATGTGATTATAGGAGGTCCTCACCCAGCAGGCAGAAGCTGGGGCGAGATGGAAAGATATGCCCGTACCTTGAAGTATGTACCAGCAGAAGAGAGTGTTTTTGTGCTAGAAAATGAAGCACCTTTGAAGCAGCAGAAAACTTTTAATGATGATATTGTGTTCAAAGCCAGGGACTCTATGGGTATTGAAGCTCCAACCATGGATCCCTTGGTAATCTCTGCAGGCATTGGGCCGGCTATTGTGAGAAGAGTGCTTGTACATTGCGGTGCTTCTTGCAATATTCTCTTCAAAAAGATGTTTGACCAAACGAAAATTCCGATGGCTGACGTTCAAGCCTCATCTCAAAAGATCGTTGGGTTTACTAGGGAACCTAAGCAACCCATTGGAACTATGACTTGTTCGTGGAGCTTGGAGAGGGGCAGAAAAAGGTAGTTCGAAAACAGACTTTTGTAATTGTTGATGAATTTTCTGCCTACAACGCCTTCCTGGGCCGACCAACTCTTGCGGCTTTTAAGGCAATTCTCGCCCCGTGGTGCCTCACTATGAAATTTCCCACGGGTAATGGCGTTGGAGTTATTAAAGGGGATCAGAATGCTGGGCGAGAATGTTATCTAATAGAGTTGCGTGAAGCGAGGAAGAGAGAGATGGGAAAAGATGCGGCAGCCCCAGTCCGCATCAAAGAACCAACCTTGTAGCAATTACAGGGTGGCCCCTGCACTGGCGAGCATAGCGGGGCACGAAGAGAAATGGATCCCAGAAAAGCTAGTGCAGGGGAGAATAGAGTAGTGCCAGTGGAAGTAACGGTGCCAGTACCTATTGACCCGAAAGATCCGAACAAAGTGGTGAATGTGGGTTCGCAACTTAATGTGACGGTTCAAAATTCCTTAGTATCATTCTTGAAAGCAAATCTGGATGTATTCGCTTGGACTCATGCTGATATGTGCGGAATATCCCCAGAAATTGCAGTACATACTCTGAATATTGATCCGAAGTTTACACCGGTAAAACAGAAAAGAAGAACCCAGGGTCCTGAAAGGTCAGCAGCATTGAAAGAAGAGGTAGACCGACTTATGGAGAATGGTTTCATCAGGGAGTCTACTTATCCGGATTGGGTTTCAAATCCAGTATTGGTTAAGAAAGCTAATGGGAAATGGAGAGTTTGTATTGATTTCTCAGATTTAAATAAAGCCTGCCCCAAAGACAGTTTCCAGTTACCTAGGATAGATCAGTTGGTGGATGGAACAGCGGGGCATGAATTGTTATCTTTCATGGATGCTTACTCCGGATACAACCAGATTATGATGCATGAGCCGGATCAGGAAGACACAAGCTTCATCACCGATGTTGGTCTCTATTGCTATAGAGTCATGCCTTTCGGACTTAAGAATGCAGGGGCAACTTACCAAAGACTCGTCAATGCTATGTTCAAACCGCAGATTAGCAAAACAATGAAAGTTTATGTTGATGATATGTTAGTGAAGTCAAAGAAAGCGGTAGACCATATAAACCACTTGGTGGAAATGTTTGCAATCCTCCGAAAGTACGGAATGAAGCTTAATCCTTTGAAATGTTCGTTTGGGGTGGAGTCCGGAAAGTTCTTGGGTTTTATTGTGAGTGCTAGGGGCATTGAAGCTAATCCTACTCAAATTGCTGCCTTAAAAGAGTCAAAGCTCCTAGATCAAAGAAGGAATTGCAAAGTCTTAATGGAAAAGTCGTTGCCTTGAGTCGATTCATTTCTAAAGCTACTGATAAATGCATTCCATTCTTTGATGCACTGAAGAAAGGAAGGAAGAATTTTGATTGGACTCCTGAATACCAGAAAGCTTTCGATTAATTGATTCGTCATATGGAAACGCCTCCAATACTTTTTAAGCCCGACAATGGTGAGGATCTTTTCATATATTTGGCAATCTCATCTCATGCTCTTAGTGCAGCGTTGGTAAGGGAAGACGCAAAAATTCAGCGTCCGGTCTATTATATAGCAAGAGATTTACCGGGGCAGAGATGAATTATTCAAAATTGGAAAAGCTCGCCTATTGTCTACTGATTGCATCAAGAAAGTTGAGGCCGTATTTCCAAGCTCATCCTATCAAAGTCCTCATTGATCAACCTCTAAAGCAAATCCGGTTTCGTCCTAAGACTTCGGGTCGTCTTCTGAAGTGGAATATTAAACTCAGCCAATACGACATCACTTATCACCCCCGGAGAGCAATCAATGGACAAGCTTTGGCAGATTTCATCGCAGAATGTACAGATAAAGGTGATAGTGAGGAAGAAGTGACTGATAATCCCCCAATTCGATGGAAATTATATGTTGATGGTGCAAGAAACGATTACTGTTCCGGAGCTGGGGTTGTGCTTGAAACCCCTAAAGGGCAGTCATTGTGCTATGCGTTGAGATTGGAATTCCCTTCGACAAACAATGAAGCAGAATATGAAGCTATTATTGCCGGCTTGAGAATTGCTAAAGAATTAAATGTCAAAGTGTTGCAGATCTTCAGTGATTCGCAGCTTGTTGTATGCCAAGTCAAGAAAAAGTTTCAAACTAAAGGAGGAAATCTGCCTGCTTACTTGTCAAGAGCCTGGGAACTTCTCGATGATCTTGACCATTATACGATAAATCATATCCCCCGGGAAGAGAACATGAAGGCAGATTCTCTCGCAAAGTACGCAAGCACCGGTGAAGCTCAATTATTGGGATTAATCCCTGTGGAAGTCCTGTCGGCTCCAAGCACTGATGAGATGGATATTGACTGGATCATGACTATATCTCAGGAGCAAGAATCATGAATGACTCCGATAATGGAATATCTTCTCGGTGGTTCTCTACCAGAAAATTCAAAAGAACGACAGAAGTTGCTAAGGAAAGTCTCTAGATATATAATTCAAGATGGCCGATTGTATAGGCGGGGATTCTCAATGCCATTACTCCGATATGTGACCACGGAAGAAGCTAAGACAATTCTAGTTGAAGTAAATGGAGGAGAGTATGGAGACCATTCAGGTGGTCAAACTCTAGCAAAGAAAATTCTCCGCTATGGGTATTTTTGGCCAGACATTAATCGTGACGCTGCAAGTTATGCCCGAAAATGTGACCGATGCCACAGATTTGCAAAAATCCCAAGAGCACCTTCCACCGAGATAACACAGATGGTCAGTCCGTGGCCATTTGCTATTTGGGGAATAGATCTCATCGGGCCTTTGCCAACCGCCAAATCCGGAATCAGATACGCTATTGTTGCTGTTGATTATTTTACTAAATGGGATGAATCTGAACCATTAGCTACTATTACCTCTAAAAGATGATAAACTTTGTAACTAAGAATATCATTTGCAGGTATAGTGTGCCTCAAAATATAATCACAGATAATGGAACCCAATTCGAAAGTGAAGAGTTCCAAGATTTTTGCAAGCGATTCAAGATCCAAAAAAGCTTCTCCGCAGCGGCTCATCCGCAGGCAAACGAGCAAGTGGAAGCAGTAAACAAAATTATCAAATCAACCATCAAAAAACAGCTGGAAAAAGCGAAAGGTGGTTGGGTCGATAAGCTTCCACTAGCACTATGGGCATATAGAACCACCCACAAAACTGCGACCGGGCACACTCCATTTTCGTTGGCATATGGATCAGAAGCAATTATTCCGGTGGAAATAGAAGTCCCTTCACATAGAAGAATTCATTTCAACCTAGATGAAAACGAAGAGTTGCTACTTGAAGCACTTGACTTCCTTGATAAAAAAAGGGAAGAGGCTCAACTCAGAATTGCAGCCCATCAGCAAAGAATTGCTAGGCATTTCAATTCTAAAGTTCGCCAACGCAACTTTGAGATTGGAGATCTAGTCCTGAAAAGAATCATGACAGCAACATGAGTGTTTGCGCCAAACTGGGAAGGGCCATATGTCATAGGCAAAAAACTTCTTGATGGCACTTTCAAACTGACAACTGTCGAAGGAGATCCAGTTCCAAGAGCTTGGAACAGCAATCACTTGCGCCCATATTTTACTTAAAAAGGTTTACTGAAATACTGTAAAAGAATTATGAATGTATGATTCTTGTATTGAAAGCCATTATAAAGCCAGTACAAGTGAATAATAAGAACTATAAAGTGGATGTAGGCCCAGCTCTTGGCCGAACCACTATGAATCTTGTGTTCCCTACTATTATAAACTGCCCTGTTTTATTTCGATATATAAAGTACTTCAATTGTATTGCTAAAATGTCGATTTAATATTGCAAGCCTTTAAAACAAAGCTTACCCATCATAAGACCAAGCGATCCCTAACATCACTCAACAAATGAATGTTCAGCCACAAAAATTACGGACTCAAATCCTACATAAGAAGTGCTTCAAGCAAACAGTTAGTGGTTCCGCCAGAGGTAGACCCTTCCTAACTAATTGTGATCGTTTGTGCAAACAAACATCCGATTGATTAGCTTGTGTCTGCCCCTGCGAACTCATTTAACAATGAAGTACACTTCTTTGGATAAAATAAGCTACTTGCAAAATAAAGGAATGTGTGCTTGAAAATGATAACAGGGAACCGCTGATATAAGCAAATGGCGAAAAGACATGGGCGAGCAGGCAGCAAACAGGAAAAGATCTCTTCGGAGGCGCAAGCCCTCCTCGGAGGCACAACTCTTCGGAGGATAAAGAGCTCTAATGGGACTTTCCAGAAAAAGATAGTTCTCTTTCTCAACAAAAAGTAGTGGACTGACCGGTGGCACAGGACACTCGTTAACTAGCTGAGAACGTTTGTGCAAACAAACAATCCAAGTAACTTGTGTCCGCCCCGTGAATCCATCCAACCATGGGAAAGAAACTTTCAGGAAAAAGCCCTACTCGGAGGCACACATTTCACCATGATCTGAAATAAAACTTCACACGAGTTGAAAGGTGGAAAGACCTCTTCGGAGGCACGCATTCCACCGAGATCTGAAATAAAACTTCACAAGTGTTGGAATGTGAAAAGCCCTCTTGGGAGGCCCATTTCACCAAAGTTGAAATGCTAAAAGACCTCTTCGGAGGCACACATTTTACCGCAATCTGAAATAAAACTTCACACGAGTCGAAATGTGAAAAGCCCTCTTCGGAGGCCCGCTTCCCAGCGGACAGGGAAAAAATAAAAGCCTCTCCCCAGAGGCAGAAACAAAAAAGCCCTCTCCCCAGAGGCACACACAAAAAAAAGCCCTCTTCCCAGAGGCACGATCAAATAAAAAAAACCCTCTTCCCAGAGGCACAATCAAACAAAAGCCCTCTTCGGAGGCACAAACAGGTCAAAGCCCTTTTTTGGAGGCCCACTTTACCACGAAAGAAAATTCAATTGCCAAAAATAAAAGTGACTTTCTCCAAAAGTGAAGTGTAAAAACTTCGCAACAAAAAAAGAAGACTTCTCCAATACGAGGCGCATTCTACTAAATAAAAAATATATTTCCTTAAAACGGAAATGTTATCCTATAAAGTACAGATGCAAACCTCCTTCAAATGGAGAAGTTGTTCTCTAAAGAAAAAGTACAAGTCTTCTCGAAACAGAAGAGTTGTTCTCCAAAATTTTGCCAATGTGAAAGAGATTGAAGTAAACCATGGTATGGGGGCAATATAATATAGTTGCAAAAATAAAAACAATGCTCAAGCAACATACCATAGGTTTACTACAACATCACACAGAGAAAATAAAGAAATTTGTATGAAAAAGAAGAATAAATGCATTCTCAAATACAGACAGAAGTTTGTACAAGTAAAAGAATCATTTTATTCCATGTTATAATTTTTTTTATACATGTGCAGGTCTCAAAACAAAAGAAGGTGGGGACCGGTACCCGCACAATCTCCGGTCAACACAAGTCTTTATATATACAAGCAAAAAGTAGAAAAGCAAGACGAAAAGCATAAGTCCCGAACCCATCACTTCTTCTTCCTGCCACCTTTCGAGCCTTCGCCTGGCCGGATGATTAACTTTTTGGGCCGGCTTGTGAGAGTAGGGGAAGAAAGAGGAAGGGGTGCAATTGGACTTTCTTCTGTTTTTTCTCCTCCAGTAGAAGCTTCTCTCCTTTTCTTTGAAACTACACGCTTTCCCTTCTTCCTTAAAGAAGACTCACTGCCCGGAGTGAAAAGTGCAGACAACGTTATGTCATTAGAAATAGTTTGCTCCGGGGTTCTTTCGCCTTCTTCGGGTTCCTCAGTTTTACGTTCTTGAGAAGCGACCGGGTCATCCAAGCCTTGAAGGGCTTCTATTTACTCCTCTTGTGACCCCGGTTGAGAAACGGAAGGGGGAGTAATCTGAAGAGGCGGAGAGGAAACTGCCGGAAGAGGGAAAGGCTGAATAACACTTGGCGCTTTCACTACAGGAGAAGAGAAGTTCAAATCAGTATCTCTCATAAAAAGAGGAGAAAGTGGTGCGTCAAGATTTAAGTAATAATCAAAAAGTTCATCAAGCTCATGTGAAGAAAGCAAGCAGTCCACTTGAGCAAGATCACATTGAGGTTACCTGGAGAAGTAGACTTTACTATGTCAACTTCGAAGTCCTGCGCTTCAACGCTTTCTTGAGTCTCATCTCCAGTGTGGGCGGTGACACTTTCAATAACAGCTTTAGCAGGAGGAGGAGAATGGGAACTGGAACCAGCAATATCGATATCGGCCGAAACTGAAGGTAGAACTGGGTCGGTTGAGATTGTCTTTCCTGAATGTTCTCCTTCTGTCATTTCGGCTCTCTCTTTGGCAAGTTGCTCCTTTCCCCTGGAAAGAGCAGCACATGCATTATCATCTAGATAGTGCGCCATTAGATCTACTTCGGCATATCCGGCTCCTCCAAGCATATCAAGTATGGCCTCCCACACTTTGGACAAAGTGATCTCATACTCCGGTCCCAAAAATTTAAGGCTACCGCGCCCCAGAACACTATGGATGTAAAACTCGAATAAAGTGGAGCTGACTTCAGCTTTAGTTGCCATATGAGATTCTTCGGCTACAACTTTGCCAGCAATAGCTTCATCACGCTCCTTTTCAGCTTCAGAAAGTCGAGCTTTGAGCAGTTCAATCTCCAAGTTCTGGGAGTTGGTTTTCTCTCAAAGTTGAGCAACATCAGTTCGGTAGTTTTCTACAGCTTGCTGCTGTGCTTCAAATTTAGCCTCATCATCTCTCTGTGCCGCATGAGCATCTCTCACTTGTTTTTGAAGCACTTCCTCTCTCTGAGAGTAGGAAGTGGAAGAAGTGGCGAGCTCTTCGTTAAGTTTTTCAACTTCTGCTTCAAGCTTCTCATTATAAGCGGTAATACTCTTCATTTCGGCATCATGCTGCTCGAGTGTTTTCTGCCACTCGGATTTGTCATTTTCCATAATCAACATGGCTTCGAGGTTCGCACGATTTACTCTCTGGAGCTCGTCAACAAATTTCTGCCAGCTAGACATTCTCTCGATATCAAGTTTGACGGCATCAAGATTGCGCAACATGGCTTGTTTGTCAATCGGGACCAAGTCAAGGTCGAAACGCACTACCTTTAAGCACCAGTGTAGGAATCGGCTTTGAAGAGTAGCTGGACCCTGTCCAACTTGATAGGGGGGCCTACTTATGATTGTTTGAATATCGGTTCTTTGAAGGGGGGAGAGATGGAAGGAATTTCCAAAGAGACGGGAGCAGTGGGCTTTTCAGAGAGTTCAGATGTTAGTTATTCACCAAGTTTGTCCCGCTTACTCGGGTCCTCAGCGACATGGCTTTTTCCCTTGTCATCACTGGATTTTCGCTTGTGGGAATCATCCTCTCTCTGAGAAGAATCATGTCGTTCGTCCCGTCTCCCGTAGCGTTCTTCATAAGCACGCTTCTCACGAGCTTTCCTCGCAGCTCTTTCTTCATCGGTTTTCCAGGAGGTAGGGAGATACCTCTTGGGGTCATAAGAACCGCGCCTCCCATAACACTGGAAATCATCGTAGTTGGATCCACTTCGTCCCATTGGATAATCTGAAAATGAAGAAAAGATAAACTCAGATATCTTGAAAGCAAGAAAGTTGAACGCATATAAGTGCTGAAAAGTCCTAAGTGTGTGTAACGTGCAAACTACGCGCGTCGAACTACGAACCACTCCTGGGTTGGGAGGTGATGATGGATTTTACAGCCAGTGCCAACTCTTGGGCTGATGGAGTTTGTTGCAGAACGGATGTCGCTTCAACTGCTAGAGAAGTAACTTTAACAGTGATAGGACCATCTTTAAAAAGCTCCTGTGAAGTAATCATCAGGTCGCTCAACCCCTCAAAAGTATCATCACCGCTGTGCCTGGCGGGACTTGCTCTCTCAGTTCCTTCGTCACCATGTTTCCCAGATTGTTGGGGAGGTTCCTCTTCTTCGATGACCGTGGCAAGTGCAAGTTTGCCGGATGACCCCGCACCATCAATGGAAGTAGAACACTTTACCAATGAAGCCTCAACAGTATTTTCTTTCGGCGTAAGTTCTCCGACGGAAACTGGGGCATCCGATGTCTCTATTGAAGAGTCGTGGACTTCATGAGGTTGAGTAGAACGGGAGGGGTGCAGAAGCCCGTATTGGTGAAGAAGTTCATCTTTCAGCATAAACTTAATACTTGTTTCCTCAACCGGCACGACGCTTAATCTTTCAAAAGTCGTTTTGTGACTGGGATTTCTAGAGGGAGGAGGAAGTGCTGTAAAAGAAAAGAATGAAATTAGCACTTAGCAATTCGAATATCAAAAAACTCAGAAACGGAAAGAACGAGGTTGAGCAATCTTACTTCCTATTCTCCAGATGGCATAAAACCCTGGAGGCAGCGAACGAAAAAGAATTGATTCAGAAAACCGTGAGCACTTTTGGAAAGATCGGTGATAAGTTTACGATTTCTGGCACTTCTCACGAGTATAATGGAGGGGTGGTCTTTATTCTTTGCGAATGTGCATAAGTAGGAGATTTCTTCGAAGCTCGGAAGATGGTTAAGTGTCCTCCTGAATAAAACACACAATCCCATCAGGATGGCGTAGCCATTGGGATGCAGTTGAAAGGGAGAGATGGTTAGTCGGAAAAGGAGTTGATGAAGAAATTCATTGAAAGGAGGAATGGCACCACAAAGGCACATCTGACGGTTGACGACGACAAAACTGAGAGGTGGCCTGTCAGCAGTATCATTTGGCAAAGGAAGTATAGCATCCGCTTCGGCAATCCCAAATTGAATACATAATTGGTTGAATGCCCGCAGACTCAGGGTAGTTGGAGCTCTTTCCGGAGGATTATCCAATGGGTTGGCTATCGGGAAGACTCCTTCAGATTGCTCGATCATCTCTTCTTGAGAAGACATTCTACACAAGGAACTGGATATTCAAATATGAAGGTGCACGTTTCCTAAATGTGTGAAGTGTTGTGCAGAACTAATAAAATGACAAGCAAATATAACTGAAATTAAACTAACAGGCATTTGTCAGTTACAAAGTTTCAGGTTTTGTTGTTTTAAGTCCAAATGCAAGTGCAGTATTGATGCAAACAAATCAGTTTTAATTGATTAATATTGATTTTCTTTAATACTTCACTTAAATTTGTTGATTCATAGCACTTCATAAAATTTCTTTAAGTTGATTATCTTTTATCGACTAATCTGTCATTCGATGTGGGCAATCAATGGCAGTATATTTGCCCTAGTTTTCTGCAGATGTTGTGTTCAGCAGGTTGTTAGCTTACAAGTGAATATAATCTGTAAAGAAGTGCAGCAAAGTTCAAATAGTTTAAAGTCCAGACATTTCAAAGTTCAAACAATTCCAAGTTCAGACAGTTTAAGACATGCAAGTTCAAGTTGAAATTATGCTTCAAGACATGCAAAGCATTTTTTAAACCAAGTGTTAGCTCGTCCACGACCTAAAATCTATGTCGCGGGTTAACATAGGTCATTAATTCTTTAAGTCATGATGAATATAAGAGAATAAAGCCTCAGGTCAGAATGACGCAAAATTGTTAAGTCCTAGCTCGGCCACGATCTAAAGCTTACGTCGCAGAAAGTTAGGTCGTTAGCTTTTAAGGTCGTTCTGCTTTTAACTTCACGTTATTCCAGCGACCTATCATAGGTCGGACTTCCTTAAGTCGTTCTGTTTAGAATTCATGAGATATTTTGACCAGTTAAGTCGCAAAACAGTTAAACCGTTGAGCTGATTGGGTCAAGCAATTCATGTCTCAAACCGCTAAAGCCCTAGGTCGTTCGAGGCTCCTAAGTCGAGCACGACCTAACTCTCCTTAACTCGCTAACTCTTCTCCTCTCAACAAATCGCCTAACCCGTTAACCCAATAACCTGTTAGCCTCTCTACAATAAAATCCACCATTTCTTCACACCACCAGATCATCCAAAACCAATTCAAATCGCCTTAGATCCATCACGAACCCAATGTACTGTTGTACTCTCGTGAATCACAGTGAAAACGTGTCTAATAACGATCAAAAGTTAATCATAACATGATCCACGACGAAATGCGGCATGCAAAATCGGGATAGGGTCGAAAATTGGGGGATTCACAATTTGATGGTGGTCGTGGTTGAATAATGGTCGAATTCACTTACGTAATGAGATTGAGGAGATGATTGGCGGCTGGTTGATTCAAAATTCTTCTTCGAAAGCTCGAAAATATTTTGATAGCGGGTTAGGGTGTTAGAGAAGGTAAAGAGAAGAAGGGGAGATCTCGGCAGCTTATATACAGGGGTGGAGGAACACGAATCGGCACGAACGACCTAACTCTTTCATAAGTCGCCCATGACTTAACGACCTAAGCTAGCACGAGTTAAAAGATATCGAAGCACACGATCTAACTCTTAAATGTATACTTCGAGCGGAAAATGTTAACCCTCTTCTATCTACGACCATACGATCTATAGAGAGTAGCGACCTAACGACTCAACTAATCAGCGACCTACCGAGCTCAATGATCTAGCAACCTAAGGTCCGCGACTTAACAATCTATAATAGGCTGCGACCTAAGGAGTTAAAGCGCAGCGACCTAGTAACTAAATGAAGACAGAGCGACCTAAGAATGGAGCGGTCTTAACGACCTAAAGAGCTTACGACCTAAGGGTTCCTACAACACAGCGACCTAATGAAATAATGGACTTAGCGACCTAAAAAGAGTTCAGATGCCTTGCGACCCAATGGAGTGACATAGTGTCAGTTGAAGAGCACCGCGACCTGACAAGTCAAGAAGCTCAGCGACCTAAGGGTTGAACGACCTAGCGAGTTAATAAGGGGAGCGACCTAACAGGGAAGAAGTTCTGCAGCGAGCTAAGGTGTGACGACCTATTCCTAAGTTGCTCACGACCTAAACATACCAAAGGAGCTTCCTATGCCGCTTCCTACCTAGGTCGGCCACGACCTATGACTTGTTAGCTTATCCAGAATGATCAAGTATACCATATTTAAGCCGTAAACCACTCCCACTAGGTTGCAGACGACCTATGACCTATCCAAGGTCGCTTGCGACCTACAACCTAACGTCGAACTCTCCTATAAATACCCCACCTACACCAACTAAAAGGGGATCTTTTTGGCTCATTTTTGCAACGCCGATACTCTGCTGAATTCTCGACTGACTCGACACTTCAAACACGAAAGACATCTCAACAACCTTCAAGAGGAAATATAACACAGTCAACATGGATTCAAAGAATTCTTCTACATCGGAGTTCTATTTGTGTGACGACCCGGCTTCCTACGCCCAGGAAGACGTGTCATCAATAAGAAAGAAAGGGATAGAAATAGAAAAGAAAAGAAAGAAAGAATAACAACATCAGAATCTCACAGCGGAATTGAATAAAATATAATATATCAACATAAATATTACATAGTTATATATACATCAGAGTTATACAATATCATACAACATGACTACCATATACATATCTGTCAGGACATGCATCACAAATACATCATATACTAACAAACACAGCGGAACTATATAGATAGCTACATACGTCTGGTCTTCTGCTCCAACTCGTCCAGAAAACTCTATACTCCGAATACCTATCACTTGGCTACTCATAAAAATTTGAGTATCCAAGAGTTTATGAAAAAACAAAATATAAACTCCGGGTCAGACATGGGTCTAGTATGAGTAAACAGGTTAAAGTTGTTTAACTTTGAAAATCTTTTAAAATAAAGGTATCACGTAAGACTTCCCACACATAAATACGGGTAAGTTTTTACCTTACGCTAACCAAAACATTTTATAGGAAATTCTGTGATATTATAATAGTGTCTAGGGTTTTCAAGTAAAATACAGAAATAGCTGAAATGCTTACATCTCACATTTCAACATAGTTGGGCACAATCAAAACGTACGGTGCTCACTGGAAATTGGATCCCATCCAATGGCAGGGCTACTGGGGTACCGCCCGTCACAGTACGTGGCCTAGATCACAGTACCGAGGAGCCACCCTAACTCCCCTGCAACACAAGGCCGGAACCATTCCTTACTGAACAGTCCCGAACAAGATAACCCCGCAGTTGGCTGCAGACCAACCGCCCACATAGCCGAATAAAAGGGACATCTAGACAGGGGTATACCTCGTCCTGCTTGGGCATGACCCACCTAACCTTGCTGCACATCCCCTGTTTTATCCATTCCCGGTTGATGAGGCTTGAGGCTACGTTTACCTTTATAGAACATATTTCATAGAATGCTCATCGTCCGCCTGATGATGTGCTGAAAGCATTCAATCCATACAAGTTCGTTCCGGATTCGAACGAAACCGAAGGCATTATCTCGTTACACTCGTTTCGGAATCACCCTCAGAGTCAACGACGATAACCCTTGCATTCTGAAAACACCATCTCGATCTTCACTTGAGATTGCACGACCTAACGTTTAATTTGGATCGATGTGGTTTTCGAAATATCAAATCGATACCCGATCCCAGTCTCATCGAAATCCAAATGCCATTTTAAAGGCCAAGTTGTCTAATTAACTTATTCGGTTTAAATTTAACAATTGAATTCATATAGCAATTTAACACAGATAAATAACATCAGATAAATCATATAATAATTAAATACAGATAAATAATACACAAACATCACAGATATATCCAGAATATCACAGAACATCACAGGATATAAATAAACATCAGAGGCAATCAAATAGAATTATCGATTCATATCAACATTTAGTTTGATTTATTTTAAACTAAATTGCATACTTAAGAGTAAACTATATTTTATTCTTGCTTAATTTATTATTAATTAATTAACTTATTTCAATTCATTAATTACTTATTAATTATTCGCTTAATTAATTAATTATTAATCAATAATCTTAATTATTGATTTATAAAACTCAATTACATAATTAATTATTATTAATTGCTTAATTAATCATTAATTATTAATTAACTTAATCCATTTAATCATTAATTATTTAATTATTCGTTGACTACGATTTGTTAATTAATCAACTTCAAATTAAATTCTTAATTACAAATGTTTTATACAAGATTATTATTAAAATCTTTAATTACACATTCAATTAAGTTTTGAATTATTTATTAAACTACAATTATAAATTTTATTACATTCATAATTAACTTCCATTTTAAATTAATTACGCCACTTAGTTTCAACAAAGCTTTAAAGTTCATCAGGGCTTAAAACACATTGGTTAACACTAATAACATAATTTACACTTAGCTTAATTATCTTTAATTTCAAATTACAGTTAACAAAATTCCAGGGATTAGAAACCCGAAGCAAACAACGTGATTACTCGGGACGAACTCGAGATAACCCCTAACTTTCCTTGCGTCACTCCCTGCCTCTCTTCTTCTTCCTCCCCTGTTCTTTCTCTTGTCTCTTTTTTTTCTTTTTTTTAGTTTTTTTTTAGTTTTAATCTGTTAAAACAAATAAACACATGCGCCCACTAAAAAAAAACTACCCAGAGAAAAACATGAAGAAACTAGCATACTAACTCGAGTTTCACTCGAGTCGACACCCACACGCACCTCCCCGCCGCCATGCACGTGCACGGCGGTTCACCACCGCGCCACTGCCACGCGACATCACCAGTAAACCACTCGCCACTCTCTCACTCGAATACGAAGCCCAGCACAACCCAATACGCACGAAATCAAAATTTGAGTGAAAAAGTCACACAGCTACCCAAACACGATTGATAAAATCACCACTCTCTCGCGATCGCCGCCACCTGACATGACAAGGCTTCGGCCGTACCTTGCTGACAACCCACTCTAGCATCTACCCAAATCTCATGGCACTCGGTGAAGCCTCGGTGACGCGACCTTCGTACGAACAGAGCTCGAAAACACAGAACCCATAAACCCTATTTTCCATAATTCCCACAAAGTCTTGCACTTAAAAAAATTTCTAACATTTTTCAGGTGATCTAGAATCAATACATGAACTTCATGTCAAATTTCATGAAAAATTATTGAATGGATCATCTGAAATTTATAGAAAAGCAAAAATGGTTTACTGATGAACTGCTCTAAACACAGTTAACTAAAATTTATAATTCTAGTCTTAAAAATCATACTACTAAATGTTGTTTCAAGATATGAATTCGAATTTAAAATTTATGCTATTCGAATTTTGATTATTATTTACTTTTTACTGTAAGTTTAAGTTTCCAGTGTTTAAATTTTACAGTTATCTTAAAAAAAACAACTATAAGAACAGACAGTATTTAACAAGAATTCCAGAACTTTAAACATCCACATAACAAATCTTCTTAAACTACATAATAAAAGTAAGATTAGAAATAAGTTTACTCACCACTCTACTGTTGGAACAAAGGCTAGTTGCTTGATGAAGAAACCTGTAGCTTGAATTTCTGTAAATTTCCCTTTTGCTTGAATTTGATTGAGCTTGATAATATGCAGTTTTGTTTATACTTTTGCTTCTTCTCAGGTTTTTTTTATAAGTTAATGACTGAACTAAATGAAATAAGAAATGATGAATACATATATATAACTTGAACAAGCCGCCTTCTTCAACAAGCTTTAACTTGATAAAATATCTTGCTTTATATTGTTGTACTAAGACCTGAGATCTATCAAATATTTCGGCTAGGAGATTATGTATTTGACAGATTGTAGTGCCAATAAAATGCCTATATCTTTACTTATGTTAACACAATCAATATTTACTGACACATATATTCGTATAAAGATATTGCAGGCTTAAGTTTGTACTAATATGTTTACATATAGGTTTACACCTTTAATGCTTTGCTGAAAAACCTGTTTACTTTGCAAAGATACTTGCAGGTTTTGGTCTGAACATACTTATGTTAACATATAGATAAATGTTGCTTGCAGGTTTTGTTTTAAAGATATATGATCTTTGCATTTGTACAAAGATGTTTGTCTTATTATATATGTGAATATTTATCTTACTATGCATATAAAATTTGTTTGCAGATTGACATATTGTCTTTATTGCTTGAATAACCTCTATATGTCATGTATTCAATATGTTTATGTTTACAAAGTTAACATTTTTATTTAGATCTTATTAATATCCATATTTTTATTTATTTATAAATGAAAATATTGTATTTTAATTAAATTTGATCAAAAATTTATTATAATAATAGGGTCAAAATTCCGGGATGTCACATTCCTCCCCCCTTAAAAGAATTTCGTCCCGAAATTTAAACAACAGTTAATTTCAAAAACTTAATATTAACAATCTAAACATACATATCATCCATACAAAACAAACAATCAAACAATCAATTCTAACAGCATTACTAATTATCTGGACATAAATTTGGATAAGCTTTTCTAAAACTATCAAGAGTTTCCCTGGTACAATCTCTGGGATCCTCGCTCCATTGCACCTTGACGAGTTTCACCACTTTGTTCCTGAGTTGCTTCTCGTCTTGATCTACAATCTGAACAGGATCTCTAACTATAGTTAGGTTGGGTTCTACTTCTAAATCTTCCTGAACAACTGGTTCTAGCACTAGTGATGGGTCATGAATATATTTCCTTAAATGAGACACATGAAATACATTGTGAATCCCAGACATCCTTTCTGGCAATTCAATCCTGTAGGCTACAGTTCCAATTCTTTCCAACTCTCGGAATGGAGCAATATATCTCGAAGCAAGTTTTTCCGTCTTTCCGAATCTTATAGCACCTTTGATTGGGGAAACTTTGATAAAAACTAAATCTTCGATCTCAACTTCCAAGGGTCTTCGTCTCTTATCTGCATATTTCTTCTGACGATCTTGAGCAGCTTTCATCCTTTTCTTGATAAGCTCAACCTTCGCAGAAGCTTCACGAATTAGATCGGGTCCGAGCACAAGTCGACCATTCGATTCAATCCAACAAGATGGGGATCTACACGGTCTTCCATACAGTGCTTCATAAGGAGCCATCTTAATACTCGCTTGGTAACTGTTATTATAGGAAAATTCCACTAGATGAAGATGGTCTTCCCATGATCCACCAAAATCCAATACACAAGCTCGCAGCATATCTTCCATAATGCGATTAAGTCTCTCCGTTTGTCCGTCCGTCTGAGGATGATAGGCTGTACTTAATCTCAAACTTGTTCCCATTGCTGATTGCAAAGCTTCCCAGAATTTACTAGTGAAAATAGGATCACGGTCACTTACTATGCTGACAGGAACACCATGCAATCTGACTATCTCCTTCAAGAAAATTTCTGCCAAGGAAACTGCAGTACGAGTTGCTTTAACCGGAATAAAATGAGCACTCTTCGTTAAACGATCCACAATAACCCATATTCCTTCATTTCCTTTCCTGGTTCTAGGCAAACCGTCGATGAAGTCCATCGAGATCATCTCCCACTTCCAATCTGGAGTTTCCAAAGGTTGCAATAATCCTGCAGACTTTTGTTGATCTCCCTTCACTTGCTGACATATGGCACAACTATTAACAAAAGCAGCTACATCCTTCTTCATATTTGGCCACCAGAAAACTCTCCTCATATCTTTATACATCTTCGATATTCCCGGGTGGATATTCAATTTGCAACGATGACACTCTGCTAAAACTTCTTGTCTCAATCCATCTATATTAGGCACACACAAACGACCATTAATCCTTAAAACACCTTGATCGTCCACCTTGAAATCCGAATACCGACCGTCTTTAGTTCCAAGAATTATTTCCTCAAAAGATTTATCCTCCATTTGCTTACTAATGATCTTTTCTTGGAGAGATGGAACTACTTCCAAAAGAGATAAAACAACATTTCTACTAAGAGCATCAGCCACGACATTCGCTTTCCCCGGAGTATACAAAATATCCAGATCATAAGATGCCAAAAATTCGACCCATCTCTGCTGTCTCAAATTAAGATCTTTTTGAGAGAATATATATATTAACGGTTTGTAATCCGTGAATAACTCAAACTTTTCTCCCAAAAGATAATGTCTCCAGATCTTCAAAGCAAAAACAATAGCTAACAGTTCTAGATCATGTGTGGCATAGTTCTTCTCATGGGACTTCAATTATCGACTAGCATACACAATAACTCTATCGTTCTGCATCAGAATTGCACCCAATCCAACTAAACATGCATCCGTATATACTTCAAATTTGCTCTTCCCATCCGGAATAGCAAGTACTGGTGCACTGGTTAGCCTTGTCTTCAATTCCTGAAAAGCTTCTTCACACTGAGGTGTCCATTTGAATTTAGCTCCTTTCCTAGTCAGCTTGGTCAGATGCGAAGAAATTTTGGAATAATCCTTAATGAATTTTCTGTAGTAGCCAGCCAAACCCAGAAAACTGCGAACTTCCGTCGGTGTCTCCGGTTGTTTCCATTGCAAAATAGTTTCAACCTTTGCTGGATCTACTGAAATGCCTTCACCAGAAACAATGTGCCCTAAAAATTTAACTTCTGATTTCCAAAAATGGCACTTTGAAAATTTTGCCTTCAACACATGCTTCCTCAGAGTCTGCAATACAATCCTCAAATGATGTCTGTGCTCCTCTTTCGATTTGGAGTAGACCAAGATATCATCAATGAATACCAAAACAAACTTATTCAACACATCCCTAAAAACACGGTTCATGAGGTCAACAAAATAGGCAGGAGCGTTGGTTAATCCGAAAGGCATAACCAACCACTCATAAAAACAATTCGGTCCCCTAAATGCTGTCAAGGGAATACTATCTTCAGCTACTCTCAATTGATGGAAACCTGAAGCTAGATCTAGTTGAGAAAAGATAGAAGCTCCATGCAACTGGTCAAAAAGATCATCGATGCGAGGAAAATGATATTTATTTCGAATGGTCACTTTGTTCAATTCTCTATAATCAACAGAGAACCTTAGCGAACCATCCGATTTGGTGACAAACACTGCAGCAGAGCCCCAACAAGAAAAACTGGGTCTAATCAAACCCTTCTCCAAAAGATCTTGCGTCTGCTTAACCAACTGTTCTCTCTCTCTAGGAGGCATTCTCCTACTGGGTTGAATCACCGGTACTGCTCCTGGAATCAAATCAATACGAAACTCAATCTCTCGATGTGGCGGTAGACTCTTAACTTCTTCAAAAACATCAGGAAAATCTTGAACCACATCTATTTCCTCAACTTTCTCCTGAGAAGTCTCAACTCCTAGCAAAAGACTACTTAAGTGAAATCCAGAACTATCGCACGACACTTTGGCAATCCTACCCAAATCAGTCTCCAATGAAACTGTCCTCTCATCACAATTCAGGACTGCTTTATACTTATCAAGCCAATCCATTCCCAAAATAAGATCAAATCCCTTGAAATTTAACACATATGGGTCACAAGACAAACTGTGGGACAAATAAGAAAGCTTCAAGTTCTTACAGATTGTATCCAATTTTGTTGCTCCACCAATAGGATTAGATACAATAATGGGTCGATCCACGGTACTAGGGTTGAGAGAAAACTTTTCTACTGATTCTGAAGATATGAAACTCAAAGATGAACCCAAATCAAACAAAACTTTAATATATATATTTATATAAAAAAATACAAATACGCACTCTCAAGATAAATATTACTCCAGAGCCTAGGTATTCGCTCAACCTAATGCTCTGATACCAGCTGTGACGACCCGGCTTCCTACGCCCAGGAAGACGTGTCATCAATAAGAAAGAAAGGGATAGAAATAGAAAAGAAAAGAAAGAAAGAACAACAACATCAGAATCTCACAGTGGAATGGAATAAAATATAATATATCAACATAAATATTACATAGTTATATATACATCAGAGCTATACAATATCATACAACATGACTACCATATACATATCTGTCCGGACATACATCACAAATACATCATATACTAACAAACACAGCGGAACTATCTAGATAGCTACGTACGTCTGGTCTTCTGCTCCAACTCCTTCAGAAAACTCTATACTCCGAATACCTATCACTTGGCTACTCATAAAAATTTGAGTACCCAAGAGTTTATGAAAAAAACAAAATATAAACTCCGGGTCAGACATGGGTCTGGTATGAGTAAACAGGTTAAAGTTGTTTAACTTTGAAAATCTTTTAAAATAAAGGTATCACGTAAAACTTCCCACACATAAATACGGGTAAGTTTTTGTAACATACGCGATTTTTCGTTGCCGAAAAACCGAATAGTTATGGGTTTAAGAAAAAGAAAAAAAAGAGAAGAAGAGAGGAAAGACAGAAAACATGGAAAGAAAAGAGAATAGAGGGAAAAGAAAGTAGAAAATAGAGAGGAAAGAAAATAGAACGGAACAGAAAGAAAACAGAACAACAACAGAATCTCACAATTCGCAGCGGAACAACATATAATAAATAAATGAATAATCTTTAAACAAAGAACTATATCAGTTATTACATTACATTACATTTCATTTCATCATATCATCAGAGTATACAACAACATACAACAACAAACAGTGCAGCGGAAAAAGAAATACTATATACTAATAATACGCCATGCCATCCAGCTTGCCTCCAGCAACTCCAGAATATCCAGAATATCCTAAATATCCTGATAAACCTAACTCTTGACTGCCCGTGTGGAAATTGGTGGGCACCCAGAGTTTAGGAAGGAAAACAATAAACTCCGAGTCAGTCATGTGACTGGTGTGAGAACTCAAAACAGTTTATTTATCTTTAAAATCAAAATAGAGGAATATTTTTAAATCAATTCGCAATGCTTTTAAAAATGAGACTACCATAAGGCCTCCCGCACACACACACAATGCAAACGCAGAATCGGAGGAGATTTCTCCTTATGATAGCCAAAGATGCTTGATACGCATTTAAAAGAACATTTTATATTATTACTAGTGCATAGTGTAGAGAAAAATTCATTTCGAAAGTAGAATATAAATCTTAGCCAACATACGACCATTATCGTATGCCTACTATAGCTAACTATGTTCAATAGCAGGTTACCGCCACATTCCATAGCAGGTTATACAACTAAAACCGTACAAGTCTCGTATTGTTTCTTTGGATTTCCAACGAATGATCAGGCCAAGGAACTTCCCATTGCCACATGAGAATGCCTCTGGATGGACATCCCCGAGAACCAAACCGGATCTCTACCAACACAAGGCCGGGTTACCCCTAACTGAGTAACAACTGACCGAATATGCCATCCCCCGGTCCTTTGGGACTTTTAACCGAGCGCTCGTAATCAATTCACACAATCATAACAAAGTGTTTTCAACATGAGTAAGTATCTGGGCTCCATACCATGATACCACCCTTTTCCAGAAGGAAATGCACACATCCTAAAGGGCGCTACCCCTCATAACCTTGCTGCTTCTTTCCTGTTTTGACCATTCACGGGGTGTGAGGCTCGACGAAGTCACATCCACAAAAACATACTTTATACAAAAGCCATGCTTTGGGTCAACAAATGATCATAGAAATGATCACCGGGATAGACGATCTAATAAACGATCCTATCACAAATAATCAACACAATGATCATTTCACAGCAACACTCAGCATGTCACATTACCAAATTGGGAATATATCGCTGATAACATTCAACTACATAACCTCTGAGCTCGTACGTCTCAGAGAAGGGTGTTAAGCTAAAAGAATAAATTCTCCGCCACCAACAGAAATATATTTGAATGAAATCGGCTTTATATCTCAATTTGTAATGTCAGACATACAATCCATACAAGTCTGTTCCGGGCTCGAACAAAACCGAAGGCACTTACAAAGAAGTCCTTGCAATCCGGATATTCACAATCCTGATCGGATTCACCATCACATATGGAGAACTCTATACCGGAGCAACTCGGTGCAGAGTCAATCGACAGGTCATCCTATCGCTCTCGCAAATATCCGGTCTTCAACACCGATCTTCAATGCAATTCACAACGACGTATCACATATTCGGAATGGGTTATACGACCCCATAGTCCTTTCCCGGTTAACCCGAATAGTGAGCGCTTATTCAAAAATAAGTGTGGCATTCAAATTCAAACAAATCACAACAATTACTCATTCAAAGGGAAATATTGATAGTCGGTTATTGAACTATCAATGGATATGCACACATCACCAGATTCCAAATAATTTTCCAATTATTTACTTTCCAAAATATCTTTACTAGATATATAATTTCACACTTCAAAAATAAATCAATATTTATTTTTAAACAAATTCTCCTTTCTTTTATAAATTCAATATTGAATTTACATTCCAAAATATTCATGAATATACAACTTCAATTCGATTTCTAATATTCATTTTCAATTTATCTTCAAAAAGATAAATTCAAAATATTCACTTTATATTGGAAAACAATTCCATACTTATTAAAAATAAGTAATTCAAATCTTTTTATTTTCAACCTTTGGAAAATATTCAATATACTTAAATCGAAATTAAGTATATATTTCATTCTTTAAGGAAATCATTCTCTTAAACATATTTGTTTGGGCCAAAACGAATGTTGCGTAAAACATCGTCACGACGTCCCAAAATCACTAGTATAGGGATTCGAAATTAAATAGATATATAAATCCCAATACTATATAAAACATTTCCTTTCGGAAATCATTTACTATAACAACGGTGTTATAGTCCACTATTTCCTTTTATTTCTCGAAAACGTCTATTTCAACAATGAATGTTGAAATCTATGGTTTCGAATCTCAACACATTTTAAAACATCGTTAGATCGTTTTAATTTAATTTAAAATATCACATTCTAAACATTTTCTTTAACATATTATTCACTATTCAAAAACGTGAATATACTACGTTAACACATTTCATCCTTTTATACATTTTATTTAAAAGGATTATTCACAGTTCAAAAACGTGAATATAACCCCATTAATAGGTTTCAACAATTAACTTATCAAAATAAGTCGTTTGCGAATTTATAAAATAATGTTTATAAATTCCATTTCCATTTATTTTATAACAACTTCCTTTTATAAGTTCCTTTATTAACCTATTCGATTTATAACTCAATTATAAAACAAAGGTTCATATTATAAGTGAAATACTTATAATTTATTCGTTTGCAAAAATCGTTCCTTTGAACTTCATAATTATAAATCTTATAACTTATAAGATTCAATTATTTATCCAAAACCATTCTTATAATGACTTTATAAATTTTATAAACCTACTGTTTATAAAATTCCATTTATAATTTCACCGTTTATAATTCTATAAATTTCATTCAATTTATGAAATTCATTTTCACTTCATTCAAACACTTATAAAAACTCGTTTTATAATTTCAATATTTCAATTTATAAATATCCATTTATAAATCTCTTAATATAAGTCAATTTATATTATTCTTTAAAACATATTTAATCTCCTTTATTATTTCACCATTTTGATTCATAAAATAATTAAATTTTATAAATCCTATATTTAAACTTTTCACAATAAATTCTAAAATCCCGATTAAACTATTTTATAAAATCAATAGCATCATATTCCCAAAAATCAGTTTTTAACTATATTTCTCAAAAATCATAATTTTTATAACTTTAAAAATTATAACGTTTATTTATTTAAAATGGATCAATTCCAAAATTATTTTATAAAACGTATACTTCTCAAAAATCACTTTAAAAATCATTTTAAAATTCCAAAATTTGGTCTAGTGATGCTACACACCAAATAGTCAATCACGACAACAACGATATCATATATCGATATGATAATCCATCAAATATCAAAATATCTGAAATCAAATAAATACTGTTGAGGAATCCAGTTGGATCCCTCCAACCTGTTTTTCCTGCATCCACAAACATTAGCACAATACCAATTTCGCTCCAGTACGAAATTATCGCGGTATATGGGATTTAAAATATTATCCGCTTAATAGACGGCGCAATAGGGTCTCATCCGCTAAACAAAAAAATGCGGGAAATCAATAACTCCAATATATACATATGCCAATATATATATATTGCTATTATATATAATACCAATTTCACTGTTTATGAAATATTCGCGGTATATGTTTTTTTTAAATAACATCCGCTTACTAACGGCGTATAATGTCTATTTTAACAATCAATAGATATTAATCAACATTCAAACATGCATTCAAATATTTTAAATCTAACTATTTAAAATAAAACCGAAACCGATTCGATTGAGTGAGAAGTTCTCACCTTGATTTCAATTTCGTTTTAGCGATTTATTTCGAATAAAATTAAACGGACGTTTAATTTTACCCAAAATTCTCACTAACTCCAAACGACTCCAATCCAATTTCATCGCGTAGTGCTCATCCATACGATTCCAACGCAACTGGTTTCGCGCGTTTTCGACCTCGTATGAAAAAGATATGCATTTTATAAGATTACACGTATTTATATTAACTAATTTACAACTTAAATTAAAATTATAAACCCACAACCATTCCTAGCCACAAGATCCCACTGTTTTGCATCAGGGCCGTCCACATCTTCATCTTCCACTTGCGTTCCTTCTACAGGTAAGAGCCGAAACACACAAACCCATAGCATAGAACTAGGTTTTAATCTTGCACCACTTATACTCGATGAAACTTCATCACGTCGCCACCACTAGAACGCCCATTGCCAGAGCTATGTTCGGCCTTAAGCATGAGAAGCTCGACTGCCCCATTCTCCTCGAGTTGCATGCGCAACTTGCTGCAAACGGCCCCCTCCTGCTCCTCCTCTGATGCTCCAAACACGATCTCAACCGTATGGATTGAAAGCTTTCGCCAAGATCTTCATCTTTGTAGTTGATCACTTCGCTTGATTGTGAATGGATTGAGAGATCAAAGAGGAAAAAGATGGAAAAATTTCGGCCTTTGAATTCTGGGGTGGCGGCTAGGGTTTTAGGTTTAGGGTTTTTTTTTTTTATTTTATAATTTATGAAGAGATATTGGTCTATTTATAGGAATTTGAACGAACACTATTCATCCGGAAATTCAGAACTCCGATTTACGCGCCGTAACCAGCGTTTCTAGGGTTTACCCCGCGTTCCGGACACAATGGAATAGGTTTCGGAAGCTAATTCGATCATCTATGCGAGTTATGGCAATAAACGCTCAATTTAAATTAAACCGATTTAAATCGATTTCTAGGCGTTTTAATTCGTACCGGACAAACGGTAAATCCAATTGACTTGAAATTTGAAACCTTACAATAATATCACATTACGGATCCGATGAAACTGGTTTCGTCAGAATCCGAGACTTTTTGAAAAATGGCTATTTTAACTCGCCAAATTAAAATTAAAAATAATTCGATGCGTTTCGAGCTGCCACGATCAAATGACAACTCCGATTGATACGAAATTTGAAATACGGTAATAACTAACTATTACGGATCCAATGGAACTGGTTTCGTTCAATTCTGAGACTGCTCAAAAATTGACTATTTTCACTAGTCGATTTTAATATTAAAATATTCAATTTTCACAAATTAACTTTTAATTCGATTTTAAAAGTTCTAAAATATCATTCTAACTTCAATATGATAAAATAAAATTTTACAAATCATTTTCAATCATATTTAACCCCATTTTCAATTATTTCCATAATTTCACATATTAAATTATCGATTTAATAATCCAATTAAATCCAATAATTCAAATAAAAATTTATTTGACTTATAAATTTCACTTATTAATATTTAAAATTAATTAAATATTCAAATTTTAATTACTAAAAATCCTGGGTCGTTACAATCTTCCCCCCTTAAAAGAATTTCGTCCTCGAAATTATTAAGTAAGAAAGTTACAGAATCTATTAATCTTCCAAAATCCATAGTTAAACTTTTTACAATACTTTACTAAGTTTCAAATCATACTTTGTTACCTTTTCAAAAACAACTACTATTGTTTAACTTTCAATTCCAAATCAAAGTTAAAGTTTTCAAAAAATTTCCAATTTTCTCAAATTTTTCTAACGCCTTAAATTTCCGGAAAAATTCGCCATAGTCTCCTTTGCGCGGCTCGATCCGAAAAAAAAATTGACAGTATATATATCACAAATATACATCTCATCAAGTAATGAGCCATCCCGAAGGGAAAAAGTATAAAAGTACGGTATGTAATCCGAGATATGTACCTTATATTTTATTAGCGAGCATATACGGCTAATATAGCGCGAAAGCGAGCTCCAAATGCGAAGCAAACGCGATCCGCACCTACTAATCACTCAACAAACAACATGAGAATCATGCATATAGACAATAGTATCAATATACAACATATAGCAACATAATAACTATATAGGTTAACATAGCAAATGCAAACATCAACCAACTAGCATTCATAACCAATAAACATTCATTCATATTTTCATTAATATTAAATGAAATAGGTTTTCAATTTAAATCACATTTGATTCATTAACACTGGATTTTATCAACATTCATTTTCAATTAGTTTATGTTCACTAATTCATATTCAGGTTGGTTCACTTCCAAATCAAATTCAATTCTATTTAAGATTCACTTAACTTCCAATTGGATTTTAATTACTTTAGCTTCCAATTTCCTTAATTCAATTTCATTAACACTTAATGAATTATATACAATCAATCAACTAACAACTATATAACAACCAATGTATATCAATTACAACCAAATTCCTTTGCTTATATTCATTCAATTTAGTTTCAACACCATTACTTTCAATTGGTTTAATTAATTGATTTTCATTCAACTATTCAACTTCCAATAACATTAGATTTTAAATGAATTAACACTTACACTTACATTATTTCATATCAATTTAATTTAATTGATTAACATTCCATTCACTCATTCAATTCAATTTCTAAAGTTGAATTTCATTTATATAACTCAAGTTCACATTTATTTAATCCACTTGATTATTTACTTCGATACCAAAATCAATTCCATTCAACAACACTTAAGTTATATTCCATTTAACTTTAAATTCATTTTTATTTTACAACTCATATTCATAAATATATTCATATAGTTTCACTTCTCATATATATAAGTTTATTTCACAATTGTAATTCACTTTAATTATAATTCAATTCTTATAATTCTTTTTACTAATACTATTATTCTTCAATTTAGATTATTCAAACATCTAAACAATCAACTTATATACTTTAATAATTCTGAAAAATTATTTCTTTTATATATAAAATATACTCAAGGTAAAATTACTTCATTTACCCAACTTTTAAAATAATATTGTGTCGAATTGTTCTATTCAAGTGTTTAGAAACCCCTTCGGCATAGTTTGACAGACCGTGCTGACGAAGGTTCATATGCCACTCAACAAACCAATCATCACAATATAAAACAATTTTATATATTCACTAACAAATACGCTCTCATAGCTATTATTACACTCAAACTCATTCTAGAGCACTACTGACTCTATCTCTAATGAGTAATACCCAACAGAACCATGGTTGTCGCTTAACCATAGGCTCTGATACCACATTGTAACGTACGCGATTTTTCGTTGCCGAAAAACCGAACAGTTATGGGTTTAAGAAAAAGAAAAAAAAGAGAAGAAGAGAGGAAAGACAGAAAACATGGAGAGAAAAGAGAATAGAGGGAAAAGAAAGTAGAAAATAGAGAGGAAAGAAAATAGAACGGAACAGAAAGAAAACAGAACAACAACAGAATCTCACAATTCGCAGCGGAACAACATATAATAAATAAATGAATAATCTTTAAACAAAGAACTATATCAGTTATTACATTACATTACATTTCATTTCATCATATCATCAGAGTATACAACAACATACAACAACAAACAGTGCAGCGGAAAAAGAAATACTATATACTAATAATACGCCATGCCATCCAGCTTGCCTCCAGCAACTCCAGAATATCCAGAATATCCTGATAAACCTAACTCTTGACTGCCCGTGTGGAAATTGGTGGGCACCCAGAGTTTAGGAAGGAAAACAATAAACTCCGAGTCAGTCATGTGACTGGTGTGAGAACTCAAAACAGTTTATTTATCTTTAAAATCAAAATAGAGGAATATTTTTAAATCAATTCGCAATGCTTTTAAAAATGAGACTACCATAAGGCCTCCCGCACACACACACAATGCAAACGCAGAATCGGAGGAGATTTCTCCTTATGATAGCCAAAGATGCTTGATACGCATTTAAAAGAACATTTTATATTATTACTAGTGCATAGTGTAGAGAAAAATTCATTTCGAAAGTAGAATATAAATCTTAGCCAACATACGACCATTATCGTATGCCTACTATAGCTAACTATGTTCAATAGCAGGTTACCGCCACATTCCATAGCAGGTTATACAACTAAAACCGTACAAGTCTCGTATTGTTTCTTTGGATTTCCAACGAATGATCAGGCCAAGGAACTTCCCATTGCCACATGAGAATGCCTCTGGATGGACATCCCCAAGAACCAAACCGGATCTCTACCAACACAAGGCCGGGTTACCCCTAACTGAGTAACAACTGACCGAATATGCCATCCCTCGGTCCTTTGGGACCTTTAACCGAGCGCTCGTAATCAATTCACACAATCATAACAAAGTGTTTTCAACATGAGTAAGTATCTGGGCTCCATACCATGATACCACCCTTTTCCAGAAGGAAATGCACACATCCTAAAGGGCGCTACCCCTCATAACCTTGCTGCTTCTTTCCTGTTTTGACCATTCACGGGGTGTGAGGCTCGACGAAGTCACGTCCACAAAAACATACTTTATACAAAAGCCATGCTTTGGGTCAACAAATGATCATAGAAATGATCACCGGGATAGACGATCTAATAAACGATCCTATCACAAATAATCAACACAATGATCATTTCACAGCAACACTCAGCATGTCACATTACCAAATTGAGAATATATCGCTGATAACATTCAACTACATAACCTCTGAGCTCGTACGTCTCAGAGAAGGGTGTTAAGCTAAAAGAATAAATTCTCCGCCACCAACAGAAATATATTTGAATGAAATCGGCTTTATATCTCAATTTGTAATGTCAGACATACAATCCATACAAGTCTGTTCCGGGCTCGAACAAAACCGAAGGCACTTACAAAGAAGTCCTTGCAATCCGGATATTCACAATCCTGATCGGATTCACCATCACATATGGAGAACTCTATACCGGAGCAACTCGGTGCAGAGTCAATCGACAGGTCATCCTATCGCTCTCGCAAATATCCGGTCTTCAACACCGATCTTCAATGCAATTCACAACGACGTATCACATATTCGGAATGGGTTATACGACCCCATGGTCCTTTCCCGGTTAACCCGAATAGTGAGCGCTTATTCAAAAATAAGTGTGGCATTCAAATTCAAACAAATCACAACAATTACTCATTCAAAGGGAAATATTGATAGTCGGTTATTGAACTATCAATGGATATGCACACATCACAAGATTCCAAATAATTTTCCAATTATTTACTTTCCAAAATATCTTTACTAGATATATAATTTCACACTTCAAAAATAAATCAATATTTATTTTTAAACAAATTCTCCTTTCTTTTATAAATTCAATATTGAATTTACATTCCAAAATATTCATGAATATACAACTTCAATTCGATTTCTAATATTTATTTTCAATTTATCTTCAAAAAGATAAATTCAAAATATTCACTTTATATTGGAAAACAATTCCATACTTATTAAAAATAAGTAATTCAAATCTTTTTATTTTCAACCTTTGGAAAATATTCAATATACTTAAATCGAAATTAAGTATATATTTCATTCTTTAAGGAAATCATTCTCTTAAACATATTTGTTTGGGCCAAAACGAATGTTGCGTAAAACATCGTCACGACGTCCCAAAATCACTAGTATAGGGATTCGAAATTAAATAGATATATAAATCCCAATACTATACAAAACATTTCCTTTCGGAAATCATTTACTATAACAACGGTGTTATAGTCCACTATTTCCTTTTATTTCTCGAAAACGTCTATTTCAACAATGAATGTTGAAATCTATGGTTTCGAATCTCAACACATTTTAAAACATCGTAGATCGTTTTAATTTAATTTAAAATATCACATTCTAAACATTTTCTTTAACATATTATTCACTATTCAAAAACGTGAATATACTACGTTAACACATTTCATCCTTTTATACATTTTATTTAAAAGGATTATTCACAGTTCAAAAACGTGAATATAACCCCATTAATAGGTTTCAACAATTAACTTATCAAAATAAGTCGTTTGCGAATTTATAAAATAATGTTTATAAATTCCATTTCCATTTATTTTATAACAACTTCCTTTTATAAGTTCCTTTATTAACCTATTCGATTTATAACTCAATTATAAAACAAAGGTTCATATTATAAGTGAAATACTTATAATTTATTCGTTTGCAAAAATCGTTCCTTTGAACTTCATAATTATAAATCTTATAACTTATAAGATTCAATTATTTATCCAAAACCATTCTTATAATGACTTTATAAATTTTATAAACCTACTGTTTATAAAATTCCATTTATAATTTCACCGTTTATAATTCTATAAATTTCATTCAATTTATGAAATTCATTTTCACTTCATTCAAACACTTATAAAAACTCGTTTTATAATTTCAATATTTCAATTTATAAATATCCATTTATAAATCTCTTAATATAAGTCAATTTATATTATTCTTTAAAACATATTTAATCTCCTTTATTATTTCACCATTTTGATTCATAAAATAATTAAATTTTATAAATCCTATATTTAAACTTTTCACAATAAATTCTAAAATCCCGATTAAACTATTTTATAAAATCAATAGCATCATATTCCCAAAAATCAGTTTTTAACTATATTTCTCAAAAATCATAATTTTTATAACTTTAAAAATTATAACGTTTATTTATTTAAAATGGATCAATTCCAAAATTATTTTATAAAACGTATACTTCTCAAAAATCACTTTAAAAATCATTTTAAAATTCCAAAATTTGGTCTAGTGATGCTACACACCAAATAGTCAATCACGACAACAACGATATCATATATCGATATGATAATCCATCAAATATCAAAATATCTGAAATCAAATAAATACTGTTGAGGAATCCAGTTGGATCCCTCCAACCTGTTTTTCCTGCATCCACAAACATTAGCACAATACCAATTTCGCTCCAGTACGAAATTATCGCGGTATATGGGATTTAAAATATTATCCGCTTAATAGACGGCGCAATAGGGTCTCATCCGCTAAACAAAAAAATGCGGGAAATCAATAACTCCAATATATACATATGCCAATATATATATATTGCTATTATATATAATACCAATTTCACTGTTTATGAAATATTCGCGGTATATGTTTTTTTTAAATAACATCCGCTTACTAACGGCGTATAATGTCTATTTTAACAATCAATAGATATCAATCAACATTCAAACATGCATTCAAATATTTTAAATCTAACTATTTAAAATAAAACCGAAACCGATTCGATTGAGTGAGAAGTTCTCACCTTGATTTCAATTTCGTTTTAGCGATTTATTTCGAATAAAATTAAACGGACGTTTAATTTTACCCAAAATTCTCACTAACTCCAAACGACTCCAATCCAATTTCATCGCGTAGTGCTCATCCATACGATTCCAACGCAACTGGTTTCGCGCGTTTTCGACCTCGTATGAAAAAGATATGCATTTTATAAGATTACACGTATTTATATTAACTAATTTACAACTTAAATTAAAATTATAAACCCACAACCATTCCTAGCCACAAGATCCCACTGTTTTGCATCAGGGCCGTCCACATCTTCATCTTCCACTTGCGTTCCTTCTACAGGTAAGAGCCGAAACACACAAACCCATAGCATAGAACTAGGTTTTAATCTTGCACCACTTATACTCGATGAAACTTCATCACGTCGCCACCACTAGAACGCCCATTGCCAGAGCTATGTTCAGCCTTAAGCATGAGAAGCTCGGCTGCCCCATTCTCCTCGAGTTGCATGCGCAACTTGCTGCAAACGGCCCCCTCCTGCTCCTCCTCTGATGCTCCAAACATGATCTCAACCGTATGGATTGAAAGCTTTCGCCAAGATCTTCATCTTTGTAGTTGATCACTTCGCTTGATTGTGAATGGATTGAGAGATCAAAGAGGAAAAAGATGGAAAAATTTCGGCCTTTGAATTCTGTGGCGGCGGCTAGGGTTTTAGGTTTAGGGTTTATTTTTTTTTAATTTATGAAGAGATATTGGTCTATTTATAGGAATTTGAACGAACACTATTCATCCGGAAATTCCGAACTCCGATTTACGCGCTGTAACCAGCGTTTCTAGGGTTTACCCCGCGTTCCGGACACAATGGAACAGGTTTCGAAAGCTAATTCGATCATCTGTGCGAGTTATGGCAATAAACGCTCAATTTAAATTAAACCGATTTAAATCGATTTCTAGGCGTTTTAATTCGTACCGGACAAACGGTAAATCCAATTGACTTGAAATTTGAAACCTTACAATAATATCACATTACGGATCCGATGAAACTGGTTTCGTTGAAATCCGAGACTTTTTGAAAAATGGCTATTTTAACTCGCCAAATTAAAATTAAAAATAATTCGATGCGTTTCGAGCTGCCACGATCAAACGACAACTCCGATTGACACGAAATTTGAAATCCGGTGATAACTAACTATTACGGATCCAATGGAACTGGTTTCGTTCAATTCTGAGACTGTTCAAAAATTGACTATTTTCACTAGTCGATTTTAATATTAAAATATTCAATTTTCACAAATTAACTTTTAATTCGATTTTAAAAGTTCTAAAATATCATTCTAACTTCAATATGATAAAATAAAATTTTACAAATCATTTTCAATCATATTTAACCCCATTTTCAATTATTTTCATAATTTCACATATTAAATTATCGATTTAATAATCCAATTAAATCCAATAATTCAAATAAAAATTTATTTGACTTATAAATTTCACTTATTAATATTTAAAATTAATTAAATATTCAAATTTTAATTACTAAAAATCCTGGGTCGTTACAGTTTTTACCTTACGCTAACCAAAACATTTTATAGGAAATTCTGTGATATTATAATAATGTCTAGGGTTTTCAAGTAAAATACAGAAATAGCTGAAATGCTTACATCTCACATTTCAACATAGTCGGGCACAACCAAAACGTACAGTGCTTATTGGAAATTGGATCCCATCCAATGGCAGGGCTACTGGGGTACCGCCCGTCACAGTACGTGGCCTAGATCACAGTACCGAGGAGCCACCCTAACTCCCCTGCAACACAAGGCCGGAACCATTCCTTACTGAACAGTCCCGAACAAGATAACCCCGCAGTTGGCTGCAGACCAACCGCCCACACAGCCTAATAAAAGGGACATCTAGATAGGGGTATTCCTTGTCCTGCTTGGGCATGACCCACCTAACCTTGCTGCACATCCCCTGTTTTAGCCATTCCCGGTTGATGAGGCTTGAGGCTGCGTTTACCTTTATAGAACATATTTCTTAGAATGCTCATCGTCTGCCGGACGATGTGCTGAAAGCATTCAATCCATACAAGTTCGTTCCGGGTTCGAATGAAACCGAAGGCATTATCTCGTTACACTCGTTTTGGAATCACCCTCAGAGTCAACGACGATAACCCTTGCATTCTGAAAACACCATCTCGATCTTCACTTGAGATTGCACGACCTAACGTTTAATTTGGATCGATGTGGTTTTCAGAATATCAATTCAATACCCGATCCCGGTCTCATCGAAATCCAAACGCCATTTTAAAGGCCAAGCTGTCTAATTAACTTATTCGGTTTAAATTTAACAATTGAATTCATATAGCAATTTAACACAGATAAATAACATCAGATAAATCATATAATAATTAAATACAGATAAATCATACACAAACATCATAGATATATCCAGAATATCACAGAACATCACAAGATATAAATAAACATCAGAGGCAATCACATAGAATTATCGATTCATATCAACATTTAGTTTGATTTGTTTTAAACTAAATTGCATACTTAAGAGTAAACTATATTTTATTCTTGCTTAATTTATTATTAATTAATTAACTTATTTCAATTCATTAATTACTTATTAATTATTCGCTTAATTAATTAATTATTAATCAATAATCTTAATTATTGATTTATAAAACTCAATTACATAATTAATTATTATTAATTGCTTAATTAATCATTAATTATTAATTAATTTAATCCATTTAATCATTAATTATTTAATTATTTATTGACTACGATTTGTAAATTAATCAATTTCAAATTAAATTCTTAATTACAAATGTTTTATACAAGATTATTATTAAAATCTTTAATTACACATTCAATTAAGTTTTGAATTATTTATTAAACTACAATTATAAATTTTATTACATTCATAATTAACTTCCATTTTAAATTAATTACGCCACTTAGTTTCAACAAAGCTTTAAAGTTCATCAGGGCTTAAAACACATTGGTTAACACTAATAACATAATTTACACTTAGCTTAATTATCTTTAATTTCAAATTACAGTTAACAAAATTCCAGGGATTAGAAACCCGAAGCAAACAACGTGATTACTCGGGACGAACTCGAGATAACCCCTAACTTTCCTCGCGTCACTCCCTGCCTCTCTTCTTCTTCCTCCCCTGTTCTTTCTCTTGTCTCTTTTTTTTCTTTTTTCTTTTTAGTTTTTTTAGTTTTAAACTATTAAAACATATAAAAACACGCGCCCACTAAAAAAAACTACCCAGAGAAAAACCCGAAGAAACTAGCACACTAACTCGAGTTTCACTCGAGTCGACACCCACACGCACCTCCCCGTCGCCGTGCACGTGCACGGCGGTTCACCACCGCGCCACTGCCACGCGACATCACCAACAAACCACTCGCCACTCCCTCACTCGAATACGAAGCCCAGCACAACCCAATACGCACGAAATCAAAATTCGAGTGAAAAAGTCACACAGCTACCCAAACACGATTGATAAAATCACCACGCTCTCGCGATCGCCGCCACCTGACACGACAAGGCTTCGGTCGTACCATGCTGACAACCCACTCTAGCATCTACCCAAATCTCATGGCACTTGGTGAAGCCTCGGCGACGCGACCTTCGTATGAACAGAGCTCGAAAACACAGAACCCATAAACCCTATTTTCCATAATTCCCACAAAGTCTTGCAATTAAAAAAATTTCTAACATTTTTCAGGTGATCTAGAATCAATACATGAACTTCATGTCAAATTTCATCAAAAATTATTGAATGGATCATCTGAAATTCATAGAAAAGCAAAAATGGTTTACTGATGAACTGCTCTAAACACAGTTAACTAAAATTTATAATTCTAGTCTTAAAAATCATACTACTAAATGTTGTTTCAAGATATGAATTCGAATTTAAAATTTATGCTATTCGAATTTTGATTATTATTTACTTTTTACTGTAAGTTTAAGTTTCCATTGTTTAAATTTTACAGTTATCTTAAAAAAAACAACTATAAGAACATATAGTATTTAACAAGAATTCCAGAACTTTAAACATCCACATAACAAATCTTCTTAAACTACATAATAAAAGTTAGATTAGAAATAAGTTTACTCACCACTCTACTGTTGGAACAAAGGCTAGTTGCTTGATGAAGAAACCTGTAGCTTGAATTTCTGTAAATTTCCCTTTTGCTTGAATTTGATTGAGCTTGATAATATGCAGTTTTGTTTATACTTTTGCTTCTTCTCAGGTTTGTTTTTATAAGTTAATGACTGAACTAAATGAAATAAGAAATGATGAATACATATATATAACTTGAACAAGCTGCCTTCTTGAACAAGCTTTAACTTGATAAAATATCTTGCTTTATCTTGTTGTACTAAGACCTGAGATCTATCAAATATTTTGGCTAGGAGATTATGTATTTGACAGATTGTAGTGCCAATAAAATGCCTATGTCTATACTTATGTTAACACAATCAATATTTACTGACACATATATTTGTATAAAGATATTGCAGGCTTAAGTTTGTACTAATATGTTTACATATAGGTTTACACCTTTAATGCTTTGCTGACAAACTTGTTTACTTTGCAAAGATACTTGCAGGTTTTGGTCTGAACATACTTATGTTAACATATAGATAAATGTTGCTTGCATGTTTTGTTTTAAAGATATATGATCTTTGCATTTGTACAAAGATGTTTGTCTTATTATAGATGTGAATATTTATCTTACTATGCATATAAAATTTGTTTGCAGATTGACATATTGTCTTTATTGCTTGAATAACCTCTATATGTCATGTATTCAATATGTTTATGTTTACAAAGTTAACAGTTTTATTTAGATCTTTTTAATATCCATATTTTTGTTTATTTATAAATGAAAATATTGTATTTTAATTAAATTTGATCAAAAACTTATTATAATAATAGGGTCAAAATTCCAGGATGCCACAAGTTATTTGTCTCATTAGTATTGTAATCGAAGATTGTTGTAAAGTTGTAATTGATTCAGCAATAAAGAAGATTAAAGTGGACGTAGGCTTAACCTAAAGCCGAACCACTATAAAACTGTTGTCTTTTACTGCTTTCTTTGTGACTTTTCTACTTGTTTCTAATTCCCTATTCACGGGTGGTGCTTTCACTTAATCTCTACTTACACCGGGGTGTTAGCGTTCAGTTTTTAGCGTTAACAAGTAATTAGCCTTTAAATTAATTACACAAGTTAATTATACTTAACACTTACAATAATTAACTTTTAATTACTTAATCAATTAATTAACTAAAGTTATTTACATAAATCCTTTATTAATCAATTACTTCATTTATTAATTATTCCTTAATTAATCAATTCTAAATTTACATCATTAATTTTATTAATTAATGATTTCTAATTTAATCAATCTCTCTATATAAATTAATTACCTTAAGTAACTAATCTTGCAATTAAACCACACATATATTAATCACCCTTGATTAATAACATCCAGTAATTAAATACCCTTAATTACTTCATTAATAAATTACTCCTTAATTTATTAACTCAATTAATCCCTTGATTAATTTCAAAGTAATTTAATTAATTACTTCCCTAAGTAATTACAATTCCATTAATTACATAAAGTAATTATTCATTAACCATCAAGTGTTTAAATTAATTAAACTTAATTAATTAATATAAATTAATCATATTAAACTTAATTAATTACCCAAAAACAATTTCAAAATGCTTATTATTAATTAATTAATCTAATTAATTATTGAAAATTAATCACATTAATTATTGTTAAATAATCTTAAGTTAATGACCTTCATTAACTATTCTTAATTACTTAATTAAGAAATTAACTTATATTAATCATTATTAATTACAATTTAATTAATATTTAATTACCAACTAATTAATTACTAATTATTAAATTAATTAAGTGTTGACCTCAATTAATTCATCCTTAATCACTTGATTAATTAATCTTTAATCATTAATTAAAATTTAATTAACAATCCTTAATTACATATTAATTAACCTTAATTAATTAATCTCAAGTCTTAATTAATTAATTTAAAAATTCTTAATTACTTAATTAATCATCCATATTATTAATTAATTAATTAATTAATTACCCATTTAAATTAACTTAATAATTTAAATGAATCCAAATCATTAAAACTCTAATTTATTTTAAGAAAACATTTCTTCTTAATTAAGCATTTAAAAACAAATTGTTTTTAAATTTACTTGAAATTCCATTTAAACTTCATTTTAAAATTTAAGATTTTAAAATGAATACAAATTTTAACTTAAACAAGGTTTTAAAAACAATTCAAAACCTTTATCTCATATGTTAAAAGAAACATCCACTTTATAAAATAAGTTTTAAAGAATTTAAATCCCAATTCAGTTTAAATTCAAATCAATTTAAAAACACACTTAAACATTCCAAGTTATTTTAAAACAAATTCAATTTAAAAATTTCCGTTTAATTTCAAAACTGAAATACAGTTTGAATCTTTTATTCCAGATTTAAACTTAAAATCTTTAAAAGCTTACTTACATTTTAAACTCCATTTTAAATTCAAATCATTTAACCATTTAAAGTAATTAAACAATTTAAATTTAAACTCATTTTATTTTAAAAACTAAAGTTTAAATTTAATTCCAGATTTAAAAAATCTCCGTTTTAAACTTATTTTAAAATTTCAAGTTTACCAATTTAAAACTTACAGTTTTAAATTCAAACCCATATACTTTTATACTAAAAAGTTTTAAAAACCCAATTTAAATTTCAAAATTTAAATTAATTCAAAACTTAGATTCAAATTCAGTTTAAACTTATTTTAAAATTTTCAATTGGCATTTTTAAACTTTACTTTTAATTTTAAAAACAGAAAACAGGTTTCTGTTTTTATGTAAAACCAAACTTAAATTTTCTGAATTCAAATTATTTCAAAAAAACCAAGATTCAAACTATTTGAATTAATATTTAAATTCAGGTTTTAAACTTAGTTCTAATTTTAGTTTGCATTTTAAAACTTTACTTTTAATTTTTAAAAATTGTAACAGGTTTCTGTTTATTCTGTAAAACCTGAAACAACAGTTTTACCCGAGCAATCCTATATATTACTTCGAGTAAAATCATCACCTACTTCGAGTTATAACTCGAATTTCCCGAGACCAACACAAGACAACAGAAAACCAATTCAACAATACACCTGCATAATCAGCATCCCCTGTGCACCTGTACAGTGCCTCCGGCCGCCGCTGACCAACTAAGCGACCTCCCTACAGTCACTGATCATCCCTTCAGGCCAACCAAACAACAACTCGATCGACATTTGCTCTAATTCAAGATCACGACCAAATATCTCCAAACCTGGAAACATACCGTACCTACTACAACCCTAAACCTGTCATCACCTTTCCCCTGAAGCTCCAACCACCGTCACCCCTAAAACTTCGGCGAAGCCTTCGACAACTCACCCTCTACCAATACCCTAGGAATAGTTGAACTCGATCAACTATACATGCCGAACTGATCACTTCTTCCCTAACCCAGAAAACTAGGGTTCTAAAATTTAAATCACAATCTCCATTTCCAAAATGAAAAAAATCCATGATCTGATAATTTTCCCAGCTTCCCAGATCATCCTTCCACCTACAGAAGCAAACTCGACCTCCAAGATCAAACAGATCACCAGAAAAATCAAAATTTCCCCTTTCCAGTTCAACAAGAACTGCACTTAACTCCTAATGCTAAAAATCTTAATTTTGGTTCTAAAATTCATGATTTGGTATAATGTTTTAATTTCATCTATACTCATTTTTACTCTATAAATTTTATTTCCAGGTAGTACAAAATTTTATTTAACTTATATAAGTTTTTACACTTTACTTTATCTTGTAATAAACAAGTTTCATTCAAAGATTTAATCATAACAGCCAACAGATCAAAGAAAAAGATTTTTTTTTATGAACTAGAACTTATACTGTAAGTAATCATAAACTTGGGTGAACAGACATGACCTTATTCCAACATATAGATATACACAGCCAATTCATAATGTTTAATCATTTATAAATAAAAGCATGAAAACACTTTTACCTACTTAAATTTAAAATAAAAATGGAGTTACTCACTGATTTTAAATATACAGAGTAGAGCACAGTCCAGATTTGAAAAACCCTTTTGAACATCTTTTGCAATTGTTTGAATGCTTTAAGACTTGAGTTGTAGATGTTTTCAACTTGCTTTAATTATTGCATGCAGGGAAAATTTTCCAGGTTTGAATGAATTGAATGCAGGTTGTTGATGAACAGGTTGAGTTGCTAATGTTTTAAATTTGCTTCCAGCTTTGAAAAATTTCATGCATGCAGGTTTACTTGCTTTATTTCCAGATTTTTGAAGAGGAAAATGCAGTTTTGCCTTTGTCTTTATGAAAATAAATTACAGGGGTCTTAAAGATAATTTGCATGCATGCTTCAGCTTACAAAAAAATGCAGTGGCTATTTCCAGATTTTGAAAAATTGAATGCAGGCTTGGAAATGAAAATTCAGGGTTTATGCTTATGCATTTGAACAGGGGTTTGATTTTGCATGATGTTTTGAAGATGGTTTGTGTTTGGATATGAGGATTATTTAAAAGTGGAATGGTTTTGAAGAATGCATTTGAACAGGGAATGATTTGCAGTTTTTGAGGATGAAAATGTTACAGAATTTTGATTTTCAAATTGAATATGATTTGAGGATTGTTTAAAGTGGAAGGGTTTTTCTCAGCTGAAAATTTCTCTTAGTTTAGGAATTGCAAATGAGAAACGAATAGGATAGAAGATGGAAAGTTTATATAACAATATTTATGATTTTTATTTAAATAAAAACTAAAACATGAGACTTGTCTTAAATTTTACATTAGTCATTTTAAAATCAGGTAATTAGGCACAAGGAAGAAGTTGCAAAAAAATTTAGTCTCAGGGACAACAAGTTTGCGTTTTAGTTTGAAGGACGCATTTTAGTGTAAACTGAGAATGATAGTTACAACTATCATTCTGTGAATTACACTAAAAATTGTCCTTCAACCTAAAAATCAAACTTCTTGTCCTCGAGACTAAATTTTTCTCTGACTTTTTCCTTGAGCCTAAAAACCCCTTTTAAAATGATTATTAGTTTACATTTGTTATATTAGATCCTAAGATGTTTACACATGTATCTTTAATTAATTAGTATTTATAATTAAGGTTAATGAAAGTTTATACTTAGTTAATTATTTTTAATACTTAGTTATGTATATAAATAAATAATTAAAGAAAACAAAACCAAGTATGATTATAAATAAAACAATATACAAATCAATTATTTGAAAATAACATTTTAGATAATTTAAATGAATTTATAAAAGAGGTTATAAATTACTTGTTACTTATATGAATAAATGTTTCATTTATTAATTGTATTTTAAATTTCATATTAAATTTACAAATCACATTTATTAATCAATATTTTAAAAAGAAATAAAACAAACATTTTTATAACTTATTTTAAATATTCAGACTTAAGTCAAAATATATTTTAAATAAATAAAACATTTGCCTTATGTATTTAAAATCATATAGTTATTTATAAAAATAGTTTTGAAAAGCTTAATCATTAAATAAAGTCATAATTTCCAATTTTCAAAATATTATAATTAAAAAATATGCTATACTAATTTAATTTAAAACCAACTCATTTATTTAAAATATATATAAATACATATACATATTGTAAATAGAAAATAGTTTATTAATTTATTAAAAGATAAATTTACTAATTAATTATTTAATAAAAGAAGATTATTAAATCAATTCAAATTTATTAACAAAATTATTAAATCAATTTAATTTTACACATAGATTGTTAAAAGCCTACCTCGGGCTTAGCCTAGTATGAGCATCATCATCTCCATCCAGCTATCGCATGAATGCAACCAAAGTCATGTGGAACTCCATGGTACTAATGGAATGCCAAATTTCTAAAACATTCCTGAATAGTATATCCATCCCTTCACATAATGTAGTTAGGAAGGAGAGTTGAAAACATGTCCAAGTCATACTGATATCCGAGCTACAACATAAAAGTTATCATCGTTTCAACATTCCAATATATAATCATGCAGTTTATCCAAACATTTGAGTTGTCGAAGCAAACCCTGAACATCCCAATAGCTTGCCTGAGGTAACTTTGAAGCAACCCTATGTAAATCCTGAATCACTTTAGAGTGATCAACATAACATGCAGCTAATAATAGAACAATACGATCAACAAAAGAATTTAACTAACTAAACTAGTAAACAACATTAAACAACATCATTAAGTAAGCAAACAACACAAGAAAACATACAAGGAAAATCATGTAACAAAGTCAGCATACAAAATAACACAACTAAGTAAGAAAAATGAAACAATACAATCAAATAAAGTAATTATATGACCAAACTAATCACTTAATAAATATTAGAACAATGCAAGAAATCCAAAGAAGGAAAGTAACATGACTAAATCAAGTGAGAAATAATGGTCAACATAACAATGCAACCGGCTTAAACAAGGAAAACAACGTAACTGAAACCAAGATATATCCCATATTTTGGAACAAAATGACGTTGCAAGTTCTACTAAAAGGCTATCACAATGGAATCAACCACTAGTTAGCTCAAGAAATTTGCATAACTATGGTCATTGGTTGATTTAATGAAGATTTACGGATATTGATATTTTTATAAAAAGTGGCACAAGACATCATTGTATTTTCCATGTCATCATTAACACATGTCATGATCTTATTAGTATACCTCATCATTACTATATTAAGTATAAAATATTTTCAACCGTATATGTTGCTCTATTTTCTCACAGTTATGATATGGGTCTATCTGCATGGTTCCAGTAGCCATTGGCCAATATCTTGGCCCACACCTTGCCCACATAATTCCAGAAACTAATACCTACGCTCACCTATTTCCAGAAGCCCACACCTTACTTGAGTTGTTAGTCCTACGCCAAAGTAGACCGCCCAACACCAACATACACATGAACCATACAAAGCATATGGTCATCAACAAGTGACGGTGACAATGGGGGCCCGACATGCAAAATAGTCCTCAACAATTGAGCAGCCCAGATAGTTGCCTCATCCATACATCGGATGACCCTGATAAAGTCCTCTCTTGTTCCTTGACAAAGTCCCTCACTCGCCCTCCACATCGATTGCTCGCACCTCCTGAAGCCCCTTTTCTTGGCATAATAAGCTTTGGCTACATGCACCTAAGTGCCCCTTGTCTTGGCATAATAGGCTTTGCTACATGAACCTAAGTGCCCCTTGTCTTAGCATAATAAGCTTTGGCTACATGCACCTAAGTGCCCCTTCAAGAAGCTACGACTGTGTAATTCTCTAAAAAGACTAGCAAATGGGATACTATTTATCCAGCAAGTGTGTCACAATGTGATAACAACTCCTTGTCCTTTGCTTCCACCCAAATAAAGTGCCCTTGCAAAATCACTCCATGATCACATACCACATGTCTTTGACCAAGGCATGCTATAGTATAGACCATCAATTGGTGATCATCTAAGCCACCCAAAATAGATGGCTTCCTAGCTGTCATACATATCAGCTGATCAATGAAATCAACCACTAAAAGCAAATTCTAGACTATGGCATCACGATCTCAGCCATCCAAGTTATCTAACAACAATAAATACAAGCAACTATGCATTTTTACAAGGAGAAAATTTCAAGCTCTCATGCATTTATTTTCTTGTTATTTTCTCTTGTAAACTCAGCCATTATAAGAGAAGCAAAGTAATAAGAAAATCCTCGTAGTGGACATAGATCAACTTAGATCGAACTACTTTAAATCGTGTCTCTTTACACGTTATGCATTTACATCCTTGTTTTTCATTTACGAATCAAGGTATTAGTGAGTAACCTTTACTAATAGCAATTCTTAACTGTAATTTTGATGTCGGCCAAATTTTTAGTCAACATTTTGACGGTAGAAGGAGGTCTCCCCTAAAAACTCCTATTTTTCGTCATTTTTTTCTTTACAAACTCCTCTCTCATTCACGTCATGTAGAACCACAACGAGAATGAAGCCAACAATTCCAATGGTCATGACACTAAAAAAGCCATTGGGCCTAGTACTATATGTCCCATTATGGGGTTAGGCAACGACATGTGCAAAGCATGATAAATGGCTTGACCAGTATAGGGGCGGTTTGCTCGTGACCTCAGGGCCAAATTGAACACTAAAAAACCATGAAATTTTGTTCAATAGTCCTACCAGAAATTAACCGGACCCCAATCCAGGCTACTGTTTCTTGCACGCAAAACATAATGCATGATGCCCATGAGGGGGTTATGTTAGAGACATCCATTGGAGGCGCTCTTGCCCATAACAGAGATATGTGTGCTGCACTGAAGCAAGGTATTCCCATGATGTACCAGAATCCGAATCAGTTTTTATCAAGAGGCATAAGCAAATTGCTGCTTCCCTTCTGTAGAGAGATTATCCACGTTTGATCGTCTTCGGTCAGAGGATTGGGTGCATGGCCTAAGTTTCAACTGCCTAAGTGGTGGTGGATGAGTTAAAAATCCTAACCCAAAGAATCATTGGTCGACTCTCAGTCCCAAAAGGAGCTATCCCCACTTAGATCCCTTATGAGGTGGGCCCACAGTCTATATCGCCCTTGGTTAACAGAAAATGATACCCTACTCTAGTCCACCATCATTGTTCCCTAGGCCTTACCATTGCTGTAGATCTCCATCACCAGCTAGACATCAGGGGAGTCCTCCAAGTAAGGGTTAACACCACCCTCAACACATAAAGGCTGGCCTTCGAGAAGATATGGTAGCCTTGTGACATTATATGAATAGGACCCAAGCCAGAAACACTAAAGGCGAGGGCCTGTCGGACGACAAGAATAAAGAGCCTTTCTCCAAGGATATTCTGAGTGCCTACATCCACCGGAGGTATGCTTTACCTCCCATTGAGATGTATGATAGGAACACAGACCTGTCCAACCATATTACTGCTTTTAATTTAATAACACTTGCCGACCAGATTTCTAGCAATACCAAGTGCTTTCTGTTTCCTACCACACTAATCGGAGCGGCCTCATGCGAGTTCCTTCACCTCCAGGCCAGCAGCATACACTCATGGGCCTAGTTATGCGTCAACTTCAAAACTCGATTCTTCACAACAGAGACCAGGGTCATGATTGTCAGCGAACTAGGCAACATAAAAAAGCCTGAATGGGTCCCTCTAATTGTATGGAACCACTTCAATAATGATTCTACCCTTGCTAGTGGGGAGGATAAGAACATCTTGGTAGTCACCCTATGTTTAGGGGTGAGGTATCGATCCAAAATGTGGAAAGAGTTATTGAAGCAACCAACCTATTCTCTTTGGATTTTTGAACATAATCAAGCCTAGGTACAAAAACTATGCAACTTTGAATCATGACTTAGAAACCATCTATCATGCTACATGAGATCGCATGTCATTTCAGTGGCTACCCCCCTCACAGTTTGGCAAAGGGAGGAGACCGAGGGTAATGGGAAGTACTGTGAGCTCCATCAATTCAATGACCACTTCACCAATCAGTGTCAGCATCTTAAAGATGAAATAAAGTGACTGATTCGCGAAGGTATTCTAGTATAAGAAATAAAACAAGCCAAGCATAGAGTAGCCCAAGCATACCCACCTGTTCAGACATAACGGGCGAACGATAACAACATAGCCACCATCAACATCAAGATATTGTCTATTTGCAAAGGCCAGCATATCGCTGAAAACAACAGTGGTGCTTAAGTCTGTTATAGGAGAGAGCTCATGCCAAACCACCAAATATAACCGGTCGACCTACGAGCTCCAAAGGCTCCCAGGATTGAGGCGGAAGAAACATACATCACTTTCTTTACCAATTATAAGAGAGGGATCAGGATCCTCCATCACATGCCCCCATTACGATCCCATGGTTATTTTAGTCAATGTGGTGAATGCAAAGGTGCACCGAGTCTTCATTTATGGGGCTTATTTGGTCGATGTAATGTTCAAATCTGTAATGAACAAGATGAAGCTTCCCACATCCAGCCTCCCTCCTTGTGCATTGTCCATTCATGGATTTGGGGATGTTGGCATAGTACATCTAGGGACAACTTCACATTTTGTCACTTTCGGTCAAGAACCCCTTGGGGTTGAAATTTAGGTAAACATTGTTGTACTAGACTACTCGTCCGATTATTATATCTTAATTAGTAGACCAAGATTTGGATTCAATCGTAGCCTGTCAGTGGTTCACAATGAAGTATATAGTCAAAGGAAGGATAGGATGCATCCACTACAAACTGCAGGCCACCAAACACTGCTAAAACATATCGCTACATCAGTTAAAAAAGTGTGATGTCCGGCTCTAGTAACAAGATTATCAAAGTGTGAAATCGCTTTCTAATAGCATGGATAAAAGACCATGGAAGGGGCGATCACTCATGCATGCTAATTTGTGTCAATGTAGATGCATTACAATACCTGATCAAATCTGAATAATACATGTCCCATCTCGACAAAATGCAACATATACAAGTTGAGGACTGCATAATACACTATTGGAGACACTTGCAATCGAAGAAGCAATTGATATCAGTCTCATGAAAATAGAATAATTGATTGGGAATCTGATGTCTCATGAAGTTCAATTGCAAGGAAGAAGAGAAAATAATGCTACAGAAAAGAAGTCATTAGCATTCAATGCAACAATTGAAGATTCGAAACTAGACAGTGATGAGGAGATTGCCTTCATGACAAGAAATTTTCGAAAATTCCTAAAATATAGAAAAATGAATAATTACCGTGATGTCCCGGAAATTTAGGCAATATTTACTTAATAATTTCCATTAACAATTATTTCAAAATGTGAAATATTGATTTAATAATCTAATTCAAAAATAAATTATCTTTTGAAAACTAATAATTATTTCGTTTGACAAATGTTATCTTTTCAAAATTTATAATAATGATAATTTAATTTGGGAATCTTATTCTTTTCAAAGTATAAAAATATTTAAATGATAAAATTTATCTTTCTAAGCTAATTTAAAAGATATTCTATTTATAATGTATATATGTGTATACATTGTAAATAGGGAGTTTGATTTTAATTTAAATTTAAATTTAATAAGAATGTTTTCAAATATATATATATATATATATATATATATATACACACGTATATATGTATATATTGTGAATGGAAGATTTGATTGAATTTAATATAGAAACTTTTCAAAAGCTTATTTTAAAAATCTATCTTATATTTTCAAAGGTAATTAAAATAAATATTTATTTTGTTTAAATTATATAATAGTTTAAATTGTATGTTATAATAAAAGTTTATTTTGTTTTCTTTTAAAAATAGCTTTGAAATAGGCTTGGTTCATATACATTAAAGTACAATGTTTTAGTTGAAACTTTGAAATAAGGTACAATTCAATATCTTTTTCTTTTTAAATTTTCTTTCTTGAAAATTTAGCTTTGAAATTATATATTTTAAAATATACAAATAAACATTTAGATATGTAATTGTATAAAGGAAATTTATATGTAAACATTTAAAGGCTAAGTAGAAATAAACATTTAAAAACATGATAACATAAATAAGAAATGAATTTTTTTTTAAACCATTTATAAAATTAAGAAATTATTTTAATATTAAAATGTAATATGTGTAAGGTTATTATACCATGAGAAAGACAATTGTAAATCATTCTACAACCTAATGTAACAAGTGGCAATATTAATTTATTTTTGAAAATAATTATTTATAAATATAGATAAGAAAAACTTGGAAAAATCATGTGAGTTCAATCTTTCTTCTCTTCAAAACTAAACTGAAAATCAGATTTAAAGAAAAGTTCAAAAAAACAAATACAACTTGAGTTCAAAAATCTGCAATCATTTTTCAAGTTTCAACTTCAAAGAGAAGATCAACTCAAACACTAAGCAAAGGAAAAATGGAGGTCAGCTGCAAAAATTTAAATCAACTACAGCAAGCAAGTAATTCAACTTCAGTAATCAAAATTGGAAGCAAACTCACCAGATTCAACTAACAAATCAGCAAGTTCAACAAGAAAATTCAATTCAAACAGGAAATTCAAATTTAGCTGTTACAGGAAAACAATGCTCTCTGCTTCTTCATAGGTGAGTAAACTTTTGTTTTTAAAAACAGTTTTTTTTTCTTAAAATCTGGATGAACCTTATTGCATGTGTGGTAATATAGTCTCTAATGATTGCTTGAGTTTGAATACCAATGTGTGTATATGAGTATAATATTGCCTGCATATTTGTTTATGGATATTGTATTTTGTTGCTCTGTTGTTGACAACAGACCCATCTTTATCACAAATAAATTCATATCTCACTATATAATTAAAATTTGACTTTGATTACTAAAGAGAAATTGTTAATAACATTGTGTTCTTGCTTTTAAAAATAGATTCAGGTAAATATATTTGTTTAATACTTTATAAAGTTTAAAGTTACAGTGAAAAATCAGAAAGTGGGAAAATTCAAACTTGATGATTCGTAAATTCACCAATATAGTTTGACTTGCTTTCGAATACTAGGAATTTTAATGGCTAAACCATGATTTTTAAGTTAGTATTGGAGGGGGTATTTGGTGTCGCTCAGAAAAGGATTTCTGGGTCTTTTCTGATGATTGTTGCGTTCGTGAGGGCTGGAATTGCTATCGGAGGTGGCGTAGGAGTAGAGGACCAAGAGAAAAATGTCTGATGGAATTCAAGGTCGACGTGGTGATGGCAAATTGAAGGAATAGGGTTTGGACCTGATTTGAGTCGTCTTTCTTCTCGAGGGTACTGCTGCCTCCCCAGAATTTTGGAGGTTATCGGAGTTGTGGGAAAGGGTTCAGGGAAGGTTGATGAATGTTTTGACCCTAGTTTCGCATCGTACGGCGGTCGGCAGTGTTTGATTGAGGTGGGTTTTGGTCATCGTTGTGTTTCTGGCGAGTCGATTTTCGCTCGTTTTCGATTTGAGGTTTTACGCAGTTTTTGGTTGATCGGAATCGAATCAGGGGTTGTTCGTCGATGCGATGGAGATGGTGTCGATGGTCAGGGGCCGGTGGATGAAGCGTGCATGTGCACGGTGGCCAGGGCGTGTGCCTAGATTTGAGTTTGGGGAAGAAGGGGTGTGCTCAGGTGTGTCTTCGTGTTGACGCAGGCGTGACTCGAAGTGCTATTCGAGAATGTCTCGAAGTATCTGTTGAAGTGGCCTCGGGTCAATGGTTGGTTTCAGGTTTTATAACCTGACAGTGGTAAGTTTTAAATGAAATTTAAATTTAAAGTAGGATTTAAAACAAGGGTTTCAAATTCAAAGTTTAAGTTTGGATTCAAATGAACTTTTGAATCCTAAGTTTTAAAATGAAAATTTTAAATTTAAAGCAAGATTTAAATCAAGTTTTAAATCAAGTCTAAATATGGATTCAAGTTTACTATGAATCCAAATCTTGAATTTAAATCAGTTTTGTAAATTTAAATGTTGAACAAGTTTAAATGTTTTAAAGTAGATTTTAAAAGTGAATTTGTTTTCAAATAAATGTTTAAACTTGATAAAATTCTTTATAAAAGGTTTCCTTTAATATTTGAATGAAAAGTTATGAAGTGTTTAACTTAAATTTGGAAGTTAAATAATCAATTTATTTTAAAGCTTGATTTCTTTTAATAAAATTAAGTAATTTAGTTTAAACTTTTTCTTATATAAGTATCTTACATAAGTAATGAATGTTCTTTACATTTATTTTAAGGTTTATAAATTTATTTAAATTTAGATAAATGTTTAAATAGTTAAACATTTTGAATCTTAAATTCAAAATGGAATTTGGATTTAAATTAGAAGTGTATTGTTTTAAATTCACTTGAATGTTAATGAAGTCATAAATAAAGTAAATGAATTGTCTTAGAAATAATTAAGATAATAAAAGAATTTAATTTATAAGAGAATTAAGGAATGACTTATTTATTTGATTTTAAATTAGAGATGGTTAATAATGATCAATCTAAGATAAATTTCTTAAGAAAGTAATTAAAGAAAATGTTATTAGTTAATAAAGATAATTATCTAAGGATTATTAAATAATTAATGTGATTAATTTTGATAATTAATTAGATTAATTAATTGAAGATAATCAATTGTAAATTGTTAAGCATAATTACTTGATAAAAGTAATCAAGGGATTAGTTACTTATTGAAATTAATTGTGATAATGTGATTAGTTTAAGTTAATTAATTTAGTTTAATTAATTTAAGAAAATCATTTGATCATTTAATAAGAGTAATTACTTAATGTAATTAATGGAGCATAATTACTTAGGGAAGTAATAAATGATAATTACTGGAATGTAATTAGTGAAAGATGATTTATAATGAAGTAATTTGGGTAATTACTTTTGTAATTAATCAAGGGATTAATTAATGAAGATAATTAATAATGGAATAATTAATTTGTTAATGAGTAATTAAGGGTAGTTAATTACTGGATTGATATTAATCAAGGGTGATTAATAATTGTATTTTAAATTTTAGATTAATTACTAAATGTGATTAATTTAAATAAAGTAACTAATTTAAATATAAATTAGAGATCACTAATTAATATAATTAATGATGTAATTAAGAATTGTTTAATTAAGGAATAATTAATAATAAAGTGATTAATTAATGTAATTAATTAAGGATAAATGTAATTAATTATAGTTAATTAATAAATGAAGTAATTAAATGTTAATTACTAAATGATTAAGGTTAATTAATTTGTGAAATTATTTAAAGACTAATTACTTATTGTAATTAGAGAATGATTAATCAAAGGTGTTTAATCAAGGTGAATACTTAGAGAATGATTAATTAACTAGATTATAATTAATTAATGGATATATAAGTAGGATTTATAGATGTAGTAATTAATTTAATTTACTTTAAATTAATTAGAGATAGAAGTAATTAATTTAATTCATTTTAAATTAATTATAGATGGTAGTTAATAAATCATTGCTTATGGATGATATTGTTATTTCATTGAATGGTTGTGATCTCAGTAATGAGATTAGTAATATCTATATGATATGGATGCTTAGTTAAAATATGATAATACGGATTATCTGTTTGTGATGATTATCTGTTTTTGATGATAATACGGATTATCTGTTTATGATGAAAATGTGATTATCTATTGTGATATGTGAATTATCTATCTGTGTGTATATAGATAATGATGAATTGAATTGTTTTAACTTTAAAATCACTTGGACATTAAGATGGCGTTTGGATTTCGATGAGACCGGGATCGGGTTTCCAAATTTGGAATTCCGAAAACCACATCGATCCAAATTAAACGTTAGGTCGTGAATCTCAAGTGAAGAGTGAAGATTCGAGGTGTAAGGACTATTCGTGTTAATACCCTGAGGGTGATTCCAATACGAGTTTAACGGAGGTAGTACTTTTAGGTTCGAGATGAAGATTCAGAGTGCAAGGACTATTGTCATTAACTCTGAAGGTGATTCCAAAATGAGTGTAGCGAAATAGTGCCTTCGGTTTCGTTCGAACCCGAAACGAACTTGTATGAATTGAATGCTTTCAGAACATCGTCAGGTGGACAATGAGCATTCTAAGGTTGATGTGTCCTATAAAAGTAAGTGTAGCTCAAGCCTCATTAACCGAGAATGACTAAAATAGGGAAAGTGCAGCAAGGCTAAGTGGGTGATGCCCAAGTAGGACGAGATTTACCCCGTCTAGAGGTCCCTTTTTATTCAGTTGTGTGGGCAGTTGGCGACGGCCATCTGCGGGGTCGTCTTGTTCGGGACAGTCCAGTAAGGGATGGTTCCAGCTTTGTATTGCAGGGGAGTTAGGGTGGATCCTCGGTACGATGATCTAGGCCACGTACTGTGATGGGCGGTACCCCAGTAGCCCTGCCATTGATGGAAACCCATTATTCCTACGTGCCTTTTACGGTTTTGATTGTATTACCCACTTTCGTGGCTAGTAGCTGGAATTTAATGAATGTAACAATTTTGGCTATTTTCTATTTATTTGAAAACCCTAGACCCTATTATAATATCACTGGATTTCCTATCAAATGTTTTGGTTAGCGTAAGGTTAATTTTTTTCCATGTTTATTTGTGGGAAGTCTTACGTGATACCTTTTGTTTTCAAAGGATTTTCAAAGCTAAGCAACTTTAAACCCGTTTACTCACACCAGACCCATGTCTGACCCAAGTGTTTATTTTTTGTTTTATTAAACTCTTGGGTACTCATATTATGTATGAGTAGTCAAGGGATTCAAGATTGCTTTGACGAGTTCTGGAGGAGAAATGGAGCAGGAGGCTTCAGCGTGTAGATATATAGTGGTTCTGCTGTGCTAGTGTTGAATCTTTATCTTTGTATTGTACTTGAGTTGTAATTGCTAGACATGTGTTTATAACTGTCTAGTTTGTGTTGTATTAGCTGTATAACTCTAATGTATATGATACTATGTAATATCTTATGTAATATAATATAATTTATTCGTTCCGCTGTGAGATTCTGATGTTGTTTGTTTCTTTCTTTTCTATCCCTTTCTTTCTTCTTAATGATGCGTCTTTCTGTGGAATGAAAGGCGGGTCGTTACGTTGTGGTATCAGAGCGCTAGGTTGAGCGAATACCTAGGCTCTAGGCTGGTGTCTGTCTTGAGAGAACGTATTTGTAATTTTGAATATATATATATATATATATATATATATATATATATTTCATTGGGTTACCTGTTCGGGTTTTTCAATATAAGTTCTAGAGGTAGGAGAGGTAGTGGTGTATGTAGCACGACTACCACTAGTGGTAGAATCTGAGTAATTAAGGTTGGAAGTGAATCTGCTAGGGCAGTATTGGGCATCTTAAGTAGTTTTTTAGTTTGGTATGAAGGATTTCACTGATCTCTAAAGGAAATATTTTCAAGGTTCGGAGTTCATCTTTAGAATGTAAGCTTGGTTGAGCTCGGATGAGCGGATTTTCTAGAGTTTGGATCAGTTGGAGGTGCAGAAGCCAGCGATGGCATCTTGGCAACCTTAGGAAGGAGTTCTGCCTGAATTGGAGTTCGAGACTCAGTTTGACAAGATATTTGTGCTTGGTTTGAAGTTGAGTTTCCTGAGATATTTCTGTCTATACTGAAGGCTATATTATGGAAGTAGCTGATGTAGCTTTGTTATTCGATGAGCTTTTGAATAAGAAAGTCTTTGGTAGCAGTAGCAGCTCGGAGGTGTTGAGTATGCTACAGGACAGTCTCTTGGCTTAGCAGTATTCTAAGAGGTGGAGTCCGGAGGCAGTAGAGTGGCCTATTTCTTCGATGGTTCAGGAGTTTCTATGATTCTTCTATCAATAGAGCAGGCAAATGGTGAAAGCTTGTCCATTTCTTCTGTAAGCTCGGCTGGGTGTGATGTTTGTGGTTGAAGGTGGACCACTAGTTTCTTCTTTGGTTAGAGGCTTAAGCTGTTCTGATTTGTGAAGAAAGAATGGTTTCTTGGAATCTGAACTAAGTAGAATCGCAAAAATGACTTGCGATGGTTCAGAAGTTCTCTTAGTAATCTTTGTTTGGATTGAAGCATCTCTAGAGGATGTTAGAGTTATCGAAGTGGTTTGATATTTTTCGGATATCTTCGAAGGAGTTAAGGTTTGCATCCACATCAGAAGATTTGACTTATGTATCGACTTGGTTCTTGGAGCTTTACCGGTGGTTCAGCCTAGTAGGAAGGAGGTTCTTTGAGTGGGAGAGGTTTTTTGTGAAGCAGTCAGGATTGATCGGATCTAGTTTTCTGGTTGAATTTTTGTTGTGGTGTTTGTGACCGAATCAGATAGGTCGCTGAAATTTTATGGAATTTGATGAACAATGTTTCCGAGATGAGTTGATCAAGTCTATACTTGTGTTCATCAACAGCATTCTCATCTTCCTCAAATCAGAGTTGTGCAGCGGAAGCATGGTGGCATCTATTCCAGAATAAAAGCAACACCCGATTCAGTGGGAATTTGTGTTTTGTCTTAGATCAGAGGATTTCTATAGGAAATTCATTTTGGATCTGGAAGTTTGGTTGTCTTGTGCATCTGTTCTGTTTTCCAAATAGGAGTAGTATGTTTGAAGTCTTCTGATATTTGTGTAGTAGAGTTTGTGTGGTGGATTTTGATGGATTTTGGAAGAACTATCTTGTTGAGTAGGATCTAGAGATCGTTTATTTCTTTGTCCAGATTTGTTTCAGGAAGCATCTGCTAAGATTGGATTGATCTAGAAGGTTGAAGACAACCTAGGATCGACAAGAGAGATTTTTGGATAAGAGGCAAAGGAATTTAGAATTTGAAGTCGGAGATTTGGATTTCAAAATTTGAAAATATAATTTTGGATAAATTTTTCTTCGATCATAAGAGCTATAAGATTGGGTAAGGCTAGACGTTAGCTTAGAAGAGTATTGGATCTTTCTGTATTCTCTTAAGGGTTAAGTGTTTGGTCTACAAGATTGAATTGCCAGTTCGGACGGCTGGGACTCATTATATGTTTCACGTATCTCTGAGGAAGTACGTGTGTGGTCTATCACTGGTTTTAGAACCAGTAGTTCTGGGAGATTTGAAAGTTGAACCGGACTTGTCTGTGGTCCAGTATTCTGTTTAGACTTGTAGATCTAGATACATAGGAGCTCTAGATCTGAGTGATGTAGCCAGTTTAGATTCTGTAGGGCGAGTATCCCGGTGTTTGTACATGGGAAACTCTAGGGAATCCTATCCAGAATTTTGTGTAGATAGTTAGAATTGTTTGTTTGAATTGGTTGCTATGGTTGCTAGTATTTGGTTGATAGCATATGCTTGCTATTTTAAAATTAAAATCTGTATGATATTATTAAATTATCTTTGCTTTTAAATTTCGGGGACGAAATTCATTTAAGGGGGGAGGAATGTGATGTCCCGAAAATTCAGGCAATATTTATTTAATAATTTCCATTAATAATAATTTCAAAATGTGAAATATTGATTTAATAATCTAATTCAAACAGAAATTATCTTTTGAAAACTAATAATTATTTAATTTGACAAATGTTATCTTTTCAAAATTTATAATAATGATAATGATAATTTAATTTGGGAATCTTATTCTTTTCAAAGTTAAAAATATATAAATGATAAAATTTATCTTTCTAAGCTAATTTAAAAGATATTCTATTTATAATGTATATATGTGTATACGTTGTAAATAGGGAGTTTGATTTAAATTTAAATTTAAATTTAATAAGAATGTTTTCAAATATATATATATATATATATATATATATATTGTGAATGGAAGATTTGATTGAATTTAATATAGAAACTTTTCAAAAGCTTATTTTAAAAATCTATCTTATATTTTCAAAGGTAATTAAAATAAATATTTATTTGTTTAAATTATATAATAGTTTAAATTGTATGTTATAATAAAAGTTTATTTTGTTTTCTTTTAAAAACTGTTTTGAAATAGACTTGGATCATATACATTAAAGTACAGTGTTTTAGTAGAAACTTTGAAATAAGGTATAATTCAATATCTTTTTAAATTTTCTTTCTTGAAAATTTAGCTTTGAAATTATATATTTTAAAATATACAAATAAACATTTAGATATGTAATTGTATAAAGGAAATTTATATGTAAACATTTAAAGGCTAAGTAGAAATAAACATTTAAAAACATGATAACATAAATAAGAAATGAATTTTTTTTAAAAACCATTTATAAAATTAAGAAATTATTTTAATATTAAAATGTAACATGTGTAAGGTTATTATACCATGAGGAAGACACTTGTAAATCATTCTACAACCTAATGTAACAAGTGGCGAGGAGGAAGGGTTAAGGATTTACCCGGTATAAGATATCACATTGTTCGAGGAACCCTAGATGCTGTCGGAGTAAAGGATCGTCAACAAGGGCGTTCTAGTGCGTTTTAGATTCTTATCCAAGACTTGTATCATTTGATGATACCATGTGAATCGCTAGAAACATGCGAAGTGTATGGCTAACCCAATAACGAAAGTTTCGTAAGGGGACTCGAGCAGGCTACCATGAGACAAAAGATCTTCTTTCTAAAGGAGATTCAATTCGGAACTATTATAATTGTAAACCACGATCGAATCTATGGAAGCATTGGTTTATACATTCCTTTTAGTCTCGACTTTAGGGATAATTTTTTTCGCTATCTTTTTTCGAGAACCACCTAAGGTTCCAACTAAAAAATAATGAAATAATTTTTCATTATAGAAACTGAAGTAATGGGCTCTCATATCAAGAGGCTCATTACTTCAACAAGTCTAGTCTCCGTGTTCCTCGAATGGATCTCTTAGTTGTTGAGAGGGTTGCCCAAAAGGGGCCCGGACCAAACCAAGAACGGAAACAGATTCGACTCACTCTCGTATGAAGAACCTTACCTGGGCGGTTCGGCCTTCCTCCGGGCGCCTGTTGTTCCCAAAAAGACGCACGGAAGAGGTATGGTATGCCCAGTGCGTGGAGGATCCGTTGAGAGAGTCCATTGTCTCGGTAGGGAACAGTACCATCGCAAGCACCTATTGTAAGAAATGCGAACAAGTCTGATCAGAAGCAGCACAAGGAAGGTGTGAAGCTGTGTCCGGGTATATGCCGATGTGACTTTACACCGACCCGATCACGATTGAAGCGTATTTCGTGTCCCCAAAGAGACCGCAAAATCACCCTAATTGAATAGTAAAGTTTCACATCGTAGTGTAATCTCAACTAGATATTAGGTCACCGGAAACTACCCAACCAACATTCTTGGATCAAGTCGATGAACTCTGCGATCCAAATCCAATGTGAATGTTGATTCCCAATCTCGAACCTAAGCGACCATATAAATGTTAGATCCTGGTTTCCTACTGATGGTCTAGCTATTCCCGGTATTTAGTTCCAGCTACACTTGTTTTGTTGATGAGCGAACTGCAGGCTCTATGAAAGGAATAGAAAGAATCTTGCTTCTGTTGACTCGCCCGAAGCTACTCTACTAGTTTCCTTATCGAAGCGGGAGAGAATGTTTATACTGGGCGAATAAGTTCTTTCTGAATTAGAAGATTTGAGTTCTGAGTTATGACTGGGCTAACACTTTTTCTTGTCCAGTTATTGAACTTGTTATCTTTCATAAAATAAAGAAGCATGGCTCGGCTATCCCACCTAGCTGAGCCAGAACAGAAAAAAACAATATATATAAAGAAAAAAATCTTAACTAAGTGGGGTCATAAAAAGAACAGGTTCCAAATCGCGATCGATTCCTTTTTCAAATCCTGCTGCAGCTGCACGGGCCCTTCCCGCATGCCACAAATGACCCACAAATAGAAAAAATCCTAGAACAAAATGAGAGGTAGCTAACCAACTTCTAAGAGAGACATAATTAACTGCATTAATTTATTTTTGAAAATAATTATTTATAAATATAGATAAGAAAAACTTGGAAAAATCATGTGAGTTCAATCTTTCTTCTCTTCAAAACTAAACTGAAAATCAAATTTAAAGAAAAGTTCAAAAACCAAATACAACTTAAGTTCAAAAATCTGCAATCATTTTTCAAGTTTCAACTTCAAAGAGAAGATCAACTCAAACACTAAGCAAAGGAAAAATGGAGGTCAGCTGCAAAAATTTAAATCAACTACAGCAAGCAAGTAATTCAACTTCAGTAATCAAAATTGGAAGCAAACTCACCAGATTCAACTAACAAATCAGCAAGTTCAACAAGAAAATTCAATTCTAACAGGAAATTCAAATTTAGCTGTTACAGGAAAACAATGCTCTCTGCTTCTTCATAGGTGAGTAAACTTTTGTTTTTAAAAACAGTTTTTTTCTTAAAATCTGGATGAACCTTATTACATGTGTGGTAATATAGCCTCTAATGATTGCTTGAGTTTGAATACCAATGTGTGTATATGAGTATAATATTGCCTGCATATTTTTTTCTGGATATTGTATTTTGTTGCTCTGTTGTTGATAACAGACCCATCTTTATCACAAATAAATTCATATCTCACTATATAATTAAAATTTGACTTTGATTAGTAAAGAGAAATTGTTAATAACATTGTGTTCTTGCTTTTAAAAATAGATTCAGGTAAATATATTTGTTTAATACTTTATAAAGTTTAAAGTAACAGTGAAAAATCAGAAAGTGGGAAAATTCAAACTTGATGATTCATAAATTCACCAATATAGTTTGAAGTGCTTTCGAATACTAGGAATTTTAAAGGCTAAACCATGATTTTTAAGTTAGTATTGGAGGGGGTATTTGGAGTTGCTCAGAAAAGGATTTCTGGGTCTTTTCTGATGATTGTTGCGTTCGTGAGGGCTGGAATTGCTATCGGAGGTGGCGTAGGAGTAGAGGACCAAGGGAAAAATGTCTGATGGAATTTAAGGTCGATGTAGTGATGGCAAATTGAAGGAATAGGGTTTGGACCTGATTTGAGTCGTCTTTCTTCTCGATGTGTATATAGATAATGATGTGATTATCTATTGTGATATGTGAATTATCTGTGTGTATATAGATAATGATGAATTGAATTGTTTTAACTTTAAAATCACTTGGACATTAAGATGACGTTTGGATTTCGATGAGACCGGGATCGGGTTTCCGAATTTGGAATTCCGAAAACCACATCGATCCAAATTAAACGTTAGGTCGTGAATCTCAAGTGAAGAGTGAAGACTCAAGGTGTAAGGACTATTCGTGTTAATACTCTGAGGATGATTCCAATACGAGTTTAACGGGGGTAGTACTTTTAGGTTCGAGATGAAGATACAGAGTGCAAGGACTATTGACGTTAACTCTGAGGGTGATTCCAAAATGTGTGTAGCGAAATAGTGCCTTCGGTTTCGTTCGAACCCGGAACGAACTTGTATGGATTGAATGCTTTCAGAACATCGTCAGGTGGACGACGAGCATTCTAAGATTGATGTGTCCTATAAAGGTAATCGTAGCCTTAAGCCTCATCAACCGGGAATGGCTAAAACAGGGGCGGTGCAGCAAGGCTAAGTGGGTCATGCCCAAGTAGGACGAGATTTACCCCTGTCCAGAGGTCCCTTTTTATTCGGCTGTGTGGGCAGTTGGCGACGGCCATATACGAGGTTGTCTTGTTCGGGACTGTCCAGTAAGGGATGGTTTCGGTTTTGTATTGCAGGGGAGTTAGGGTGGCTCCTCGGTACGGTGATCTAGGCCACGTACTGTGACGGGCGGTACCCCAGTAGCCCTGCCATTGATGGAAACCCATTCTTCCTACGTGCCCTTTACGGTTTTGATTGTATTACCCATTTTCGTGGCCAGTAGCTGGAATTTAATTAATGTAACAATTTTCGGTTATTTTCTATTTATTTGAAGACCCTAGACCCTATTATAATATCACTGGATTTCCTATCAAATGTTTTGGTTAGCGTAAGGTAAAAACCTTTCTATGTTTATTTGTGGGAAGTCTTACGTGATACCTTTTGTTTTCAAAGGATTTTCAACGTTAAGCAACTTTAAATCCGTTTACTCACACCAGAACCATGTCTGACCCAAGTGTTTATTTTCTGTTTTATTAAACTCTTGGGTACCCATATTATGTATGAGTAGTCAAGGGATTCAAGATTGCTTTGACGAGTTTTGGAGGAGAAATGGAGCAGGAGGCTTCAGCGTGTAGATATATAGTGGTTCTGCTGTGCTAGTGTTGAATCTTTATCTTTGTATTGTACTTGAGTTGTAATTGCTAGACATGTGTTTATAACTGTCTAGTTTGTGTTGTATTAGCTGTATAACTCTGATGTATATGATACTATGTAATATCTTATGTAATATAATATAATATAATTTATTCGTTCCGCTGTGAGATTCTGATGTTGTTTGTTTCTTTCTTTTCTATCTTCTCTCTTTTCTATCCCTTTCTTTCTTCTTAATGATGCGTCCTTCTATGGAATGAAAGGCGGGTCGTTACAATTACAATAGAAATGATCAAAGGAATTTCGGAAATAATATGGAGAACGTCAACAGTGATAGATGCTACAATTGCAATAAGGTCAGGCATTATAGAAAAGATTGTCCGTATATAGATAAACAGCTATTCCCTCCAAAAAATGACTCATCAAGGAAAAGAAAGAAAGCATTCACAACTACTCTTGATGACTCGGATTCATCATATCCAGTGACGATGAAAATAAGACGAATAGTTCAAATCCGTGTTTCACTACTATTCATGAATCAGATGACGGTAGGTGTATGGATCTAAAAATAGGTACATATTTACATTATTTTTTATTTTTCTTGTTTGAATGGATGCTTGTTTGTTTTCTTGATTGTTTTAAAATTCCTTGAATTTTTAAATTCAAATCTATCCCTTGAAATTTGAATTTTAAATTCAAAAATAATATCATTTTAAATATCAAAATATTAATATTTAAGTATTATTATATTTAATGTTATCACAGGAATTATATAATTAGAATATAGGATACAATATATATATATATATATATATATATATATATATCTGTGTGTGTGTGTGTGCGTGTGTGTGTATTAGGAATTAGGAATAGAAACTTGTCTTTTGATTCAATAGGCACATGTCGACATACCCTAATACCCCATGTCCACGTGCCCCTCAGAATTTGATTTCAAAATTTGAATTCAAACTTCTGAATTTCCCTCCATCTTTTCATCAACTTCAATGCCCTAGAAAGATGTCTCTTGATCAGAGAACATGTCTATAGAATCTCTATTTATCTCACTCTCCTTATCATCACTTTTCACTTTTATTTCATATTTCAAACTTATCTTCAACTCCTCTCAAACTTCTTCAATGGCCTCTTTCTTCTAACACCATTAGGCTTCCTAAATCTGTGAAAAACTTTCTTTTTAATGACCCGGAAGCTATCAAAGCTTGCATCAACTATGTAAACTTTGGTAAAATTCATACGGGAAAATTTGCTATTTTTGACGATTTTCCTTCTTATGAAATTGAAAATATTTTTCAACAATGTTCTGTTCTTAGTTTAATTGATAACAAACAAAATAATTTTGTATGTTATCCAAATCTTATTAAGATGTCTTATGCGAATTTGAATCATTGTTTTTATGATAGGGAAGAAGGACAAATTTGGAGTAGTGTTAAAGAAACACAAATTGTTTTGGATTGTGAAATTTTAGGAAATATTTTAGGATGTAAGTATATCGGAATGAATCTCTCGGAATTTAAAATCAATGAAAACGATCGAGAGACATTTCATCACATCTTTGAATGGGATGACAATTTCGAATTCAAAAATCGTTATTTTCATCCAAAAGCAAGAATTGTTAATCTTCTTATTCAGCACACTCTTATACCAAGATCGGGAAACTACAACAACCCGACTTTAAAATTTGCAAAGCTCTTTTTGCAAATTTTGAAAATTATGATATTAATTGGGCTCAAGTTATTTTGGATGTGCTAAGGCCCAAGAATTTTACTATGGGTGAAAACACATTATATCATGGAATTTATCTCACTCGGATTTTTAATTACTTTAGAGTTGATTTCAAAAGGGAAGAATTTATAACTAGAAAAGTGTTCAACCATGGAAACATTTTCCTTATGTAAATTCCATTAGTGTTTCAACCATATGAAACACTTACGGAAAAAGAAAAAAGGCTTGCTCATGAAGAAATGGAAGAAACGGAGGAAGAAGAAGAATGCGAGGAAGAGGAAGGAATGGAAATTAAAAAGGAGGAAGAAGAAGATCAAGATACCTCCTTAGAAAGTATTGAATATCCTACTAATCCCACTAATCCATCCAACAAAACCATTCTCAATAATCAAAGAATTATAGTGGAAAATCAAAAGACATTTAAAAGATCTATGAGTAAGAAAATGGATAAGATTTCCACTAAAATCCACAAGTTCTTCGGGAAAATTAGTAGAAAGCTTGGACTATCATCTTTTTCGTCTTCATCTAACTAGTTTTAGTTCATGTTGTCTTAAGGTCTATCTTTGTATTTCCTTTATTTTAGTTAATATTATATTATCTTATGTAATGTTGACTAGAATTATTAATGGAATCTTTCACTTCCTGTTATTCAACTTCACTTGTCTCTGTAATTTCTTGTTTTTATATTATACAAATTTTAATTTAACAAATTTGTCCACAATATTCAAAACAAACCAAATTTTCATTTTAAGCAGAGGCATGTCGACATACACCATCCCCCCATGTCGACATCCAACGGGCAACAAATAGTTACACTTTCAAATTTCATTTTCATGTAACTAACTTGTGTCTATTCATTTCAAATGACTTTCTACTCCTATTTATATCCATTTCTTCCAGAATAAATTGTAAAACTTCATCTCTAATCAATCTCTTTCATAGTTCTTCCTATTTCTTGAATTACGGCTTCTCCGATTAAGAATCTAAGTGATAATCTTGAAGAAACTCTCACTCTCTTCAACAATATTCTTACATTCATACTTCGTAATCAGCCTCACTTAGAATTGAATCAAATACAGATGATCAAGGAGCAAGAGAGGCATTTCGGTGCCCTTCATGGGATGATCTCAACCCTTAACAAGGACGATCTCGATGGAAATCCACCAGTCACTCTCGATAAAGATAAAGAAGAATGGGATGCCATCAAAGCAGACCCTATCTTTGGAGAAGATAGATGGGTGGAAGTACCAAGGAATGTCTAGTCATTTTGTTTGTTATTTGTTTGATTTGATTGATGTGTTTTAAATTTGATTGACTTAACTTATTTCGTATGGTTTATGTTTGGATTGAATAATTACCGTAAATATGATTGGTTAATGATTGATTTACTTTTTGGATTACACCTACGATCACACTTAGCACTTATTACCCTTATATATGGTTTACCCTATTTTATTATGATTGATTGTCTTATAACAAGTTCAGGAATTTTTAAGAAGTTTTTGTTGATGACAAAGGAGGAGAAGTTATAAAATAATAGTTGGTTTGGAGTAAGGGGGAGTTATGGTATGATAAGTATATTTTATAGATACAGGTTGTCATCATCAAAAAAGGGGAGATTGTTAGGAACTGAGATGTTGGTTTTGATGACAATAACCTTTTTAACTTATCTTATTATAAAATATATACTAACACCGTTGTCTATATATATATATGCAGGATATATAGATATATATATGTAGGTATTGATTACTAAAGACTGATCAGTATAAAGACTCAAGACTCAAGATTGAAGACTCTAGAGTATCCATATCAAGATTTCAAGACATGTGTCTATTTTTTGTTAAAACTTCATAATAGAATGGAAATATTCATTCCGAATTTCATTTAGGATGGAACCCAGTTCTACCTTCTTAGTGGCTTAGAAACCCACGACAAGTAGCTTACAAACCTATGAAAAGTGGCTTACAAACCCACGAACATCCTGATTTTGTACAAGTTCTCGAGTCCTGATGTGATGAGATATTCTACAGAAGAAGCTTACGAAACTACTTCAAAATGGTTTTTCAAAATGATTTTCAAAACTGTTTTCCAAAATGTTTTAGCCTTAAAAATTATCTTTTCAAATGATTTTCAAAAAGATGTTTTAGCCTTAAAATATTCTTTGCTTTTGTTTTTAAATAAACTCTTGTTTTTACTCCAGAATCATTTTATCTTGTTTTCCTTTCAATATACTTTTCAAAACAAATGTTACATTGTTTTTTAACATAGGGATGTGACATCATGGGATACCCCCATGTCGATATGGTGGCCGTTGAATTCAAAAGTTTCAATTTTTAAAAGAAGCGTCTATTTGTTTAAATCTCTTCACGAATGGTTATGACCGTTGGTGCTTTATAAATAGCCTTCAAAAATGAATTTTTTAACCAACTAATTTCATATTTTCTTCACTTCTTCTTCTCCACAAATCCATATCCTAAAATTTTCATATTTTTAAGATCATGTCGAAATTCCGCCGAATTCTTAAGTGAAGCAAATTAGAATCTCATTCTTGTTTGATTCTCTGCTCTCTCTCGAAGATCAAAGTGCTATTCAGAGTTATAGGATCAATTTGTAATCAAAAGTTTATCGAGTCTCTCTATAAGGTGTGGTTGTGCCTGGAAATCAATTGGGTAATCTTGTGGCTCGTAAATCAAGAGAGTTTGCCCCAGACTCGTGAGACAGGAGGGTACCTCAAGACCTTTAGAAATTGGGGAATGTAATCTCGACATTGGTATAATAAAAATCTGTATGAGATGGTTTGCCTTGGTACAGGACTGGATGTAGGGTAACTCCAAACTAGTATAAAATCCGGTATATTCTTTCCCCTTACTGTTTTTTATTTACTTTCTACATCTGTGTTCGATTCCGTAATTGTTCTGTGATTAAGTTTTGCATTTTTTTGTATCATAATTTTGAATTAGTTCATATAAGTCTTAGAATCCATTAAATACTATTCATTCCCCCTCTAGTATTAAATTGGCCTTAAGATCCTTAATCCGCTGTCCCTTTCACTATTATCCAAAAGGAAAGAAAGCCAAGCATGGTGTTAATCTTCTACAATCCTCTCTTTCTGACAAACTTGACGAAATCCATCACTATCAAAAAGAGACGATGGATGTGCAAAGGGAAATGTAATATGAACAAAGACATCAAGGTGCTCATCTCAATATTTTGGACAAATGCTTTCTTGCCACATGTGGACGTTCTCTTACAAAGGATTGTGTTCATGTACGATCTTCTCGTCTGATCGAAACTCCTCCACGTGCTCATAAAATAACTTCAAGTAAACTATAGGGAGAAGGAACACCTGAACCCAATTTAGTCAAATACCTCCTTCATGGTCTCCGATACGAGCATTAAAAAAAATGATACAAAAGAGAAACAAAATTCGTGGGAGAAAAAATAACTTTGTTCTTCTAAGAATCATATTTCACACACACACACACACACACATATATGTATATGTATATAATATACATATATTTATTATCTAAATTGTACAACCCAAGCAATTCAAGCATATACCTTATATCTTGTTCTTAAATGAAAAGTTATATAATAACAATCCAACAATTTCTAAATACAAATAACATTGTCACTATTCTACCACAAACAAGTTGTGATATAGAACTATAATATTGACCATAATATGCTAGTTCATTCATACTTATGTTTGTAATAATATTTTTATCTACTATTAATAATAAATATTTTTTGATCAAACAGACGTCTGAAATATCAAACAGACGTCAGCATATATACATGCAAAATTGGCACTTTTCAGCTCAGACGTCTGTGAATTACACCAAACTTCTGTATCATGTTTCTGGAAAAATTGTCTAACTCAACTCAGACGTCTGTTAGACTTCCACCAGATATCTATATCAATTTTCTGAAAATTTGAGTAACTCAGCTCAGACGTCTATTATTGTTCTCAGATGTCTGTTCCTAGTTTCTACCTCAAAATTCCTAAAATGGCCAGACGTTTGATTACCACTATAGACGTTTGACCGTACTCCGAAGTCACCTTTAGCCCCATCTATAAATCATTATTTCATTTTTTATAACTTTTTCACTAAAACCCTACAGCAAAAACCCTAAGCCCCAAATCAATTTGCTTTCTTCTTCCAAAAACTTCATCTCTATGGCACTTAAATTTAAGAAACCTTTTCCCAAACACAGAAGGATAGGCCAAATCTCTCAACAACCTTCTCAAAAGTTTGTAACTGATGAAATCAATGATGAAAGGATGGTGGAACAAGATGGCAAGCAAAAGCTTCAAGAATTGGAAAAGAAAAGAATTCATTGTGGTCTATTTTACCCGCTGAGGAGATTCTTTAACTACGAAATCGATGATTTGGTGAGTGGTGCTGAGATTCACTATCTCATTAATTATGATTCTAACTCGAGTCAAATTGATCAATTAGCTGTATTTTTATTCTTCATAAATTTATGTTCACTTCATATTGGGAACCCCTCTGATCCCAAAAATTGGATTTGGACAAGTGTTTATGGGGAATTTATCAAATTCAACATTGAAATGCTTGGGCAAATATTACAGTGCTTATATATAGGAATCAGATTACCAGATATACTTGATATGAGGTACCAGCCAAGATGCAATTACATATCTCATTTGGGAAGATGACATGAGAAAATTAACACCAATCTATTTTCGTCCATAAGCTAGAATGTTTAATCGAATGCTTGTCAATACCATACTCCCTAGATTAGGTAGTCATGAGCGAGTATATGACCATGACCATAAAGCTTTATATGCTATTTTCGGTCATACAAAAGTAAATTGGTCTCAATATATTTTTGACCAAGTTAAAAGCTTTTGGACACTAGTTCGTTAAACAATCATTTATGCTCCGTATATTATGCGAATTCTTCGAGCGCATAATGTGCCTTCTTTCTTACCACAATATGAAGAACTTCATGTTAAGGAAAGTGGAATTCACTTCCTATCTTTAATGCATATTCCTGAAAATCCTCCAAGTATTACACCATTTGTTGAATATCAACAACACCAACCCCAACCCCAACAGTCTACTCCTATGCAACCTACCTCTACATTAAGACCCTCTAAATCAACAGGTTTTCACTTTGGTTTCGAAATACAAGAGGCTCGAATTACAGCAGGACATGGAGAAAGTATTAGAGATGTGGCACTTCAAAATCAACGCAGTCTATCTATGAATCAAAAATTCTTGGATGAGAAAATTTCTCGCCTCGAACGGTCTTTTTCTACGCGGATGACTAAGGTCGAAAAAAACTTTAGAAATGTTGTCTTAACTCCGGGAAAGGTTTTGCGGAAAGTTCGCAGACGATCATATTCACAATCTTCATCATCTCTGTCTCCTACACCACCTCCACCTCCTCATGAACATCGATCTAGAACTCGAACAGTGGAAGGGCCTCTACGGAGCCATGCTCCTGGAAAAGCTCCAATTACCGTGGACACTGAAGAAAGTGAAGATTTCTCCTGACCTCCACAAGAAGTACAACATCACGAACACTTTTCAACTTTTCAAGGACTTTCCATTCAAAAAAATGAAGAATACCATGATCAGTCGCAAAAGCAACATAACGACTATGATGACACTGCATCTAATCTTTGGGGTTATTTTTCTTCTCAATAAGTTAGCTACTAATTTTTATTCCTGCTTGTATAAACTATAATGATTTGTTTTTCGATTATTAACATTATGATATGTGAGAAATACGGATTACGGATCTTAAGGCTAGGATTAACACTAGAGGGGGGGTTGAATAGTGTTAATAAAGAATTACTAAATCTTTTTCGATTTATGTTAATTTAGACACCAATGTATGCAATATACAGACACAGCTATGATCACAGAAACAAACACAGATGCAGAAATAAAATAAAAGATGTAAAGGAAAGAACACACTGGATTTTATACTGGTTCGGAGTTACCCTGCATCCAGTCCCGCAACACAAGTACGGATATCCTTTCAAAAGCAATTGTACAATTACACCCTCGGTTTCAAGGCTACTAGGTACACCCTCTAGAATTTCGATCCTCTGGGTAGAGATACTTGATTTTCGGGCCACAAGTTTACCCAATTGATTTACCAAGGCTACAATCACACCTTTTCTTTCTTGATTGATTTTCAAGGCTACAATCACACCTTTTCTCGCTTAATAGATTACAAAGAAGTCTATAACTCTGAATAGCACTGAGAATCTTGTAGAGAGAGTGATAGAGAATCAAACTAGAAGTAATCGAGTTCGATTCAATGTTGATTTCGACAGAGTAATGATAAGAATATGTATTAAGAAAAGTGGAAGAAGAAGAGGAGTGAAAAACCAGAATATCTGATATAAAATTCGTTGAAACTAACTCCTATTTATAGAAGAACAACAGTCATGTCCATTCGTGAACAGTTATGGCGAATAGACACTTCTTTTGAAATTTAAATTTTGAACTCAATTGACACCATGTCGACATGGGGTATATAGACATGTCGACATCCCAAAGCATTTTTTGATGTTTCGATTTTCTTTGAAAATAACCTTTATCTTATATTAAAACTAATTTAAACTGTATAAATATACTTGAATATAGTTAAAATTCATACATAAATATAGATAATAATATATATAGAATTTTACTATAATTTTATATTTTAAATCAAAGTATAAATATTTAAAAGTTAAATATATTGTATTAAAAGATAGTTTAAAATCAGGAGTAATTTGAATTTGAAATTAAAGATAATTTTGAGGCTAAAATTATTTAAAATAAGGATAGAGGGTTTTGAATCTTTTAAAAGGAAAGTTTTGAAACTATTTTGAAAACAGGATATAATTTTGAAAAATCATTTTGAACAAAAAGTTAGCGGATACAAAACAATGTTCCACTAGATTTTTCGTAGGTTCCATCCTACTTAGGGTTCCATCCCTTTAACAGGCTTGAAGTGGATTCCGTTCCATGAATAAATTGGATTTTAAGATGCCAGTACTTTTCTATGAGTTTTAACAAAATTCCTAATAATAAAAAATACTTAACTTTGAAATCTTGAAATCTTGATAATCTTGATACTCATGAGTCTTCTATCTTGATATCTTGAATCTCTATACTGTACAGTCTTCTTTCTTAGTACCTGCATGGTTAAATCCCGCATATGCATATATATCTAAACTTATAATGTTAGTGTTTATATTTTATAATCTATTCTAAGGTTGTTGTCATCAAAACCATCATTTCACGGACTAATAATCTCCCCCTTTTTGATGATGACAACCTTTGTTTATAAAATTTTATTTCTATCCTAATAACTCCCCCTAAAACTAATAAATCCCCCTTAATCTATGCCTAACTACCCTATTTTATATTTCTCCCCCTTTGTCATCAACAAAAACCTAAATGTAAACTATATAATTTCAAACTATATAACTATATACTCCAAACTATATAACTTATAACTAATACTCTATGACATGTGATTATAATGATAGTGTTATCATAAGTAATCATCACTTAAATCTAATACTAAAACATAGTCCTAAACTATCAACTATCCTAAGTAAGAATTCAAAATAGTATTTATAACTAAAACACATATAAGAACACAAGTTATTTATTACGTATGAAGTTGTATGTACATGAACGTTTAGAAAACATAAGGAAACACAAACAACAATGGAGAAGAACGAAAAGAAACTATTGTGCGTTATTAAACATAGGAGATCTATGAATCGAACAGTTTGGATAGTGGAAACAAAAGTTTCCACGTTGTTCGACAAGATTCCCATTCTTGTCAAAACACACTTCTCCAACACACACGACTTGGTCATCATCCTCCTCGTGCGCTTCTTCCATGGGTTCTTCTTCTTCTTCCTCGCCGGCCTCTTGTTCTTGATTGAGTGAAGAATCTTCATCAATCAAGATAGGGTTGGCCTGGTTATCCATTAGGAATTTTTGCAAATTCCTAAGAATCTTGCCTTGCCTTTCCTGTTCCTTTGCCATTCAAAGTTGAGTCACTTGAATTTCAGTCATCATCTGAAGTACATCCTTCATAGATTCCTCCATTTTAGTCACACGAGAAAGAGTAGTACGTTGAAATGGACCCGACGTAGGAGAGGGGAATGAAAAGGTTGATTTTATGTTTTTTTGGAAGAGGAGGCCATTATTTTATTTATTTCAGAAGATAGATTAAAGAGAAAACAGAGAGAATGAACAAAAATTCAAAATAGAGAAGAATATATAACTAATTTTTTTGAATTTTGGTGGGAAAATTTCAAAACTTAAAAACGTTGCATGTCGACATGGGTATATGGGGGATGTCGACACGGTCCTTTTTATTTTAACTCTTTGAACTATTTTAATATTAATTATTAATTATACTTGTTATTTATATTTTATATTTCAGTTATAGAACAAATACCTAATTCTCTTCATAATTTAGTAAATATTGATTCATTTAAGGGTTATGTTAAGATATCAGCAATTTGATTCTCAGAATTGATATACTCGTGAGTAACTTCTTCCTTACTTATATTATCTTTGAGAAAATGATGTCTGATATCAATATGTTTAGTTCGAGCATGTTGAGTAGTATTTTTGGGTAAATTTATCGCACTTGTATTGTCATAATAAATTGGTGATTTTGAAAATTTTAAACCAAAATCTTTTAAGGTTTGTTGCATATATATTACTAGAGAACAAGCCAAAGCAGCAGAAATATACTCTGCTTCAATTGTTGATAAAGAAACTGTGTTTTGCTTTTTACTAAGCCAAGAAATCAGAGGATGCCCCAAAAAGTGACAGGTACCACTTGTACTTTTTCGGTTTGATTTACAACCAGCGTAGTCAGCATCACAGTAAGATATTAAGTCAAAAGAATCATTTTTAGGGTAGAATAAACCATAATCAGATGTGTGTTTAACATATCTTATGATTCGTTTTACGGCTTTTAAGTGGGTCTCTTTAGGTTGGGATTGATAACTGGCACAGAGACAAACACTATGCATGATATCAGGTCTACTGGTAGTAATATAGAGTAGTGATCCAATCATTTCTCTATATAGTTTTTGATCTACATCTTTCGAGAGATCTTCTTTACTAAGGTACTTATTGGTTGCTAGGGAGTGGGTTTTCCACTCGCAGTAGTCAAATCAAATTTACTAATTAGGTCTTTAGCATATTTTTCTTGACTAATAAAGATACCATTATCTAATTGTTTTATTTGCAATCCTAAAAAGAAATTTAATTCACCCATATGACTCATCTCAAATTCTTTTGTCATTATTTCAGAAAATTCTTTATTCATTTCAAAATTAGTTGAACCAAAAATGATATCATCTACGTAAACTTGTGCTAGTTGAATATCATTTTTATTTCTTTTAATAAAAAGAGTATTATCTACTTTACCAATTTCAAAATTAGATTGCAATAAATAAGATCTTAGTCTATCATACCAGGCTCTTGGAGCTTGTTTTAGACCATATAATGCTTTCTTAAGTTTGTAAACATGATTTGGTAATTTATCATTTTCAAAAAGTGGTGGTTGTTCAACATATAGTTCTTTTACAAATCCATTTAAAAGGGCACTTTTAACATCCATTTGAAATAATTTGAAATTATTATGATTTGCGAAAGCAAGTAGAATCCTAATGGCTTCTAATCTTGCTACGGAAGCAAAGGATTCATCAAAATCTATTCCTTCTTCTTGACAATAACCTTGAGCGACTAATCGAGCTTTATTTCTAACTACCTCTCCTTGTTTATTCATTTTATTTTTATAAACCCATTTAGTTCCATATAGTTTTATTTTCTGGTCTAGGAACAAGTTCCCAAGCACCATTTCTAGTAAATTGATTTAATTCTTCTTGCATAGCCAAATTCCATGAATCATCAGTTGATGCTTCTTTTGGATTTTTGGGTTCAATAGTTGATATAAAAGCTACATTACTCATTTGACTTAGTTGATTTCTAGTTTTAACAACAGATTGCATATCTCCCAGTATATTTTCTATAGGATGATCTTTTAAAAGTTTATTCCTTTTATTAGGATGATTAATTTCATTATTAGTTTCAATTGATTCTTGATTTTGAGTGATTAAATCCTCTTCATCATTTGTATCTTCAAAAATTTTGAAATTTTCATCAAATGAAACATGCATTGTTTCTTCAATGGAATTAGTTTTTAAATTAAACACTCTATACGCTTTACTTCTATTAGAATATCCGATAAAGATACCTTTGTCGGATTTAGGATCAAATTTATCTAAATTATCTTTTGTATTTAAAATAAAGCATTTACTTCCAATAATTCTGAAATAAGATACCTTAGGTTTCTTTAAATAAAGAAGTTCATAAGATGTCTTATTAGTTAGAGGTCTAATTAAAATTCTATTCAGAATATAACAGGCGGTAGCAACTGCTTCTGCCGAAAAATTCTTTGGTAAATTACTATCTGTAAGCATAGTTCTCGCACACTCTTGAATCGTCCTATTTTTACGTTCTACTACTCCGTTTTGTTGTGGAGTTCTCGAAAATGAAAAATTGTGAGTTATTCCCTTTTTATTGCAGAATTCCTCAAACTTTTCATTTTCAAATTCACCACCGTGATCACTTCGAATAGTTATAATTTTTAGAGAAAATTGATTTTGAATTCTTTTTGAGAATGTTTTAAAACATTCAAAAGTATCACTTTTATGTTTCAAGAATATTGTCCATGTAAATCTAGAATAATCATCTACAATTACAAAGACATATTTACTATGGTTTATTGATAGTTTGAGATGGACCAAATAAATCAAGATGAAGTAATTCAAGAGGTTTTGAAGTATAAATCATATCTTTTAACTTAAAAGAACTTTTTCTAAGTTTTTCCTAATTGGCAAGTGTCACATAAACTATCTACTTTGAAATTCATTTTAGGGAGACCTTTTACTAGATTATGTTTTGACAGTCTAGATAAGAGTTTGAAATTCAAATGCCCAAATCTCTTGTGCCAAATCCAAGGGTCACTTGTATTTGCCAAAAGACACAGGTTATCATTTGAAACTTTCATACTAAGAATATAAATATTATTTTTCCAGACTCCCTCAAATATAATGGTTGAATTATTATCTTCAATGTGATATTTATGTTTTTCAAATTTAATTTTATATCCTTTGTCACATAGTTGATTTATACTTAGCAGATTATGTTTCAGAATCTTAACTAGCAAAACATTAGTAATAGTAGGAGTTTCAGAATTACCGACTTTGCCAATGCCAATCACATATCCTTTTGAATTGTCTCCAAAGTTAACCAATCCTCCATCTTTGTATATTATATCATTTAGTATATCTGGATTGCTAATCATGTGTCTAGAACACCCACTATCAAGTATCCACTTGTTCTTTCTGATCTGCACAATTTGTCCATTGTGGATTGATTCCTCAACACCCATAAAGCATGATTCCTGCACATCAAACAATCTTGGTGGACAACTTGAATTTGAATATTGATTATATGCAGACTCAAGAAACGATGATGGTTTGAACGCTTCTAAACTAGTATTAACAAATATATCCATTTTAAAAACTTTTTCAAAAATCAAATTATGAAACTTTGAAAGCCTCGCTCCGATACAAATTGTGATAAATGCGGATTACGGATCTAAAGGCTAGGATTAACACTAGAGGGGGGGTGAATAGTGTTAATAAAGAATTACTAAATCTTTTTCGATTTATGTTAATTTAGACACCGATGTATGCAATATACAGACACAGTTATGAACACATAAACAAACACAGATGTAGAAATAAAATAAAAGCAGTAAAGGAAAGAACACACCAGATTTTATACTGGTTCGGAGTTACCCTACATTCATTCCTGCAACACAAGTACGGATTTCCTTTCAAAAGCAATTGTACAATTACACCCTCGGTTTCAAGGCTACGAGGTACACCCTCCAGAATTTCGATCCTCTGGGTAGAGATACTTGATTTCTGGGCCACAAGTTTACCCATTTGATTTACCAAGGCTACAATCACACCTTTTCTTTCTTGATTGATTTTCAAGGCTACAATCACATCTTTTATCGCTTAATAGATTACAAAGAAGTCTATAACTCTGAATAGCATTGAGAATCTTATAGAGAGAGTGATAGAGAATCAAACTAGAAGTAATCGAGTTCGATTCAATGTTGATTTCGGCAGAGTAATGATAAGAATATGTATTAAGAAAAGTGGAAGAAGAAGAGGAGTGAAAAACCAGAAAATCTGATATAAAATTCGTTGAAACTAACCCCTATTTATAGAAGAACAACAGCCATGTCCATTCGCGAAGAGTTATGGCGAATAGACACTTCTTTTGAAATTTAAATTTTGAACTCAACTGACACCATGTCGACATGGGGTATATAGGCATGTCGACATCCCAAAGCATTTTTTGATGTTTTGATTTTCTTTGAAAATAACCTTTATCTTATATTAAAACTAATTTAAAATGTATAAGTATACTTGAATATAGTTAAAATTCATAAGTAAATATAGAGAGTAATATATATATGTTGAATATGCGTTTATATGATTTTTGTTTGATGATAATAAACATATATACATTCGTTTAAATGTATTTGTTAACGTACTATTTTATTTTTCATAGATTAAATAAATATTTGCTGAATAAAATTAAATGACACAGAATTTGAATTCAAACAGAAATTTTATTCAAACAAATATTTATTACAATTTTTGAACAGTACAAATTCAAGCTCTCACTATTCACTATACAACTTTGATACAAATTCAATTACATCACTATTTTACATTTACAGTTGACCTCACTACATATCACTCACACTCGTATTTATCTTCAACTTCATTCCAGTTAGAATCCAACATCTGAGCAATCTACAAAAATATTCACTAACACAGTAAAATTGAAAAAGAAATATTTTTGCAATATAAAATAAAATTTGAATTTTGAAAATATTATTTGGCTCAGTTATTTGGGTTGTTCGTCATTATTTATATTTGAACTCATCACACACGAACAATGTGACATGCACAGTGTATCACTGTACATGCCACAAGGCCGTGCACACCGATATACACTTGATAATGCTACAGGGACAGGTGAGCACAAGGTCAAACCCAAATAAAAAGACGTGTTCAACTCAGGTGCAACATAAATAAAATATCGACTTCAGCACAAGGTCAAATCTGAGCGACAAGCTGGATTCAACTCAAGTGTAGTGCACAGTCCAACTATAAAATCAACATGACCTGAAAGTAAAACTCAACAGTATGCTTATGAATTTAACAAGTGCAACAGTGTGGAAGTGAAACGGTGTTGAAACTGGAAAATGCAAAGATCAGTGATGCATTGCAAATACCATAACTATCGACCAGGCCACAACAAAGAAGATGATCAATGCTTATGAATACAGGCAAAGGCTACAAGTCTGAAACTCCAAGTCAGACTCAAGTAAAATGTGAACCCAGACTAGGGCTGTCAATGGGTACCCGAAAAATCCAATATCCGTCCGAATCCGTATCCGAAAATATGAAAAATATCCGTTATCTGAAAAGCAAATACGGATATCCGATATCCAAAAAGCTTTTCGGATACGGATATGGTTATAGTGGTATCCGTATCCGAAAAATATCCGTCCGATTAACTGATGCCTATTTATATAAATTAAAATAGGAAAATAGGGCTATGAGTGTTTAACTTTTGAATATTTTTGGATACACATACATATATTAGTATAAAACAATGTTTTATCACCATATTTTTTATTTCTTTGTTTTTTTATAAACAATAGTACAAAAAATGTTTTATGTTGATCTAACCTTTTACGTTTATAACTTTAAATTTATCAATTATTGGCGGAGCGGATAAATATCCGATATCCGTCCGTATCCGAAAATTAAGCGGATACGGATATCCGATATCCGAAAATTAAACGGATATGGATATCCGATATCCGAAAATGATTTCGGATACAGATACAGATATGGCACTATCCGTATCCGAAAGCATCCGTTGACAGCCCTAACCCAGACCCAAGCCAACATGAAACCAAAGTAGTAAAACTGCACACATGCAGTGCATACACAAAACCAAAAGAACAAACTTCAAACAACTCAAAGTGAACAGAGCTAAGAAACTCGAGCTCCAAAAGCTACAGCAACAATGCACCAATGAACACAAGACAGTGTACAACATCAACTACACAATGCAAAGCCCAGTGATCAAACATGAACACTACAAGTCAGTAGAGAACCTATACTACATGAAATACATGGAGACAAAGCCAAACTGCAACAATGGTCAAGCAATATGCTTCATGCACAGGTCAGGCCACAACAAAATGCAACAAAAGCAAGCCGAGGCTCAGTGGTGAACCAACAGCAAAACTACAGTGCAGACCAAAGAGCAAAAGTAAGTTGGATCAATGAATTGGATGAACAAGACTCAGACCATCATACACAAAGATGGTGATCAATATGCAAACGAACTCAGTAGCAAATCAAACACATAAAGCAAAATATTGCCAGATTGAACATTGTACAACATGGTCAGACACTTCAATGATCAAACAGAGGTCGAAAAAATAAGCAACCCAGTATCAACAATATTTGGAGTGAATGCAAGACAGTGGTCGAAGCAATACCAAATGCAACAGTTCGAACATACCAAAGTCAAAGAGAAAGTCACGGGTAATTAAGGATTTGACTAAGTTAAACATTTAAAGCCATGGGAAGCAAGCATACGAAATTATACGCATTTGATTTAGTTAGAGAAATCATCAGCATCAAAGTGAAATCGAACGGCCGATCAAAGATAATTGACAAATTCAAATATATTCGTACGAACGCAAATCTAGGGTTACAAATCCTATATAAACAATCATCATCGGCAATCTCATCCATCGAGTTCAAGCATTCAATCAGAAAGCAAAAGGAATAAAGTACTTACCGAAATTGTAATCGAACTCGATCAATCGAAGTAGCCGAAGCAAGGTACAAGGAGACAGTCGATCGACAGGCCAAAGGACGAAAATCAAAAATTCGATCGATCAATATAAAGTCGGCATCTTCGATTCTTTAAAAGCCCTAATTTATTGAAGGAAGAGGAACGAACAAGAAACGCAAGCCGCCATTATCAGTTACAAGGGAACGGGCCGTAATAATATAAAAGAGGAAAAAGGGACCGGCCCTTTCTTATGTTTTTAAAAGTTTCTAAATTATAAGGCTTTGTTTTAAAATTAGGGTTGTTTGTTTTTAAATTGTTTTTAATTTGTATTTTCTTTTTAAACCGTTTTAAATTTCTAGTCGTGTGACTAGGGGATAAACTACGTGGCGTAGTTTGAGAATTCGCAACTCAGTGGCTGAGTTGTGGCAGGGTTTTGAGCGTAGAGTTAGGTTTAGTCGATAGCGGGTGTCGCGAGTTTACGTGTGTAAGCGTCTGAATATCTAATTTCTAGTAGAAACCTTGGGGGCAGCACGTAGGTAGGGTTTTGCCGAAGCTGGGTAAATTCTGTATCGTTCTATTTCTGCATTTTATTATTCTGCTATTTTTCTGTGCTACTATTATTCTGTGATTTGTGTTGAAATTATTTATAAGCTTCCGCAATTAATTTTTATAATTTATACCATCACCCTATTCACCCCCCTCTAGGGTGAAATCGATCCTACAAGTGGTATCAGAGCTAGGAATAGAAGTCAATTTTTGTTTTAAAAACTCGTGTTCCAAAAATCGATTTTTGTTTTAAATTTTTTAAAATGGCTTCTTTTAATAATGCTTTTGCTGAGGGTCAGTCCATAGTTAGACCACCAATGTTCAATGGTGAATATGCTTACTGGAAAAATAGGATGGAAATTTTTCTGAAAACCATTGACGCTTGGGATATTGTTGAGACAGGGTATAGAGCACCAACTATAATTGAAAATAATCAGGAAATAAAAAAACCGAAGGATCAATGGACAGAACTAGAAAATAAATTACACAATACTAATGCTAAAGATATGGATTCTATTATCTGTTCATTATATCAATTTGAATTTAATCGCGTCTCACATTGTTTAACTGCGCAGGAAATATGGCACACACTAGAAGTGACTTACGAAGGAACATCTCAAGTCAAAGAATCTCGCCTTGCCATGCTAAGCAGCGAATACGAGAACTTCACAATGGCGAAGGAAGAAATTGTTAAAGAGATGCATGGACGACTTTCCAATATCGTATATAAATCAAAAGCTCTTGGAAAATCATATACAGAGTTGGAGATAGTCCGAAAAATCCTCAGAGTCCTTCCATGAAGTTTTGAAGCCAAAGTGACCGCCATTCAAGAATCAAAAGATTTGAAACAAATGAAAGTCGAAGAACTCATCGGAAATCTCACCACTTATGAGCTAGAAATGAAATTCAAGGAAGGGCGTGAAAGAGGAGATACTCGAAAGAAATCAATAGCTCTCAAAGGAACAACTGAAAGTGATGACGATGACGATGATGATGCAACAGCAGAATTGGAGCTATTAATAAAGAAATTCAAAAGATGGAATTACAAATATGGAAATTCAGCTCGAATTCAAAAAGCGAAAAGCAGAATAGCCAAAGCACTAGACTACTCTGAAGAACATAAGATCGTCTGTCACAAGTGCAACCAACCCGGACACATCAAGCCCAATTTTCCTCAAAATCAACGCGAGTTTAAAAAGAAATCAAAAAGGAAAAGTTTTGCAGCCACGTGGAATACAAGTGATGAAGATAATCAAAGTTCTAGCAGTGAGAGTGAGAAAGTAGATATGTGCCTTCATGGAAATATAACTGATAGCGACGATGACGAGCCAAGCAAGGTATCAAAAATTACTCACTCTGAATCACTTATTTATTTCCACGAAGTGAATGGCTGTTTTGAACGACTTAGGAAAAAATATGCTAAACTTGAATCACAAAAAGACACTTTGATAGGATTAAATGAACAACTTGACCAATTAGTTGAAAACTATCAAAGAAGGATCCCTAAGTGTGATAAGTGTCCAACATTCGAAGATGAAATTAAAAATCAGAAATCAATATAAAATCACTTGAAAATGAAATTCTGATTTTGAAAAAAAGTGAAAATACTAGGAGAGAAAATTATACTAAAAAGTGCACACAATTGTCGAACGAAAATGAATCTCTCAAAACACAAGTCCAACATTTGTCAACGACCTTAGATAAATTTTCCAAAAGTGAAAAATCATTGAATATGCTATTAGGAAAGCAAGATGTTAATACGATTAGACAAGGACTTGGATATAATAAATCGAAAATTGTTGAATGCAATATTAATCAAGTTAATTCTATGTGCGCAATTTGTAGAAAATATGGACACAATCACAATAATTGTTGGTATAGACCCAAACATGTGAAAACTATACCAATTTGGGTTCCAAAAGGCACAAATATAAAATCTCTCAAAGTTAAACGAATTTGGGTGCCGAAAGGAACATATATAAATAGTTTTGGGTCTCCACAAAATTATTTTTCAAAATATTCTGCCACTAACAACCATGGACCTATAAAAACAAATAGGTCACATAAATCTTTCAACGTGTAGGTGCGGTGGCAGGCTAAGGAACAACAACAGTGTTCTCTGGATTTTGGCTGTTCCAGAAACACGATGGACGACAAACACAAAGTTCCTTAGCCTAGTATAAAGGTGACAGAATCACAATGGACAACGACGAAAAATATCGTAAAGGTAAAAACAGGTAAAGTATATTTTTTTGAACGATATATTAAATGATAATCTGCACCATATTCTGAATTAAAATCAGCCAATATTGTGATGATGAAAAGATGATAATTTTGACTCTGACTTATTCAAAATAGTTGGTCAATTATATTCTTATGCCAAAAACACTATAAAATTCTCTAGATTCTTTGAATTACTTCATATATATTTGGATTAAAATAGTGTTTTGTTGGATGATAATACATTTGGTTATAATACGGCTAACTCTATATTTACGGTTTTTGATTATTTACACGGCTTCAATTCAATTTCAAAAGAATGTCATTTAAAATGCTGTCAAAATTGAGTTTGAAATTTTTTGGTGCACACTTCATGGTTTGGTCAATCGAATTAATTAATGATAATTTTGAGTTAAAAAGAAATTCAGATGCAGATTACACTGGTAATCTAGTTGATAGAAAAATTACTAGTTGAACGTGATTTTTGAGACATTTAGTAACTGCATCGTTTTTCAAAGAAAATATCTGCATATTTTTCATTTCAAACAATTTTCAAATAGCAGAAAATTTTCTTATAAAACCCCCTCCAGAAAATCATTTTTGACCATATTTTCAGACTAGTCATTTTGAAAAATTGATTTCATAATCATTTTTGAATTTGATTTTAAATGACTATTTTGACTAATCTAACTCCTAATAATTATCGAAAAGATAAATAGTGATTGAAAAAGTGATGAGTGTTGATATTTATCATATATTATGACTCGAGACGGTATAATTAGTAAATTTCGTTAGAAATTTAAATAAGAGTTATAAAATTTTTTGTTGTTAAAAATTCCATGACCATCTCTATCTCTATCATATTTCTAACAACCATCACTCATCAAAATTCTATATAGTTTGTTGATATGTGTTACTTTAAGCAGGGATCGTTCCTTTTTCATTTTACATTTTTTTCTTAAAAAAAATTCATAATAAATAATTACCAAAGTATTCACTCTCATTTAAAAGTCCTCACGGTTATGCACGGGTGAATTACTTGGAATTTGTTATGTGCTTCCATGCTCATTTAAAAGTCGTCACGGTTATGCATGTATGGAACGCATATCAAAAGTTGATTTTTAAAATAAACAAGTTGATTCTAATCCCATTTAAAAGTCCTCACGGTTATGCGTGGTTAGAAGATACTTGAATTCATTTTTTTTTAAATAAAATTGGAATACTACTAATCTCATTTAAAAGTCCTAACGGTTATGCATGGTTAGTAGATATTCAAATTCCTGATATAAATATACCACAAATAGACACAACTGTATGGTTTTATATGATGACATAATTCCCATCATTCTAAAAGTGGAATATGCGCTTAACAAAATATTTATGATTTTTGAAATTTAATATTTATATTCAATTGAGTTTTAATGTTGAATTAATATTGATCACTTTATCTCTATTTTCTCTAACACTATTATTCTTTTGCTGATAACAAAAGGGAGAGAGGAAAGTTAAGATTTTGTCAAATAAAATCAAGCAAAGGTCAAATAATTTTCCATTTGCATCTAGGCACATTTGCATATTTTTATTTGTATGCATATATGTAGGGGGAGCTTTGTGTAGAGTGGAAGCATTTAAATAGGGGGAGAAATTAGAGCATATGAATGATCAAATACATTTAACATATTCAAAATCTTAAATATATGTTTGTTATCATCAAAAGGGGGAGAATGTTGAATATGCGTTTATATGATTTTTGTTTGATGATAATAAACATATATACATTCGTTTAAATGTATTTGTTAATGTGCTATTTTATTTTTCATAGATTAAATAAATATTTGCTGAATAAAATTAAACGACACAGAATTTGAATTCAAACAGAAATTTTATTCAAACAAATATTTATTATAATTTTTGAATAGTACAAATTCAAGCTCTCACTATTCACTATACAACTTTGATACAAATTCAATTACATCACTATTTTACATTTACAGTTGACCTCACTTCATATCACTCACACTCGTATTTATCTTCTACTTCATTCTAGTTAGAATCCAGCATCTGAGCAATCTGCAAAAATATTTGCTAACGCAGTAAAATTGAAAAAGAAATATTTTTTCAATATAAAATAAAATGTGAATTTTGAAAATATTATTTGCCTCGGTTATTTGGGTTGTTCGTCATCATTTATATTTGAATTCATCACACACGAACAATGTGACATGCACAGTGTATCACTGTACATGCCACAAGGCTATGCACACCGATATACACTTGATAATGCTAAAGGGACAGGTGAGCACAAGGTCAAACCCAAATAAAAAGACGGGTTCAACTCAGGTGCAACATAAATAAAATATCGACTTCAGCACAAGGTCAAATCTGAGCGACAAGCTGGATTCAACTCAAGTGTAGTGCACAGTCCAACTATAAAATCAACATGACCTGAAAGTAAAACTCAACAGTATGCATATGAATTTAACAAGTGCAACAGTGTGGAAGTGAAATAGTGATGAAACTGGAAAATGCAAAGACCAGTGATGCATTGCAAATACCATAAATATCGACCAGGCCACAACAAAGAAGATGATCAATGCTTATGAATACAGGCAAAGGCTACAAGTCTGAAACTCCAAGTCAGACTCAAGTAAAATGCAAACCCAGACCCAAGCCAACATGAAACCAAAGTAGTAAAACTGCACACATGCAGTGCATACACAAAACCAAATGAACAAACTTCAAACAACTCAAAGTGAACAGAGCTAAGAAACTCGAGCTCCAAAAGTTACAGCAACAATGCACCAATGAACACAAGACAGTGTACAACATCAACTACACAATGCAAAGCCCAGTGATCAAACATGAACACTACAAGTCAGTAGAGAACCTATACTACATGAAATACATGGAGACAAAGCCAAACTGTAACAATGGTCAGGCAATATGTATCATGCACAGGTCAGGCCGCAACAAAATGCAACAAAAGCAAGCCGAGGCTCGGTGGTGAACCAACAACAAAACTACAGTGCAGACCAAAGAGCAAAAGTAATTTGGATCAATGAATTGGATGAACAAGACTCAGACCATCAATACACAAAGATGGTGATCAATATGCAAATGAACTCAGTAGCAAATCAAACACATGAAGCAAAATATTGCCAGATCGAACATTGTACAACATTGTCAGACACTTCAATGATCAAACAGAGGTCGAAAAAATAAGCAACCCAGTATCAACAATATTTGGAGTGAATGCAAGGCAGTGGTCGAAGCAATACCAAATGCAATAGTTCGAACATACCAAAGTCAAAGAAAAAGTCACGGGTAATCAAGGATTTGACTAAGTTAAACATTCAAAGCCGTGGGAAGCAAGCATACGAAATTATACGCATTTGATTTAGTCAGAGAAATCATCAGCATCAAAGTGAAATCGAACGGCCGATCAAAGATAATTGACAAATTCAAATATATTCGTACGAACACAAATCTAGGGTTACAAACCCTATATAAACAATCATCGTCGGCAATCTCATCCATCGAGTTCAAGCATTTAATCAGAAAGCAAAAGGAATAAAGTACTTACCGAAATTGTAATCGAACTCGATCAATCGAAGTAGCCGAAGCAAGGTACGAGGAGACAGTCGATCGACGGGCCAAAGGACAAAAATCAAAAATTCGATCGATCAATATAAAGTCATCTTCGATTCTTTAAAAGCCCTAATTTATTGAAGGAAGAGGAACGAACAAGAAACGCAAGCCGCCATTATCAATTACAAGGGAAAGGGCCGCAATTATATAAAAGAGGAAAAAGGGACCGGCCCTTTCTTATGTTTTTAAAAGTTTATAAATTATAAGGCTTTGTTTTAAAATTAGGGTTGTTTGTTTTTACATTGTTTTTAATTTGTATTTTCTTTTTAAACCGTTTTAAATTTATAGTCGTGTGACTAGGGGACAAACTACGTGGCGTAGTTTGAGAATTCGCAACTTAGTGGCTGAGTTGTGGCAGGGTTTTGAGCGTAGAGTTAGGTTTAGTCGATAGCGGGTGTCGCGAGTTTACGTGTGTAAGCGTCTGAATATCTAATTTCTAGTAGAAACCTTGGGGGCAGCACGTAGGCAGGGTTTTGCCGAAGCTGGGTAAATTCCGTGTCGTTCTATTTCTGCATTTTATTATTCTGCTATTTTTCTGTGCTACTATTATTCTGTGATGAAATTATTTATAAGCTTCCGCAATTAATTTTTATAATTTATACCATCACCTTATTCACCCACCCTCTAGGGTGAAATTGATCCTACAATATAGACTTTAACTCTAATTTTATATTTTAAATCGAAGTATAAATATTTAAAAGTTAAATATATTATATTAAAAGATAGTTTTAAATCAGGAGTAATTTGACTTTGAAATTAAAGATAATTTTGAGGCTAAAATTATTTAAAATCAGGATGGAGGGTTTTGAATCTTTTAAAAGGAAAGTTTTGAAACCATTTTGAAAACATGATATAATTTTGAAAAATCATTTTGAATAAAAAGTTAGCGGATACAAAACAATGTTCCACTAGATTTTTTGTAGGTTCCATCCTACTTAGGGTTCCATCCCTTTAACAGGCTCGAAGTGGATTCCATTCCACAAATAAATTGGATTTTAAGATGCCAGTGCTTTTCTATGAGTTTTAACAAAATTCCTAATAATAAAAAATACTTAACTTTGAAATCTTGAACTCTTGATAATCTTGATACTCATGAGTCTTCTATCTTGATATCTCGAATCTCTATACTATATAGTCTTCTTTCTTAGTACCTGCATGGTTAAATCCTGCATATACATATATATATATATATATATATATATCTAAACTTATAATGTTAGTATTTATATTTTATAATCTATTCTAAGGTTGTTGTCATCAAAACCATCATTTCACAGACTAACATGATATTGCCCTATTATTACACAAACTCTTTTTTGCTAATGACAAAGGGGGAGAGGATATGTTGCAAAAGGAAGGGGGAGCCTCTTATAAAATAAATTGTATAGTTGTCATCATCAAAAAGGGAGAGAATGTTAGAACCTCGATTTCGATGACAACAACTATACAAGCGCTTACATTCAATATATATATATGTCATCCATATGCAGGTAGACTTTCGTGACCAAGACTTGAAGACCGACACAAGGATTGTTATATTGAGATATCTTAGTACATTATGTTAATGTCGTAAATAGATGATATGTACAATCTCCTCGAGTAATCTTTACAAGCATTTGCACACACAAATTACTTAAGAAGATAACAGAATATTCATGTGTCAGACGTCTAGCGTATATTCTTAGACATCTGGCAACATGTTATGGTTTTAAATTTTTTAACAAACCAGACATCTGACACAAATGGCCAGATGCCTAACCTAGGTAACGTCCACTTTTCTCCAAAAGTCATCTTCTTCAATAGAAGAGTTACATCCTCCTGTTTTGATCAAAACTCTTTCTTCTCAAACATTGTAACTCCTGGAATGAAATAGAGTAAACCAAAAGTCGTTACTTCTCAAACAAACTCTTTATCATCTATAAATAAACATGAAATTGAAAGTTACAATTAACTTATTGATTTTGAACTTTCTTTCTTTATTTTTTAATATTTCTGTGATTTCCAAAAGCACTCAAAAACACACTTTTATCCCTTCCTTATATCAAAAGCTTAAATTACATACCACTCAAGAAGATTATAGGAAGAATCTGTACTTGTAGTCAAAATCAGTGTTGCATAGAACACACATTTGTCAAAGATATACTCTTGTATAAAAGCCTATTCCTCTGGGTAAAGCGAGGGCAATTGGTTAGTGTATTTCCGAAGGGGAGCTTTGGGACTGGACGTATGACGGGAGGTTCGAACCAGTAAAAAAACTCTGGTGTGATTACTTTTAATTTTAACCTGCATTATTACTTTGTGCAATTCATACTATCATACACGTACTTGTCATATTTTATATACATATACAATCTGCATAGACTTTCACTTTAGTCAGCACTTAATATGACAACAATAATGTACACTTTTGTGATTTTACACAATATGAATTGAGAGGACGAAAGAAACATGGAAGAAAATTTTGTGTATGAGGGTGCTCCAGCACCACCAGATGTATGGCGCAACGATATGATTGGAAGAGCAATGGAACTCGAGTTTCACGTTTTTAGCCAAATGTCTAGTGTTCAACTCCATCAAAGACTATAAAACAATCTAATAAATCATCTTTGGAGCTTTTATGGCAATCAATAAAAATTTATAATTGTTGTTAAGTTTGTTGTTATTGTTCTTCGTGTTGTTGTTTTAATGTATTTATGTTGCATTTCATATTAAGTAATGTATCATAATTTGGTGTTGTTGAAAATAATGTATCACAATGTCATTTCATATCGAGTAATATTAATGCAATTTCATTTGGTTGTACTACTAAGATTAATGTATTAATTTCAAATCAGTACATCAGCTAAGAATTCAAAGATAGAACTTTTTTAGAAATACAAATACAACTACAACCCCTCTTCACGTCCGTGCCTCATAATTTCTCACCTTTTAGATTCTGTATATTTTTCTAGACATATTTGATGTATCTACGAACATTATTGCATCTTCATCTCTTTGTTTGTTTCAGCAAGAAGTCGATCCAATTTCAATATTTTTTCTTGGTGTTAAGCAGCTCGAAATTTCATTTCACGATTATATCTATCTTCGAATTCAAGTAGGATTTTTTTATTTATACTTGATCTGCCCCAGCAACCTACTTCTTTTTGGTTACTTTGGCTCCCAGAGGCCTAACAAAATCACCTTCGGTAGAAGTTAGGTGCTCTTTTGACTCGTTACCTTGAATTTGTAGCAATTCTCTCGGGCTAGAGCTTTCCCTAAGTCTCATCGCTTTACCTCGAGTGTTGTTTGATTGGACATATAGAATGGTTTTTTGAAGAGAGGATTTCAATTTTACATGCAAAACTAGCATATCATAAATGTGCATGAACTGATTAAAATGAGATGCTTGTTTATTCTCAGGCCTTTTGATTTGTTTAAACATTTTATTTGCCGCCATCTCTGCAAGAAAATCACTTAATAATTATTTAACTGCAAAAATTTATGGACATGACAATTTAGAAAATCTTAACAAAATGCCTTTCATTTTGAAATCCACTAGGAATCATTTTCTTTTAACTTGAACATTTGGGAATCAAATGTTAGCGTTTGATGGTTTATTTTTCCAAAATGACATTTGGCCAAAGCTAGAAATCTTTTATGACACTACAACAAAATGCACTATCTATAGCACTAATCCATAGCGTTTCCCTATTAAAGGCATATGAAATAAACAATTATATTATTTCCAACGCTATTTGTCAAATTTCCAACGCTATGTGTCAAAAGGCGGGAACAACTTATTTAGCGGTGATTTCGTGAGCTAAGTGCCGCGTATCTCCCTCTTTTCATCGTCTCCTGTGATAAAGAATGTCCCCCTTCTCTTCAAAAAAACCCTAAATCAAATCACGTTATCGTTCAAAATTCAATAAACCAAATCAAATCACAACCGCCTTCATTTTGTCTTGCTGCTTCAATCAGAGGAACCGCTCAATAACTATCACCCAACGCCCTCCAATCTGAAGAGCTGCCGTAACTTCATTTCGTCGCTCCAATCCAAAGAACCGCCAATAGTGGAACCGCTTCAAAGGTACCTATTTAGTTGCAAAGTTTGATTGTTATCAACCTTTTCCTGTTCAATAAAATGGATTATTTATATTTAGCCATGTTGTTTCTCGAATTTGTTAAGCATTGTATCTCGGATTTGTTCTGAAACTAGAATGATTTGGGTGAAATTTTGTGCTTTTTTATTATTCTAAATTTGCATATGATTTAAATTGCTGAAATTGAACATTGAAATAGTTAATGTTAATTTTTAAAATCATGCTTTTGGGTGATCGTATCATATTGATTTGCAAATTAATCGCTTTGGTTGAAATAGCTGATGATTTGGGTAGGTTTGATTTGTAGACTCTTTGATTGAGTTGATTTCGGATTTGGGTTTGAGGTCCAGGAGTTATTTTTAAAGTGTTTGATTGGGTTGATTTTGGATTAGGGTTTGTGGTATAGGAGCTTTTGATGATGAATTAGAGTAATTCATGCACCTGATCATCAATCTTATGTATCTGAATTTTATAATTCAGGGAACATCTGTAATTAGTAATTACCTACACTTGAGAAGTTATAAAACTTTAAACATATAATGTTCATATTCTATATTTGTAAGTTTTTCTTAACATGTCAGGTTCCTGAAACTCTTAGTTTTGTTTCAAGATGTGGAATCTGCTATTACCTCTACATGAGAAGCTATAAAACATATAATATTCACAGTGTATACTTGTATGTTTTTCTTGACATAATAAGTTCCTAAAACTCTTAGTTTTGCGTCTAGATATGGCTAATTGTAATTGAGTTTCTGAAACATTTACTGTGGTATTTCTTAAATTGTTTTGTTCCTAAAAGCTTCTATTTTTTGCTACACTTTGAGATAAGCACATCTTTTATTCAAATCTCAGTGTATTAGAATCAGCAAAATAGGTGATTTAAAAGAAAGATAATTGGCAGCAATGTGCATTTTAAAGCTAAGTTCAACTCATGTTGACAAACATTGTTAGTTTTGACTTTAGCCTTGCACAAGAAATCATTGTTTACTTTCAAAACATTGTGAGAGGTGTGTTTTCTATTCCCAAAATAGTACAATTACTTGATTGGTATGCACAAAGTACACCTTCAAGATGATATTTCTTAGTAATGTCATGCAGACCTTAACTCTGTTCTATTTAACGGCGTTTTGTATTACTTTATTATGACACTTTAATTGAAGATTTTGCTTCAAAAAATGTAAGGAGAAGCATTTTTCTTTGAACTTCTTGAAAAGTTGTAGCATTTTGTATAAGAAACTAGTATTTGATATTTTTTTGAATCAACTATTGTCATCCATTTGATTGCGTGTGATATTTTTTTGTTTAACATTATATTAGCTTGCAAAGAAATAATAGTTAATGTTGTTTGTGTCGGAGGGCAACCAAAACCAATTATGGCTCGGGCAGCCAATTGGTTGGGCCGCCACTGATTACATCCGATGTATATATGTAGTATTTTGGTACCCAAATCAGCTTTTACAAATCGTTTTAGTACATTTTGATACCAACTTGTGCGAATATGTTCTTACTCATTTTCTTTTCATATTTTACGTGTATTTTACGTGAACGTTGAAGTGTTGCATCCAAAATTTAAATTAACTAATAATAAAGTGGTTTGGTTCTAGGCTCTATGGCATCTAAAAACAGCGATCATCAAAAATAAGATGTGATCGCATGAATGAAATAAAGCATTTAAATATTGCTGTTACTGTTCAAAATTTACAGCTGCAGGATGCTTGGTTCAGTTTACATCAATTTTCAATATTTGTCGCAGGAGAGTATTCTTCTATCTCCAGTCCCCTAACTAGAAAAGTAAACATTTGAGCTTGAGAATAGTCCCATAAAACTCAATAGAAGTACCATTAAATTAGACGAAACAACAAGCAAAGAAACGCAAATTCAGTAAATTTAGGCGACAATCGATCCAATCCAATTATAATTGCATAATGATTTTTTGATCGGCATATAATCCATTTGATGTAAATTAAAATTATAAGTGAAGATTATTTTATTACTGAATTCTCTTGTTACATTGATAATGCATTGTACAGATTGCATCCCTATATATGCAAATTATGGTTTCTAACGTTGAGATAAATTGGTATTTACGCTCAACGCTATTCGAAAACGCCAATTACTATTTTTTATAGCTGCTTTAAATTAGTATCTAAATTTGTTGTTTAAACAAGCCAAATCTTTAAATTAGTATCTCAACTTTTGCACTGTCTGAAGACTATAGAGGTTTGAAAATGACGACATTAAAACTTCTCTAAGTAAAGAAAACAAACCTTACCTATAATGATACCGGTTGTCATGTTGTAATAACAAATATTTGCAGCACAATGAGTTAACACACAATCAAAGTGTTTGGGTGTTGTACAGTAATTTGCATTAAATTAGTAATGTGATGATTTTCAGCTTAAAACACATACTTTTTATTCACATCACTAAATGATTCAGGCATCGGTTCACTCATGACTAATGCCAGTTTCATGCAATGTATTAATGATTGGTGACATTGTTGTATAAGTTGAAAAAATTATTGTTAATGGCGCAAGCCAAGTACCAGGAGAGGGGTAATGCATAGACATTACTCCGGTGCTACAAAATAGCGTCGTTGTAATGGCAAATTTTTTGGAAACAGTTTGGTGCTAATGTTGTATATTGTTCTGACATTGTTGTATATTTGTATCCATGCACCTTATAGTACTCAAGTTTTCCATATGAATTCTATTCTTTTTTGGGTTACATAGTTTCAGCAGGATGGTAACAATACATAAATACAGCCGGTAGATGTTTCATTTTGTTAATAAACTTCTACATGTCAGTTAGGCTTCAGTTTCCCTTTAACCTTAGATATTTAAATTAACTGATGTAGAGTTTTCCCGAAATTCACATTTTGTTTTTGCTCCAGAAAAACGTTGTTGCATCTAAGTATTTTGCCCATGTTTGCTCGAGAGTACATAGGTTATGTTTGTATGCATTTTTTGTGATATTGACATGACCTGCAATGATATATCCTGAAATTTTCACTAGATACTTTGTGAGATGGCAAATTCTCTCCCATTTAGGAAGACTAGGGTGACCAATATTGCGTTTACCTTTGCTGTTTAATTTTCAGTGAATGCACTTAAACTATTTCTGCATTCAACTAAATTGAATTATACGATAGTTGTAAATGCAAATATTTTTTCTAATTGTTATTTCGATTTTGCTTATTTTTTTCTTAAATTTAGCAATATGCCATGTTGGAAAAAAGAAAAGAAAAAAGAAACAGTGAGTGTATACTACCTTTTCCACTTCAGCCTACTGTTTTTGATGTCTTATAAATGTTTATCATTTCAATTATATCTTCCCCTAGTTGCTTTATTTTCTGAATAAATAGATTACCCATTTATAAAATTTGAGATACAAATATGGAAAACTTGTGTATATATTGTTTGACGTCATTAGTTGCATCTTCCAAAACATGAGTAACGATGCTACTGTTGTAGTAATTGCTGTTTTTGCTAGTGGAAGCAATTTTTGTTATATAAAGAATGAATGAATATGTGTCAAGAGAGAGTTACTGTTCGTAAATCTGATACTTTTTTCCATTTGAAAAGACAAGAAATGATGGATAAAGACTGGGTACATCTAAACAGGTAATTATATGGTACTTAAGTATAATATTGAATTTAAAACATATTTTAATACCTAAGGTTATTATTTGTTTTTTATTATTATTGTAGAACCACTAAAGAATACGAGCAAGCAGCTTGGAATTTTGTAAACGATGCAAAGCTAAAGCTGCAAAATGTGGAAAAAAAATTATGCCCTTGTGTAGATTGCAGAAATCTTACCCGTCTTCATGGAGAAGTTATTGTTGAGCATTTGATTATAAGAGGAATGGATCCTAAGTACATGGACGGTGAGTGGTACAATCACGGCGAGCGAATAAATAAAAGCAAAAATACAAAGCCGGGTGATGCGTATGATTTGCTTAAAGCCATTATCTATGAAGACGAAGATTTTATTAATCATACTTTCTTTGATGATGATAAAAGTGAAGATGATGCACAGAGACGAGAGGATGAATTACACAAAAATTTGGAAGATTCAGAGACCCCATTGTATCCTGGTTGCAAGGATCAAACAAAGTTATCTGCTATCTTTGCCTTGTATAATCTTAAATGTGAGACTGGATTGTCTGATAATGGTTTCGATAAACTTCTAACTGTGCAGCAATTGTTGTTGCCAAAAAATAACGTACTTCCCAAGTCGTTATATGAATTGAAGAAATTCCTTAAAATATTTGACATGGGTTTCGAGAAGATTCATGCATGTGAGAACGACTGTTGTCTTTTTAGGAATGAATATAAAGATTTGAATAATTGTCGAAAATGTGGATTTTCGAGGTGGAAAGTAAATCAACGGACAAAGGAGATTATGCATGTCATTCCAGTTAAAGTGTTGCGTTATTTTCCAATAATTCCAAGGTTTAGGAGAATGTTTAGATCCAAAAGGATGGCGGAAGATTTACGGTGGCATTTCAATAAAAAAAGCACCGATGGAAAAATGCGACATCCGGTAGATTCTATAACATGGAATGTAGTGGATGAGAAATTCAAATCATTTTCAACAGATCCACACAATCTTAGGCTTGGCCTTGCAACAGATGGCTTCAATCCATTTTCTATGTTAAGTTCCAAATATAGTTGTTGGCCTGTAATGCTCGTGACATATAATCTTTCGCCTATGTTGTGCATGAAGAAAGATAATATTATGTTAACATTGTTAATTTCTGGTCCGAAGCAACCAGGAAACGACATTGATGTATTTTTAGCGCCATTGGTAGAAGATTTACGTCATTTATGGAATACCGGAGTTGAGGTTTATGATGCATATAGTCAATCAATCTTTAATATGAAAGCAATTTTGCTTTGGACAATAAATGACTTTCCGGCATATGGTAATCTTGCTGGATGCTGTGTAAAAGGTAAAAAGGCTTGTCCATTATGCGGTGTCAACACTCATCATCGATGGCTAAACCACAGTAGAAAGACCGTCTATATGGGCCATAGAAGATTTCTATCTCCTTCAAACCCTTTGAGAAAACAGAAGGCCTTGTTTGATAACACCGTGGAGGAAGGGTGTAGACCTAGGATTCTAACTGGGAGAAAAATTTCTATCATTTTAAAAGATTTTCCGAATAATTTTGGAAATGCAAAGAAGAACCAAAAAAAGAATAACAGAAAAGGTAAAAAATTGAATGAGAAAAATGTAATAGGAAATAAAAGAAGAATTGAGCATAGCAAGAAAAATGAAGATGATGAGGATAAAGATCCCGTGAGAATGGAGCTATTAAGGTGGAAAAAAATTCCATCTTTTTTCAGTTGCCATATTGGGAGGTTAGTGCATACGTTTTATTTTATTCTATTAGACTAACATTATGGAATCATACAACTAAATTGTTCCATTATTGATTTTTATAGGAACTTACAATACGTCATAATGTAGGTGTAATGCATGTCGAGAAAAATGTTGGAGAAAGTCTACTAGGCACAATGTTGCATGACAAGAAATCAAAAGATGGAGTTAACTCTAGAAATGATTTGAAGGATTGGGGAATTCGACATGGTCTTCATACACAACCCCGTGGGAAGAAGACATATCTTTCGCCAGCTCCATATACATTATCGAAAGGAGAGAAAAAACATTTTGCAAAAGGTTGTATGATTTTAGAGGACCTGATGGTTATTGTTCAAATTTTAAAGGTTGCGTATCATTAGAGGACTGCAAAATTAGTGGCTTGAAGTCTCATGATTATCATGTTTTAATGCAACAATTATTACCCGTTTTAATCACAGGATTGCTTCCAAAGAAGCCAAGGAAAACAATAACTCGTTTCTGTTCATCGTTTAATAAATTATGTCAACGTGTTATCGATAGAGAGAAATTAAATCAACTTGACGACGAGATTATTGTAACTTTGTGCGAGCTTGAAAAATACTTTCCACCTTCTTTTTTTGACATAATGATACACTTGACAATTCATCTTGCAAGAGAAGCACGATTGTGTGGGCTAGTCCATTTTCGTTGGATGTACCCCTTTGAAAGATACATGAAGACACTAAAGGATTATGTAAGAAATCATGCTCGTCCCGAGGGGTGTATTGCAGAATCTTATCTTGCAGAAGAATGCACGAGATTCTTTGGTGAATTTTTAACAAAATCACAGAAGAAAGAAGTTAGAAATGAAGATTACCAAAGTAATGTAATACTTGAAGGACGTCCAATATCAGCACATAAGACAATCACATTGTCTTCAAATGAGAAAGAATCTGCTCATTTGGCTGTGCTAATGAATATGACCGTGGTAGAGCCATTTTTAGAGTAAGTGCATATTCCCTCTTTTTCATTGTTTGATTGTTTGTAATTTTAAATATAACATAACATCGTTTGTTATACGCTAGTTTGCATTTGGAGGAGTTACAAAATTCAGACAAGCGCATGGAAAGAAATGCAATGTTACTTTGGAAAAATCATATAGCTACGTTCTCTAATTGGATTAAAAAAAAGGCCGTCAATTGAATTCTTAAATGTTACTAATTAACTTAAAACCGTATAAAGAATATTTTAATTAAATGAAATTATTTTTTGTAGGTATCTGTTAGCTCCGAAGATCACGACGGCATGTTAAAATGGATTGCTTATGGTCCAAAGAACGATGCTTTGTCCTACACAAGATACATCATTAATGGACAACGTTTTCACACAAAAGATGTTGGGAGAGAAACCCAAAATAGTGGAGTGACTTATGATGCAACAACCATGTGTAGGGCAAGCGCAAAAGATGTTTCTCAAGTGGTCGATGTTGTCAGTTATTATGGGATAATTACCGATATAATTTTGTTGGACTATAACATTTTTTATGTTCCGATCTTTAAGTGTGATTGGGCAAACATAAGAAATGGTGTAAAGGTTGAAGATGGATTTACGCTTGTCAATTTACATCAAAGTCAAGCTTCATTTACAAAAGATCCATATATACTTGCATCTCAAGCAAAGCAAATTTTTTATTCAAGGGAAAATGATTCTTCTAATTGGTATGTGGTAGTGAAAGCACCTTCGAGAGTTTTTGACGATTTAGAGATCCACGACTCCTTTGAGGAAGTAAGCAATGTTGGGGAAGATTGCCAAGAAATCAATATGGATGTTGATGAGCATGTTGAGGATGTTTCTTTTGTTAGAGAAGATTGTGAAGGCATACTTGAGTAGTCTTGAAATGTGTCCTTATATTTTCTTATAAATCTTTCTTTTTTTTGTTGAGGAAGATTGCCAAGAAATGTGTCCTTATATTTTCCTTATAAATCTTCCTTTTTTTGTTGTTTTTTCCAACACTTGTTTAAGAACTTGCTTGTTTAAAGCTTAACTCACACATCACAAGAATGCATATTCTTGTATTTTGTTGATCACATCTTGATCTATATACAAAAGTGGTTCACCACATCTTGATCTATATACAAAAGTGGATTAGAAGTCAGAAGTAGTTGTCAATCAGGGTTATCTTCGTATATAAGTTGTTCAGAAAAGTGGTTCCCTCAGCTGTATGATGCAATCTTTCACTTTAAACCCATCTCTTGTTTATTTGTCTTTGTAAAATGATCTGTTGGCAGAGAATCATTGCAAAACCGATTCTACTTTAGATTGCTTAAACTAGGAGGTTTATGTTGAAGGAGTCATTCATATTCAATGTCTGTATATGGTATTGTTTTGTGAATCCTTCTCAAATTAGTTATCCCTCATTCGTACTTAGTAAATCGGGTATATTCTGGGAAAAAAATCACTGATTTTTATCAATAAACTGAACTGCTCAAAACTGCCTCAGAGTTAAATTTGAAGTTTTGTTTCTTGAAATGGCAAGCGAACGCTTAATCACTCAATTCAAACACTTTTAAAGTAAATACATTAGACATGAAAATTTCAAGTCGGTAAATTTTTGCAGCTGCACTTAATTAATTAACTGCATGAACAACATTGATTATTGTATGATATTGTTTGGGTGATCTTTATTAAACCGTAAGCATATACCAAGAATTATACTGTTAGTTACACTTATTCACATTTATTTATTTGCGTTTACATATAATACATTCAACATATGAAATCAAGCGTCTTCATAATGAGTACATTTGTTGGTTTGTATATTCTTGATAGTTAGATATGTTTCCATTTTTGATTATAAAATACACATATTGGTTAAGGTAGAATAATTTGAAGTTGTAGATGTAGGAAGTGGTGAATGATATGGTGGTGAAGTGGCACAGTGGTGTTATGGTGTTGTTCAAACAAGGAAGTAAGGGATGTGAATGATTTATTTGTGGCAGTAATGTGATGACAAAGATCGTTTGGGGCGACTGGTGTAGTTGCAGTTAGGTGGTGGTTGGTTAAAAGTTGTTGTGAAGTGTGTATGATGTAGTGGATTGGCTGGTAATGGAAGGATGATCAGTAAGGTTGATGATAGGGTTGATGTTTGTGCAGGTTGGTGAAGTTTTGGTGTGATAGAATGTAGTGTGAAATTGTGACTGCAGGCAGAAGAAGATAAAGGATGAGTGGTTGAGGTTGTGCAGTATTGAAGGAGGAAGGCTGATTGGTCATAGTTTGGTGAGGAGTATGGTCGTTGAAGTGATACTAGGAGGTTATGCACTTGTTGTGCATGTTGATGGTCTGGTCAGTTTGAATGGCAGAGGAGCAAGTTTGGTGGTGGTGATGAATGAAGGAAGCAGTTGGTTGGATGATGAAGTGACTGAAGTGGATGGTTCTGTAGGTGGCTGTTGGTGAAGGTAGCGGGAAGGAGGTAGTGGCCGGTAATAGAGTTAGGTAAAGAAATGCACAAAAATGGTTATGTGCACAGAAATTCATAGTTTGATGGTTTTAAAGTGTGTATAGTTTGATCACATTTACAAATGTTTGTCCCTGTGTGTCGTTTATTTTTACCATAACGTGCCTCCTGCCATTACTGGAATTAGGTTTTGGCCCTGCGAATGCCCAGAAGGTTTGCATCTGGTTTACAACCTACACAAAACACAACTCTTTTTCCTTTGATATAGGTGATAGTTTTTTGCATTCCTAGCATTTTGTATTGCACCGTCAGATTTCTCAACTATATAATCTACTAATTAGGAACGAACTGTATTAGTAAACATATATTTGACATAAGTGGGATAATACTATTAATTACTGCCTCTTCCGTCAACCTTTCAATGTTCAAACTAGAAAACAAATGATAGGTTTGTTGTACGGTACTTCCTACTTACAGTTATTAAATTACTACCTGGATTCAGTCCTATGTATATTGCACTGTTATTTGTATATTCTACTTTGCACTTCGAACTTACACTCTTTAACTCATTCTCTACTTGCCTCTCCTTTATCAGCTGGGATTGAAGTATGGCAACGTTATCATGCCAAAAACATTGCCTTGATTTTACAAATCAAATACAATTAGTTGGTTAAATATTATGCAATTAGTTGGTTTGGTGGATTATCAATTATCATTTGCTACCAATCTAATAATGAACCAAGTTTAGTTTACTGATTTTATATATAGTCTTTAATACAATGATATTCCAACTAAAATCGATGCACATGAGAACAGTACTGTCAAGACGCATAGGTTAATAGACAACGGAGGATACTTGCATGCCTTCATTCTACTGCTTCATATGGATCAACATCATAAGAATTCTGATGTTTAGACAAAAAAACATTAGGATAGATGACCTACAAGTCTTTGATTTTGATCTGCATATTTGTACTACAGCAAAAGTTGCTCTATTCATCATGTTTAACCAATGCAAATTCTTTTTCTTGCTTGATTTATAGTCAAAATTCAAAGAAAAATGATATCTTTGTACTAACTACAGGATATGGCAAAGAAGAGGAAGATTACTCGCAAACAAAAACAAGCCGAGGAACCAAAAGAAGCAAATATTGAATCCAACGAGCAACATGAAGCAAATGTAGAAACTAATGAGCAACATGAAGCAAATTTAGAAACTAATGAGCAACATGAAGTCAATTTAGAAACCAATGAGCAAGGAATTGAAGCATGTACAGACAATATGATGCAAGTTGAAGAAAATATTGAAAACGAATTTGAAATTGGAAATGATGCGATGGAAAATGAGACTGATATTCAACACACAGATGAAAGTACGATTCAAAAGAAAAAAGCTAGAGGCCAAACTAGAATGAAAAGGCTTCCTTCGGATCGTGTGTCTCGGATTAACGTTGAATTTAATGACAATGTTGTACCAATAGGAGAAGGTTCTATAAAACTATCTTCGTACTTAGGACCGCTCGTACAGGAGCATGTTCCATTCACGATTGATGATTGGCGGAATATTGGCGATGATTTAAAACATGTGTTGTGGAGATCCATTCAGGTATCACTATACTAAGTACTGCTTATTAAAACCGAACAGTTGCATGAATCATTTGATATTCATATACAAGTTATCTCCCATCATAAACCCACAGTCAAGAGATGGAAAATAATAAAATTTGATATATTTAACTTGTTTGAAATATAATAAATTTTCTTAATCCGTCAATAGAGTTTGAATTTATAACATACAATACAAATTACAGTTGACTAGATCGATGCTTTCCAATTTTTTATACCTTGTAATAATGTTTATGCAATAATTAATGTAAGCTAAAAACAAGTAGAATCCTCACCCTCGTTATTCTACAAGTCAGATCTGGACAGTGAATAGTTCATGCATGTCGCTAAAGCTACTAGTAAAAATCACGTAACCTGCTCATTACATATCCCCTAATCTTTGACATTATTCATTCTCCAAATGTGTTTGGATTTGGATGATCTGATGTTGATGAATTCTCGTATTTGCTTACATATTAACTGCTATATGTTATGACCACGCTTGAGTACTCCGTTGTTCCTTTCCCTCCAAATACACCATACTGCTGTTGATATGATAAGTTAGCTGTACCAAAAATCTTGTTATTTTTCTTAAACTTGTTTAGTATATGCTCAATTTCATACTGCTGTACCATACTGCTGTACCAAAAATCTTTACACATTTTGCATCATACTGCTGTACCATACTGCTATATCCAAATACATCATACTGCTGTACCATACTTGTTTAGTATATGCTCAATTTCATACTGCTGTACCAAAAATCTTGTTATTTTCTTAAACTTGTACCATACTGCTGTTGATATGATAAGTTAGCTGTAACAAATTTGTTGTTTGAATGTGTTTAATGATATTAATATTACTAACATTCAATGTATATATAAAATGTACTGATTACCAATCGTTTTGCATTTTGCAGGCTAGATTTAAACTGGATGAGGAGTGGCAGAAAACGTCTATTTTTCAGCAAATGGGATGCATATGGAGGGATTCAAAAAGTAGGTTCGTTAGGCAAGTACTGGAAGCGAAGAACATGGAGGAAAGAATTAAGCTCAAACCTGGTAATGTCGAAAATATGAAGGACTGGAGGGATTTTCTAAGAAAGAAAACAGACTCAAAGTTTAAGGTAAATAAATACCAAATTCAATTGTATTACGTAATAATTATAATTATTCAGTGTATTATGCCTTTTCATCTTAGGCACAAAGTGATCAATTCAAAGCTATTAGAAGTTTTCAAGTGCCACATACAGTAAGTCGCAAAGGAATGGCTCGATTAGCGGAAGATATGGTGAGAAAGAACAACTAGTTTAATTTGTGTAACAAATTATGATTATGTATTTAATACAACCACATTCACTTTATCTATCATTTTTAACATACAAACAGGAGAGTGGTGGCCACATCTCCATTCCTAGAAGTCAAATTTGGATTAAATCCCGCACTCGAAAGAATGGCGAAGCAGTTAATACATATGTTCTAGAGACTATTGTAAGACACCGCAATATTGATAAAAATTGTATAGTATTGTCTTTCTATCCGTTATTGGCATTCTATCTATTACTTATATGTGAATAACGTTAACTTTTGTAGGAAAAGGTTAAAAAAATTGAAAGTGAATCAAACTCAACCAACAGTTCTTTGAGAGAAGATGCTCTCTCCCAAGTGTTGGGTCAGGATAAACCTGGACGACTACGAGCAATGGGAAGAGGTGCAAAATATACCAAGTTCTTGCTCTCACAAGCTAAATATGATAGAATTTCACAATTGGAAGAGGAGGTTCGCATGCTAAAGAAAAATCTGGTATATAACATATCAATCTTTACTTGTTATTCTACTTGTGTGGTAATATTAGAGATATTGTTCAATTTTTTTTCATATGGTTTTTTAATCCATCGTCCACACTTGATTTTTTAGGTTACTGCATGTCAAAGAGAAGAATCAATGCCTCAGGTAAACATCGAATATTAGCATATGCATAATTTCACATTTGCATATGTGTGCATATGATACTTTGCTATTAAACATCAAATACATTATCATTGTGATATTATCTAAAAATTAATTTTAATATACTATTTAATTTAAGATGCTTCTAATTAATTGTAGAGCAATGGAAATACATTTGATAAATGTGATTTATTGGATTGGAACGGAACCGATGAAATAGTTGCCGAAGGAAGAGTCGTGTCAAGTGATCCAAATGAGCTTGTACATAGAATTCCTCTAGGACCAAATGCAAAGATAGTTTTGATTGAGTTTCCAAGGAAATTGGATGCTTTTTTATGGAGAGCCGTGTTTCATACGATACATATTGGAGAGGCTGCCGGTATGTTAGTAGCATGGCCTGCCGATAAAGTTATTTTGCATAAGCTAGATCAAATCGACAACATGGTAAATTAAATATCACTTTATTTATAATTCTTATTTCAAAATACAACTATTAATTTCATAAATACATATTTTTTTGGAATAGACTAAAAGTAGCAGAACTGAGCCTTCATGCAAGCTATATGATTGGGTTGGAGGTGAAGAAGTAGTTGCTGAAGGACGCTTGTACTCTAGCGATCCAAACCAGCTTGTGAATGGCGTTCCTATTGGACCATCAGCTATGGTAGTTGCTATTGGTAATCCAAACAACCCCAAGGCCTTTTTATGAAAACCAATAAATAATATGATATATGTTGGAGATGCCGTTGGTAATAAAGTTGCTTGGCCAAAATCAAAAGTAGTTGTCGAGAAAGCTAAGGCACCATCATTTGTTTCTAATAGTGGCAACGTAACATCTCATACGGTAATATGTTTAAACATAATTATAGCAACTTGTTATCAAATTTATTAATATATATATATATATATATATATATTAAAACCATCACTTTTTTTCTTGTTTGATAGAGTGGAAGGCCAGCCCCCAAAAGCAAATGCAGGCTGATTGATGTTGGTGGAACAGCAACAATAGTTGCCGAAGGGGTTGTGGCTTCAACCGATCCAAATGAAATGGTCCATTTTGTTCAACTTGGAAGAGACGCCGTTAAAGTTTGGGTAGTGAATGCTACAGTTCCCGATGCAGTTCTGTGGAGACCATCTTCTGATCTTGTCTGCATTGAAGATGCTGTAGGCTCTACAGTGGCATGGCCAACCTCAAAAGTTGTGATAGAATCAAGTTCTAGTAAGTATAATTTTTTCATACATATATACAAAATTTCAAAATGTATTCATATTTGATTGTATGATTTAATTCTTGACATTATACGGTTTTCTTTTATATAGGTAACCATTGTTAAAGTTTGTTGACTGATCAGAAGAAAAGAAAGCTTCACAACTGCACTCTAGGTAAATATACGAATAATACATCATGAAAAAAAGTCATTTTATGTTTTTCGTTTGATATGCATAAAAGTCATAAAAGTCAACAGGCAATATGCATAAATATATGAATTTAATGCTAGGGAATGTTTACTTGGGGTTAACTGATTTTGAGAAGAGGATAGGGGGTGTTTGATGGTATTTGGATTGCAATGTGGCAGAGTGCTGTCAGAGGGAGTTGAGGTTGTGGTTGGTTTCGCATTTGGAGGTTCGGTGATTTTTGGATTTGCGATTACAGAGAAGTATTGATCTGATGCACAAGGAAAGGCAGCAGGTAACAGAGATGGTATGGATGAAATGCACAAAAATGGTTATGTGCACAAGGAGGTTTTTAAGGTATGTTTGAAGGAGGAACATAAGTGAATGGTTATTCAAGGGTAATGTTGACAGTGGAGTGGATGGTAGTTGAAGTAGATGGCAGTGGTACAGGGAGGAAGTATTATTGTGATTGTGATGATGTTTTGATGTTTGTTGAATGGTTACTATGTGTTGATGCTGCAGTTGGAGGTGAAGTGTTTTGGTAATGGTGGTAATGGTAGGCAGGGTGCTGTTGTATTTGAATGGTGAATGGTGACAGATATGCAGATAGTTGGCAGGGTGGAGAGCGACAGTGAAGATGTTAGTTGAAATGGAGTAGGCAGTGAGTTAGATATGTGAAGAGGAGTTTGTAGTTTTCTAAGGTGACAGAAGGGAGGTGGAGCAGGGTGGTGATGTTTGTATAGGGTGAAGGGGAGGCAGCAGTTTAGGCAGCAAGGAGGTGGTGGCGGAGCAGTGGTACTTGAAGTTGTAGCAGAAGTGATGAGGTGAATGAAGGAGGTGATGTGTGGTTGGGGTAGTTTGATTACTGTTGCAGACAGAGATGAGAAGTGGTTTGTTGAAGAGAAGTTGGTGATAGTGTGTGAAGCTACAGAGAATGTGCAGTTATGTTGTAGCTGCTGTGGTTGTTGTTGTTGCGTGGTGTTGAAGCAAGGGTGAAGAGGCAGTTAAAGTTTGTGGTAGGCTGCTGAGTGGCATTTAAGACATTTGTGGTAGGCTGCTGAGGCGGTGTAGGGTTTGTGATGGTGCTGCTGCTTGTAGAGCAATGCAATGGGGTGTGAACTATGAGTGCAAGTGAGTTGTGCTGAGGGTATGTATAAGTGTTGAAGTAGGTTCTATGGAAATGAGTTGAGAGTTTGGTCAGTTAGTTATGACAGTGCACAGTGTTTGTGCACAGTGCACAGTGGAAATGGTTCTATGTTGGAAGGCAGATGATGTATTGAAGGGGAAGTTGACAAAAAGTTATCAGAGGGGGAGTTTTGGAGTGACTGGTTGTTTACAGTGAGAGTGGAGTGGAGTGGAGTTCAGGGGAAGTGAAATTGTATGAAGTTCAGGGGAAGTGACAGTATATTGAAGTGTAGTGAACTGAACTGAAGTTTTGTATGGCAGTATAATTGGCTAGGAGGAATTCGGTGATGTGATGGGTGTTAGCTGGTCAGAGGAGTTTATGAAGTGGCAGGGGTGTTTGGTGAAGAAATGGAAATGTGCAGAAGCAACAAATGCACAGGCAGTGTAAATGAAAGTAAATGAAAAGGGAATTGTATATGATCAAAACAGTGAAGAAAATGCATATGAACTTGATTTTGTTAGCATTTAAGACAATGAAGTAAGTTTTTGGAGATATGTTACGTATGGGCATTCATCCAAATAGAAAATCTTTTATGCACCGTTCATCCAAATGTCACCAAAATGTGGTGTGATTACGCTCAATATATTTGATATTTTATTGATCTGAAGCTTGTTTAGACGTGAAATAGGGAGTTATAATCAAAGGAGCTTATTACCGCTGTCAAGTATATTTGAGTTGCTCTGCTATATGCTTTAAGCTAGTTGTGTATATTTCATGACTTTGGTATATAAGTGGGACGAAGTTGTGTAAATGGGATGTTATTGTATGATAACAGAGATGTTGAGTGTGGATTGAGAAGTTGAGTGTGTGCGTCAATTTAAGCATGATGCGTAACCTTGTTGATGGATCAGTACTGGTGGTCTGGAGGAGAATTGATTATTGGGTTCAGATTATGAAATGCAACTTTAGTATCAGCACTTTTATACTTTGTCATCTGTTATCCATATGGTTCCAGACATATTAGTTGTTTTGAAAAGTATCAGCACTTTTATACTTTGTCTACTTTGTCATTTAATGCAGGAACTTGGTTAACACTGAAGCAACCTGGAGCAATGTTTAGATCCTTGCAAGAATCTTCTGTAGCAGCCATTTTCGTATCATCGTCTCCATAACTGAGTATTTGTGTTCATTTGTTAGACTATTTTGAGCTATTATCATGTGACCATATCTTGTAGTATTTGTGTTCATTTGTTAGACTATTTTGAACTATTATCATGTGACCATGTCTTGTAGTATTTGAAATATTAGCAAAATTATTTGAAACTTTTCCACTGGTTTGATTGTGTGTTTCCAAATTAGAATTCACTGCAACGTTATCATTGTTACATATAGTTGTTGTCATCTTCTCGATTTGTTATTTTTGGGATCCACATTTTAATATATATATATATATGTAATATAATAAAATGAAAATTGAAACAAATGCTGAAAATTAATATTATATAGGATAGCGTTTGAAAAACGCTATTGATTCATCAAACGCTATCGAAACTCTATATGAGATGTACGATTTGTAACCAAAAACGCTATAATAGAATCAAAAACGCTATAGTAGAAAACAAAAACGCTATGCAAACATGACAAGAAATGCTATCGTAAAAGATTGTAACGCTATAACAAGGTTTGATGAAACGCTATAAAATGTGATAAAAAACGCTATTGATTCATCAAACGCTATCGCAACTCTATACGAGATGTAAGATTTTTCCACCAAAAACGCTATAATAGAACCAAAAATGCTATAGTAGTAAACAAAAACGCTATGCAAACATGACAAGAAACGCTATCGGAAAACATTGTAACGCTATAACATGGTTTGACGAAACGCTATAAAATGTGATCAAAAACGCTATAGAAGTTAAATGAAGGATTATAATTCCCTATAGCGTTTAAGTTTAATAACAGCGAAAAAAAGCTATTGTAGGTTGCAAACGCTATGAACTTTTGTAAACGCTATTAGATATTATAGCGTTTACCTTCCTGCTATGTAATGCTGCCGGCCTACCATAGCTTGTCGTTCCACGGCGTTCTCTGAAACGCTATGGTAGCCTGTTATAGCGTTTTTCAAACGCTATGAAAAGCATAAACTGTTGTACTGTGATCAGTGTTCTTCCAATTGTAGCAATCTTTAACTCAGCCTAAAAAACTCTTACCACTTTGGTCGGCACCTCAGATTAGATTGCTAGAGAGTGCACACCAAATGTAGCATAAATCATAGTCTTCTGCCGAAGTCCAACTGCCTATAGTTAATACTCCACCAACCGGAGACGTATTGTCTTCTAAATCGAATCCTTCAAAACTGCACCTTGTGGCATAAAACATTGAAATTGGAAAACATTTTGAGATGATAGAAATGAGAGTAGAATGTTTGGAAATGTTATAGATAGGCCTATCAATGGTACGTGTTTTGGTCTGAGCCTAGCCTGAACCCACCCTATTAACGCGGGTATGAGTTTTTGCCTTTACTACCCAAGCTCGACCTAGATCCGACCCGGTTAATATTAGGGTCGGGTACGGTTTTATCAAAACCCTACCCGGTTAGTGTCCGATCCGATTATTAGTTTTCCATCGTATCAAAACTTGAGTGTGTATGTTATTTGTTTACCATTTTGTTTGTTTGCATGTAGATGTTTTGTATTCTTTTGTTGTGAACATGACCACATCACCATCTAATTTATATTTTAACATTGTTTGTATATATATTTTACTAACATTGCAATTTAAAATGTGGTTTTAACATAAATATTATGAGTTAAGTATATGGTTTTACCCAATGGGCATAAAAAGGCCAATTAGCCGGGCTGGGGTATTGGTTTTGAAATACCCTATAGGTTTCGGCTGGGTTCAACTTTTAATTATTATAATCGGGCATGGGTCCGAATTTTATAATACGCGGACCGAACCCGGTCTATTGACAGGCCTAGTTATAGAGTATTATGTGGAAGGAAAGGAGATAAAGTGTAATATCCCGGAATTTTTAACAATATCAATTTAATAATCTGTAGTTAAAATTAAATTGATATTGATATTCTGTTAATAATTATTCAAATAGATTTAATAATCTTCTTCAATAATTATTTAAATTGGTGATTTTATCTTTTAAATAATATAAATTGATTTCTATTTACAATATAAATATATGGTTTATATTTTTAAATAGATTAGCTTTGTTTTAATTTTAATAAGTAAAGCATATTTTCTAGTTTTAATATTTGTAGTAATTTGGAAAATTTGTTTTATTTAATATTTAAGCTTTTCAAAGTTAAATAAATGATTTTGGTTTAAATTTAATAAATGAACCATGTTTTAAAATTCTAATATATACATTATAATTTGGAAGATTTGTTTTAAATTAGCATTGAGTTTTTAAAACTATTTCATAAATAAATATATGACTTTAAAATTGATAAGAAAAATATCAAATGTTTAAATTAAATTAGATTGAGTATTAAATTTAGAATAAATTCAACAAAATGGTTTCATGGCTTAATAACATGGATATTTTATTAATAAAAATATAATTTCTTGTAAAATGATTTTTATTTAATAATAAGAGATTTATAAAAAAAAATATTAATATTGTATTGTCTTTATAAATAAGTTTTGAATAGGATTTGTAAATTTTTATTTCAAATTGAATTTATATTCATAACTTGATTTGAAATATAATTGATTTTGAATTTAGTTTGAATTTAAATTTAAAAGTATAAAATCTTAATTGTTTTAATTTTCAATATGTATAAGTTTATTTGTAAACATGATTTCTTCTTATTTCTTTTGTAAATTCATACACATATCTAATATAAACTAACAAATTGAAATTAAGCTAACACACATGTATTACTTTGTAAATTTAAATGCTAATTACCTTTAAAAGAAAAACAAGTGTTTCATTCTTTAACATTCATGTAACATGTGTTAAAAAAATTAGCATAACAAAAAGGACAAGTGTAATTAGATAAGCATTCAAAGTGACAAATGTTGAGATTATTTATAAGTGGCATTTGAAATTTTGTTTTCTTTTATTTTTATTTACAAATAATTTCAGCCTTTATATAAACAAACCCTTTTCCATTCCATTCTTTTTTTTTAAATCTAAAGCTTAGTTAACAAAATCTGAAAATACTTTCTCTAAAACCAAAATTAGTAAATCCTCTTCATTCCAAAATCAGAAATCAAACATCTCAAAAGCAAATCTGTTATCATATTCAAATCCTCAGACAAAAATGTAAACCATCTACCCTGTAACCACCTTCAAGCCTTGTAAATCAAATCCCTGCAACCTTTTCAAATCTGTCAAGCATTCTTCAAAATTCTGTAACCATCTTCAAAAGAAAATTTGAAAATTTGTAGTCTGCATCTTCAACCAAGCCTGCAAACAAGTTTTTAAAGTGAAAAGGCAAGATAATTGGTCTACTGCAAATTCAAAAAGAAAAAAACATTTCAATGAGGCTCTGCTTCTTTTTAAATAGGTGAGTAACCTTTTAAAAATTTAAAATCTAAATTTTGGTTGCATAATTTTATGTTTAGATGGATAAGCATTGAATGTTATTATAAGTAAATATCTGATGTAGGTATTTTATGTATGCATGCTGTTTTTTTTAGTATGGCCTGCTCTGTTTTGATTTCCCAGGCAGAAACTTTATTAAAATCTTTATCTTTTAATTAAGTTTCTGATATAATGAAATTTATTAAGTAAAGATTGTTTGATTTTCTTAGGTAAATATTTAAAACTTTAAGAAAGTTAAAATATCAGTAGTTGTCTCTGGAAACACAGTACAAACATCAATGCATGTTGAGTTTATTAAAAACCCAAACATGTTAATTTGTTAATTCAGTATCATAAATCAAAAATACTATCTGCAACATGATTTTGAAATCAAAGATTAGAATTTTTAGGTATCGGATGAAGTTGTTATTGGGTTTTGAACTAAAAATGGAATTTAAGTAAATTCTGATGATCTTTGAATGGGGAGATCTCGGGGTTCTTTCTGTGGGAAGTAGATTGAGTGGGGAGTGAGGGAAAAAATCATTAGTGGTGATAGAATTACCCAGAAAGGTTGCGGCAGTGGAAATCAACTGGGAACCCTAGTTTTCTCAGTGACCGTTGAATCGATCATTTCGTCATGCTGGAGTGACCGAGTGTTACAAGCTTTTGAGGATTGGAAGTTTGGCCGTATTTGAAGGCGAGGGCGGGGTAGTTGATCATCAGGTGGTCGGAGGTGAGAGAAGTTGTCGTTGACAGGTTTTGAAGGGGGAAAACATGTTTCTGTTTCCAGGTTTGGGTTTAAGAATCTCGAACTTGAATTCGAGAGTTGAATCTTGAATTGATGTATGTGGTGGGTAGCTAGGTCGGTTTCTGATGAGATGCGATCATCGTTGGCGATCTTCAATGGCCGGAGTCACCGTGCATATGCACGGTGAAGTAAGGGTACAGGTGATGTTGGTTAGCTGGAAGGTGACTCGGGTAAACCCTTGTTTTGACTCGAAGTGATGGAGTGATTTCCTCGGAGATGATGGGTTGAGTACTTGAAGCAGTTTTGTGGGTATCAGGCGTTCTGTTTTACTGGTTTTAATAACCTGTAGCATCTGGGTTTAAAAATTTGTAAACCCTGAATTTTTTAAATGATTAAGAAAATTTAAATCATATTTGAATTCCAATTTTGAATTTATTTGAATTCAAGTTAATTTAAAATCCCAGTTTAAATAAAATGAAGTTTAAAAGAAAAATTTAGCTTAAGTTACTACTTTATTTTGATGAAGTGGTTTAATCTTTTAAAAAATGAGGTTATTTTGAAAATCTGAGAAGGATTTGAAATTTAAATTTAAAATCTGGAAATGAATTCAGTTTTTAAAAATTAAAGAAGGTTTAAATTTGACAAAAATTTAACTAAATATAAATTAAGGTATTGAAAGATTAAAAGTTATAAATAGTTTAAACTTTGATAAGTTTAAATTATTTTCATTTTAAACTTATATTTAAATTTAAATTTGAAGGTAATTTCAAAGGTACTTTGTTTCAAAACAAAATTTGTGTTTTAAACATAATTTAGAAATGTTTTATTTTAAAATTAAGTTAAGAATGGATGTTTTGAAATAAATTTATTAAAAGGGTAATTAAGAAATAATTAATTAATTTATTTAATTAGTTTATTAAGATTTAATAAATAATGATTAGGGGTTAGCCAATTTTAAATTTAGATCATTAATTAGATTATTAATTAAGGATAAATAATTATTAATTAAGTAATTAAGTTTTAATCAAGGTTAATTTATTTAAATTAGACATTAAATTATAGATAATTAAAGATAATTAAATTTGTAATTAATCTCAGTTAATTACTTGATAAAGATAAATAGAGAAGGGTTAATGAAGGTCATTAACCAGGATTATTTACATAATTAATTAATGCGATTAATTTTTTTATAATTAATTAGATTAATTAATTTAATAATAATCAATTGGAAATTATAGAGAATAATTACTTAATGTAATTAATTTGGTTTAATGAGATTGTTTATTTTAATTAATTAAGTTTAATTAATTTTAAATACTTGGATTTTAAAGATAATTACTGTATGTAATTAATGATTTGGAAATTACTTAGTTAAGTAATTGATTAATAATTACAGGTTGTAATTAAGGGGAGATATTTAAGAATGAGGTAATTTGGATTAATTATTTAGTAATTAATCAAGGAATTAATTAATAAATTAATTAAAGGATAATTAATTTGGTTTAATATAGTAATTAAGTTAGTTAATTACTTAAGGTAATTAATTTAAGAAATAATTAAAGATCATTAATTATTTTAATTAATGATGTAATTAAAGATGATTAATTAATCAATAATAAGTAATTAAAGGTAATTAATTAATGTAATTAATTAAAGATTAAGGTAATTAATTATAGTTAATTAATTAATTGAAGTAATTAAAGGTTAATTACTGTTTGGTTGATTTGTGAAATTAATTAAGGATAATTACATGAATGTAATTAAGGGTAATTAATCAAAGGTGATTAATTAAGGTAATTAATAATGAATGATTAATTGATTGTAATCAATTAAATGATTAAGTAAGCAAGATTTATATTGGTGAAGATATTAATGTAATTTATTTTAAATTAATTAATGATAAAGTAATTAATTTAATTCATTTTAAATTAATTAGAGATAGAGATAGTTAATTTAATTCATTTTAAATTAATTATAGTGTGATGAAATAAATCATTGCTTATGTATGAATGGATGACATTGATTGTCTTGGATGCTTTGAAATCTCAGTAATTAGATAAATGATATTGTGTGGTATGAATGACTCGATTGTATTGTGATGATAACATAGGTTATCTATTGTGATGGTATTATATGGATTATCTATTTTGGTATTGATAATGTGGATTACCTGTTATGTGATAATGTTGATTATCAGTTATGATTTATGAATTATCTATCTGTGTGTATGTAGATACTGTTATTGAATTGTTTTAAAAACTTTAAAACAACTTGGACCTAAAAGACACGCTTTGGATTTCGATGAGACCGGGATCGGGTTTCCATATTTGGATATCCGAAAACCACATCGATTCCAAATAACGTTAGGCCGTGAATCCAAATGGAGCTTTGTGAAGACTCGAGGTGTAAGGACTATAAGTCAATATAACTCTGTGGGTGATTCCGTAATGAGTTTGACGGAATAGTACTTACAGGTTTGAGATGGTGGTTTAGAGTGCAAGGGTTATTGTCGTTAACTCTAAGGGTGATTCCAAAATGAGTGTAACGAGATAATGCCTTCGGTTTCGTTCGAACCCGGAACGAACTTGTATGGATTGAATGCTTTCAGAACATCGTCAGGTGGACGATGAGCATTCTAAGTGATATGTCCTATAAAAGTAATCGTAGCCTCAAGCCTCATCAACCGGGAATGGCTAAAACAGGGGAGGTGCAGCAAGGCTTCGTGGGTCGCACCCACTGGAGAGCGAGATTTACCCCTGTCTAGAGGTCCCTTTTTATTTCGGCTGTGTGGACGGTTTTTGAGCTCCAACGGTCGGGGTTATCTTGTTCGGAATTGTTCAGTAAGGAATGGGTCCGTCTTTGTACTGCAGGGGAGCGGGCGTACTCCTCGGTACGGTGATCTAGGCCACGTACTGTGACGGGCGGTACCCCAGTAGCCCTGCCATTGTATGGAATCCAAAATCCAATAAGTGCCAACGGTTTTGATTGTATTACCCACTTTTGTGGCTAGTAGCTGGAATTTAATCATGTAACAATTTCGGCTATTTCATATTTATTTGAAAACCCTAGACCCTATTATAATATCACTGAATTTTCTATCAAATGTTTTGGTTAGCGTAAGGTAAAAACTTTTCCATGTTTATGTGTAGGAAGTCTTACGTGATACTTTTCTTTTCAAAGGGTTTTTGAAAGTTAAGCAACTTTAACCTGTTACTCACACCAGACCCATGTCTGACTGGAGTTTATTTTGTTTTCATAAACTCTTGGGTACTCAAATTTTTACGAGTAGCCAAGGGATTCAGGTCTGCTTTGACGAATTGTGGAGGAGCAAATGGAGCAGGAGGCTTCTGCGTTAGATATATAGTATTCCGCTGTGTGTTCTGTGTTGTCTCTGAGTTGTATTGAGTTGTAATAACTAGACAGGTGTTTATAACTGTCTGGTATATGTGATGTATATCTGTGTAACTCTGATTGTCGTAAACTATGTAATGTTTATGTTATTAATATAAATTATTCGTTCCGCTGTTTAGATTCTGGTGTTGTTTCTTTCTTCTCTTCTTTCTTTTCTCTTTTCTATCCCTTTCTTTCTTAAAAATGATGCGATTTTCCGTGGTAAGAAAGTCGGGCCGTCGCATAAAGGTGGATGGTATTTCTAGAGGAGGGGAAAAGGAGCCGTTGAAGTAACCGTTTATGGCTGTTGGAAGGTTGTATTTTTGGGCGCTTATTGAAGAGACGTCTGCTGCTTGAGTGTCTATTCAAGAGCTTCCAAGCCTATTACGTTTTCTGAACCAAATCGCACCAAATGTAACCTATTACATAATCTAATCCTTTTTCATTTCGATATCACTGCACATATTACATTTTGTAAGATCCAATACTTTATTTTGTAAGATCCAATACTTTGTTGGAGATGCTCTAGCGTAGAATATTTCTAAACCATCTTACCAATGACCAAATAACACAACAATTTGACCCACAGCCACACTCGTGCAACAATAAAGAATACAATTTTTCTTTTCACACATATTATAGAAAATCTTACGTGAGTACATTCATAAACAAAAAAGTATAATATTCACCAATGGTACTCCATAGTTAAGAGTAAATCAATAAACAAAGATCAAACATGGTTATGAATTGTATGTCAAAAGGTAGCATGCATTCCGAACATTTTATCCATAGTTAGTCAACACTTCCATTCACTTAAACGTTAAGTGCAATAAACTATTTTACTACTAACATCGTAATAGTACATATCACAATGAACCGCACAATTGTCAATTCTGTAACATGAGAGTAGAGGAACACCACAGTCCGAGGTTAGAGGTGTAACATGTCATTTAGACAGGATAACCTGACATCTTGGCCCACACCTTGCCCACATAATTCCAGAAGCTAATACCTAGGCTCGCCTATTTCCAGAAGCCCAAACCTGACTTGAGTTGCTAGTCCTACGCCAAAGTAGACCGCCCAACACCGACATACACATTAACCATACAAAGCACATGGTCATCAACAAGTGACGGTGACAATGGGGGCCCGACATGCAAAATAGTCCTCAACAATTGAGCGGCCCAGATAGTTGCCTCATCCATACATCGGACGACCCTGATAAAGTCCTCTCTTGTTCCTTGACAAAGTCCCTCGCTCGCCCTTCACCTCGGTTGCTCGCACCTCTTGAAGCCCCCTTGTCTTGGCATAATAAGCTTTGGCTACATGCACCTAAGTGCCCCTTGTCTTGGCATAATAGGCTTTGGCTACATGAACCTAAGTGCCCCTTGTCTTAGCATAATAAGCTTTGGCTACATGCACCTAAGTGCCCCTTCAAGAAGCTACGACTGTGTAATTCTCTAAAAAGACTAGCAAATGCGATACTATTTATCCAGCAAGTGTGTCACAATGTGATAACAACTCCTTGTCCTTTGCTTCCACCCTAATAAAGTGCCCTTGCAAAATCACTCCATGATCACATACCACATGTCTTTGACCAAGGCATGCTATAGTATAGACCATCAATTGGTGATCATCTAAGCCACCCAAAATAGATGGCTTCCTAGCTGGCATACATATCAGCTGATCGATGAAATCAACCACTAAAAGCAAATTCTAGACTATGGCATCACGATCTCAGCCATCCAACTTATCTAACAACAATAAATACAAGCAACTATGCATTTTTACAAGGAGAAAATTTCAAGCTCTCATGCATTTATTTTCTTGTTATTTTCTCTTGTAAACTCAGCCATTATAAGAGAAGCAAAGTAATAAGAAAATCCTTGTAGTGGACATAGATCAACTTAGATCGAACTACTTTAAATCGTGTCTCTTTACACGTTATGCATTTACATCCTTGTTTTTCATTTACGAATCAAGGTATTAGTGAGTAACCTTTACTAATAGCAATTCTTAACTGTAATTTTGATGTCGGCCAAATTTTTAGTCAACATTTTGACGGTAGAAGGAGGTCTCCCCTAAAAACTCCTATTTTTCGTCATTTTTTTTCTTTACAAACTCCTCTCTCATTCACGTCATGTAGAACCACAGCGAGAATGAAGCCAACAATTCCAATGGTCATGACACTAAAAAAGCCATTGGGCCTAGTACTATATGTCCCATTATGGGGTTAGGCAACGACATGTGCAAAGCATGATAAATGGCTTGACCAGTATAGGGGCGGTTTGCTCGTGACCTCAGGGCCAAATTGAACACTAAAAAACCATGAAATTTTGTTCAATAGCCCTACCAGAAATTAACCGGACCCCAATCCAAGCTACTGTTTCTTGCACGCAAAACATAATGCTTGATGCCCATGAGGGGGTTATGCTAGAGACATCCATTGGAGGCGCTCTTGCCCATAACAGAGATATGTGTGCTGCACTGAAGCAAGGTATTCCCATGATGTACCAGAATCCGAATCAGTTTTTATCAAGAGGCATAAGCAAATTGCTGCTTCCCTTCTGTAGAGAGATTATCCACGTTTGATCGTCTTCGGTCAGAGGATTGGGTGCATGGCCTAAGTTTCAACTGCCTAAGTGGTGGTGGATGAGTTAAAAATCCTAACCCAAAGAATCATTGGTCGACTCTCAATCCCAAAAGGAGCTATCCCCACTTAGATCCCTTATGAGGTGGGCCCACAGTCTATATCGCCCTTGGTTAACAGAAAATGATACCCTACTCTAGTCCACCATCATTGTTCCCTAGGCCTTACCATTGCTGTAGATCTCCATCACCAGCTAGACATCAGGGGAGTCCTCCAAGTAAGGGTTAACACCACCCTCGACACATAAAGGCTGGCCTTCGAGAAGATATGGTAGCCTTGTGACATTATATGAATAGGACCCAAGCCAGAAACACTAAAGGCGAGGGCCTGTCGGACAACAAGAATAAAGAGCCTTTCTCCAAGGATATTCTGAGTGCCTACATCCACCGAAGGTATGCTTTACCTCCCATTGAGATGTATGATAGGAACACAGACCTGTCCAACCATATTACTGCTTTTAATTTAATAACCCTTGCTGACCAGATTTCTAGCAATACCAAGTGCTTTCTATTTCCTACCACACTAATCGGAGCGGCCTCATGCGAGTTCCTTCACCTCCAGGCCAGCAGCATACACTCATGGGCCTAGTTATGCGTCAACTTCGAAACTCGATTCTTCACAACAGAGACCAGGGTCATGATTGTCAGCAAACTAGGCAACATAAAAAAGCCTGAATGGGTCCCTCTAATTGTATGGAACCACTTCAATAATGATTCTACCCTTGCTAGTGGGGAGGATAAGAACATCTTGGTAGTCACCCTATGTTTAGGGGTGAGGTATCGATCCAAAATGTGGAAAGAGTTATTGAAGCAACCAACCTATTCTCTTTGGATTTTTGAACATAATCAAGCCTAGGTACAAAAACTATGCAACTTTGAATCATGACTTAGAAACCATCTATCATGCTACATGAGATCGCATGTCATTTCAGTGGCTACCCCCCTCACAGTCTGGCAAAGGGAGGAGACCGAGGGTAATGGGAAGTACTGTGAACTCCATCAATTCAATGACCACTTCACCAATCAGTGTCAGCATCTTAAAGATGAAATAAAGTGACTGATTCGCAAAGGTATTCTAGTATAAGAAATAAAACAAGTCAAGCATAGAGTAGCCCAAGCATACCCACCTGCTCAGACATAACGGGCGAACGATAACAACATAGCCACCATCAACATCAAGATATTGTCTATTTGCAAAGGCCAGCATATCGCTGAAAACAACAGTGGTGCTTAAGTCTGTTATAGGAGAGAGCTCATGCCAAACCACCAAATATAACCGGTCGACCTACGAGCTCCAAAGGCTCCCAGGATTGAGGCAGAAGAAACATACATCACTTTCTTTACCAATTATAAGAGAGGGATCAGGATCCTCCATCACATGCCCCCATTACGATCCCATGGTTATTTTAGTCAATGTGGTGAATGCAAAGGTGCACCGAGTCTTCATTTATGGGGCTTATTTGGTCGATGTAATGTTCAAATCTGTAATGAACAAGATGAAGCTTCCCACCTCCAGCCTCCCTCCTTGTGCATTGTCCATTCATGGATTTGGGGATGTTGGCATAGTACATCTAGGGACAACTTCACATTTTGTCACTTTCGGTCAAGAACCCCTTGGGGTTGAAATTTAGGTAAACATTGTTGTACTAGACTACTCGTCCGATTATTATATCTTAATTAGTAGACCAAGATTTGGATTCAATCATAGCCTTTCAGTGGTTCACAATGAAGTATATAGTCAAAGGAAGGATAGGATGCATCCACTACAAACTGCAGGCCACCAAACACTGCTACAACATATCGCTACATCAGTTAAAAAAGTGTGATGTCCGGCTCTAGTAACAAGATTATCAAAGTGTGAAATCGCTTTCTAATAGCATGGATAAAAGACCATGGAAGGGGCGATCACTCATGCATGCTAATTTGTGTCAATGTAGATGCATTACAATACCTGATCAAATCTGAATAATACATGTCCCATCTCGACAAAATGCAACATATACAAGTTGAGGACTGCATAATACACTATTGGAGACACTTGCAATCGAAGAAGCAATTGATATCAGTCTCATGAAAATAGAATAATTGATTGGGAATCTGATGTCTCATGAAGTTCAATTGCAAGGAAGAAGAGAAAATAATGATACAGAAAAGAAGTCATTAGCATTCAATGCAACAATTGAAGATTCGAAACTAGACAGTGATGAGGAGATTGCCTTCATGACAAGAAATTTTCGAAAATTCCTAAAATATAGAAAAATGAATAATTACCGTGATGTCCCAGAAATTTAGGCAATATTTACTTAATAATTTCCATTAACAATTATTTCAAAATGTGAAATATTGATTTAATAATCTAACTCAAAAATAAATTATCTTTTGAAAACTAATAATTATTTCGTTTGACAAATGTTATCTTTTCAAAATTTATAATAATGATAATGATAATTTAATTTGGGAATCTTATTCTTTTCAAAGTTAAAAATATTTAAATGATAAAATTTATCTTTCTAAGCTAATTTAAAAGATATTCTATTTATAATGTATATATGTGTATACATTGTAAATAGGGAGTTTGATTTTAATTTAAATTTAAATTTAATAAGAATGTTTTCAAATATATATATATATATATATATATATATATATATATATATATATACGTATATATGTATATATTGTGAATGGAAGATTTGATTGAATTTAATATAGAAACTTTTCAAAAGCTTATTTTAAAAATCTATCTTATATTTTCAAAGGTAATTAAAATAAATATTTATTTTGTTTAAATTATATAATAGTTTAAATTGTATGTTATAATAAAAGTTTATTTTGTTTTCTTTTAAAAATAGTTTTGAAATAGGCTTGGTTCATATACATTAAAGTACAATGTTTTAGTTGAAACTTTGAAATAAGGTATAATTCAATATCTTTTTCTTTTTAAATTTTCTTTCTTGAAAATTTAGCTTTGAAATTATATATTTTAAAATATACAAATAAACATTTAGATATGTAATTGTATAAAGGAAATTTATATGCAAACATTTAAAGGCTAAGTAGAAATAAACATTTAAAAACATGATAACATAAATAAGAAATGAATTTTTTTTAAGACCATTTATAAAATTAAGAAATTATTTTAATATTAAAATGTAATATGTGCAAGGTTATTATACCATGAGAAAGACACTTGTAAATCATTCTACAACCTAATGTAACAAGTGGCAATATTAATTTATTTTTGAAAATAATTATTTATAAATATAGATAAGAAAAACTTGGAAAAATCATGTGAGTTCAATCTTTCTTCTCTTCAAAACTAAACTGAAAATCAGATTTAAAGAAAAGTCCAAAAAACCAAATACAACTTAAGTTCAAAAATCTGCAATCATTTTTCAAGTTTCAACTTCAAAGAGAAGATCAACTCAAACACTAAGCAAAGGAAAAATGGAGGTCAGTTGCAAAAATTTAAATCAACTACAGCAAGCAAGTAATTCAACTTCAGTAATCAAAATTGGAAGCAAACTCACCAGATTTAACTAACAAATCAGCAAGTTCAACAAGAAAATTCAATTCAAATAGGAAATTCAAATTTAGCTGTTACAGGAAAACAATGCTCTCTGCTTCTTCATAGGTGAGTAAACTTTTGTTTTTAAAAAAGGTTTTTTTCTTAAAATCTGGATGAACCTTATTGCATGTGTGGTAATATAGTCTCTAATGATTGCTTGAGTTTGAATACCAATGTGTGTATATGAGTATAATATTGCCTGCATATTTGTTTATGGATATTGTATTTTGTTGCTCTGTTGTTGACAACAGACCCATCTTTATCACAAATAAATTCATATCTCACTATATAATTAAAATTTGACTTTGATTACTAAAGAGAAATTGTTAATAACATTGTGTTATTGCTTTTAAAAATAGATTCAGGTAAATATATTTGTTTAATACTTTATAAAGTTTAAAGTTACAGTGAAAAATCAGAAAGTGGGAAAATTCAAACTTGATGATTCGTAAATTCACCAATATAGTTTGAATTGCTTTCGAATACTAGGAATTTTAAAGGCTAAACCATGATTTTTAAGTTAGTATTGGAGGGGGTATTTGGTGTCGCTCAGAAAAGGATTTCTGGGTCTTTTCTGATGATCGTTGCGTTCGTGAGGGCTGGAATTGCTATCGGAGGTGGCGTAGGAGTAGAGGACCAAGAGAAAAATGTCTGATGGAATTCAAGGTCAACGTGGTGATGGCAAATTGAAGGAATAGGGTTTGGACCTGATTTGAGTCGTCTTTCTTCTCGAGGGTACTGCTGCCTCCCCAGAATTTTGGAGGTTATCGGAATTGTGGGAAAGGGTTCAGGGAAGGTTGATGAACATTTTGACCCTGGTTTCGCATCGTACGGCGGTCGGCAGCGTTTGATTGAGGTGGGTTTTGGTCATCGTTGTGTTTCTGGCGAGTCGATTTTCGCTCGTTTTTGATTTGAGGTTTTACGCAGTTTTTGGTTGATCCGAATCGAATCAGGGGTTGCTCGTCAATGCGATGGAGATGGTTTCGATCGTCAGGGGCCGGTGGATGAAGCGTGCATGTGCACGGTGGCCAGGGCGTGCGCCTAGATTTGAGTTTGGGGAAGAAGGGGTGTGCTCAGGTGTGTCTTCGTGTTGACGCAGGCGTGACTCGAAGTGCTATTCGAGAATGTCTCGAAGTATCTGTTGAAGTGGCCTCGGGTCAATGGTTGGTTTCAGGTTTTATAACCTGACAGTGGTAAGTTTTAAATGAAATTTAAATTTAAAGCAGGATTTAAAACAAGGGTTTCAAATTCAAAGTTTAAGTTTGGATTCAAATGAAATTTTGAATCCTAAGTTTTAAAATGAAAATTTTAAATTTAAAGCAAGATTTAAATCAAGTTTTAAATCAAGTCTAAATATGGATTCAAGTTTACTATGAATCCAAATCTTGAATTTAAATCAGTTTTGTAAATTTAAATGTTGAACAAGTTTAAATGTTTTAAAGTAGATTTTAAAAGTGAATTTGTTTTCAAATAAATGTTTAAACTTGATAAAATTCTTTATAAAAGGTTTCCTTTAATATTTGAATGAAAAGTTATGAAGTGTTTAACTTAAATTTGGAAGTTAAATAATCAATTTATTTTAAAGCTTGATTTCTTTTAATAAAATTAAGTAATTTAGTTTAAACTTTTTCTTATATAAGTATCTTACATAAGTAATGAATGTTCTTTACATTTATTTTAAGGTTTATAAATTTATTTAAATTTGGATAAATGTTTAAATAGTTAAACATTTTGAATCTTAAATTCAAAATGGAATTTGGATTTAAATTAGAAGTGTAATGTTTGAAATTCACTTGAATGTTAATGAAGTCATAAATAAAGTAAATGAATTGTCTTAGAAATAATTAAGATAATAAAAGAATTTAATTTATAAGAGAATTAAGGAATGACTTATTTATTTGATTTTAAATTAGAGATGGTTAATAATGATCAATCTAAGATAAATTTCTTAAGAAAGTAATTAAAGAAAATGTTATTAGTTAATAAAGATAATTATCTAAGGATTATTAAATAATTAATGTGATTAATTTTGATAATTAATTAGATTAATTAATTGAAGATAATCAATTGTAAATTGTTAAGCATAATTACTTGGTAAAAGTAATCAAGGGACTAGTTACTTATTGAAATTAATTGTGATAATGTGATTAGTTTAAGTTAATTAATTTAGTTTAATTAATTTAAGAAAATCATTTGATCATTTAATAAGAGTAATTACTTAATGTAATTAATGGAGCATAATTACTTAGGGAAGTAATAAATGATAATTACTGGAATGTAATTAGTGAAAGATGATTTATAATGAAGTAATTTGGGTAATTACTTTTGTAATTAATCAAGGGATTAATTAATGAAGATAATTAATAATGGAATAATTAATTTGTTAATGATTCATTAAGGGTAGTTAATTACTGGATTGATATTAATCAAGGGTGATTAATAATTGTATTTTAAATTTTAGATTAATTACTAAATGTGATTAATTTAAATAAAGTAATTAATTTAAATATAAATTAGAGATCACTAATTAATATAATTAATGATGTAATTAAGAATTGTTTAATTAAGGAATAATTAATAATAAAGTGATTAATTAATGTAATTAATTAAGGATAAATGTAATTAATTATAGTTAATTAATAAATGAAGTAATTAAATGTTAATTACTAAATGATTAAGGTTAATTAATTTGTGAAATTATTTAAAGACTAATTACTTATTGTAATTAGAGAATGATTAATCAAAGGTGTTTAATCAAGGTGAATACTTAGAGAATGATTAATTAACTAGATTATAATTAATTAATGGATATATAAGTAGGATTTATAGATGTAGTAATTAATTTAATTTACTTTAAATTAATTAGAGATAGAAGTAATTAATTTAATTCATTTTAAATTAATTATAGATGGTAGTTAAAAATCATTGCTTATGGATGATATTGTTATTTCATTGAATGGTTGTGATCTCAGTAATGAGATTAGTAATATCTATATGATATGGATGCTTAGTTAAAATATGATAATACGGATTATCTGTTTGTGATGATTATCTGTTTGTGATGATAATACGGATTATCTGTTTATGATGATAATTCGGATTATCTGTTGTGATATGTGAATTATCTATCTGTGTGTATATAGATAATGATGAATTGAATTGTTTTAACTTTAAAATCACTTGGACATTAAGATGGCGTTTGGATTTCGATGAGACTGGGATCGGGTTTCCAAATTTGGAATTCCGAAAACCACATCGATCCAAATTAAACGTTAGGTCGTGAATCTCAAGTGAAGAGTGAAGACTCGAGGTGTAAGGACTATTCGTGTTAATACCCTGAGGGTGATTCCAATACGAGTTTAACGGGGGTAGTACTTTCAGATTCGAGATGAAGATTCAGAGTGCAAGGACTATTGTCGTTAACTCTGAAGGTGATTCCAAAATGAGTGTAGCGAAATAGTGCCTTCGGTTTCGTTCGAACCCGAAACGAACTTGTATGGATTAAATGCTTTCAGAACATCGTCAGGTGGACGATGAGCATTCTAAGGTTGATGTGTCCTATAAAAGTAAGTGTAGCTCAAGCCTCATTAACCGAGAATGACTGAAATAGGGGAAGTGCAGCAAGGCTAAGTGGGTGATGCCCAAGTAGGACGAGATTTACCCCTGTCTAGAGGTCCCTTTTTATTCGGTTGTGTGGGCAGTTGGCGACGGCCATCTGCGGGGTTGTCTTGTTCGGGACTGTCCAGTAAGGGATGGTTCCAGCTTTGTATTGCAGGGGAGTTAGGGGGGATCCTCGGTACGGTGATCTAGGCCACATACTGTGATGGGCGGTACCCCAGTAGCCCTGCCATTGATGGAAACCCATTATTCCTACGTGCCCTTTACGGTTTTGATTGTATTACCCACTTTCGTGGCTAGTAGCTGGAATTTAATGAATGTAACAATTTCGGCTATTTTCTATTTATTTGAAAACCCTAGACCCTATTATAATATCACTGGATTTCCTATCAAATGTTTTGGTTAGCGTAAGGTAAATTTTTTTCCATGTTTATTTGTGGGAAGTCTTACGTGATACCTTTTGTTTTCAAAGGATTTTCAAAGCTAAGCAACTTTAAACTCGTTTACTCACACCAGACCCATGTCTGACGCAAGTATTTATTTTTTTGTTTTATTAAACTCTTGGGTACTCATATTATGTATGAGTAGTCAAGGGATTCAAGATTGCTTTGACGAGTTCTGGAGGAGAAATGGAGCAGGAGGCTTCAGCGTGTAGATATATAGTGGTTCTGCTGTGCTAGTGTTGAATCTTTATCTTTGTATTGTACTTAAGTTGTAATTGCTAGACATGTGTTTATAACTGTCTAGTTTGTGTTGTATTAGCTGTATAACTCTAATGTATATGATACTATGTAATATCTTATGTAATATAATATAATTTATTCGTTCCGCTGTGAGATTCTGATGTTGTTTGTTTCTTTCTTTTCTATCTTTTCTCTTTTCTATCCCTTTCTTCTTAATGATGCGTCTTTCTGTGGAATGAAAGGCGGGTCGTTACATTGTGGTATCAGAGCGCTAGGTTGAGCGAATACCTAGGCTCTAGGGTGGTGTCTGTCTTGAGAGAGCGTATTTGTAATTTTGAATATATATATATATATATATATATATATATATTTCATTGGGTTACCTGTTCGGGTTTTTCAATATAAGTTCTAGAGGTAGGAGAGGTAGTGGTGTATGTAGCACGACTACCACTAGTGGTAGAATCTGAGTAATTAAGGTTGGAAGTGAATCTGCTAGGGCAGTATTGGGCATCTTAAGTAGTTTTGTAGTTTGGTATGAAGGATTTCACCGATCTTTGAAGGAAATCTTTTCAAGGTTCGGAGTTCATCTTTAGAATGTAAGCTTGGTTGAGCTCGGATGAGCGGATTTTCTAGAGTTTGGATCAGTTGGAGGTGCAGAAGCCAGCGATGGCATCTTGGCAACCTTAGGAAGGAGTTCTGCCAGAATTGGAGTTCGAGACTCAGTTTGACAAGATATTTGTACTTGGTTTGAAGTTGAGTTTCCTGAGATATTTCTGTCTATACCGAAGGCTATATTGTGGAAGTTGCTGATGTAGCTTTGTTATTCGATGAGCTTTTGAATAAGAAAGTCTTTGGTAGCAGTAGCAGCTCGGAGGTGTTGAGTATGCTACAGCACAGTCTCTTGGCTTAGCAGTATTCTAAGAGGTGGAGTCCGGAGGCAGTAGAGTGGCCTATTTCTTCGATGGTTCAGGAGTTTCTATGATTCTTCTATCATAGAGCAGGCAAATGGTGAAAGCTTGTCCATTTCTTCTGTAAGCTCGGCTGGGTGTGATGTTTGTGGTTGAAGGTGGACCACTAGTTTCTTCTTTGGTTAGAGGCTTAAGTTGTTCTGATTTGTGAAGAAATAATGGTTTCTTGGAATCTGAACTAAGTAGAATCGCAAAAATGACTTGCGATGGTTCTGAAGTTCTCTTAGTAATCTTTGTTTGGATTGAAGCATCTCTAGAGGATGTTAGAGTTATCGAAGTGGTTTGATATTTTTCGGATATCTTCGAAGGAGTTAAGGTTTGCATCCACATCAGAAGATTTGACTTCTGTATCGACTTAGTTCTTGGAGCTTTACCGGTGGTTCAGCCTAGTAGGAAGGAGGTTCTTTGAGTAAGAGAGGATTTTTGTGAAGCAGTCAGGATTGATCGGATCTAGTTTTCTGGTTGAATTTTTGTTGTGGTGTTTGTGACCGAATCAGATAGGTCGCTGAAATTTTATGGAATTTGATGAACAATGTTTCCGAGATGAGTTGATCAAGTCTATACTTGTGTTCATCAACAACATTCTCATCTTCCTCAAATCAGAGTTGTGCAGCGGAAGCATGGTGGCATCTATTCCAGAATAAAAGCAACACCCGATTCATTGGAAATTTGTGTTTTGTCTTAGATCAGAGGATTTCTATAGGAAATTCATTTTGGATCTGGAAGTTTGGTTGTCTTGTGCATCTGTTCTGTTTTCCAAATAGGAGTAGTATGTTTGAAGTCTTCTGATATTTGTGTAGTAGAGTTTGTGTGGTGGATTTTGATGGATTTTGGAAGAACTATCTTGTTGAGTAGGATCTAGAGATCGTTTATTTCTTTGTCCAGATTTGTTTCAGGAAGCATCTGCTAAGATTGGATTGATCTAGAAGGTTGAAGACAACCTAGGATCGACAGGAGAGATTTGTGGATAAGAGGCAAAGGAATTTAGAATTTGAAGTCGGAGATTTGGATTTCAAAATTTGGAAATATAATTTTGGATAAATTTTTCTTCGATCATAAGAGCTATAAGATTGGGTAAGGCTAGACGCTAGCTTAGAAGAGTATTGGATCTTTCTGTATTCTCTTAAGGGTTAAGTGTTTCGTCTACAAGATTGAATTGCCAGTTCGGACGGCTGGGACTCATTATATGTTTCACGTATCTCTGAGGAAGTACGCGTGTGGTCTATCACTGGTTTTAGAACCAGTAGTTCTGGGAGATTTGAAAGTTGAACAGGACTTGTCTGTGGTCCAGTATCCTGTTTAGACTTGTAGATCTAGATACATAGGAGCTCTAGATCTAAGTGATGTAGCCAGTTTAGATTCTGTAGGGCGAGTATCCCGGTGTTTGTACCTGGGAAACTCTAGGGAATCCTATCCAGAATTTTGTCTAGATAGTTAGAATTGTTTGTTTGAATTGGTTGCTATGGTTGCTAGTATTTGGTTGATAGCATATGCTTGCTATTTTAAAACTAAAATCTGTATGATATTATTAAATTATCTTTGCTTTTAAATTTCGGGGACGAAATTCATTTAAGGGGGAAGGAATGTGATGTCTCGAAAATTCAGGCAATATTTATTTAATAATTTCCATTAATAATAATTTCAAAATGTGAAATATTGATTTAATAATCTAATTCAAACAGAAATTATCTTTTGAAAACTAATAATTATTTAATTTGACAAATGTTATCTTTTCAAAATTTATAATAATGATAATGATAATTTAATTTGGGAATCTTATTCTTTTCAAAGTTAAAAATATATAAATGATAAAATTTATCTTTCTAAGCTAATTTAAAAGATATTCTATTTATAATGTATATATGTGTATACGTTGTAAATAGGGAGTTTGATTTAAATTTAAATTTAAATTTAATAAGAATGTTTTCAAATTTATATATATATATATATATATATATATATATATATTGTGAATGGAAGATTTGATTGAATTTAATATAGAAACTTTTCAAAAGCTTATTTTAAAAATCTATCTTATATTTTCAAAGGTAATTAAAATAAATATTTATTTTGTTTAAATTATATAATAGTTTAAATTGTATGTTATAATAAAAGTTTATTTTGTTTTCTTTTAAAAACTGTTTTGAAATAGACTTGGATCATATACATTAAAGTACAGTGTTTTAGTAGAAACTTTGAAATAAGGTATAATTCAATATCTTTTTCTTTTTAAATTTTCTTTCTTGAAAATTTAGCTTTGAAATTATATATTTTAAAATATACAAATAAACATTTAGATATGTAATTGTATAAAGGAAATTTATATGTAAACATTTAAAGGCTAAGTAGAAATAAACATTTAAAAACATGATAACATAAATAAGAAATGAATTTTTTTTAAAAACCATTTATAAAATTAAGAAATTATTTTAATATTAAAATGTAACATGTGTAAGGTTATTATACCATGAGGAAGACACTTGTAAACCATTCTACAACCTAATGTAACAAGTGGCGAGGAGGAAGGGTTAAGGATTTACCCGGTGTAAGATATCACATTGTTCGAGGAACCCTAGATGCTGTCGGAGTAAAGGATCGTCAACAAGGGCGTTCTAGTGCATTGTAGATTCTTATCCAAGACTTGTATCATTTGATGATACCATGTGAATCGCTAGAAACATGCGAAGTGTATGGCTAACCCAATAACGAAAGTTTCGTAAGGGGACTCGAGCAGGCTACCATGAGACAAAAGATCTTCTTTCTAAAGGAGATTCAATTCGGAACTATTATAATTGTAAACCACGATCGAATTTATGGAAGCATTGGTTTATACATTCCTTTTAGTCTCGACTTTAGGGATAATTTTTTTCGCTATCTTTTTTCGAGAACCACCTAAGGTTCCAACTAAAAAATAATGAAATAATTTTTCATTATAGAAACTGAAGTAATGGGCTCTCATATCAAGAGGCTCATTACTTCAACAAGTCTAGTCTCCGTGTTCCTCGAATGGATCTCTTAGTTGTTGAGAGGGTTGCCCAAAAGGGGCCCGGACCAAACCAAGAACGGAAACAGATTCGACTCACTCTCGTATGAAGAACCTTACCTGGGCGGTCCGGCCTTCCTCCGGGCGCCTGTTGTTCCCAAAAAGACGCACGGAAGAGGTATGTTATGCCCAGTGCGTGGAGGATCCGTTGACAGTGTCCATTGTCTCGGTAGGGAACAGTACCATCGCAAGCACCTATTGTAAGAAATGCGAACAAGTCTGATCAGAAGCAGCACAAGGAAGGTGTGAAGCTGTTTTCGGGTATATGCCGATGTGACTTTACACCGACCCGATCACGATTGAAGCGTATTTCGTGTCCCCAAAGAGACCGCAAATTCGCCCTAATTGAATAGTAAAGTTTCACATCGTAGTGTAATCTCAACTAGATATTAGGTCACCGGAAACTACCCAACCAACATTCTTGGATCAAGTCGATGAACTCTGCGATCCAAATCCAATGTGAATGTTGATTCCCAATCTCGAACCTAAGCGACCATATAAATGTTAGATCCTGGTTTCCTACTGATGGTCTAGCTATTCCCGGTATTTAGTTCCAGCTACACATGTTTTGTTGATGAGCGAACTGCAGGCTCTATGAAAGGAATAGAAAGAATCTTGCTTCTGTTGACTTGCCCGAAGCTACTCTACTGGTTTCCTTATCGAAGCGAGAGAGAATGTTTATACTGGGCGAATAAGTTCTTTCTGAATTAGAAGATTTGAGTTCTGAGTTATGACTGGGCTAACACTTTTTCTTGTCCAGTTATTGAACTTGTTATCTTTCATAAAATAAAGAAGCATGGCTCGGCTATCCCACCTAGCTGAGCCAGAACAGAAAAAAACAATAGATATAAAGAAAAAAATCTTAACTAAGTGGGGTCATAAAAAGAACAGGTTCCAAATCGCGATCGATTCCTTTTTCAAATCCTGCTGCAGCTGCACGGGCCCTTCCCGCATGCCACAAATGACCCAAAAATAGAAAAAATCCTAGAACAAAATGAGAGGTAGCTAACCAACTTCTAGGAGAGACATAATTAACTGCATTAATTTATTTTTGAAAATAATTATTTATAAATATAGATAAGAAAAACTTGGAAAAATCATGTGAGTTCAATCTTTCTTCTCTTCAAAACTAAACTGAAAATCAGATTTAAAGAAAAGTTCAAAAACCAAATACAACTTAAGTTCAAAAATCTGCAATCATTTTTCAAGTTTTAACTTCAAAGAGAAGATCAACTCAAACACTAAGCAAAGGAAAAATGGAGGTCAGCTGAAAAAATTTAAATCAACTACAGCAAGCAAGTAATTCAACTTCAGTAATCAAAATTGGAAGCAAACTCACCAGATTCAACTAACAAATCAGCAAGTTCAACAAGAAAATTCAATTCAAACAGGAAATTCAAATTTAGCTGTTACAGGAAAACAATGCTCTCTGCTTCTTCATAGGTGAGTAAACTTTTGTTTTTAAAAACAGTTTTTTTCTTAAAATCTGGATGAACCTTATTACATGTGTGGTAATATAGCCTCTAATGATTGCTTGAGTTTGAATACCAATGTGTGTATATGAGTATAATATTGCCTGCATATTTGTTTCTGGATATTGTATTTTGTTGCTCTGTTGTTGATAACAGACCCATCTTTATCACAAATAAATTCATATCTCACTATATAATTAAAATTTGACTTTGATTAGTAAAGAGAAATTATTAATAACATTGTGTTCTTGCTTTTAAAAATAGATTTAGGTAAATATATTTGTTTAATACTTTATAAAGTTTAAAGTTACAGTGAAAAATCAGAAAGTGGGAAAATTCAAAATTGATGATTCATAAATTCACCAATATAGTTTGAAGTGCTTTCGAATACTAGGAATTTTAAAGGCTAAACCATGATTTTTAAGTTAGTATTGGAGGGGGTATTTGGAGTTGCTTAGAAAAGGATTTCTGGGTCTTTTCTGATGAATGTTGCGTTCGTGAGGGCTGGAATTGCTATCGGAGGTGGCGTAGGAGTAGAGGACCAAGAGAAAAATGTCTGATGGAATTTAAGGTCGACGTGGTGATGGAAAATTGAAGGAATAGGGTTTGGACCTGATTTGAGTCGTCTTTCTTCTCGATGTGTATATTGATAATGATGTGATTATCTATTGTGATATGTGAATTATCTATCTGTGTGTATATAGATAATGATGAATTGAATTGTTTTAACTTTAAAATCACTTGGACATTAAGATGACGTTTGGATTTCGATGAGACCGGGATCGGGTTTCCAAATTTGGAATTCCGGAAACCACATCGATCCAAATTAAACGTTAGGTCGTGAATCTCAAGTGAAGAGTGAAGACTCAAGGTGTAAGGACTATTCGTGTTAATACTCTGAGGGTGATTCCAATACGAGTTTAACGGGGGTAGTACTTTTAGGTTCGAGATGAAGATACAGAGTGCAAGGACTATTGACGTTTACTCTGAGGGTGATTCCAAAATGAGTGTAGCGAAATAGTGCCTTCGGTTTCGTTCGAACCCGGAACGAACTTGTATGGATTGAATGCTTTCAGAACATCGTCAGGTGGATGACGAGCATTCTGAGATTGATGTGTCCTATAAAGGTAATCGTAGCCTTAAGCCTCATCAACCGGGAATGGCTAAAACAGGGGCGGTGCAGCAAGGCTAAGTGGGTCATGCCCAAGTAGGACGAGATTTACCCCTGTCCAGAGGTCCCTTTTTATTCGGCTGTGTGGGCAGTTGGCGACGGCCATATACGAGGTTGTCTTGTTCGGGACTGTCCAGTAAGGGATGGTTCCGGTTTTGTATTGCAGGGGAGTTAGGGTGGCTCCTCGGTACGGTGATCTAGGCCACGTACTGTGACGGGTGGTACCCCAGTAGCCCTGCCATTGATGGAAACCCATTCTTCCTACGTGCCCTTTACGGTTTTGATTGTATTACCCATTTTCGTGGCCAGTAGCTGGAATTTAATGAATGTAACAATTTTCGGTTATTTTCTATTTATTTGAAAACCCTAGACCCTATTATAATATCACTGGATTTCCTATCAAATGTTTTGGTTAGCGTAAGGTAAAAACCTTTCTATGTTTATTTGTGGGAAGTCTTACGTGATACCTTTTGTTTTCAAAGATTTTCAACGTTAAGCAACTTTAAACCCGTTTACTCACACCAGAACCATGTCTGACCCAAGTGTTTATTTTCTGTTTTATTAAACTCTTGGGTACCCATATTATGTATGAGTAGTCAAGGGATTCAAGATTGCTTTGACGAGTTTTGGAGGAGAAATGGAGCAGGAGGCTTCAGCGTGTAGATATATAGTGGTTCTGCTGTGCTAGTGTTGAATCTTTATCTTTGTATTGTACTTGAGTTGTAATTGCTAGACATGTGTTTATAATTGTCTAGTTTGTGTTGTATTAGCTGTATAACTCTGATGTATATGATACTATGTAATATCTTATGTAATATAATATAATTTATTCGTTCCGCTGTGAGATTCTGATGTTGTTTGTTTCTTTCTTTTCTATCTTCTCTCTTTTCTATCCCTTTCTTTCTTCTTAATGATGCGTCTTTCTATGGAATGAAAGGCGGGTCGTTACAATTACAATAGAAATGATCAAAGGAATTTCGGAAATAATATGGAGAACGTCAACAGTGATAGATGCTACAATTGCAATAAGGTCAGGCATTATAGAAAAGATTGTCCGTATATAGATAAACAGCTATTCCCTCCAAAAAATGACTCATCAAGGAAAAGAAAGAAAGCATTCACAACTACCCTTGATGACTCGGATTCATCATATCCAGTGACGATGAAAATAAGACGAATAGTTCAAATCCGTGTTTCACTACTATTCATGAATCAGATGACGGTAGGTGTATGGATCTAAAAATAGGTACATATTTACATTATTTTTGATTTTTCTTGTTTGAATGGATGCTTGTTTGTTTGCTTGATTGTTTTAAAATTCCTTGAATTTTTAAATTCAAATCTATCCCTTGAAATTTGAATTTTAAATTCAAAAATAATATCATTTTAAATATCAAAATATTAATATTTAAGTATTATTATATTTAATGTTATCACAGGAATTATATAATTAGAATATAGGATACAATATATATATATATATATATATATATCTGTGCGTGCGTGTGTGCGTGTGTGTGTGTGTATTAGGAATTAGGAATAGAAACTTGTCTTTTGATTCAATAGGCACATGTCGACATACCCTAATACCCCATGTCCACGTGCCCCTCAGAATTTGATTTCAAAATTTGAATTCAAACTTCTGAATTTCCCTCCATCTTTTCATCAACTTCAATGCCCTAGAAAGATGTCTCTTGATCAGAGAACATGTCTATAGAATCTCTATTTATCTTACTCTCCTTATCATCACTTTTCACTTTTATTTCATATTTCAAACTTACCTTCAACTCCTCTCAAACTTCTTCAATGGCCTCTTTCTTCTAACACCATTAGGCTTCCAAAATCTGTGAAAAACTTTCTTTTTAATGACCCGGAAGCTATCAAAGCTTGCATCAACTATGTAAACTTTGGTAAAATTCATACGGCAAAATTTGCTATTTTTGACGATTTTCCTTCTTATGAAATTGAAAATATTTTTCAACAATGTTCTGTTCTTAGTTTAGTTGATAACAAACAAAATAATTTTGTATGTTATCCAAATCTTATTAAGATGTCTTATGCGAATTTGAATCATTGTTTTTATGATGGGGAAGAAGGACAAATTTGGAGTAGTGTTAAAGGAACACAAATTGTTTTGGATTGTGAAATTTTAGGAAATATTTTAGGATGTAAGTATATCGGAATGAATCTCTCGGAATTTCAAATCAATGAAAACGATCGAGAGACATTTCATCACATCTTTGAATGGGATGACAATTTCGAATTCAAAAATCGTTATTTTCATCCAAAAGCAAGAATTGTTAATCTTCTTATTCAGCACACTCTTATACCAAGATCGGGAAACTACAACAACCCGACTTTAAAATTTGCAAAGCTCTTTTTGCAAATTTTGAAAATTATGATATTAATTGGGCTCAAGTTATTTTGGATGTGCTAAGGCCCACGAATTTTACTATGGGTGAAAACACATTATATCATGGAATTTATCTCACCCGGATTTTTAATTACTTTAGAGTTGATTTCAAAAGGGAAGAATTTATAACTAGAAAAGTTTTCAACCATGGAAACATTTTCCTTACGTAAATTCCATTAGTGTTTCAACCATATGAAACACTTACGGAAAAAGAAAAAAGGCTTGCTCATGAAGAAATGGAAGAAATGGAGGAAGAAGAAGAATACGAGGAAGAGGAAGGAATGGAAATTAAAAAGGAGGAAGAAGAAGATCAAGATACCTCCTTAGAAAGTATTGAATATCCTACTAATCCCACTAATCCATCCAACAAAACCATTCTCAATAATCAAAGAATTATAGTGGAAAATCAAAAGACACTTAAAAGATCTATGAATAAGAAAATGGATAAGATTTCCACTAAAATCCACAAGTTCTTCGGGAAAATTAGTAGAAAGCTTGGACTATCATCTTTTTCGTCTTCATCTAACTAGTTTTAGTTCATGTTATCTTAAGGTCTATCTTTGTATTTCCTTTATTTTAGTTAATATTATATTATCTTATGTAATGTTGACTAGAATTATTAATGGAATCTTTCACTTCCTGTTATTCAACTTCACTTGTCTCTGTAATTTCTTGTTTTTATATTATACAAATTTTAATTTAACAAATTTGTCCATAATATTCAAAACAAACCAAATTGTCATTTTAAGCAGAGGCATGTCGACATACACCATCCCCCCATGTCGACATCCAACGGGCAACAAATAGTTACACTTTCAAATTTCATTTTCATGTAACTAACTTGTGTCTATTCATTTCAAATGACTTTCTACCCCTATTTATATCCATTTCTTCCAGAATAAATTGTAAAACTTCATCTCTAATCAATCTCTTTCATAGTTCTTCCTATTTCTTGAATTACGGCTTCTCTGATTAAGAATCTAAGTGATAATCTTGAAGAAACTCTCACTCTCTTCAACAATATTCTTACATTCATACTTCGTAATCAGCCTCACTTAGAATTGAATCAAATACAGATGATCAAGGAGCAAGAGAGGCATTTCGGTGCCCTTCATGGGATGATCTCAACCCTTAACAAGGACGATCCCGACGGAAATCCACCAGTCACTCTCGATAAAGATAAAGAAGAATGGGATGCCATCAAAGCAGACCCTATCTTTGGAGAAGATAGATGGGTGGAAGTACCAAGGAATGTCTAGTCATTTTGTTTGTTATTTGTTTGATTTGATTGATGTGTTTTAAGTTTGATTGACTTAACTTATTTCGTATGGTTTATGTTTGGATTGAATAATTACTGTAAATATGATTGGTTAATGATTGATTTACTTTTTGGATTACACCTACGATCACACTTAGCACTTTTTACCCTTATATATGGTTTACCCTATTTTATTATGATTGATTGTCTTATAACAAGTTCAGGAATTTTTAAGAAGTTTTTGTTCATGACAAAGGAGGAGAAGTTATAAAATAATAGTTGGTTTGGAGTAAGGGGGAGTTATGGTATGATAAGTATATTTTATAGATACAGGTTGTCATCATCAAAAAGGGGGAGATTGTTAGGAACTGAGATGTTGGTTTTGATGACAATAACCTTTTTAACTTATCTTATTATAAAATATATACTAACACCGTTGTCTATATATATATGCAGGATATATAGATATATATATGTAGGTATTGATTACTGAAGACTGATCAGTATAAAGACTCAAGACTCAAGATTGAAGACTCTAGAGTATCCATATCAAGATTTCAAGACATGAGTCTATTTTTTGTTAAAACTTCATAATAGAATGGAAATATTCATTCCGAATTTCATTTAGGATGGAACCCAGTTCTACCTTCTTAGTGGCTTAGAAACCCACGACAAGTAGCTTACAAACCTATGAAAAGTGGCTTACAAACCCACGAACATCCTGATTTTGTACAAGTTCTCGAGTCCTGATGTGATGAGATATTCTACAGAAGAAGCTTACGAAACTACTTCAAAATGGTTTTTCAAAATGATTTTCAAAACTGTTTTCCAAAATGTTTTAGCCTTAAAAATTATCTTTTCAAATGATTTTCAAAAAGATGTTTTAGCCTTAAAATATTCTTTGCTTTTGTTTTTAAATAAACTCTTGTTTTTACTCCAGAATCATTTTATCTTGTTTTCCTTTCAATATAATTTTCAAAACAAATGTTACATTGTTTTTTAACATAGGGATGTGACATCATAGGATACCCCCATGTCGATATGGTGGCCGTTGAATTCAAAAGTTTCAATTTTTAAAAGAAGCGTCTATTTGTTTAAATCTCTTCACGAATGGTTATGACCGTTGGTGCTTTATAAATAGCCTTCAAAAATGAATTTTTTAACCAACTAATTTCATATTTTCTTCACTTCTTCTTCTCCACAAATCCATATCCTAAAATTTTCATATTTTTAAGATCATGTCGAAATTCCGCCGAATTCTCAAGTGAATCAAATTAGAATCTCATTCTTGTTTGATTCTCTGCTCTCTCTCGAAGATCAAAGTGCTATTCAGAGTTATAGGATCAATTTGTAATCAAAAGTTTATCGAGTCTCTCTATAAGGTGTGGTTGTGCCTGAAAATCAATTGGGTAATCTTGTGGCTCGTAAATCAAGAGAGTTTGCCCCAGACTCGTGAGACAGGAGGGTACCTCAAGACCTTTAGAAATTGGGGAATGTAATCTCGACATTGGTATAATAAAAATCTGTATGAGATGGTTTGCCTTGGTACAGGACTGGATGTAGGGTAACTCCAAACTAGTATAAAATCCGGTATATTCTTTCCCCTTACTGTTTTTTATTTACTTTCTACATCTGTGTTCGATTCTGTAATTGTTCTGTGATTAAGTTTTGCATTTTTTTGTATCATAATTTTGAATTAGTTCATATAAGTCTTAGAATCCATTAAATACTATTCATTCCCCCTCTAGTGTTAAATTGGCCTTAAGATCCTTAATCCGCTGTCCCTTTCACTATTATCCAAAAGGAAAGAAATCCAAGCATGGTGTTAATCTTCTACAATCCTCTCTTTCTGACAAACCTGACGAAATCCATCACTATCAAAAAGAGACGATGGATGTGCAAAGGGAAATGTAATATGAACAAAGACGTCAAGGTGCTCATCTCAATATTTTGGACAAATGCTTTCTTGCCACATGTGGACATTTTCTTACAAAGGATTGTGTTCATGTACGATCTTCTCGTCTGATCGAAACTCCTCCACGTGCTCATTAAATAACTTCAAGTAAACTATAGGGAGAAGGAACACCTGAAGCCCAATTCAGTCAAATACCTCCTTCATGGTCTCCGATACGAGCATTAAAAAAATGATACAAAAGAGAAACAAAATTCGTGGGAGAAAAAATAACTTTGTTCTTCTAAGAATCGTATTTCACACACACACACACATATATGTATATGTATATAATATACATATATTTATTATCTAAATTGTACAACCCAAGCAATTCAAGCATATACCTTATATCTTGTTCTTAAATGAAAAGTTATATAATAACAATCCAACAATTTCTAAATACAAATAACATTGTCACTATTCTACCACAAACAAGTTGTGATATAGAACTATAATATTGACCATAATATGCTAGTTCATTCATACTTATGTTTGTAATAATATTTTTATCTACTATTAATAATAAATATTTTTTGATAAAACAGACGTCTGAAATATCAAACAGACGTCAGCTTATTTACATGCAAAATTGGCACTTTTCAGCTCAGACGTCTGTGAATTACACCAAACTTCTGTATCGTGTTTCTGGAAAAATTGTCTAACTCAACTCAGACGTCTGTTAAACTTCCACCAGATATCTATATCAATTTTCTGAAAATTTGAGTAACTCAGCTCAGACGTCTATTATTGTTCTCAAATGTCTGTTCCTAGTTTCTACCTCAAAATTCCTAAAATGGCCAAACGTTTGATTACCACTATAGACGTTTGACCGTACTCCGAAGTCACCTTTAGCCCCATCTATAAATCATTATTTCATTTTTTATAACTTTTTCACTAAAACCCTACAGCAAAAACCCTAAGCCCCAAATCAATTTGCTTTCTTCTTCCAAAAACTTCATCTCTATGGCACTTAAATTTAAGAAACCTTTTCCCAAACACAGAAGGATAGGCCAAATCTCTCAACGACCTTCTCAAAAGTTTGTAACTGATGAAATCAATGATGAATGGATGGTGGAACAAGATGGCAAGCAAAAGCTTCAAGAATTGGAAAAGAAAAGAATTCATTGTGGTCTATTTTACCCGCTGAGGAGATTCTTTAACTACGAAATCGATGATTTGGTGAGTGGTGCTGAGATTCACTATCTCATTAATTATGATTCTAACTCGAGTCAAATTGATCAATTAGCTGTATTTTTATTCTTCATAAATTTATGTTCACTTCATATTGGGAACCCCTCTGATCCCAAAAATTGGATTTGGACAAGTGTTTATGGGGAATTTATCAAATTCAACATTGAAATGCTTGGGCAAATATTACAGTGCTTATATATAGGAATCAGACTACCAGATATACCTGATATGAGGTACCAGCCAAGAGATGCAATTACATATCTCATTTGGGAAGATGACATGAGAAAATTAACACCAATCTATTTTCGTCCATAAGCTAGACTGTTTAATCGAATGCTTGTCAATACAATACTCTCTAGATTAGGTAGTCATGAGCGAGTATATGACCATGACCATAAAGCTTTATATGCTATTTTCGGTCATACAAAAGTAAATTGGTCTCAATATATTTTTGACCAAGTTAAAAGCTTTTGGACACTAGTTCGTTAAACAATCATTTATGCTCCGTATATTATGCGAATTCTTCGAGCGCATAATGTGCCTTCTTTCTTACCATAATATGAAGAACTTCCTGTTAAGGAAATGGAATTCACTTCCTATCTTTAATGCATATTCCTGAAAATCCTCCAAGTATTACACCATTTGTTGAATATCAACAACATCAACCCCAACCCCAACAGTCTACTCCTATGCAACCTACCTCTACTTTAAGACCCTCTAAATCAACAGGTTTTCACTTTGGTTTCGAAATACAAGAGGCTCGAATTACAGCAGGACATGGAGAAAGTATTAGAGATGTGGCACTTCCAAATCAACGCAGTCTATCTATGAATCAAAAATTCTTGGATGAGAAAATTTCTCGCCTCGAACGGTCTTTTTCTACGCGGATGACTAAGGTCGAAAAAACTTTAGAAATGTTGTCTTAACTCTGGGAAAGGTTTTGCGGAAAGTTCGCGGACGATCATATTCACAATCTTCATCATCTCTGTCTCCTACACCACCTCCACCTCCTCATGAACATCGATCTAGAACTCGAACAGTGGAAGGGCCTCTACGGAGCCATGCTCCTGGAAAAGCTCCAATCACCGTGGACACTAAAGAAAGTGAAGATTTCTCCTAACCTCCACAAGAAGTCCAACATCACGAACACTTTTCAACTTTTCAAGGACTTTCCATTCAAAAAAATGAAGAATATCATGATCAGTCGCAAAAGCAACATAACGACTATGATGACACTGCATCTAATCTTTGGGGTTATTTTTCTTCTCAATAAGTTAGCTACTAATTTTTATTCCTGCTTGTATAAACTATGATAATTTGTTTTTCGATTATTAACATTATGATATGTGAGAAATACGGATTACGGATCTTAAGGCTAGGATTAACACTAGAGGGGGGGTTGAATAGTGTTAATAAAGAATTACTAAATCTTTTTCGATTTATGTTAATTTAGACACCAATGTATGCAATATACAGACACAACTATGATCACAGAAACAAACACGGATGCAGAAATAAAATAAAAGATGTAAAGGAAAGAACACATTGGATTTTATACTGGTTCGGAGTTACCCTGCATCTAGTCCCGCAACACAAGTACGGATATCCTTTCAAAAGCAATTGTACAATTACACCCTCGGTTTCAAGGCTACTAGGTACACCCTCCAGAATTTCGATCCTCTGGGTAGAGATACTTGATTTTCGGGCCACAAGTTTACCCAATTGATTTACCAAGGCTACAATCACACCTTTTCTTTCTTGATTGATTTTCAAGGCTACAATCACACCTTTTCTCGCTTAATAGATTACAAAGAAGTCTATAACTCTGAATAGCGCTGAGAATCTTGTAGAGAGAGTGATAGAGAATCAAACTAGAAGTAATCGAGTTCGATTCAATGTTGATTTCGATAGAGTAATGATAAGAATATGTATTAAGAAAAGTGGAAGAAGAAGAGGAGTGAAAAACCAGAATATCTGATATAAAATTCGTTGAAACTAACTCCTATTTATAGAAGAACAACAGTCATGTCCATTCGTGAACAGTTATGGCGAATAGACACTTCTTTTGAAATTTAAATTTTGAACTCAACTGACACCATGTCGACATGGGGTATATAGACATGTCGACATCCCAAAGCATTTTTTGATGTTTCGATTTTCTTTGAAAATAACCTTTATCTTATATTAAAACTAATTTAAACTGTATAAATATACTTGAATATAGTTAAAATTCATAAATAAATATAGATAATAATATATATAGAATTTTACTCTAATTTTATATTTTAAATCAAAGTATAAATATTTAAAAGTTAAATATATTGTATTAAAAGATAGTTTAAAATCAGGAGTAATTTGAATTCGAAATTAAAGATAATTTTGAGGCTAAAATTATTTAAAATCAGGATAGAGGGTTTTGAATCTTTTAAAAGGAAAGTTTTGAAACCATTTTGAAAACAGGATATAATTTTGAAAAATCATTTTGAACAAAAAGTTAGCGGATACAAAACAATGTTCCACTAGATTTTTCGTAGGTTCCATCCTACTTAGGGTTCCATCCCTTTAACAGGCTCGAAGTGGATTCCATTACATGAATAAATTGGATTTTAAGATGCCAGTACTTTTCTATGAGTTTTAACAAAATTCCTAATAATAAAAAATACTTAACTTTGAAATCTTGAAATCTTGATAATCTTGATACTCATGAGTCTTCTATCTTGATATCTTGAATCTCTATACTGTACAGTCTTCTTCCTTAGTACCTGCATAGTTAAATCCCGCATATGCATATATATCTAAACTTATAATGTTAGTGTTTATATTTTATAATCTATTCTAAGGTTGTTGTCATCAAAACCATCATTTCACGGACTAATAATCTCCCCCTTTTTGATGATGACAACCTTTGTTTATAAAATTTTATTTCTATCCTAATAACTCCCCCTAAAACTAATAAATCCCCCTTAATCTATGCCTAACTACCCTATTTTATATTTCTCCCCCTTTGTCATCAACAAAAAACTAAATGTAAACTATATAATTTCAAACTATATAACTATATACTCCAAACTATATAACTTATAACTAATACTCTATGACATGTGATTATAATGATAGTGTTATCATAAGTAATCATCACTTAAATCTAATACTAAAACATAGTCCTAAACTATCAACTATCCTAAGTAAGAATTCAAAATAGTATTTATAATTAAAACACATATAAGAACACAAGTTATTTATTACGTATGAAGTTGTATGTACATGAACGTTTAGAAAACATAAGGAAACACAAACAACAATGGAGAAGAACGAAAAGAAACTATTGTGCGTTATTAAACATAGGAGATCTATGAATCGAACAGTTTGGATAGTGGAAACAAAAGTTTCCACGTTGTTCGACAAGATTCCCATTCTTGTCAAAACACACTTCTCCAACACACACGACTTGGTCATCATCCTCCTCGTGCGCTTCTTCCATGGGTTCTTCTTCTTCTTCCTCGCCGGCCTCTTGTTCTTGATTGAGTGAAGAATCTTCATCAATCAAGATACGGTTGGCCTGGTTATCCATTAGGAATTTTTGCAAATTCCTAAGAATCTTGCCTTGCCTTTCCTGTTCCTTTGCCATACGAAGTTGAGTCACTTGAATTTCAGTCATCATCTGAAGTACATCCTTCATAGATTCCTCCATTTTAATCACACGAGAAAGAGTAGTACGTTGAAATGGACCCGACGTAGGAGAGGGGAATGAAAAGGTTGATTTTATGTTTTTTTGGAAGAGGAGGCCATTATTTTATTTATTTCAGAAGATAGATTAAAGAGAAAACAGAGAGAATGAACAAAAATTCAAAATAGAGAAGAATATATAACTAAATTTTTTGAATTTTGGTGGGAAAATTTCAAAACTTAAAAACGTTGCATGTCGACATGGGTATATGGGGGATGTCGACACATTCCTTTTTATTTTAACTCTTTGAACTATTTTAATATTAATTATTAATTATACTTGTTATTTATATTTTATATTTCAGTTATAGAACAAATACCTAATTCTCTTCTTAATTTAGTAAATATTGATTCATTTAAGGGTTATGTTAAGATATCAGCAATTTGATTCTCAGAATTGATATACTCGTGAGTAACTACTTCCTTACTTATATTATCTCTGAGAAAATGATGTCTGATATCAATATGTTTAGTTCGAGCATGTTGAGTAGTATTTTTGGGTAAATTTATCGCACTTGTATTGTCATAATAAATTGGTGATTTTGAAAATTTTAAACCAAAATCTTTTAAGGTTTGTTGCATATATATTACTAGAGAACAAGCCAAAGCAGCAGAAATATACTCTGCTTCAGTTGTTGATAAAGAAACTGTGTTTTGCTTTTTACTAAGCCAAGAAATCAGAGAATGCCCCAAAAAGTGACAGGTACCACTTGTACTTTTTCGGTTTGATTTACAACCAGCGTAGTCAGCATCACAGTAAGATATTAAGTCAAAAGAATCATTTTTAGGGTAGAATAAACCATAATCAGATGTGTGTTTAACATATCTTATGATTCGTTTTACGGCTTTTAAGTGGGTCTCTTTAGGTTGGGATTGATATCTGGCACAGAGACAAACACTATGCATGATATCAGGTCTACTGGTAGTAATATAGAGTAGTGATCCAACCATTTCTCTATATAGTTTTTGATCTACATCTTTCGAGAGATCTTCTTTACTAAGGTACTTATTGGTTGCTAGGGAGTGGGTTTTCCACTCGCAGTAGTCAAATCAAATTTACTAATTAGGTCTTTAGCATATTTTTCTTGACTAATAAAGATACCATTATCTAATTGTTTTATTTGCAATCCTAAAAAGAAATTTAATTCACCCATATGACTCATCTCAAATTCTTTTGTCATTATTTCACAAAATTCTTTATTCATTTCAAAATTAGTTGAACCAAAAATGATATCATCTACGTAAACTCGTGCTAGTTGAATATCATTTTTATTTCTTTTAATAAAAAGAGTATTATCTACTTTACCAATTTCAAAATTAGATTGCAATAAATATGATCTTAGTCTATCATACCGGGCTCTTGGAGCTTGTTTTAGACCATATAATGCTTTCTTAAGTTTGTAAACATGATTTGGTAATTTATCATTTTCAAAAAGTGGTGGTTGTTCAACATATAGTTCTTTTACAAATCCATTTAAAAGGGCACTTTTAACATCCATTTGAAATAATTTGAAATTATTATGATTTGCGAAAGCAAGTAGAATCCTAATGGCTTCTAATCTTGCTACGGAAGCAAAGGTTTCATCAAAATCTATTCCTTCTTCTTGACAATAACCTTGAGCGACTAATCGAGCTTTATTTCTAACTACCTCTCCTTGTTCATTCATTTTATTTTTATAAACCCATTTAGTTCCAAATATAGTTTTATTTTCTGGTCTAGGAACAAGTTCCCAAGCACCATTTCTAGTAAATTGATTTAATTCTTCTTGCATAGCCAAATTCCATGAATCATCAGTTGATGCTTCTTTTGGATTTTTGGGTTCAATAGTTGATATAAAAGCTACATTACTCATTTGACTTAGTTGATTTCTAGTTTTAACAACATATTGCATATCACCCAGTATATTTTCTATAGGATGATCTTTTAAAAGTTTATTCCTTTTATTAGGATGATTAATTTCATTATTAGTTTCAATTGATTCTTGATTTTGAGTGATTAAATCCTCTTCATCATTTGTATCTTCAAAAATTTTGAAATTTTCATCAAATGAAACATGCATTGTTTCTTCAATGGAATTAGTTTTTAAATTAAACGCTCTATACGCTTTACTTCACTACACCAAAAAAGATTTTTGGTAGCGTTGAAAAAACGCTACCATAACTTATGATAGCGTTTTAGAGAACGCTGCTATACGACATGCAACTAAAAGTCTAAAAAATTTTGTTGCGTTGTAGTAAACGCTACCTAAAATCTCTTTTAAATGCAACTATAGGTATTTTCTGTAGGATTTAAAAAACGCTACCAAAAGTCACTTTTAAATGCAGCTATAGGTTTTTTCTGTAGGGTTAAAAAAACGCTACCATAAGTCTTCATTTTTTGGTTGTATTTTTTGTTTATATGCTTTTTTTGATTTTCAGTAGCGTTTTTAAAATGCAACTGTATAATTTTTATATTAGTTTACATTTGTTTCTGTATCATTTCTGAAATGCTACTAAAAGTTATTGATTGTTTGGTAGCATATTTTAAATGTTACTATTTACGGTTGATGGTTTATACCATTTCCAGCAATCGCTTATATACTATTCTTATTAAAACGAACGATCAATCGCATAATTTTCATATATTCAAACAAATAATTAAATCACATAATTAGCATATACAAACAATCATTCATATGATCATCATATTCAAATAATTGCAGAAACATGCTAATCTTAAAATCAAATATAATATCCATAATCAATTCGATAGTAGTTTTTCAACAAAATAAGTCACATACTACAAGCATTCACAGACAAGTTTCCACAAATGGTACTAACAAAATACGACAACATATATAGCAATTAAATTCATGTTCGTTGCTTGATTACCAATAGTTCTTTGTTGTCCACAGTCGCATCATAGGATCTGATAAGATATTCTGGATTTCCAAAACCTGCATTTACTTCGCCTGCACATTCATTTAGAAACATAGTTATATATTAATGTAAAAAGTCTACAAGGACAAAGACAATACACAATGAGGATACTTTCAGCTCTTTAGGGCTGATATCACCTCTGTTTGCCTTGTTGATTTGTTTTGCACACCTTTCTAATTCACAATCACACATGAGATGTGTTTTCTGCAATCGTCTAAATAAAAGGTTGATCATCTTCACTATATTTCATTACTAAGCAAGGAACGATTTATATGAACGTATAAATTCCTTTTTTATATAGGCATTAAACTCAACCATTATAATAGAGGAAGAGACTTACAAAGGCTAAAATGGTTCTGATAAATAAACAAACAAGGGACAAAGAACATATGACATTTACATGTACAAAGACTTAGATGATTCAAAACTTGATGACATTTAATATTTGTTAGGAATTAGTATGTTAGACAACATATTAGCCAGAGATAGTCCTAAAACATCCTTGTTCACATCATTCCCTATTCAGATCATTAAAACTATAAATTATTAACTAACAAACTAATTTGAGCAAAATCCAACACAATTACTTTTTGACTAATGTATAAGTTATGTTCCTCTTACCAGGAAGTTGAAGTATTCATCAACATATCAAACTAATATGATTGATTGGAAGTACCTTTCCAAAAACTTGAGGCCATCAAACTCGGGCATTTCACAATCCTTTGGCTGCCACCTAAACTACTCATATGAATTATCCATGCTCTGAAAACCTTAATCATAACTTTCCATGTATTAAAGTAGGATATTAAATGGAGGAAAAACAAACCTTGAAGCACAGACTTATTTGCAACTGGCATTCTATCTTGAATCAAATTATCAGGTAAAAGGTTTGGAATTTTCCACGGATGTTCAAATTGAGGGTTCTCTTTCTGCTTATAGGAAGAGATATCCAAATTTTGTCGTTTCACATTATTAGGGTTGAAAGCATGAAAATCCTGCAACAAGAAATCCAAAATTTAAATTATCGAACTACATAACAATTAGACATATAATGCCAATCCAATTTGAAAAGCGAATGTTTAGAAATAAGCATATCACCATACTAAGATAATGCAAAAACACCTAGCTTATCTAATATGTTATTACTGATATACCACTAGTCTATGTTCCAGTATTTTCTCATGGTTGTTAACATGCTAACAAAGTCTCACTACTGCACAAACATAGTTTGATGGGTGGAAAAATAATTCGTGCAATTATTAATGCATAAATTATTAATTTATTTTTATACAACAAATTCTTATAGCCAAATTAATGTTAAAACATGACCCACCTCAATTAGACAACTAAAATCAATGAGAAAGGAATCCACTGTAGTCAAATTATTTAGTTCGTTGGATTTAATTTATCATTTATACATACATGATAAGAATTATCCCAAGTACTTTTAGATCAAGAGAAAGTCAACTGACCTTATCTTTTGTGCCATTCTTTTTCCATTTTTTTTACCAGCATGAAATATGGATATCTTCTAGATACATGCAATGAAGTCAAAAAAATTTCTTCATAAACTATAATTCTGGAACGAAAATAAATTAATTTATAATTTAGAAAATATTCTGAACATGCAGCGAAAATGAAAGACAGAGTTATGAATCAATAGGTTGTAACAAATGAGATCTGTTTGATAAACTGTCGTACTGAATGAAGATGCATCAGAAAATAGAGTCCATATATCATTATGAATATACTTGTTTTCAGTTCTATTACTGTCTACAGTTTCGGAACGAAATTTTTATCACTATGAAATGGCAAATATGATTTTAGGCTACTTCTGTTAAATCTTTATATGATATTTTAACTTTAATAATAATTAAAAAGTAACAGAAATTCAACCCACTTCTGCTAGTATAATTTGCATTCCAAAGGAAATTTTGTTAATATCTTTCCTCGTACAACTTAAATCTTAAAAAAATGATTTTTTTTATAACGCAGCATATAAAGTATAAAAAATGGAAGGAAACAAATATTTTTAAGATAAACCTGAGTGCAAACCTTAGAGGAGATGTACGCTTATAAACACCTACAAATCATGTTATGCTTATATAAGCATATAAAATGCATGCTCATAGCAATTTTATTGACAAACAAACTATAATCTTTCATGTAGTCATACAACAAACTCATTCTTATTTACAAAGCTAACAGTTTGTAGCATAAAGGGATTTTTTTAATCAAAATACAATATTATATACTATAGCCATCCAAAATTTTGGTTGAATATGTGTAGCGTAGTTAAGCTGGATTAAAAGTGACCTGATATACACTCGGTACTCAATGTAGAGAAAATTATCAAAGTTATAAGTATATTATCAATATAGAGAAAACTCTATTATCGGCAACATCATCCTTTCATAAATCATCAATCAGAAACTAGCTTTTGACAGAATAATGTAAGATAAACCGAGACTGTGAACATTCTTTGAAGATAAACCGAGAAACTAGCTTCTTTCCAAAATGATCATTCTAAATATTTTCGCTAGCTACAGTTGGTAAATGCTTGTGAGAAACTAAGGATCCAACAACTGATATAATCAGGCATTGATGTAATTATGGAAGCATAAGATAAAAGCTAGAAGCAAGGTGAAGGGAACTTACCATAAAGCTATAGTTGTTTTTTTCCATTTCATCAGAAAATATGAAAGGCTTTCTTTGTTGATTATATCCAATTAACATACTTTGTTGCATCGTTGCACACTCTGACCGTAACTGAGGTTTCATATATAATCAATGTTTGTCCACAGCTGACTTGACCATTGTAGTTCGATGGTGGGCCACCAAATCCACGGCATGCTTTAAAAGGTGTTCCAAATCCTGGCCAAAATAAATTGTCAGGAACTCAAATGGAAAAACAAACCTACACCAAGCGACCAATTTTCCAATTCATAAATTTTAACATACAGTGCCTGAAATAATTGGAAAATAATGCTTACATTGCTATTTCTTGGTCTTACAAAGACATGGCACAATGCATCTTGCATATTAGGTGTCAGCATTGCAACAGTTCCATCAAGTATTTCTTCTTTTTCCTTAACAATTTTTTCTACCCAAATTGGTGGTTGCTCGTAAGATTTATTTAGAATTATAAGAAGTTCATCCACAACAACATTATATGCAACCAGATAGTCATAAGCAGTAAAATCTCTTTCACTGCAACTATCTATCTCATCTCTATAAAGAAAATTATGGGATACTTGCGTATTAGTGCTTATTCAATTAATTTTCTTTGGATAGCAAAGGTGAATTTTAATAACGTTTTTGGCCTAAAAGATAAAAGCAAAGGTCTACCAATCCTCATTTTTAATTTAAACAGTTTTAAAAATGGTATTTTACAATATGATTCTGTTGAAAGTTGTATGTAGTATGCTAGTACAATAGAAAACTAGTATAGACAAAGACCTACTTAATTGTGAATTTCTCACTAAATTTTTGGACATGGTTACAATTGCATTTCCAACTAATTATAGCAATCATACACCCATTCTAATCAAGTTTTCTAAACAAGTTCAACATCGAAAAGGAAAGCCATTCGATTATGTAAAAAACTGGTATTGACATAAATGATGTTTAAACTATGTAGTGGATGAACTTAAATAAACAACATGAGAGGATGCAACTCATAGGTTTGAATGCAAAAGCATGGAAGAAGAATAAAAACAAGTCAGATTTTGTTTAAAAGCTTGAAGAAGGATTTAAATTGGAATTCATGCAAACTAAAGAAAATCCAGAAAATGATACTTATATGACAACATGCTTCAACTTAATATGCAGCTCATGGAGCAAAATTCAAGATACCATGACTACAATTGGGTGGTATAAATTTTTCTATGCAATGAAGTAAATGAGTAAACACAAAAACATAACCCAAGCAATACTAAAAACCAACGAGGAATATCTAATAAGAAGACAACTAAAGAGGTCATCTCTTAATATTCCAATATATTTAATGGGGGGAAACATATAATTTTCCAACAATGCACACAAGAATGAAAGTTAATGATGTGGGAAAAAAATTCTTATTTGTTGAAGTATTATTGGAGGAGAGAAAATCTACTTTGCTTTAAATTAATGATTCCAAAATCCTAAGCCCCGATGGATCCTTTACCATATTCTTTAGAATACATTGGGACCTAATTAGTAAGGAGCTCTACAATGTCATATCTGAAAATTTCCAAATTGGAAAAACAGTTATATAATCTACCATCAAAAAATGAAAATGAGTTATAAATAGATTATAACACTGGGTTATTAAAGCTTATTGAAACAATTGTATACTCTACCATCGGTTACTAGATGCAGGTTTGTCAAATGCTAAAAAACATTATTTCCCATATTGAATGCATTTAGGAAATTTCTTAAGACAAGGAAGAAAACACCTTGTGAATTGGTATACTAAAGCCGAACATGAAGGAGGTATGGGGCTCAGAAATCTAAATGATGCTGCTAACTTTCATGGTTTATAAATCACTTGGAATTACTTAAATCAAAAAAGCATATGGACAAAGTGGATGCAGCAAATATACTATAAAAAGTAGAATTTTTGGATAATTCAAGAAGACAACAGTGCATCATTTACGTGAAAGTTACTGCTTAAAACAAGATGTTTATGTTATGGCATAGTCGAAAAGAAAATTGCCAATGGAAAAAACAATAGTTTATGGTTCGACCACTAGCTTAATGGAAACACATTGATCAATACAGTTAGATGGTTATCAATGAGCTATTTTGTACGTTCGGAAAAGGAAGTGTCTGCACTCATCTCAGACTCCAATGATGCCTCAACAACCATGATATTCCTCATAATATTGGAACCTAGATTGGAAAAATTATCATTTACAATAATATAGAAAGTGATTTTTTATGGTAGAAACCCCATACAAAGGACAGTTTGGTTTTAGCCCGATTGGGACTGCACTCAAATTAGTGAACAAACTTAAGGCCAATCTCTTCATATATGGAATTCTATAAATGCTCCAAAAATGGAAAAGTGTTTCTATCTTGCATTGTAGCATTGAAAAAATTTAATACGCTAGATAGAATAAAAAATTCGTGCAATGCTTAAGCACAAATTGTTCTTTATGCGCTAGGAAGTAGAAAATTAATTTTCAAGTGTGAATATTCGAAATAGATTTGGGAAAATATCAAACAAAATAAAAGCTCACGCACAATAACATCAAGACGTCAGAAGATCTCATGATCTGTCTCTCAAATTTGCAAATCAACAAAACTTTATATCATAACATAATGGATGCAGCTATCAGTATGGCATTTATGCGTCAAACAAAATCAAAGACTATTTCATAACATACCAGCTCCAATAACTGTCATGCATGACCTACTTATTCGAGACTATAAAATAATAGCCATTAAGCGAACTCAGTATCGGAAGCATGCAGTAAGAATGAAGAGATGCGCAAAAACTTTCAATTTATCTAACTCTACTAGTTGACAGTCCAATTGATCCCTCCTCCTTCAAAGCTGATTTGAGCATGTATTCATATTTGAGCTTCCAGGAAAGGATTCATGCATATTGTACTACATATCATTTGACCTAACTAGTAAGACATGGATTAGATAGGTTGATGGCCAATTCATTGATAACCTTATTAAAATGAACATGTGTTATAACATAGATTATAACAAAGCTATTCGTATCATTAGTGGAAAATCAATGCTATGTTATAATCATCAAATGATAACATTAGTCGTACCTTGAGTAAAACTGCCATAATCATATCTCTTAAAACCTTTTGAATTAAATACATGACATCTTTCACCAGTGCATATGCACCCAAGAGCAAACTGACAATATGTGTTACAATATTAAAAATATCAACACTGCTAGTAGCTTGAGTGGAAAAAAAACAAAGTCTGATTTCATTTTTATTTATTACTAATATAAAGCTAACATAAAACTAGTAATAGGTACTTGGAGAATTGGAACTTAATCACTATTAAATCTGCACACTAAGGTTTTTCCACTTTATAGTTAGAAAATAACTACATTTCCATACCTGAAGTAAATTATAAATTGTTGAATTATGATTCTATGAGAAGATTTTGATATTAATCAATTATATAACACTAGTTTGATCCAATTGTCAATATATTAGCCAGTTTAGTTGGAATGTTTTCTTCCAAATAAAGGCAAAAAAATAACTTTAAAAGTTTCTTCTTTTTGGGTACGGAAACGTCGTTTTGATTTTGGTTTTAAATGAACAAGGCCCTAACTTATTGCTCGTACAAAAATGCAAATTAGGTGATGGTATTACTATGTGCAATGATATTAACCGTCGTAGGCACGGTTATAAGCGGAGATTTCAAAACCATGAGCACAGAAGAAAAGAACGTCAAACATGGATAGCTTTTGTACATAATCATTCTGTTCTGGTCGGTTGTCACATTTCAGCTGGGAGTTCTAGTGGCAACAGTCGTCCTTTTTCTGGCCTTGGCCATAGTTGCTGGAGTTGTGAATGCAGTCGGAGTGCCAGTTACTAGTATTTCTGCGGTTATATTTTTGCATATTCCAATTATATTTTTGCATGATCCAATGAGTGGTTTTAAAATCCTTACACGTGTAATTGAAGGGTCTAATTTGGTAATTCAATCTTGGACAGTGATTGAGCCTCTATCAACTAGGTTATGACATAATTATGTAATTTTCTCAACAGTCGTACATATATAGAATATATATATATATATATATATATATATATTTGTCCTCTTTTCTCGATGAGAAAAAAGGGTTTTTATTACTTTGATATTGATTATGTAAAGGTTGCTGGGAACTCCAACAAATATCTCATCTTATCATTTATCTGAAAAAATGCACCGAAAATCATATATCGAATATACCAAAAAATATCATTCACGATGTTAACAAAATCTTTTTTAGTTTTGAGTGAATGCAATTAGCTAAGGTTGGTTTATATCTATGGCAATATTAAATCAGAAAAAAAATTCAACATAAAACTCATTTATACCAATAAAAATGACAATTTATGGTATACAACTACTTGCCCTGATGAAATGCGCTGCGAATCTATTGCTCAAACCACAAACAAGGCTACAAGCAAATGCAACAGATTTATACAAAAACTGGTTCATGCAAAATTTAGCTACAATGTTCAAAATGCATATTACCCAAAATGCTAATACTAGGTTTACTTAGTTGGTGACCAGTAAGATGGAAACTACGGTATAAAATGAGAAAAGAATACCATTTATCACCATATCCAAATGCAACTGCAAGATTCCTCTAACTCCTAAGCACGAAGGCTAGGTAACTTTAAAAAATTACCCATTTTTTCATTTTGATTTTTGAATAAACTAAATGCAATTTATGTGATGAATTCAAACAACAACACACAAAAGCTATTTCGTAGGCTCGTTCTAAAATACAAACACAAAATAAAGTTCATTTTCAGATTACCTTTATTAACTTTATTGAGCTGAAGGTGTGAAGCAGAGGGTGGAGATTGAAATCATCACTTGAGCGCAAGGTTTCTGAGGCAAATTATGGTAGAACTGCATGAGCTAAGCAACGATTGAAGCAAATTTAGGGTTTACTGTGGCTGGAGGGAAAGAAGTTTAATAAAATTGCTTAAGCGGCGATGAAATAAAAAGTAATTTGAGCGGGCAGAGAAAATATTACCCAAATCTTAGTGTGTATTGTTGGCGGGATAGTAAAGAAGCGATACTTTATTTAAGGCAAATTTTTATAAATGAGTAATGCTTGCACTTAACATTGAAACGCTACCAATAACTGCAACCAATAGCAAGTTTTGTTGTAGTGCTTCTATTAGAATATCCGATAAAGATACCTTTGTCGGATTTAGGATCAAATTTATCTAAATTATCTTTTTTATTTAAAATAAAGCATTTACTTCCAATAATTCTGAAATAAGATACCTTAGGTTTCTTTAAATAAAGAAGTTCATAAGATGTCTTATTAGTTAGAGGTCTAATTAAAATTCTATTCAGAATATAACAGGCGGTAGCAACTGCTTCTGCCGAAAAATTCTTTGGTAAATTACTATCTGTAAGCATAGTTCTCACACACTCTTGAATCGTCCTATTTTTACGTTCTACTACTCCGTTTTGTTGTGGAGTTCTCGAAAATGAAAAATTGTGAGTTATTCCCTTTTTATTGCAGAATTCCTCAAACTTTTCATTTTCAAATTCACCACCGTGATCACTTCGAATAGTTATAATTTTTAGAGAAAATTGATTTTGAATTCTTTTTGAGAATGTTTTAAAACATTCAAAAGTATCACTTTTATGTTTCAAGAATATTGTCCATGTAAATCTAGAATAATCATCTACAATTACAAAGACATATTTACTATGGTTTATTGATAGTTTGAGATGGACCAAATAAATCAAGATGAAGTAATTCAAGAGGTTTTGAAGTATAAATCATATCTTTTAACTTAAAAGAACTTTTTCTAAGTTTTTCCTAATTGACAAGTGTCACATAAACTATCTACTTTGAAATTCATTTTAGGGAGACCTTTTACTAGATTATGTTTTGACAGTCTAGATAAGAGTTTGAAATTCAAATACCCAAATCTCTTGTGCCAAATCCAAGGGTCACTTGTATTTGCCAAAAGACACAGGTTATCATTTGAAACTTTCATACTAAGAATATAAATATTATTTTTCCAGACTCCCTCAAATATAATGGTTGAATTATTATCTTCAATGTGATATTTATGTTTTTCAAATTTAATTTTATATCCTTTGTCACATAGTTGATTTATACTTAGCAGATTATGTTTCAGAATCTTAACTAGCAAAACATTAGTAATAGTAGGAGTTTCAGAATTACCGACTTTGCCAATGCCAATCACATATCCTTTTGAATTGTCTCCAAAGTTAACCAATCCTCCATCTTTGTATATTATATCATTCAGTATATCTGGATTGCTAATCATGTGTCTAGAACACTCACTATCAAGTATCCACTTGTTCTTTCTGATCTGCACAATTAGTCCATTGTGGATTGATTCCTCAACACCCATAAAGCATGATTCCTGCACATCAAACAATCTTGGTGGACAACTTGAATTTGAATATTGATTATATGCAGACTCAAGAAACGATGATGGTTTGAACGCTTCTAAACTAGTATTAACAAATATATCCATTTTAAAAAAAAATTCAAAAATCAAATTATGAAACTTTGAAAGCCTCGCTCTGATACAAATTGTGAGAAATGCGGATTACGGATCTAAAGGCTAGGATTAACACTAGAGGGGGGGTGAATAGTGTTAATAAAGAATTACTAAATCTTTTTCGATTTATGTTAATTTAGACACCGATGTATGCAATATACAGACACAGTTATGATCACATAAACAAACACAGATGTATAAATAAAATAAAAGCAGTAAAGGAAAGAACACACCAGATTTTATACTGGTTCGGAGTTACCCTACATCCATTCCTGCAACACAAGTACGGATTTCCTTTCAAAAGCAATTGTACAATTACACCCTCAGTGGTGAACCAACAGCAAAACTACAGTGCGGACCAAAGAGCAAAAGTAAGTTGGATCAATGAATTGGATGAACAAGACTCAGACCATCATACACAAAGATGGTGATCAATATGCAAACGAACTCAGTAGCAAATCAAACACATAAAGCAAAATATTGCCAGATCGAACATTGTACAACATGGTCAGACACTTCAATGATCAAACAGAGGTCGAAAAAATAAGCAACCCAGTATCAACAATATTTGGAGTGAATGCAAGACAGTGGTCGAAGCAATACCAAATGCAACAGTTCGAACATACCAAAGTCAAAAAGAAAGTCACGGGTAATTAAGGATTTGACTAAGTTAAACATTCAAAGCCGTGGGAAGCAAGCATACGAAATTATACGCATTTGATTTGGTCAGAGAAATCATCAGCATCAAAGTGAAATCGAACGGCCGATCAAAGATAATTGACAAATTCAAATATATTCGTACGAACGCAAATCTAGGGTTACAAACCCTATATAAACAATCATCATCGGCAATCTCATCCATCGAGTTCAAGCATTTAATCAGAAAGCAAAAGGAATAAAGTACTTACCGAAATTGTAATCGAACTCGATCAATCGAAATAGCCGAAGCAAGGTACGAGGAGACAGTCGATCGACAGGCCAAAGGACAAAAATCAAAAATTTGATCGATCAATATAAAGTCATCTTCGATTCTTTAAAAGCCCTAATTTATTGAAGGAAGAGGAACGAACAAGAAACGCAAGCCGCCATTATCAATTACAAGGGAAAGGGCCGCAATAATATAAAAGAGGAAAAAGGGACCGGCCCTTTCTTATGTTTTTAAAAGTTTATAAATTATAAGGCTTTGTTTTAAAATTAGGGTTGTTTGTTTTTACATTGTTTTTAATTTGTATTTTCTTTTTAAACCGTTTTAAATTTCTAGTCGTGTGACTAGGGGACAAACTACGTGGCGTAGTTTGAGAATTCGCAACTCAGTGGCTGAGTTATGGCAGGGTTTTGAGCGTAGAGTTAGGTTTAGTCGATAGCGGGTGTCACGAGTTTACGTGTGTAAGCGTCTGAATATCTAATTTCTAGTAGAAACCTTGGGGGCAGCACGTAGGCAGGGTTTTGCCGAAGCTGGGTAAATTCTGTGTCGTTCTATTTCTGCATTTTATTATTCTGCTATTTTTCTGTGCTACTATTATTCTGTGATGAAATTATTTATAAGCTTCCGCAATTAATTTTTATAATTTATACCATCACCTTATTCACCCACCCTCTAGGGTGAAATCGATCCTACAATATAGACTTTAACTCTAATTTTATATTTTAAATCAAAGTATAAATATTTAAAAGTTAAATATATTATATTAAAAGATAGTTTAAAATCAGGAGTAATTTGACTTTGAAATTAAAGATAATTTTGAGGCTAAAATTATTTAAAATCAGGATGGAGGGTTTTGAATCTTTTAAAAGGAAAGTTTTGAAACCATTTTGAAAACATGATATAATTTTGAAAAATCATTTTGAATAAAAAGTTAGCAGATACAAAACAATGTTCCACTAGATTTTTTGTAGGTTCCATCCTACTTAGGGTTCCATCCCTTTAACAGGCTCGAAGTGGATTCCATTCCACAAATAAATTGGATTTTAAGATGCCAGTGCTTTTCTATGAGTTTTAACAAAATTCCTAATAATAAAAAATACTTAACTTTGAAATCTTGAACTCTTGATAATCTTGATACTCATGAGTCTTCTATCTTGATATCTTGAATCTCTATACTGTATAGTCTTCTTTCTTAGTACCTGCATGGTTAAATCCTGCATATACATATATATATATCTAAACTTATAATGTTAGTATTTATATTTTATAATCTATTCTAAGGTTGTTGTCATCAAAACCATCATTTCACAGACTAACATGATATTGCCCTATTATTACATAAACTCTTTTTTGCTAATGACAAAGGGGGAGAGGATATGTTGCAAAAGGAAGGGGGAGCCTCTTATAAAATAAATTGTATAGTTGTCATCATCAAAATGGGAGAGAATGTTAGAACCTCGATTTCGATGACAACAACTATACAAGCGCTTACATTCAATATATATATATGTCATCCATATGCAGGTAGACTTTCATGACCAAGACTTGAAGACCGACACAAGGATTGTTATATTGAGATATCTTAGTACATTATGTTAATGTCGTAAATAGATGATATGTACAATCTCCTTGAGTAATCTTTACAAGCATTTGCACACACAAATTACTTAAGAAGATAATAGAATATTCATGTGTCAGACGTCTAGCGTATATTCTTAGACATCTGGCAACATGTCATGGTTTTAAATTTTTTAACAAACCAGACATCTGACACAAATGGCCAGATGTCTAACCTAGGTAACGTCCACTTTTCTCCAAAAGTCATCTTCTTCAATAGAAGAGTTACATCCTCCTGTTTTGATCAAAACTCTTTCTTCTCAAACATTGTAACTCCTAGAATGAAAAAGAGTAAACCAAAAGTCGTTACTTCTCAAACAAACCCTTTATCATCTATAAATAAACATGAAATTGAAAGTTACAATTAACTTATTGATTTTGAACTTTCTTTCTTTATTTTTTAATATTTCTTTGATTTCCAAAAGCACTCAAAAACACACTTTTATCCCTTCCTTATATCAAAAGCTTAAATTACATACCACTCAAGAAGATTATAGGAAGAATCTGTACTTGTAGTCAAAATCAGTGTTGCATAGAACACACATTTGTCAAAGATATACTCTTGTATAAAAGCCTATTCCTCTGGGTAAAGCGAGGGCAATTGGTTAGTGTATTTCCGAAGGGGAGCTTTGGGACTGGACGTATGACGGGAGGTTCGAACCAGTAAAAAAACTCTGGTGTGATTACTTTTAATTTTTACCTGCATTATTACTTTGTGCAATTCATACTATCATACACATACTTGTCATACTTTATATACATATACAATCTGCATAGACATTCACTTTAGTCAGCACTTAATATGACAACAATAATGTACACTTTTGTGATTTTACACAATATGAATTGAGAGGACGAAAGAAACATGGAAGAAAATTTTGTGTATGAGGGTGCTCTAGCACCACCAGATGTATGGCGCAACGATATGATTGGAAGAGCAATGGAACTCGAGTTTCATGTTTTTAGCCAAATGTCTAGTGTTCAACTCCATCAAAGACTATAAAACAATCTAATAAATCATCTTTGGAGCTTTTATGGCAATCAATAAAAATTTATAATTGTTGTTAAGTTTGTTGTTATTGTTCTTCGTGTTGTTGTTTTAATGTATTTATGTTGCATTTCAGATTAAGTAATGTATCATAATTTGGTGTTGTTGAAAATAATGTATCACAATGTCATTTCATATCGAGTAATATTAATGCAATTTCATTTGGTTGTACTACTAAGATTAATGTATTAATTTCAAATCAGTACATCAGCTGAGAATTCAAAGATAGAACTTTTCTAGAAATACAAATACAACTACAACCCCTCTTCACGTCCGTGCCTCATAATTTCTCACCTTCTAGATTCTGTATATTTTTCTAGACATATTTGATGTATCAACGAACATTATTGCATCTTCATCTCTTTGTTTGTTTCCAGCAAGAAGTCGATCCAATTTCAATATTTTTTCTTGGTGTTAAGCAGCTCGAAATTTCATTTCACGATTATATCTATCTTCGAATTCAAGTAGGATTTTTTTTATTTATACTTGATCTGCCCCAGCAACCTACTTCTTTTTGGTTACTTTGGCTCCCAGAGGCCTAACAAAATCACCTTCGGTAGAAGTTAGGTGCTCTTCTGACCCGTTACCTTGAATTTGTAGCAATTCTCTCGGGCTAGAGCTTTCCCTAACTCTCGTCGCTTTACCTCGAGTGTTGTTTGATTGGACATATAGAATGGTTTTTTGAAGAGAGGATTTCAATTTTACATGCAAAACTAGCATATCATAAATGTGCATGAACTGATTAAAATGAGATGCTTGTTTATTCTCAGGCCTTTTGATTTGTTTAAACATTTTATTTGCCGCCATCTCTGCAAGAAAATCACTTAATAATTATTTAACTGCAAAAATTTATGGACATGACAATTTAGAAAATCTTAACTAAATGCCTTTCATTTTGAAATCCACTAGGAATCATTTTCTTTTAACTTGAACATTTGGGAATCAAATGTTAGCGTTTGATGGTTTATTTTTCCAAAATGACATTTGGCCAAAGCTAGAAATCTTTTATGACACTACAACAAAATGCACTATCTATAGCACTAATCCATAGCGTTTCCCTATTAAAGGCATATGAAATAAACAATTATATTATTTCCAACGCTATTTGTCAAATTTCCAACGCTATGTGTCAAAAGGCGGGAACAAATTATTTAGCGGTGATTTCATGAGCTAAGTGCCGCGTATCTCCCTCTTTTCATCGTCTCCTGTGATAAAGAATGTCCCCCTTCTCTTCAAAAAAACCCTAAATCAAATCACGTTATCGTTCAAAATTCAATAAACCAAATCAAATCACAACCGCCTTCATTTTGTCTTGCTGCTTCAATCAGAGGAACCGCTCAATAACTATCACCCAACGCCCTCCAATCTGAAGAGCTGCCGTAACTTCATTTCGTCGCTCCAATCCAAAGAACCGCCAATAGTGGAACCGCTTCAAAGGTACCTATTTAGTTGCAAAGTTTGATTGTTATCAACCTTTTCCTGTTCAATAAAATGGATTATTTATATTTAGCCATGTTGTTTCTCGAATTTGTTAAGTATTGTATCTTGGATTTGTTCTGAAACTAGAATGATTTGGGTGAAATTTTGTGCTTTTTTATTATTCTAAATTTGCATATGATTTAAATTGCTGAAATTGAAAATTGAAATAGTTAATGTTAATTTTTAAAATCATGCTTTTGGGTGATCGTATCATATTGATTTGCAAATTAATCGCTTTGGTTGAAATAGCTGATGATTTGGGTAGGTTTGATTTGTAGACTCTTTGATTGAGTTGATTTCGGATTTGGGTTTGAGGTCCAGGAGTTATTTTTAAAGTGTTTGATTGGGTTGATTTTGGATTAGGGTTTGTGGTATAGGAGCTTTTGATGATGAATTAGAGTAATTCATGCACCTGATCATCAATCTTATGTATCTGAATTTTATAATTCAGGGAACATCTGTAATTAGTAATTACCTACACTTGAGAAGTTATAAAACTTTAAACATATAATGTTCATATTCTATATTTGTAAGTTTTTCTTAACATGTCAGGTTCCTAAAACTCTTAGTTTTGTTTCAAGATATGGAATCTGCTATTACCTCTACATGAGAAGCTATAAAACATATAATATTCACAGTGTATACTTGTATGTTTTTCTTGACATAATAAGTTCCTAAAACTCTTAGTTTTGTGTCTAGATATGGCTAATTGTAATTGAGTTTCTGAAACATTTACTGTGGTATTTCTTAAATTATTTTGTTCCTAAAAGCTTCTATTTTTTGCTACACTTTGAGATAAGCACATCTTTTATTCAAATCTCAGTGTATTAGAATCAGCAAAATAGGTGATTTAAAAGAAAGATAATTCGCAGCCATGTGCATTTTAAAGCTAAGTTCAACTCATGTTGACAAACATTGTTAGTTTTGACTTTAGCCTTGCATAAGAAATCATTGTTTACTTTCAAAACATTGTTAGAGGTGTGTTTTCTATTCCCAAAATAGTACAATTACTTGATTGGTATGCACAAAGTACACCTTCAAGATGATATTTCTTAGTAATGTCATGCAGACCTTAACTCTGTTCTATTTAACGGCGTTTTGTATTACTTTATTATGACACTTTAATTGAAGATTTTGCTTCAAAAAATGTAAGGAGAAGCATTTTTCTTTGAACTTCTTGAAAAGTTGTAGCATTTTGTATAAGAAACTAGTATTTGATATTTTTTTGAATCAACTATTGTCATCCATTTGATTGCGTGTGATATTTTTTTGTTTAACATTATATTAGCTTGCAAAAGAAATAATAGTTAATGTTGTTTGTGTCGGAGGGCAACCAAAACCAATTATGGCTTGGGCAGCCAATTGGTTGGGCCGCCACTGATTACATCCGATGTATATATGTAGTATTTTGGTACCCAAATCAGCTTTTACAAATCGTTTTAGTACATTTTGATACCAACTTGTGCGAATATGTTCTTACTCAATTTCTTTTCATATTTTACGTGTATTTTACGTGAACGTTGAAGTATTGCATCCAAAATTTAAATTAACTAATAATAAAGTGGTTTGGTTCTAGTCTCTATGGCATCTAAAAACAGCGATCATCAAAAATAAGATGTGATCGCATGAATGAAATAAAGCATTTAAATATTGCTATTACTGTTCAAAATTTACAGCTGCAGGATGCTTGGTTCAGTTTACATCAATTTTCAATATTTGTCGCAGGAGAGTATTCTTCTATCTCCAGTCCCCTAACTAGAAAAGTAAACATTTGAGCTTGAGAATAGTCCCATAAAACTCAATAGAAGTACCATTAAATTAGACGAAACAACAAGCAAAGAAACGCAAATTCAGTAAATTTAGGCGACAATCGATCTAATCCAATTATAATTGGATAATGATTTTTTGATCGGCATATAATCCATTTGATGTAAATTAAAATTATAAGTGAAGATTATTTTATTACCGAATTCTCTTGTTACATTGATAATGCATTGTACAGATTGCATCCCTATATATGCAAATTATGGTTTCTAACGTTGAGATAAATTGGTATTTACGCTCAACGCTATTCGAAAACGCCAATTACTATTTTTTATAGCTGCTTTAAATTAGTATCTAAATTTGTTGTTTAAACAAGCCAAATCTTTAAATTAGTATCTCAACTTTTGCACTGTCTGAAGACTATAGAGGTTTGAAAATGACGACATTAAAACTTCTCTAAGTAAAGAAAACAAACCTTACCTATACTGATACCGGTTGTCATGTTGTAATAACAAATATTTGCAGCACAATGAGTTAACACACAATCAAAGTGTTTGGGTGTTGTACAGTAATTTGCATTAAATCAGTAATGTGATGATTTTCAGCTTAAAACACATACTTTTTATTCACATCACTAAATGATTCAGGCATCGGTTCACTCATGACTAATGCCAGTTTCATGCAATGTATTAATGATTGGTGACATTGTTGTATAAGTTGAAAAAATTATTGTTAATGGCGCAAGCCAAGTATCAGGAGAGGGGTAATGCATAGACATTACTCCGGTGCTACAAAATAGCGCCGTTGTAATGGCAAATTTTTTGGAAACAGTTTGGTGCTAATGTTGTATATTGTTCTGACATTGTTGTATATTTGTATCCATGCACCTTATAGTACTCAAGTTTTCCATATGAATTCTATTCTTTTTTGGGTTACATAGTTTCAGCAGGATGGTAACAATACAGGATGGTAACAATACATAAATACAGCCGGTAGATGTTTCATTTTGTTAATAAACTTCTACATGTCAGTTAGGCTTCAGTTTCCCTTTAACCTTAGATATTTAAATTAACTGATGTAGAGTTTTCCCGAAATTCACATTTTGTTTTTTCTCCAGAAAAACGTTGTTGCATCTAAGTATTTTGCCCATGTTTGCTCGAGAGTACATAGGTTATGTTTGTATGCATTTTTTGTGATATTGACATGACCTGCAATGATATATCCTGAAAATTTCACTAGATACTTTGTGAGATGGCAAATTCTCTCCCATTTAGGAAGACTAGGGTGACCAATATTGCGTTTACCTTTGCTGTTTAATTTTCAGTGAATGCACTTAAACTATTTCTGCATTCAACTAAATTGAATTATACGATAGTTGTAAATGCAAATATTTTTTCTAATTGTTATTTCGATTTTGCTTACTTTTTTCTTAAATTTAGCAATATGCCATGTTGGAAAAAAGAAAAAGAAAAAAGAAACAGTGAGTGTATACTACCTTTTCCACTTCAGCCTACTGTTTTTGATGTCGTATAAATGTTTATCATTTCAATTATATCTTCCCCTAGTTGCTTTATTTTCTGAATAAATAGATTACCCACTTATAAAATTTGAGATACAAATATGGAAAACTTGTGTATATATTGTTTGACGTCATTAGTTGCATCTTCCAAAACATGAGTAACGATGCTACTGTTGTAGTAATTGCTGTTTTTGCTAGTGGAAGCAATTTTTGTTATATAAAGAATGAATGAATATGTGTCAAGAGAGAGTTACTGTTCGTAAATCTGATACTTTTTTCCATTTGAAAAGACAAGAAATGATGGATAAAGACTGGGTACGTCTAAACAGGTAATTATATGGTACTTAAGTATAATATTGAATTTAAAACATATTTTAATACCTAAGGTTATTATTTGTTTTTTATTATTATTGTAGAACCACTAAAGAATACGAGCAAGCAGCTTGGAATTTTGTAAACGATGCAAAGCTAAAGCTGCAAAATGTGGAAAAAAATTTATGCCCTTATGTAGATTGCAGAAATCTTACCCGTCTTCATGGAGAAGTTATTGTTGAGCATTTGATTATAAGAGGAATGGATCCTAAGTACATGGACGGTGAGTGGTACAATCACGGCGAGCGAATAAATAAAAGCAAAAATACAAAGCCGGGTGATGCGTATGATTTGCTTAAAGCCATTATCTATGAAGACGAAGATTTTATTAATCATACTTTCTTTGATGATGATAAAAGTGAAGATGATGCACAGAGACGAGAGGATGAATTACACAAAAATTTGGAAGATGCAGAGACCCATTGTATCCTGGTTGCAAGGATCAAACAAAGTTATCTGCTATCTTTGCCTTGTATAATCTTAAATGTGAGACTGGATTGTCTGATAATGGTTTCGATAAACTTCTAACTGTGCAGCAATTGTTGTTGCCAAAAAATAACGTACTTCCCAGGTCGTTATATGAATTGAAGAAATTCCTTAAAATATTTGACATGGGTTTCGAGAAGATTCATGCATGTGAGAACGACTGTTGTCTTTTAGGAATGAATATAAAGATTTGAATAATTGTCCAAAATGTGGATTTTCGAGGTGGAAAGTAAATCAACGGACAAAGGAGATTATGCATGGCATTCCAGTTAAAGTGTTGCGTTATTTTCCAATAATTCCAAGGTTTAGGAGAATGTTTAGATCCAAAAGGATGGCGGAAGATTTACGGTGGCATTTCAATAACAAAAGCACCGATGGAAAAATGCGACATCCGGTAGATTCTATAACATGGAATGTAGTGGATGAGAAATTCAAATCATTTTCAGCAGATCCACACAATCTTAGGCTTGGCCTTGCAACAGATGGCTTCAATCCATTTTCTATGTTAAGTTCCAAATATAGTTGTTGGCCTGTAATGCTCGTGACATATAATCTTTCGCCTATGTTGTGCATGAAGAAAGATAATATTATGTTAACATTGTTAATTTCTGGTCCGAAGCAACCAGGAAACGACATTGATGTATCTTTAGCGCCATTGGTAGAAGATTTACGTCATTTATGGAATACCGGAGTTGAGGTTTATGATGCATATAGTCAATCAATCTTTAATATGAAAGCAATTTTGCTTTGGACAATAAATGACTTTCCGGCATATGGTAATCTTGCTGGATGCTGTGTAAAAGGTAAAAAGGCTTGTCCATTATGCGGTGTCAACACTCATCATCGATGGCTAAACCACAGTAGAAAGACCGTCTATATGGGCCATAGAAGATTTCTATCTCCTTCAAACCCTTTGAGAAAACAGAAGGCCTTGTTTGATAACACCGTGGAGGAAGGGTGTAGACCTAGGATTCTAACTGGGAGAAAAATTTCTATCATTTTAAAAGATTTTCCGAATAATTTTGGAAACGCAAAGAAGAACCAAGGTGTATTGCAGAATCATGCTCGTCCCGAGGGGTGTATTGCAGAATCTTATCTTGCAGAAGAATGCATGAGATTCTTTGGTGAATTTTTAACAAAATCACAGAAGAAAGAAGTTAGAAATGAAGATTACCAAAGTAATGTAATACTTGAAGGACGTCCAATATCAGCACATAAGACAATCACATTGTCTTCAAATGAGAAAGAATCTGCTCATTTGGCTGTGCTAATGAATATGACCGTGGTAGAGCCATTTTTAGAGTAAGTGCATATTCCCTCTTTTTCATTGTTTGATTGTTTGTAATTTTAAATATAACATAACATCTTTTGTTATACGCTAGTTTGCATTTGGAAGAGTTACAAAATTCAGACAAGCGCATGGAAAGAAATGCAATGTTACTTTGGAAAAATCATATAGCTACGTTCTCTAATTGGATTAAAAAAAAGGTCAATTGAATTCTTAAATGTTACTAATTAACTTAAAACCGTATAAAGAATATTTTAATTAAATGAAATTATTTTTTGTAGGTATCTGTTAGCTCCGAAGATCACGACGACATGTTAAAATGGATTGCTTATGGTCCAAAGAACGATGCTTTGTCCTACACAAGATACATCATTAATGTACAACGTTTTCACACAAAAGATGTTGGGAGAGAAACCCAAAATAGTGGAGTGACTTATGATGCAACAACCATGTGTAGGGCAAGCACAAAAGATGTTTCTCAAGTGGTCGATGTTGTCAGTTATTATGGGATAATTATCGATATAATTTTGTTGGACTATAACATTTTTTATGTTCCGATCTTTAAGTGTGATTGGGCAAACATAAGAAATGGTGTAAAGGTTGAAGATGGATTTACGCTTGTCAATTTACATCAAAGTCAAGCTTCATTTACAAAAGATCCATATATACTTGCATCTCAAGCAAAGAAAATTTTTTATTCAAGAGAAAATGATTCTTCTAATTGGTATGTGGTAATGAAAGCACCTTCGAGAGTTTTTGACGATTTAGAGATCCACGACTCCTTTGAGGAAGTAAGCAATGTTGGGGAAGATTACCAAGAAATCAATATGGATGTTGATGAGCACGTTGAGGATGTTTCTTTTGTTAGAGAAGATTGTGAAGGCATACTTGAGTAGTCTTGAAATGTGTCCATATATTTTCTTATAAATCTTTCTTTTTTTTGTTGAGGAAGATTGCCAAGAAATGTGTCCTTATATTTTCCTTATAAATCTTCCTTTTTTTGTTGTTTTTTCCAACACTTGTTTAAGAACTTGCTTGTTTAAAGCTTAACTCACACATCACAAGAATGCATATTCTTGTATTTTGTTGATCACATCTTGATCTATATACAAAAGTGGTTCACCACATCTTGATCTATATACAAAAGTGGATTAGAAGTCAGAAGTAGTTGTCAATCAGGGTTATCTTCGTATATAAGTTGTTCAGAAAAGTGGTTCCCTCAGCTGTATGATGCAATCTTTCACTTTAAACCCATCTCTTGTTTATTTGTCTTTGTAAAATGATCTGTTGGCAGAGAATCATCGCAAAACCGATTCTACTTTAGATTGCTTAAACTAGGAGGTTTATGTTGAAGGAGTCATTCATATTCAATGTCTGTATATGGTATTGTTTTGTGAATCCTTCTCAAATTAGTTAACCCTCATTCGTACTTAGTAAATCGGGTATATTCTGGGGAAAAAATCACTGATTTTTATCAATAAACTGAACTGCTCAAAACTGCCTCAGAGTTAAATTTGAAGTTTTGTTTCTTGAAATGGCAAGCGAACGCTTAATCACTCAATTCAAACACTTTTAAAGTAAATACATTAGACATGAAAATTTCAAGTCGGTAAATTTTTGCAGCTGCACTTAATTAATTAACTGCATGAACAACATTGATTATTGTATGATATTGTTTGGGTGATCTTTATTAAACCGTAAGCATATACCAAGAATTATACTATTAGTTACACTTATTCACATTTATTTATTTGCGTTTACATATAATACATTCAACATATGAAATCAAGCGTCTTCATAATGAGTACATTTGTTGGTTTGTATATTCTTGATAGTTAGATATGTTTCCATTTTTGATTATAATATACACATATTGGTTAAGGTAGAATAATTTGAAGTTGTAGATGTAGGAAGTGGTGAATGATATGGTGGTGAAGTGGCACAGTGGTGTTATGGTGTTGTTCAGACAAGGAAGTAAGGGATGTGAATGATTTATTTGTGGCAGTAATGTGATGACAAAGATCGTTTGGGGCGACTGGTGTAGTTGCAGTTAGGTGGTGGTTGGTTAAAAGTTGTTGTGAAGTGTGTATGATGTAGTGGATTAGATGGTAATGGAAGGATGATCAGTAAGGTTGATGATAGGGTTGATGTTTGTGCAGGTTGGTGAAGTTTTGGTGTGATAGAATGTAGTGTGCAATTGTGACTGCATGCAGAAGAAGATAAAGGATGAGTGGTTGAGGTTGTGCAGTATTGAAGGAGGAAGGATGATTGGTCGTAGTTTGGTGAGGAGTATGGTCGTTGAAGTGATACTAGGAGGTTATGCACTTGTTGTGCATGTTGATGGTCTGGTCAGTTTGAATGGCAGAGGAGCAAGTTTGGTGGTGGTGATGAATGAAGGAAGCAGTTGGTTGGATGATGAAGTGACTGAAGTGGATGGTTCTGTAGGTGGCTGTTGGTGAAGGTACCAGGAAGGAGGTAGTGGCCGGTAATAGAGTTAGGTAAAGAAATGCACAAAAATGGTTATGTGCACAGAAATTCATAGTTTGATGGTTTTAAAGTGTGTATAGTTTGATCACATTTACAAATGTTTGTCCCTGTGTGTCGTTTATTTTTACCATAACGTGCCTCCTGCCATTACTGGAATTAGGTTTTGGCCCTGCGAATGCCCAGAAGGTTTGCATCTGGTTTACAACCTACACAAAACACAACTCTTTTTCCTTTGATATAGGTGATAGTTTTTTGCATTCCTAGCATTTTGTATTGCACCGTCAGATTTCTCAACTATATAATCTACTAATTAGGAATGAACTGTATTAGTAAACATATATTTGACATAAGTGGGATAATACTATTAATTACTGCCTCTTCCATCAACCTTTCAATGTTCAAACTAGAAAACAAATGATAGGTTTGTTGTACGGTACTTCCTACTTACAGTTATTAAATTACTACCTGGATTCAGTCCTATGTATATTGCACTGTTGTTTGTATATTCTACTCTGCACTTCGAACTTACACTCTTTAACTCATTCTCTACTTGCCTCTCCTTTATCAGCTGGGATTGAAGTATGGCAACGTTATCATGCCAAAAACATTGCCTTGATTTTACAAATCAAATACAATTAGTTGGTTAAATATTATGCAATTAGTTGGTTTGGTGGATTATCAATTATCATTTGCTACCAATCTAATAATGAACCAAGTTTAGTTTACTGATTTTATATATAGTCTTTAATACAATGATATTCCAACTAAAATGGATGCACATGAGAACAGTACTGTCAAGACGCGTAGGTTAATAGACAACGGAGAATACTTGCATGCCTTCATTCTACTGCTTCATATGGATCAACATCATAAGAATTCTGATGTTTAGACAAAAAAACATTAGGATAGATGACCTACAAGTCTTTGATTTTGATCTGCATATTTGTACTACAGCAAAAGTTGCTCTATTCATCATGTTTAACCAATGCAAATTCTTTTTCTTGCTTGATTTATAGTCAAAATTCAAAGAAAAATGATATCTTTGTACTAACTACAGGATATGGCAAAGAAGAGGAAGATTACTCGCAAACAAAAACAAGCCGAGGAACCAAAAGAAGCAAATATTGAATCCAACGAGCAACATGAAGCAAATGTAGAAACTAATGAGCAACATGAAGCAAATTTAGAAACTAATGAGCAACATGAAGTCAATTTAGAAACCAATGAGCAAGGAATTGAAGCATGTACAGACAATATGATGCAAGTTGAAGAAAATATTGAAAACGAATTTGAAATTGGAAATGATGCGATGGAAAATGAGACTGATATTCAACACACAGATGAAAGTACGATTCAAAAGAAAAAAGCTAGAGGCCAAACTAGAATGAAAAGGCTTCCTTCGGATCGTGTGTCTCGGATTAACGTTGAATTTAATGACAATGTTGTACCAATAGGAGAAGGTTCTATAAAACTATCTTCGTACTTAGGACCGCTCGTACAGGAGCATGTTCCATTCACGATTGATGATTGGCGGAATATTGGCGATGATTTAAAACATGTGTTGTGGAGATCCATTCAGGTATCACTATACTAAGTACTGCTTATTAAAACCGAACAGTTGCATGAATCATTTGATATTCATATACAAGTTATCTCCCATCATAAACCCACAGTCAAGAGATGGAAAATAATAAAATTTGATATATTTAACTTGTTTGAAATATAATAAACTTTCTTAATCCGTCAATAGAGTTGGAATTTATAACATACAATACAAATTACAGTTGACTAGATCGATGCTTTCCAATTTTTTATACCTTGTAATAATGTTTATGCAATAATTAATGTAAGCTAAAAACAAGTAGAATCCTCACCCTCGTTATTCTACAAGTCAGATCTGGACAGTGAATAGTTCATGCATGTCGCTAAAGCTACTAGTAAAAATCACGTAACCTGCTCATTACATATCCCCTAATCTTTGACATTATTCATTCTCCAAATGTGTTTGGATTTGGATGATCTGATGTTGATGAATTCTCATATTTGCTTACATATTAACTGCTATATGTTATGACCACGCTTGAGTACTCCGTTATTCCTTTCCGTCCAAATACACCATACTGCTGTTGATATGATAAGTTAGCTGTACCAAAAATCTTGTTATTTTTCTTAAACTTGTTTAGTATATGCTCAATTTCATACTGCTGTACCAAAAATCTTTACACATTTTGCATCATACTGCTGTACCATACTGCTATATCCAAATACATCATACTGCTGTACCATACTTTTTTAGTATATGCTCAATTTCATACTGCTGTACCAAAAATCTTGTTATTTTCTTAAACTTGTACCATACTACTGTTGATATGATAAGTTAGCTGTAACAAATTTGTTGTTTGAATGTGTTTAATGATATTAATATTACTAACATTCAATGTATATATAAAATGTACTGATTACCAATCGTTTTGCATTTTGCAGGCTAGATTTAAACTGGATGAGGAGTGGCAGAAAACGCCTATTTTTCAGCAAATGGGATGCATATGGAGGGATTCAAAAAGTAGGTTCGTTAGGCAAGTACTGGAAGCGAAGAACATGGAGGAAAGAATTAAGCTCAAACCTGGTAATGTCGAAAATATGAAGGACTGGAGGGATTTTCTAAGAAAGAAAACAGACTCAAAGTTTAAGGTAAATAAATACCAAATTCAATTGTATTACATAATAATTATAATTATTCAGTGTATTATGCCTTTTCATCTTAGGCACAAAGTGATCAATTCAAAGCTATTAGAAGTTTTCAAGTGCCGCATACAGTAAGTCGCAAAGGAATGGCTCGATTAGCGGAAGATATGGTGAGAAAGAACAACTAGTTTAATTTGTGTAACAAATTATGATTATGTATTTAATACAACCACATTCACTTTATCTATCATTTTTAACATAGAAACAGGAGAGTGGTGGCCACATCTCCATTCCTAGAAGTCAAATTTGGATTAAATCCCGCACTCGAAAGAATGGCGAAGCAGTTAATACATATGTTCTAGAGACTATTGTAAGACACCGCAATATTGATAAAAATTGTATAATATTGTCTTTCTATCCGTTATTGGCATTCTATCTATTACTTATATGTGAATAACGTTAAATTTTGTAGGAAAAGGTTAAAAAAATTGAAAGTGAATCAAACTCAACCAACAGTTCTTTGAGAGAAGATGCTCTCTCCCAAGTGTTGGGTCAGGATAAACCTGGACGACTACGAGCAATGGGAAGAGGTGCAAACTATACCAAGTTCTTGCTCTCACAAGCTAAAGATGATAGAATTTCACAATTGGAAGAGGAGGTTCACATGCTAAAGAAAAATCTGGTATATAACATATCAATCTTTACTTGTTATTCTACTTGTGTGGTAATATTAGAGATATTGTTCAATTTTTTTTTCATATGGTTTTTTAATCCATCGTCCACACTTGATTTTTTAGGTTACTGCATGTCAAAGAGAAGAATCAATGCCTCAGGTAAACATCGAATATTAGCATATGCATAATTTCACATTTGCATATGTGTGCATATGATACTTTGCTATTAAACATCAAATACATTATCATTGTGATATTATCTAAAAATTAATTTTAATATACTATTTAACTTAAGACGCTTCTAATTAATTGTAGAGCAATGGAAATACATTTGATAAATGTGATTTATTGGATTGGAACGGAACCGATGAAATAGTTGCTGAAGGAAGAGTCGTGTCAAGTGATCCAAATGAGCTTGTACATAGAATTCCTCTAGGACCAAATGCAAAGATAGTTTTGATTGAGTTTCCAAGGAAATTGGATGTTTTTTTATGGAGAGCCGTGTTTCATACGATACATATTGGAGAGGCTGCCGGTATGTTAGTAGCATGGCTTGCCGATAAAGTTATTTTGCATAAGCTAGATCAAATCGACAACACGGTAAATTAAATATCACTTTATTTATAATTTTTATTTCAAAATACAACTATTAATTTCATAAATACATATTTTTTTGGAATAGACTAAAAGTAGCAGAACTGAGCCTTCATGCAAGCTATATGATTGGGTTGGAGGTGAAGAAGTAGTTGCTGAAGGACGCTTGTACTCTAGCGATCCAAACCAGCTTGTGAATGGCGTTCCTATTGGACCATCAGCTATGGTAGTTGCTATTGCTAATCCAAACAACCCCAAGGCCTTTTTATGAAAACCAATAAATAATATGATATATGTTGGAGATGCCGTTGGTAATAAAGTTGCTTGGCCAAAATCAAAAGTAGTTGTCGAGAAAGCTAAAGCACCATCGTTTGTTTCTAATAGTGGCAACGTAACATCTCATACGGTAATATGTTTAAACATAATTATAGCAACTTGTTATCAAATTTATTAATATATATATATATATATTAAAACCATCACTTTTTTTTTCTTGTTTGATAGAGCGGAAGGCCAGCCCCCAAAAGCAAATGCAGGCTGATTGATGTTGGTGGAACAGCAACAATAGTTGCTGAAGGGGTTGTGGCTTCAACCGATCCAAATGAAATGGTCCATTTTTTTCAACTTGGAAGAGACGCCGTTAAAGTTTGGGTAGTGAATGCTACAGTTCCTGATGCAGTTCTGTGGAGACCATCTTCTGATCTTGTCTGCATTGAAGATGTTGTAGGCTCTACAGTGGCATGGCCAACCTCAAAAGTTGTGATAGAATCAAGTTCTAGTAAGTATAATTTTTTCATACATATATACAAAATTTCAAAATGTATTCATATTTGATTGTATGATTTAATTCTTGACATTATACGGTTTTCTTTTATATAGGTAACCATTGTTAAAGTTTGTTGACTGATCAGAAGAAAAGAAAGCTTCACAACTGCACTCTAGGTAAATATACGAATAATACATCATGCAAAAAAGTCATTTTATGTTTTTCGTTTGATATGCATAAAAGTCATAAAAGTCAACAGGCAATATGCATAAATATATGAATTTAATGATAGGGGATGTTTACTTGGGGTTAACTGATTTTGAGAAGAGGATAGGGGGTGTTTGATGGTATTTGAATTGCAATGTGGCAGAGTGCTGTCAGAGGGAGTTGAGGTTGTGGTTGGTTTCGCATTTGGAGGTTCGGTGATTTTTGGATTTGCGATTACAGAGAAGTATTGATCTAATGCACAAGGAAAGGCAGCAGGTAACAGAGATGGTATGGATGAAATGCACAAAAATGGTTATGTGCACAAGGAGGTTTTTAAGGTATGTTTGAAGGAGGAACAGAAGTGAATGGTTATTCAAGGGTAATGTTGACAGTGGAGTGGATGGTAGTTGAAGTAAATGGAAGTGGTACAGGGAGGAAGTACTATTGTGATTGTGATGATGTTTTAATGTTTGTTGAATGGTTACTATGTGTTGATGTTGCAGTTGGAGGTGAAGTGTTTTGGTAATGGTGGTAATGGTAGGCAGGGTGCTGTTGTATTTGAATGGTGAATGGTGACAGATATGCAGATAGTTGGCAGGGTGGAGAGTGACAGTGAAGATGTTAGTTGAAATGGAGTAGGCAGTGAGTTAGATATGTGAAGAGGAGTTTGTAGTTTTCTAAGGTGACAAAAGGGAGGTGGAGCAGGGTGGTGATGTTTGTATAGGGTGAAGGGGAGGCAGCAGTTTAGGCAGCAAGGAGGTGGTGGTGGAGCAGTGGTACTTGAAGTTGTAGCAGAAGTGATGAGGTGAATGAAGGAGGTGATGTGTGGTTGGGGTAGTTTGATTACTGTTGCAGACAGAGATGAGAAGTGGTTTGTTGAAGAGAAGTTGGTGATAGTGTGTGAAGCTACAGAGAATGTGCAGTTATGTTGTAGCTGCTGTGGTTGTTGTTGTTGCGTGGTGTTGAAGCAATGGTGAAGAGGCAGTTAAAGTTTGTGGTAGGCTGCTGAAGTGGCATTTAAGACATTTGTGGTAGGCTGCTGAGGCGGTGTAGGGTTTGTGATGGTGCTGCTGCTTGTAGAGCAATGCAATGGGGTGTGAACTATGAGTGCAAGTGGGTTGTGCTGAGGGTATGTATAAGTGTTGAAGTAGGTTCTATGTAAATGAGTTGAGAGTTTGGTCAGTTAGTTATGACAGTGCACAGTGTTTGTGCACAGTGCACAGTGGAAATGGTTCTATGTTGGAAGGCAGATGATGTATTGAAGGGGAAGTTGACAAAAAGTTATCAGAGGGGGAGTTTTGGAGTGACTGGTTGTTTACAGTGAGAGTGGAGTGGAGTGGAGTTCAGGGGAAGTGAAATTGTATGAAGTTCAGGGGAAGTGACAGTATATTGAAGTGTAGTGAACTGAACTGAAGTTTCGTATGGCAGTATAATTGGCTAGGAGGAATTCGGTGATGTGATGGGTGTTAGCTGGTCAGAGGAGTTTATGAAGTGGCAGGGGTGTTTGGTGAAGAAATGGAAATGTGCAGAAGCAACAAATGCACAGGCAGTGTAAATGAAAGTAAATGAAAAGGGAATTGTATATGATCAAAACAGTGAAGAAAATGCATATGAACTTGATTTTGTTAGCATTTAAGACAATGAAGTAAGTTTTTGGAGATATGTTACGTATGGGCATTCATCCAAATAGAAAATCTTTTATGCACCGTTCATCCAAATGTCACCAAAATGTGGTGTGATTACGCTCAATATATTTTATATTTTATTGATCTGAAGCTTGTTTAGACGTGAAATAGGGAGTTATAATCAAAGGAGCTTATTACCGCTGTCAAGTATATTTGAGTTGCTCTGCTGTATGCTTTAAGCTAGTTGTGTATATTTCATGACTTTGTTATATAAGTGGGACGAAGTTGGGTAAATGGGATGTTATTGTATGATAACAGAGATGTTGAGTGTGGATTGAGCAGTTGAGTGTGTGCGTCAATTTAAGCATGATGCGTAACCTTGTTGATGGATCAGTACTGGTGGTCTGGAGGAGAATTGATTATTGGGTTCAGATTATGAAATGCAACTTTAGTATCAGCACTTTTATACTTTGTCATCTGTTATCCATATGGTTCCAGACATATTAGTTGTTTTGAAAAGTATCAGCACTTTTATACTTTGTCAACAGCTTCAGCACTTTTATACTTTGTCTATTTTGTCATTTAATGCAGGAACTTGGTTAACACTGAAGCAACCTGGAGCAATGTTTAGATCCTTGCAAGAATCTTCTGTAGCAGCCATTTTCGTATCATCGTCTCCATAACTGAGTATTTGTGTTCATTTGTTAGACTATTTTGAGCTATTATCATGTGACCATATCTTGTAGTATTTTTGTTCATTTGTTAGACTATTTTGAACTATTATCATGCGACCAGGTCTTGTAGTATTTGAAATATTAGCAAAATTATTTGAAACTTTTCCACTGGTTTGATTGTGTGTTTCCAAATTAGAATTCACTGCAACGTTATCATTTTTACATATAGTTGTTGTCATCTTCTCGATTTGTTATTTTTGGGATCCACATTTTAATATATATATATATATATATATATATATGTATGTATGTATGTATGTATGTATGTATGTATATCTGTGTGTAATGTGTATACATATATCTATCTGTGTGCATATATACATACATATATATATATATATATATATATATAATAAAATGAAAATTGAAACAAATGCTGAAAATTAATATTATATAGGATAGCGTTTGAAAAACGCTATTGATTCATCAAACGCTATCGAAACTCTATATGAGATGTATGATTCGTAACCAAAAACGCTATAATAGAATCAAAAACGCTATAGTAGAAAACAAAAACGCTATGCAAACATGACAAGAAATGCTATCGTAAAAGATTGTAACGCTATAACAAGGTTTGATGAAACGCTATAAAATGTGATAAAAAACGCTATTGATTCATCAAACGCTATCGCAACTCTATACGAGATGTAAGATTTTTCCACCAAAAACGCTATAATAGAACCAAAAATGCTATAGTAGTAAACAAAAACGCTATGCAAACATGACAAGAAACGCTATCGGAAAACATTGTAACGCTATAACATGGTTTGACGAAACGCTATAAAATGTGATCAAAAATGCTATAGAAGTTAAATGAAGGATTATAATTCCCTATAGTGTTTAAGTTTAATAACAGCGAAAAAAAGCTATTGTAGGTTGCAAACGCTATGAACTTTTGTAAACGCTATTAGATATTATAGCGTTTACCTTCCTGCTATGTAATGCTGCCGGCCTACCATAGCTTGTCGTTCCACGGCGTTCTCTGAAACGCTATGGTAGCCTGTTATAGCGTTTTTCAAACGCTATGAAAAGCATAAACTGTTGTAGTGTGATCAGTGTTCTTCCAATTGTAGCAATCTTTAACTCAGCCTAAAAAACTCTTACCACTTTGGTCGGCACCTCAGATTAGATCGCTAGAGAGTGCACACCAAATGTAGCATAAATCATAGTCTTCTGCCGAAGTCCAACTGCCTATAGTTAATACTCCACCAACCGGAGACGTATTGTCTTCTAAATCGAATCCTTCAAAACTGCACCTTGTGGCATAAAACATTGAAATTGGAAAACATTTTGAGATGATAGAAATGAGAGTAGAATGTTTGGAAATGTTATAGGTAGGCCTATCAATGGTACGTGTTTTGGTCTGAGCCTAGCCTGAACCCACCCTATTAACGCGGGTATGAGTTTTTGCCTTTACTACCCAAGCTCGACCCAGATCCGACCCGGTTAATATTATGGTCGGGTACGGTTTTATCAAAACCCTACCCGGTTAGTGTCCGATCCGATTATTAGTTTTCCATCGTATCAAAACTTGAGTGTGTATGTTATTTGTTTACCATTTTGTTTGTTTGCATGTAGATGTTTTGTATTCTTTTGTTGTGAACATGACCACATCACCATCTAATTTATATTTTAACATTGTTTGTATATATATTTTACTAACATTGCAATTTTAAAATGTGGTTTTAACATAAATATTATGAGTTAAGTATATGGTTTTACCCAATGGGCATAAAAAGGCCAATTAGCCGGGCTGGGGTATTGGTTTTGAAATACCCTATAGGTTTCGGCTGGGTTCAACTTTTAATTATTATAATCGGGCATGGGTCCGAATTTTATAATACGCGGACCGAACCCGGTCTATTGACAGGCCTAGTTATAGAGTATTATGTGGAAGGAAAGGAGATAAAGTGTAATATCCCGGAATTTTTAACAATATCAATTTAATAATCTGTAGTTAAAATTAAATTGATATTGATATTCTGTTAATAATTATTCAAATAGATTTAATAATCTTCTTCAATAATTATTTAAATTGGTGATTTTATCTTTTAAATAATATAAATTGATTTCTATTTACAATATAAATATATGGTTTATATTTTTAAATAGATTAGCTTTGTTTTAATTTTAATAAGTAAAGCATATTTTCTAGTTTTAATATTTGTAGTAATTTGGAAAATTTGTTTTATTTAATATTTAAGCTTTTCAAAGTTAAATAAATGATTTTGGTTTAAATTTAATAAATGAACCATGTTTTAAAATTCTAATATATACATTATAATTTGGAAGATTTGTTTTAAATTAGCATTGAGTTTTTAAAACTATTTCATAAATAAATATATGACTTTAAAATTGATAAGAAAAATATCAAATGTTTAAATTAAATTAGATTGAGTATTAAATTTAGAATAAATTCAACAAAATGGTTTCATGGCTTAATAACATGGATATTTTATTAATAAAAATATAATTTCTTGTAAAATGATTTTTATTTAATAATAAGAGATTTATAAAAAAAATATTAATATTGTATTGTCTTTATAAATAAGTTTTGAATAGGATTTGTAAATTTTTATTTCAAATTGAATTTATATTCATAACTTGATTTGAAATATAATTGATTTTGAATTTAGTTTGAATTTAAATTTAAAAGTATAAAATCTTAATTGTTTTAATTTTCAATATGTATAAGTTTATTTGTAAACATGATTTCTTCTTATTTCTTTTATAAATTCATACACATATCTAATATAAACTAACAAATTGAAATTAAGCTAACACACATGTATTACTTTGTAAATTTAAATGCTAATTACCTTTAAAAGAAAAACAAGTGTTTCATTCTTTAACATTCATGTAACATGTGTTAAAAAAATTAGCATAACAAAAAGGACAAGTGTAATTAGATAAGCATTCAAAGTGACAAATGTTGAGATTATTTACAAGTGGCATTTGAAATTTTGTTTTCTTTTATTTTTATTTACAAATAATTTCAGCCTTTATATAAACAAACCCTTTTCCATTCCATTCTTTTTTTTTAATCTAAAGCTTAGTTAACAAAATCTGAAAATACTTTCTCTAAAACCAAAATCAGTAAATCCTCTTCATTCCAAAATCAGAAATCAAACATCTCAAAAGAAAATCTGTTATCATATCAAATCCTCAGACAAAAATGTAAACCATCTACCCTGTAACCACCTTCAAGCCTTGTAAATCAAATCCCTGCAACCTTTTCAAATCTGTCAAGCATTCTTCAAAATTCTGTAACCATCTTCAAAAGAAAATTTGAAAATTTGTAGTCTGCATCTTCAACTAAGCCTGCAAACAAGTTTTTAAAGTGAAAAGGCAAGATAATTGGTCTACTGCAAATTCAAAAAGAAAAAAACATTTCAATGAGGCTCTGCTTCTTTTTAAATAGGTGAGTAACCTTTTAAAAATTTAAAATCTAAATTTTGGTTGCATAATTTTATGTTTAGATGATTAAGCATTGAATGTTATTATAAGTAAATATCTGATGTAAGTATTTTATGTATGCATGCTGTTTTTTTTTATAGTATGGCCTGCTCTGTTTTGATTTCCCAGGCAGAAACTTTATTAAAATCTTTATCTTTTAATTAAGTTTCTGATATAACGAAATTTATTAAGTAAAGATTGTTTGATTATCTTAGGTAAATATTTAAAACTTTAAGAAAGTTAAAATATCAGTAGTTGTCTCTGGAAACACAGTACAAACATCAATGCATGTTGATTTTATTAAAAAACCAAACATGTTAATTTGTTAATTGTATCATAAATCAAAAATACTATCTGCAACATGATTTTGAAATCAAAGATTAGAATTTTTAGGTATCGGATGAAGTTGTTATTGGGTTTTGAACTAAAAATGGAATTTAAGTAAATTCTGATGATCTTTGAATGGGGAGATCTCGGGGTTCTTTCTGAGGGAAGTAGATTGAGCGGGGAGTGAGGGAAAAAATCATTAATGGTGATAGAATTACCCAGAAAGGTTGCGGCAGTGGAAATCAACTGGGAACCCTAGTTTTCTCAGTGACCGTTGAATCGATCATTTCGTCATGCTGGAGTGACCAAGTGTTACAAGCTTTTGAGGATTGGAAGTTTGGCCGTAGTTGAAGGCGAGGGCGGGGTAGTTGATCATCAGGTGGTCGGAGGTGAGAGAAGTTGCCGTTGACAGGTTTTGAAGGGGGAAAACCTGTTTCTGTTTCCAGGTTTGGGTTTAAGAATCTCGAACTTGAATTCGAGAGTTGAATCTTGAATTGATGTATGTGGTGGGTAGCTAGGTCGGTTTCTGATGAGATGCGATCATCGTTGGCGATCTTCAATGGCCGGAGTCACCGTGCATATGCACGGTGAAGTAAGGGTACAAGTGATGTTTGGTTAGCTGGAAGGTGACTCGGGTAAACCCTTGTTTTGACTCGAAGTGATGGAGTGATTTCCTCAGAGATGATGGGTTGAGTACTCGAAGCAATTTTGTGGGGATCAGGCGTTCTGTTTTACAGGTTTTAATAACCTGTAGCATCTGGGTTTAAAAATTTGTAAACCCTGAATTTTTTAAATGATTAAGAAAATTTAAATCATATTTGAATTCCAATTTTGAATTTATTTGAATTCAAGTTAATTTAAAATCCCAGTTTAAATAAAATGAAGTTTAAAAGAAAATTTAGCTTAAGTTACTACTTTATTTTGATGAAGTGGTTTAATCTTTTAAAAAATGAGGTTCTTTTGAAAATCTGAGAAGGATTTGAAATTCAAATTTAAAATCTAGAAATGAATTCAGTTTTTAAAAATTAAAGAAGGTTTAAATTTGACAAAAATTTAACTAAATATAAATTAAGGTATTGAAAGATTAAAAGTTATAAATAGTTTAAACTTTGATAAGTTTAAATTATTTTCATTTTAAACTTATATTTAAATTTAAATTTGAAGGTAATTTCAAAGGTACTTTGTTTCAAAACAAAATTTGTGTTTTAAACATAATTTAGAAATGTTTTATTTTAAAATTAAGTTAAGAATGGATGTTTTGAAATAAATTTATTAAAAGGGTAATTAAGAAATAAATAATTAATTTGTTTAATTAGTTTATTAAGATTTAATAAATAATGATTAGGGGTTAGTCAATTTGAAATTTAGATCATTAATTAGATTATTAATTAAGGATAAATAATTATTAATTAAGTAATTAAGTTTTAATCAAGGTTAATTTATTTAAATTAGACTTTAAATTATAGATAATTGAAGATAATTAAATTTGTAATTAATCTCAGTTAATTACTTGATAAAGATAAATAGAGAAGGGTTAATGAAGGTCATTAACCAGGATTATTTACATAATTAATTAATGTGATTAATTTTTTTTATAATTAATTAGATTAATTAATTTAATAATAATCAATTGGAAATTATAGAGAATAATTACTTAATGTAATTAATTTGGTTTAATGAGATTGTTTATTTTAATTAATTAAGTTTAATTAATTTTAAATACTTGGATTTTAAAGATAATTACTGTATGTAATTAATGATTTGGAAATTACTTAGTTAAGTAATTGATTAATAATTACAGGTTGTAATTAAGGGGAGATATTTAAGAATGAGATAATTTGGATTAATTATTTAGTAATTAATCAAGGAATTAATTAAGAAATTAATTAAAGGATAATTAATTTGGTTTAATATAGTAATTAAGTTAGTTAATTACTTAAGGTAATTAATTTAAGAAATAATTAAAGATCATTAATTATTTTAATTAATGATGTAATTAAAGATGATTAATTAATCAATAATAGTAATTAAAGGTAATTAATTAATGTAATTAATTAAAGATTAAGGTAATTAATTATAGTTAATTAATTAATTGAAGTAATTAAAGGTTAATTACTGTTTGGTTGATTTGTGAAATTAATTAAGGATAATTACATGAATGTAATTAAGGGTAATTAATCAAAGGTGATTAATTAAGGTAATTAATAATGAATGATTAATTGATTGTAATCAATTAAATGATTAAGTAAGCAAGATTTGTATTGGTGAAGATATTAATGTAATTTATTTTAAATTAATTAATGATAAAGTAATTAATTTAATTCATTTTAAATTAATTAGAGATAGAGATAGTTAATTTAATTCATTTTAAATTAATTATAGTGTGATGAAATAAATCATTGCTTATGTATGAATGGATGACATTGATTGTCTTGGATGCTTTGAAATCTCAGTAATGAGATAAATGATATTGTGTGGTATGAATGACTTGATTGTATTGTGATGATAACATAGGTTATCTATTGTGATGGTATTATATGGATTATCTATTTTGGGATTGATAATGTGGATTACCTGTTATGTGATAATGTTGATTATCAATTATGATTTATGAATTATCTATCTGTGTGTATGTAGATACTGTTATTGAATTGTTTTAAAAACTTTAAAACAACTTGGACCTAAAAGACACGCTTTGGATTTCGATGAGACCGGGATCGGGTTTCCATATTTGGATATCCGAAAACCACATCGATTCCAAATAACGTTAGGCCATGAATCCAAATGGAGCTTTGTGAAGACTCGAGGTGTAAGGACTATAAGTCAATATAACTCTGTGGGTGATTCCGTAATGAGTTTGACGGAATAGTACTTACAGGTTCGAGATGGTGGTTTAGAGTGCAAGGGTTATTGTCGTTAACTCTAAGGGTGATTCCAAAATGAGTGTAACGAGATAATGCCTTCGGTTTCGTTCGAACCCGGAACGAACTTGTATGGATTGAATGCTTTCAGAACATCGTCAGGTGGACGATGAGCATTCTAAGTTATATGTCCTATAAAGGTAATCGTAGCCTCGAGCCTCATCAACCGGGAATGGCTAAAACAGGGGAGGTGCAGCTAGGCTTCGTGGGTCGCACCCACTGGAGAGCGAGATTTACTCCTGTCTAGAGGTCCCTTTTTATTTCGGCTGTGTGGACGGTTTTTGAGCTCCAACCGTCGGGGTTATCTTGTTCGGAATTGTTCAGTAAGGAATGGGTCCGTCTTTGTATAGTAGGGGAGCGGGCGTACTCCTCGGTACGGTGATCTAGGCCATGTACTGTGACGGGCGGTACCCCAGTAGCCATGCCATTGTATGGAATCCAAAATCCAATAAGTGCCAACGGTTTTGATTGTATTACCCACTTTTGTGGCTATTAGCTGGAATTTAATCATGTAACAATTTCGGCTATTTCATATTTATTTGAAAACCCTAGACCCTATTATAATATCACTGAATTTCCTATCAAATGTTTTGGTTAGCGTAAGGTAAAAACTTTTCCATGTTTATGTGTAGGAAGTCTTACGTGATACTTTTCTTTTCAAAGGGTTTTTGAAAGTTAAGCAACTTTAACCTGTTACTCACACCAGACCCATGTCTGACCCGGAGTTTATTTTGTTTTCATAAACTCTTGGGTACTCAAATTTTTACGAGTAGCCAAGGGATTCAGGTCTGCTTTGACGAATTGTGGAGGAGCAAATGGAGCAGGAGGCTTCTGCGTTAGATATATAGTATTCCGCTGTGTGTTCTGTGTTGTCTCTGAGTTGTATTGAGTTGTAATAACTAGACAGGTGTTTATAACTATCTGGTATATGTGATGTATATCTGTGTAACTCTGATTGTCGTAAACTATGTAATGTTTATGTTATTAATATAAATTATTCGTTCCGCTGTTTAGATTCTGGTGTTGTTTCTTTCTTCTCTTCTTTCTTTTCTCTTTTCTATCCCTTTCTTAAAAATGATGCGATTTTCTGTGGTAAGAAAGTCGGATCGTCGCATAAAGGTGGATGGTATTTCTAGAGGAGGGGAAAAGGAGCCGCTGAAGTAACCGTTTATGGCTGTTGGAAGGTTGTATTTTTGGGCGCTTATTGAAGAGACGTCTGCTGCTTGAGTGTCTATTCAACGAGCTTCCAAGCCTATTACGTTTTCTGAACCAAATCGCACCAAATGTAACCTATTACATAATCTACATCCTTTTTCATTTCGATATCACTGCACATACTTCATTTTGTAAGATCCAATACTTCATTTTGTAAGATCCAATACTTTGTTGGAGATGCTCTAGCGTAGAATGTTTCTAAACCATCTTACCAATGACCAAATAACACAACAATTTGACCCACAGCCACACTCATGCAACAATAAAGAATACAATTTTTCTATTCACACATATTATAGAAAATCTTACGTGAGTACATTCATAAACAAAAAAGTATAATATTCACCAATGGTACTCCATAGTTAAGAGTAAATCAATAAACAAAGATCAAACATGGTTATGAATTGTATGTCAAAAGGTAGCATGCATTCCGAACATTTTATCCATAGTTAGTCAACGAACAAAATATGGACTCAACACTTCCATTCACTTAAACGTTAAGTGCAATAAACTATTTTACTACTAACATCGTAATAGTACATATCACAATGAACCGCACAATTGTCAATTCTGTAACATGAGAGTAGAGGAACACCACAGTCCGAGGTTAGAGGTGTAACATGTCATTTAGACAGGATAACCTGACATTATGAATAAATGATGCACGTTAATTCCATCTAAATCCTACCCATAATTATTTATCCTAAAATAGAGCGATAAACAACCGAATAATATGTATTTCCACTAGCTTTTACCCCTAGTTGAGAACAGTAAGGTCATCTAGGACTTGCCAACCCCCTTAAGCCTACCTTGGGCTTAGCCTAGTATGAGCATCATCATCTCCATCCAGCTATCGCACGAATGCAACCAAATTCATGTGGAACTCCATTGTACTATTGGAACGCCAAATTTTTAAAACATTCCTAAATAGTATATCTATCCCTTCACATAATGTAGTTAGGAACGAGACTTGAAAACGTGTCCAAGTCGTACCGATATCCGTGCTACAACATAAAAGTTATCATCGTTTAAACATTCCAATATATAATCATGCAGTTGATCCAAACATTGGAGTTTTCGAAGCAAACTCTGAGAATCCCAATAGCTTGCCTGAAGTAACTTTGAAGCAACCCTACGTAAATCCTGAACCGCTTTAGAGTGATCTACATAACATGCAGCTAATAATGAAACAATATGATCAACAAAAGAATATAATTAACTGAACTAGCAAACAACATTAAGCAACACCATTAAGTAAGCAAATAACACAAGAAAACATACAAGGCAAATCATGTAGCAAAGTCAGCATACAAAATAACACAACTATGTAAGAAGAATGAAACAATACAATCAAATAAAGCAATTATATGACCAAACTAATCACTTAATAAATATTAGAACAATGTAAGAAATCCAAAGAAGGAAAGTTACATGACTAAATCAAGTAAGTAATAATGGTCAACATACCAATGCATCCGGCTCAAACAAGGAAAAACAACATAACTAAAACCAAGATATATCCCATATTTTGGAATACAATGACGTTGCAAGTTCTACTAAAAGGCTATCACAATGGAATCAACCACTAGTTAGCTCAAAAAATTTGCATAACTATGGTCATGGTTGATTTAGTGAAGATTTAGGGATATTGATATTTTTATAAAAAGTGGCACAAGACATCATTGTATTTTCCATGTCATCATTGACACATATCATGATCTTATTGGTATACCTCATCATTACTATATTAAGTATAAAACATTTTCAACCGTACATGTTGCTCGATTTTCTCACAGTTATGATATGGGTCTATCCGCATGGTTCCAGTAGCCATTGGCCAACATCTTGGCCCACACCTTGCTCACGTAATTCCAGAAGCTAATACCTAGGCTCGCCTATTTCCAGAAGCCCACACCTGACTTGAGTTGCTAGTCCTACGTCAAAGTAGACCGCCCAACACCAACATACACATGAACCATACAAAGCACATGGTCATCAACAAGTGAGGGAGACAATGGGGGCCCGACATGCAAAATAGTCCTCAACAATTGAGCGGCCCAGATAGTTGCCTCATCCATACATCGGACGACCCTGATAAAGTCCTCTCTTGTTCCTTGACAAAGTCCGTCACTCGTTCTCCACATCGATTGCTCGCACCTCCTGAAGCCCCTTGGCTTGGCATAATAAGCTTTGGCTACATGCACCTAAGTGCCCCTTGTCTTGGCATAATAAGCTTTGGCAACATGCACCTAAGTGCCCCTGCAAGAAGCTACGATTATACAATTTCTCTAAAAAGACCAGCAAATGTGATACTATTTATCCAGCAAAAGTGGCAGAATGTGATAACAACTCCTTGTCCTTTGCTTCCACCCTAATAAAGTGCCGCTGCAAAATCACTCCATGATCACATACCGCATGCAGGCCCGGTCCAGTCAGCTCACCGCCCCAGCCCAAAATATACAGTCCGTGAATAAAATTTTGATGCAAAATATTGTTGCCCCTAATGGGATTTGAACCCAACATACACGGATGCTAATTAACAATATGGACTACCACTTCACCAAAACTGTTAATGAGGAAAAATTGTAACCCATCATTCCTATTTAGTTAGTCTACAATTCAAATTTTAATAAAATTTGCCCCAGCCCAGTGGGTTGCCCCAGCCCGCGGGGTTGGTGGGCTGCCCTTTGGGCCGACCCTGACCGCATGTCTTTGACCGAGGCATGCTCTAGTATAGACCATCAATTGGTGATCATCTAAGCCATCCAAAATAGCCAGCTTCCTAGCCGGCGTACATATTAGCTGATTAATGAAATCAACCACTAAAAGCAAATTCTAGACCATGGCATGGCGATCTCAGCCATCCAACTTGTCTAACAACTATAAATCAACCAACCATGCATTTTTACAAGGAGAAAATTTCAAGCTCTCATGCATTTATTTTCTTGTTGTTGTCTCTTGTAAACTCAGCCATTATAAGAGAAGCAAAGAAATAAGAAAATCCTCATAGTGGATATAGCTCAACTTAGATCGAACTACTTTAAATCGTGTCTCTTTACGCATTATGCATTTACTTCCTCGTTTTTCATTTACGAATCAAGGTATTAGTGAGTAACCTTTACCAATAGCAATTCTTAACTGCAATTTTAATGTCGGCCAAATTTTTAGTCAACATTTTAACGCCTGAAGGAGGTAACCCCTAAAAGCTTTCATTTTTTTTTTTCATTTTTCTCTTTACAAACTCCTCTCCCATTCACGTCATGCAGAACCATAACAGGAATGAAGCTAACAACTCCAATGGTCATGACACTAACGAAGCCATTGGTCTTGGTACTATATGTCCCATTTTGGGGTTGGGAAATAACATGTGCAAAGCATGATAATGGCTTGACCAATATAAAGGCGGTTTGCTCGTGACGTGAGTGACCTTAGGGCCAAATTGAACACTAAAAAAACCATGAAATTTGGTTCAATAGGCCAACCAGCAACTAACCGGACCCCAATCCAGGCTATTGTTTCTTGCATGTAAAACATAGTGCATGATTCCCGCGTGGGGGTTATGTGAGAGACTTCCATTGGAGGCGCTCTTGCCCATAACAAAGATATGTGTGCTGCACTGAAGCAAGGGTATTCCCATGATGTACCAGAATTCCAATCAATTTTTATCAAGAGGCCTAAGCAGATTGCTGCTCCCCTTCTGTAGAGAGACTATCCACATTTGATCGTCTTCGTGCAGAGGACTCGATGCGTGGCCTAAGTTTCAACTGTCTAAGTGGTGGTGGATGAGTTAAAAATCCTAACCCAAAGAATCATCGGTCGCTCTCAATCCCAAAGGGATGTATCCTCACCTAGATCCCTTATAAGGCAGGCCCACAGTTTATATCCCCCTTGGTTAGTAGAAAATGATACCCTACTCTAGTCCACCATCGTTGTTCCCTAGGCCTTATGATTGTTGTAGATCTCCATCACCAGCTAGACACAGGGGGAGTCCCCCAAGTAAGGGTCAACACCACCCTTGACACGGAAGGGCTGGCCTTCGAGAAGATATGTAGCCTTGTGACATTATATGAATAGGACCCAAGCCAGAAATACTAAAGGCGAGGGCCTGTTGGACGACGAGAATGAAGAGCCTTTCTCTAGGAATATTCTGAGTGCCTACATCCACCGGAGGTATGCTTTACCTTCCATTGAGATGTATGATAGGAATACAGACCCATCCAACCATATTACCGCTTTCAATTTAATAACCCTTGCCGACCAGCTTTCTAGCAATACCAAGTGCCTTCTATTTCCTTCCACACTAACCGGACCGGCCTCCTGCGAGTTCCTTCACCTCCAAGCCAGCAGCATACACTCATGGGCCTAATTATGCGATGACTTCAAAACCCAATTCTTCACAACAAAGACCAGGATCATGATTGTCAGCGAACTAGACAACATCAAATAAGGCCCGAATGGCTCTCTCTTATTGTATGGAACCACTTCAATAAAGATTCCACCCTTGCTAAATGGGAGGATAAGAACATATTGGTAGTCACCCTATGTTCAGGGGTGAGGTAACGATCCAAGATGTGGAAAGAGTTGTTGAAGAAACCAACCTATTCTCTTTGGATTCATGAACAAAATCAAGCCTAGGTACACAAACTATGCAACTTAAAATAATGACTTAGAAATCATCTGTCATGTTACATGAGATCGCATGTCATTTCAAAGACTACCTCCCTCTCAGTCTAGCGAAGGGAGGAGATTGAGGGTAATGGGAAGTAGTGTGGACTCCATCAATTCAATGACCACTTCACTAATCAGTGTCAACATCTTAAAGATGAAATAGAGTGACTAATTCAAGAAGGTATTCTAGTATGATAAGAAATAAAACAAGTCAGGCATAGAGTAGCCCGAGCATACCTACCTGCTCAGACATAACGGGCGAACGGTAACAACATAGCCACCATCAACATCAAGATATTGTCTATTTGCAAAGGCCAGCATATCGCCGGAAGGAACAGTGGTGCTTAAGTCTGTTATAGGAGAGAGCTCATGCCAAACCGGTAAATATAACTGGTTGAGCTCCGAGCTTCAAAGGCTCCCAGGGTTGAGACAGAAGAAACATACATCACTTTCTTTACCAATGATAAGAGAGGGATCAGGATCCCCCATCACAACCCTCCATTACGATCCCATGGTTATTTTAGTCAATGTGGTGAATGCAAAGGTGCATCGAGTCATCATTTATGAGGCCTATTTGGTCGATGTAATGTTCAAATCTATAATGAACAAAAGGAAGCTTCCTACCTCCAGCCTCCCTCCTTGTGCGTTGCCAATTCATATATTTTAGGATGTTGGCATAGTACCTCTAGGGACAACTTCACATTTAGTCACTTTCGTTCAAGAACCCCTTGCGGTTGAAATTTAGGTAAACATTGTTGTAGTAGACTACTCGTCCGCTTATTATATCTTAATTGGTAGACCAAGATTTGGATGCAATCATAGCCTTTCAATGGCTCACAATGAAGTATATAGTCAAAGGAAGGATATGATGCATCCACTACAAATAGCAGGCCACCAAACACTGCTACAACGTATCGCTAAAACAATTAAAAAAGTGTGATGTCCGGCTCTAGTGATCAGATTATCAAAGTGTGCAATCGCTTTCTAATAGCATGGATAAAAGAGCATGGAAGGGGATAATCTCTCATACATGCGAATTTGGGTCAATGTAGATACATTACAATACCTGATCAAATCTGAATAATACATGTCCCATCTCGATAAAAATCAACATATACGAGTTAAGGACTGAATAATACAGTATTGGAGACATAGTAAAAGGATAATCCCAAATTAATCAAAATAGGAGTCAAATAATACATAACAAATGAATATTATATCATACCTAAAAATCAGATTAAATATCTCATATATTTACAGGGTTTGATAGAGTTAGGGGTATGCCCTACGAGCAATTATGTAATTTTTTACATAAACCAAACTCGACGACCAATTTTGTTCAAACCAAATGGCATTTTCTTTCTATTATATACTTGCTGTAATGTATTATAACTAATTAATTATTCAATTTATGTTTATTTAGAAGAAAATCCGTAAATGGTATATTTTGTGATAGCAGTTACAAAGTGTCGTAACATGAGTAATTTATTACAATATAATAAACATACCGTTTGAATATTCCTAGCCAAGATTTATTGAGATTGGATATTGATATATCTGTTGAGACTAAAGTGTATTATGCCCTCCAAATGTTGGGTAGTATATTACTCATGACCGTTGGGGGCACCAAAGGGTTACGTACTAATAGTTTTTGGATAATTATGGAATATCTCACTTGATAGTTTTCTGCTTGTTAATATAACTAAGGTCAAATAGAGAATATCAATGTGACAATATTAGACAATTCCCTCAACTTGAGAATACCGTCGAGCTTCAGTCTTTGATGATAGTTAAATTGTGGCATGGCATGCATTAAACAACTACAGTCGAGTCAAGTTGGAGCATTGGAAGTAAAACACTATTCAAGAGAGAATTTGCCTCCATGGTTATATGGGGTTAGTATTACGGGGTAAACCTAATTCAATTAAAAGTCAAAGTCTCTAGCCAAAGAATTTGATTAATAAGTACTGTTATTATTGAACCAAGGATTTTGCGTTTGGACTTGCAAAGTTGAATGTGAATAATGTTGGAATTTTGATCAAAACCAAATTCCATAAGTTCCAATTTGATATAGTTTTAACAAAAAGAATCGACGTGAATAATTATCACCATCGGGTAACACTTCAATAAGTAAAATTGGATTTCACCAATAAAGATGTGTATTGATAAATTTAGCCAAAATGTCACACCGTTACCTAAATCGATGTGTGAACGTTAGTTTTTGAATTGTTCAACGTAAATTGCTAATTGAATTTACACATTTAAGTCAGACAACTGTAATGATGAATACTCTGAATGAACTACATGATTCAATTAATTTTTAAACGTTAAAAATAATTTAACTTAGTTGATATTTATGAAATATTAATTATTAAATTTTATTTGACTTGTTTGGAAGCTGTAGGGCCAAATTTGACTTGTTTGGAAGCTGTAGGGCCAAAATTGGCACAACACCCCAATCTAGATGATAGAAGATAGATCTAATTAAAAATAGCATGTAAATAATAGAAAAAACATAAATTTTATAGTAGTTCGGCTAATCTGAGTCTTATGTCCACTTTAATTTTACTATGGAATGTTGTTGTTAAAAGTTGATACTACCTGTTAATCGACTAGTTTTCCATCGAGTTAGAAAATAGCCGAACGAATTTTATAATAAAAATAACCGAAAGCGCACGGCGTACACTTGTAATACATGGCGAGTACGGGTCGGTCCGTAGGGAATTGACGATTTTAAATTTCTATGCAATCAAATTAAACCAAAGTCGTTGGAAAGTTAAGCTAGAAAATTAGAGAATTAACTAACTAACTAAAAGAAAAGAGAAGCAAATATAAGAGTTAAGTAACAATTTAGAGAATAAATCCACTCTCTAGATCATGTAGTTCAACACATATGAAATTATGATCGCTCTTTTATGGTCATTAGTACTTTAATTGATGTGCTTATCATAAGTATGACATATTTATGCTATTAGTTAGCCAACATAAGCCATCAAACTTTAACACACCCTTTAAACCACTTACAAACTTTCATGAAACTTGATAATGAAATCTATTTTAAGTATGGCCTATTAACTATTGATTAGAAATATAGACCATCAAATTTGAATTTCAAATCACTTTCTTATGCCGTAATCATATTTTGATGAAGAGACATTTGTTTTAGTGATTGTTTAAGCATAGCCTATTTGATGTCAACAATATATGCTACCAAATTCAAAGCAAGAACAACAAATAAAACACTTCATTGATCATTATTAAACACAAAAAGAGAGCATGAATTAAAAAATAGTTGAAGCTACATAATTAGAGAGCTTCATTACCCCTAAATTGAAGGGGTTTAGCCTCTCATATTTGTCATTTGATTAACAAATGCTGCTAGCAACATGAAAGCAAAAAGAAAGGAAAATGAAAGCTAATGGAAAAGCGAAGCTAATTAACAAGAATTAAAACTAAGCTACTTTGCATGAGTGTAAATTTACACTACCAACATTAAAGTAAATGAACAAGGAAAGTAAAATGAACAAGTAATTAAATTGCATAAGAAAAAGAAAGTTACATGAAAATAAAAAACAAATGGCTAAGAAGCTATGAAAAGAAAGAAGAGAGCTTGATTTATTTTTGAGCCTAAACTAAAACTAAGAGAGACTAAGCGAAGAGAGACTAAAGAAGAAGAGGGTTACATGAAACATAAGGGGTGTATATACATGTGTTAAACCCTAATTCATATTTTTGGGGAATACCCAAAATGCCCTTATAGGAAGTGTGGTGGACAAATAATCATTAGCTTCAATAATCCCCCACTTAAATGTACATGAAGCTTTAATGGCCTTATAGGATGTGCATTAGCTCCTAATTGAAAATCAAAGTAAATAGGTGGGGTCCTCCATGTTCTTCGCTTTGAATTATTTTCATCTTCATTCTTTTATATCTTCTTTGTGCATACATATTCCTTTATGAAACCACTTGTAATTGAGTTTAAATTCCTATAAAATAATATAGAAATTTTCAATTAAATTTTCTCAAATTAATATATGCACAAAAATTACCATTTTGCCCTTAGATGAAGACGAAAATGTGACAATTTCAAATAATTTGAATTTTGGTTTAAACAAGTTAAAATACCCAATATGATCATTTATTTAATTTAGTTAGATTAAATATAGTGGTAAAAATATGCACATTTACGTGCACACAAATACCCCTACACTTATCTTTTTATTCGTCCTTGAAAAAGAAAACTAAGATAAATCTGTTTTCTTAGGGAGCATGATTGCATTGAGCGTATGCAACAATCCGTTAAACCTCTGGGTGTCTCTAGTAGGACAAGCGTTGTTTCGTGAGGGTATTCAGCGGATACTTCCCACAAAATCCAAATGCAAGATGAAAATATTTACAAAATGCAAGATTTATTTACAAAGAGATGAATGCGAATTTTTGAAAATATTTACAATGAAGGATTCACTTTTAAATCAACACAAATATGTTAAATATAGGTTTCGGTCATTATCTTGAAAATTTAAGTCATTTACTCGTCAAAATTTCCAACAAAAATTAAGTTATCATAACAAATAGACTATAATTTAACTTGTTGTTTCGGTTGATAACAAAGCGTAATTATAAAATGAGTCCTTAGTTGATTATCAAAGTTTATCAAAGTGGTATATTCATTTCTTTTCAATAACAAATCAAATCAAATAAGTTAAAAATAGTGCTAGGATTTCAACTGCTTACTCTCTCTTATTTTTTTTTAAAATTTTATTGACATTTATAATATATGTCTAACTCTAATAAACTGAGGCTAGATATATTACCCATGCACTGCCTTGCGGAATTATGTGAGGGGAATATAGAGCGTGGCGAGTGAACACACGAGTTTGAACACCTATTGACTATAGGCATTATTAAAAACAATTTTTATATATACACCTAGCTCAGATAAATTGAGGCTAGATATACCAATTGTGCACTGCCTTTCGGGCTTACGTGAGAAAGGTACAGAGCATGGCGAGTGTACACACAAGTGTGTACACCCGTCGACCGTAGGTGTTAATAGAAAATATTTAAATATATACAAATATATACAAATATTTTTCTCTCGAAAAGAGAGTTTTGCAAAATCATTTTAGAATCATTTAACTTAAAAGACAAAAAAATGTTGTATCCTTTACTTTAAATTCACCACTTTTTAAAACAAATATTTTCAGTTAGGATGTATTTCATAATTAACACGCATGAATCTTCCTATATGCTAGTTAAACCAATGTTATTCGTAATCAAACTTCATTTTTATTTTTGTTAAGACAAATAAATTTTCAATAGGTTCAATTTAATAAACCAAAACCATATATTTATCCTATAGTGTTTCTTTAAAAATAAATCAAAATGCTTAAAAAAGATTTTAAGTTTTTTTGTTTGTTTTGGGGTTTGAAAAGAAAATGTAAAATAAACTATGAATAACGAAAAAAGAAGGCGAGTCTCCCCCCACACTTGATTTTGACTGTGTCCCCACAGTCAACCTAGTGAAAGGAATGTTCCTTATTATTTACATGAAAATGAAATGTATTTACAAGGCATTAGAAAGTATATCATTAAAAAGTAAATGAAACGGTCTTCCAAAGACCGATTCATTTATCACGCCAAGTACGCGAGACACAGCTTAAGCGCAGAAAACCAAATCGTAAAAGGTTTCGAAGTCGAATGTTGATTTGGAAAAACGAACGTCGTTTATTGAAAATTGAATGGGTTGTTTTGTTTTCGATGATTTTTCGGGTTGATAAAACAATTGATTGAAATTCTATTTTATTTTCACCAAGTTGAAGTTCAAACTTATCATTGAAAACTTTTTCAAAATTATCGATTTCAAAATCAAAATGGTGATGTAAATCTTGCCCTTTAGAATTTAACAACTCATTTTTGAAAAGTCCAAAGAAATCGTGTTCACTGAATTCGTCTTCCTTTATTGGATTATCAACAACTTCATTGCGTATCTCAAGTTCAAAATCCAAAGTTGTTGTATTTAAAATTTGAAAATCGAGAAAAGGAAGGTTGAATTTTAAATTTGGTTTCATACCCTCAAAAGAATTGAAATCCAACTTAATTACCATGTTTTCAACAACTTCGTTAAGATTTCGTTTTCAATTTCAAAAGTTGTTATTTGAAAATCGTCGATTTGGGTAAAATGTAGATTATCACTTGACTCGTCACACGTTGAGATTTGATTTCATTTATCACGTTGTTTCATATATGTTTCAAACAACGAATCTGTGTGGTCATTGTAAATTTCATTTATTTGTTCAATAAAATCCAATTTTTAGTTATTAACTTGAGAATTTTCGATTCGGATTTGTTGAGAACAAAAAATTTCAATCGCATCATAGTCGAGATTATTCCTATTGCCAAAATTATTTGAAAAGTGGATCACATTTTCGTTTTGATTTTGAAATTCATTTTGGAGTTCAAAATTGAATTGGCATGAGTTATACTCAAAATCGTTGAATTTTGAAGTGAATTCAAATTTTGATTATTTTGAAAACTTTGAAAACTTTGATCCGAGTTATCGCAAAAATATGAATTACATAACTCATTTATCATTTGATTTTGTTGTGTAGGAAGTTCGAGTAAAGATGAAATGATATTTTCGAGATTCGAGGGTTGGTCATCGTTTCGAAAACTTTGTTGTTCAAAATTGAAATTGTTTAAATAATAGTTGTCGTTAAATTATCCATGCGAATTTGAAGTGAAATCACATGGATTATATTGATTTTCACAACTATTGTGAAATTCAAGTGTGTGGGGGAAACTCAGACATTTTCAAGAATGTTTTTGCATTTTTTTAAATGAAAAATATTTACAAATACAATTTATTTTTCAAAAGGAAAATTAATTTTTGATTTTTCAATTTTTTTTGAAAAGATAATTTTTTTTTGGATTTTTGATTTTCTGAAGAAAAATCTAAGTATTTTTTTTTATTTTTGAATTTTTGGAATTTTGTTTTGAAAATTTTCAAAGAAAAAGGAAAAGAACTAAGTTAAGAAATATTTACACTTTTTTTAGTTTTGGATTTTGAATTTTTTTTTTTAAACATGCATGAACTAATGCAACTAAATGAATGCAGTGGTTAATTACAAATGATTTATCCTAAGTTAACCCAAAATTGTATAATCACACTTTGTCTTAAATCAACAAGATAGTTCTTAGCTAGGTAATTGACAAGGGTTGTCGGTGCACCACGAATCACCGTAGCAATTCAGTTGAAGGTTTAAGCACCTTCACAGAAACAACCACTACAATATTTACGAATCATCGTAATATTTATAAATGGTTATTACTCTGTCGTAGCCAGACATCAAGAAATTAAATTGTTCAAAGAAGATAAATTATCAATATATAATTAAGTGTTATCGATGTCTAACCTTATTATTAATCAAAATCTAGAATAAAATGCAAAACTGAAATTAAACGTGTATTAGCAATGCAACTACAAATGAATTTTTTTTTGTTTATATAAAATGCAAATTCAAGCAACCAATAATGCAATTCAAATAAAAATAGAGATGAAAGCAGCAATTTCTTTTTCAAGCAAGCATGTAGAGCAATTTATTTTGGCAAAGCGATTCTTCCTTTGAAATTCTCCTTCTGCAACCTGAAACTAAAAATAATGTATACACAATTTTTTTTTTTTTTTTTTATATATCGAGAAAAAATCAAAACAAAACAAATTCAACCTTTTTTTTATTCTCTGTTTTTTTTTCGTTTAAAATTAGGATGACTAAACAAAACAATTCCTCAAATCTTAATCAGGGTCCGGCCCAAACAATTCCTCTATCGACTTAAAACAAATCAAACAAATGCAAGTGTCATTACCACGCAAACCAAATTTTATTCAAAATTCTCAGAGAAAAGATAAAAAAAATTAATAAATCGCAACCCCCAATCGAGCTTTGGAATTCTCGGGCGTTCGATTCGAGTTTAAGTGGAGGAGTTGATTCGGATGTCGGCGGGTTTGAATTGGAAGTGGAAGTGGCAGTTTATTCGGAGGGGCGGGGTTTGTAGTTTTTTTGCTTTGTGATTTTGAAATCAGGTGAATGTTTTTCGGTGAAGGCGCAGTTAGTTCCCGATTTCGATGAAGGTAAACTGCACGAGGAGATTGCGAATGTGGTCGTCGCGATTTTGAAATTGAATCGAACTTCGACTTTGGGGATTGTGGTGTTTGAACTGGGTTTCTCGTTGCAGGCACTTGACAAGGTTTTGGTTTCGGGTGGTTCGTTGATGGATTGGAGGCGGGGAGAGGTCGCGATTGAAGCTTGAGGATGAAGGAGTTTGACGGCTTTCGATTTGGTTCGCGAAGGGGTGTGGAGTGAAATGGGTGATTGCGTGATTGAGTGCTACTGTTTCTCTGATGTGGAGTTGAGACAGTGGAAGTGAGGGTTGGCAGATGGAACTGAAGTGCAGTGAGCTTGAACTGGGATGCATTCAGTGATGGTCTTTGGTGATGGTGATGACTGTTTTTTGGCAGGGGTATATGGTTGTAGTGGTCTTTGAATATTTATGCAGTGGAATGAGTTGTAGTAGAGGAGATAAAGGCAGTGGTTACTCGATTGTTGACAGGCAAGATGTATGGATGTTGTTATTGTTGATAGGGGATGTGAAGGAGTGGGGATGTAGTTGCAGTGTGGGGATGAAGTTGTGAGGTGAGATGTTATGTGTGCAGTTGCTGTAATCGGAGTGGTCGAAGTTGAAGAAGGGTGGTTTTGTCAGAGGAAGTTATGCACTGATAGTCAGGCACTTGCAGAAGTGTGGTGCTGATTTGGGTTTGTTGCTGGATGTTGGTGGTGATGATTCAGGTCTAGTGTGAGTTGTTAAGGTGAAGCAGTGAAGGTGTAGCTTCAGTGTTGAGTGATGTCGGAGATGACAGTCAGTTTGATTCTAATGGAAATGTTGTAGTGATGGTATGGTATGAAGGGTGGTGGTGAGTTGTAGTATGATGTATTGGCACACTTGGTGGATGTTTTTAGATGATGTTTGATTGCTTTACAAACAGGCAATGAAAAATGTATGTGTGAATGATGCTGTTAGTGGTTGATGGAGGGGAACAGGCAGTGGTGGTATGGTGTTTGATGGATGAGCAGCTGTTTGGTTCCATTGGGTAGTTGCTGTGAGTATTATGGTTGGTTTGAAGAAGTAATGAATGCAGGCAGCAAAAGTGAAGAATGATAGAGAAACTGAAAGAACAATTGAAAAATAGAAGAGATTGACAAAGAACAGTAAAAATGAAAATAGAGATTGTAAAATTAAAATGAAAATGAAATATATTTTTTTTTTTTAATTGTGTATGTTTTTTTTTTAAATAATGAAGATACAAATGGAAAAGGAAACTAGAACAAACAAATACACACAAAAACCAAACAAACACACAATATTTTTTTTAATACAAACAAACACAAAATAAACACATACAAAAATCAAACAATAAATAATTTGAAGAATAGAAAATCAAAACCAAAACTATTCCCTGGCAACGGCGCCAAAAACTTGTTCGGACAGCTAAAGTTCTACAGAGTTAGAAAATAGCCGAACGAATTTTATAATAAAAATAATCGCAAGCGCACGGTGTACACTTGTGGTACGTGGCAAATACGGGTCGATCTGCAGGGAATTGATGATTTTAACTATTCAATCAAATTAAACCAAAGTCGATGGAAAGTTAAGCTAGAGAATTATAGAATTAACTAACTAACTAAAAGAAAAGAGAAGCAAATATAAGAATTAAGTGACAATTTAGAGAATAAGTCCACTCTCTATATCATGTAGTTCAACATATATAAAATCATGATCTCTCTTTTATAGTCATTAGTGCTTTGATTGATGTGCTTATCATAAGTATATCATGTTTGTGCTAATAGTTAGCCAACATAAGCCATTAAACTTTAACACACCTCTTAAACCACTTACTAACTTCAATAAACTTGACAATGAAAATGAAATCTATTTTAAGTATGGCCTATTAACTATTGATTAGAAATATAGACCATCAAATTTGAATTTCAAATCACTTTTTAATGCCATAATCATATTTTGATGAAGAGACATTTGTGTAACTGATTGTTTAAGCATAGCCTATTTGGTGTCAACAATATAGGCTATCAAATTCAAATAAAGAACAACAAATAAAACACTTCATTGATCACCATTAAGCACAAAAAGAGTGCAAGAATTAACAAATAGTTTAAGCTACATAATTAGGGAGCTTCATTACCCCTAAATTGATGGGGTTTAGTCTCTCATATTTGTATTTGATTAACAATTGTAGCTAGCAACATGAAAGTAAAAAGAAAAGAAAATGAAAGCTAATGGAAAAGAGAAGCTAATTAATAAGAATTAAAACTAATCTACTTTGCATGAGTGTAAATCTACACCATCAACATTAAAGTAAATGAACAAGGAAAGTAAAATGAACAAGTAATTAAATTGCATAAGAAATAGAAAGGTACATGAAAATAAAAACAAATGGCTAAACAGCCATGAAAAGAAAGAAGATGGCTTTATTTATTTTTGAGCCTAGACTAAAACTAAGAGAGACTAATGAACGACCCACAAATCTGTACCCCTTGAGTTAACACTATTCTACATAAATCAACTCAAGTTGCACAGAAACACGAACCATTTGGGTTAAAGTAGAAGAGGTAGAAGAAGAAAATAGAAATCAACATCAGAATCTAACCATCGCAGCAGAATAAAATATAATAGATAATAAATGATCTTTACATAAAAACAAATATATATCTGTTTATACATACATCATCATCAGAGTACAACAACAACAATAACATACAACTGGATACACAGCTACTCAACACAGCGGAATATATATATAAAACAAGTACGAGAGTACGTATCGTCATCCAGCTCGTCTTCTGAGCTCCACAGCATCAAATCATGTATGCTATAATACTCGGTCTGACCCGAGCATTATAGTTAAATAACATCCGAGTCAGTCTGGAATACCAGCGTGAGAAAATCACACTCAATTGATTATTAAAGTTTCAAAAATCCTTTGAAAACAAAAGCATCTCGTAAGACCACGTCACAAATAAACATGTCGGGTTTTTACCTTACGAGAGCTAAAACAATTTTTATAGAAATCCTCTGATATTATAATAGGGTCTATATACAAATACTTATAAAATAGCCGAAATTGTTACATCTATTAAATTCCAGCTACTAGCCACAGAGTGGGTAATACAAACAAAACTCGTACAGGGCTCGTAAGGAGAATGGATTTCCAACTAATGACTAGGCACTGGGGTACCACCTGTCACAGTACGTGGCCTAGATCACAGTACCGAGAAGTACGCCCACTCCCCTGCAACACAAGACCGGGACTACCCCTTACCGGATAATCCCGAGTGAGATCACCCCGCGGTTGGGATCAGCAACCGCCCACTAAGCCGAAATAAAAAGGGACATCTAGACAGGGATGATCTCACCCTGCTTGGGTGCTACCCACCTAGCCTTGCTGCATAACCCCTGATTTTCAGTCATTCTCATTTGATGAGGCTTGAGGCTAAGAGTTACCTTTTTAGAACATATCCCTTAGAATGCCCATCGTCCACCTGACGATGTCCCGAAAGCATTCATCCATACAAGTCCGTCCCGGGTTCGAACGGAATCGAAGGCACTATTCCTACTACATCCGTTTTGGAAATATTCTCAGGATTAGTAGCGACTATCCCTTGCACTTCACTCCAACTTCGAATCTAAAATTGTTTTCCACGAAACGTACAAACCGGATCAAAGTGGTTTTCGAGAAATAAATCTCGATCCCGGTCTCTTCGAAACGATCAACGTATTTGTCCAATATTGATAGTCGGTAATTTAACTATCAATTAATATTCACAAACAACCATCAACCAATAAATAATTTCCCAAATTATTTTTTAGTCCCAAAAATATCTTCACAAGATATATTTTCACTTTTCAAACCCTTTTGAAAACAGTTTTCAAAACTATCTTCCTTTCTCAGAATAAATTCCAAGTATTTTCTATTTCCACTGGAACCATCAAGCACAAAACTTTAGATTTTTAAAATAATTTAAAAACACTTTATTGTAAAATATGTTTAACATTTAATTTAGAAAATTTACTTTAAAACATTTAAGTTAAAACTACTTCATTAATTGGTTAAGAAGAATACATACTATATGAATATTTGGAAATAAGGTTACTTTATAAAAAAAATATAAAACTAGGTTCTTACTCTTTAAAACAAAACACTAAGTTACCTTTTTATAAATAATTACTATCATAATAGATTAAAAGGAAATACTTACTTTAGAATTTAAATATTAGGAATAATAAATTTTCCAAAACTTGCTTTTTAAAACAACTTTAAATTTTTTAATTTATATTTAAAAATTTACTTTGGAATCGTACTTGGTTATTCAGGGAGAATTTCAAATCTCAATCACTTAAATCAATTTCCCAAATTGATTCTCAATTTATTCCATTTGAAATAAATTTCTTTACTTATCAATTCATTTCAAAATTCATTAGTTATGGACTTTATTATTATTATTCGTTTGATTTCAAACCCTTTAACTGACATATACAAATTTCAGGTTATTCCCAATTTCTTCTTTATTTTTTCCCAAAATTCAAATCTTAAATTTAAAATAAATGCTATGTTCTTTTAAATAATGACACTGAAGTTTAAAATTTATTAATTTTCTGTTTATTCAAAATTTCCTTCCCATACTCGAGCTTTATTTATCAGAACTTAAAGTTACTTTATTACTTTTCCAATTCATTCTTAAATTTATTCAAATTTCCTATAAATATTTTACTTACAAATTCACTTTTTTATTTTCTTTCCAAAACCCAATTTATATATTTTTGGCAATTCATTATACTCAAATATATCCAATCGAACCATAGCATTCAATATTCCAATATAATTCATCATAGAATATCAAATAATCACAACAGAGGGTATTAAACAATTTAAATAAATGTTGAGGGATCCAGTTGGATCCCTCCAACCTGTTTCCCCTGCATCCACAGACGTTAGCACAACATAAATACCAATCCCAAAATATACAATACTATAGCACGTCAATCAATTCAATCATTCAAACAATTATTTAAATTTAATCATTTAAATTTAAATTTAACTGAGTGAGATTAACTCACCTTTGATTTTTGTTCGTAAATCCAATCCAAACCAGCTCGTTCTTCATCGTTTTAGACCTCGAACAATCATTAAAATGTTTGTTAATATTTGAATGGGTCAAATGATTTATTTATTTGATTTCAACTAATAATTAAACTTTTAAACAAATTTTCCTTTTAAATAATTTCTTAGTAACCAAAAGAAAATTTAGATAAGTTAATTAAACAAACCTATCTCCTAAATATTTCCAAAATAAATAGTAGAATAAAGCAGGCATGTGAAATGTATTTCCTAGGTAGATTCGCATTTAAAAATTTACTTTACTGTAAATTTTCTTCTTTTAAAGCAAAACTTTAGCATATAACTAATTAAAATTCTTCTTCTTCTTACTGTTTCTAACTTCATGCCTATATAATTTGCTGAATCAATATAAGCAAAAGAAAATACGAATACCTCACCATCATTGCCCAAAATGATTCCAACCTTCCCCCCCTCAACGGACTTGACTCGAGATCACAACCTCATCACCAACTGTTCGACTTCGACCCCATGACCCACCGAAAATCACTCGCGGCTCCCTCTCCTCTTCACGCTCGAACGATCTCGTGCCCTAGCCTAACCATCTCGCCATCCCTTTTCGATTTGAACGAATGCGATTTCATTCTGTTTAGAACTGAAACGAGCTTCTCTCTCTGTTTTTTTTATATCGATGAAGTAGATTTTGTTTAGGGAAGGACGAATTCAATTTGAATCAATTTGATTTCGTTCGCCTCCATTGTTTCTTCGGAAGTAAGGCCCTGATTTTTTTTAATAACAAATTAAACTGTTACGAGCATTTGAACAGAAAAGGGGAAAGATAACTTGCGTGAGAAGCTTTGCCTAGCTACAGTGGTTTTGATTGGAAAGGAAAAAGTGTTGACGTGAGATTTTTTTTTTTTAGCTGAAGGTGGCCAGAATATAAATTTATATAATTTTAAATTAAACTCAAGTCGTCTCGATTTGCAACTCAAAAATTCGATCTCCTATTGAGGCATGCCGTTAGGTGTTTATAATGTTATACCCCTATTCTAAACGCAATGGAAAAGGTTTCGAGTCCTAATTCGATCGTATGGAGAAGATAGCTTTTGGACCAGTTATTATATTGAATTTTCAATGTAAATTTCAACGTGTTTATATGTCGTACGCTCACACAATAACTCCAAACGCTATAAAATTTGAAATCCGATAATAATACAATATTACGGATCCAATGGAACTAGTTTCGTCGAATTCTGAGACTGTACCTCAGAAGGCTATTTTTAAATTCAATTTAAACGATAAAATTTCAAAACCGAACAAATCATTGTTAAATTCAATTTTACAACTTCTATTATCTTCAGTGCTATCAATATAAATTTTATAAGCCTTCAAATTATTTTCAGCAGGCTTTAAACTTCAGATTCAACATTTAGTTCAACTTTCAATTATTTAATTCAAAAATTTAATTATCAATAATTAGTGATATTTGAATTCAAGTTAAAAATTTACTTTTAAATATTAAAATAAATTAAATATTTCAATTTTAAAGGCTTAAAAATTCCGGGTCGTCACAACTAAGTGAAGAGATCCTAAAAGAGAGACTATAGAAGAAGAGGGTCACATGAAACATAAGGGGTATATATACATGTGTTAAACCCTAATTCATATTTTTGGGGAATGCCGAAATGTCCATGTAGTAAGTGTGGTGGCCAAGCTATTATTAGCTTCAATAATCCCTCACTTCAATGTACATGAAGCTTTAATGACGTTTTAGCATGTGCATTAGCTCCTAATTGAAAATCAATGTAAGTGGGTGGGGTCCTCCATGCTCTTCACTTTGAATTATTTCCATCTTCATTCTTTTGTATCTTCTTTGTACATACATATTCCTTCATAAAAGCACTTGTAATTAAGCTTAAATTCCTACAAAATAATATAGAAATTTCCAATTAAATTTTCTCAAATTAATATATGCACAAAAATGACCATTTTTTCCTTGGATGAAGATGAATATGTGACAATTTCAAATAATTTGAATTTCGGTTTAAACAAGTTAAAATACCCAATATAATCATTTATTCAATTTAATTAGATTAAATATGATGGTAAAAATATGCAAATTACGTGCACATCACTACCAGATCCCCGCTATTAGCTATGAAGTTCGTGTGTACTACACACACATATATATACATATTTAATATAAACTATATATTATATATTCTAGCTCATAATTCTAACCATAACATAATATATAAATAAAATTAATATGAAAATTGATATTAATAATATATTTAATAAATAAATAGAATGATATGACTAAATAGAATTCTATTCTAATAATGTAACAGCTCTAATAATGTAATAGAAATAAAATATCTGACTAATTTCAAATTTATTATTATACACAATAATTATTGATGTTATACATTTACGTTGCCGTTATTTTTATGTTTAGCATATTTCGAATTTACATTATTTATATTAATTTAATATATATATATCTAATATATATTTTTTACAAGGGATTTACAGTTCAAAATATCCTAGAATAGTAAAAGGTTCCTTAGAGAAAAACTCTGATAAAGGTAGAAGATGAATAATAATATGGCCTAAATTCCTATTCAAGTTGCTATAAGCTTCATATATATAGAAGAACTGACCAATGAAATTGCTTGATCGTGAAATACCAGTTCAAACTCTATATTGGAAAAAGTAGAAGGGGAGACAAGGTCCTCTATCTTATACTACTTTGTCTTCTATCTTCGATCCATCGCGTTCCAAGCACTCTTACCTTAGAAATCAAGTTGTTCCCGAGAGGTTCTAATACGTCTAGTACTTGTCCTTTTCTTTATAGCCTTTTGGAATTGTTCTTTTACTCCTTCAAAAATGGGCTACAGGACGATCATTTTACCCAACAATTCCTTGACTATTGCTCCAGATTCTCCCCAAATGCCTAAAATCATATTGGTACTGACATGAAAAGAGGTTGGTACCAATCACTCCCTATGCATATTTTTATACTCCAACTCCTTGAAGCCTCTTCCATTGCCCTTCCAAGCATGCCTCCATGTCCTTGAATTATATCGTTATTCTGACGTCCAGATCCATTTTGAAGCTGCTTGATCTTAAAGCAGGGTAACCCTTACCCTTAAAGTATGCTTCTGTTGTAAACAAAGCATGATTTGGATAAAGAAAAGTAGATTGAGCCATTCTCACAACTTCATTGGTCATCCAAGATTTGCTTTGAAGCGTCGTCTCTATTACAAGAGCTTTTATTCACTTACTTTAAATAGTAGTCATATTACTTTCCGTGCCAAGGTCATCATCGATAGTTTTTGAAGGTCGTTCCATGCTAGGGCCACTGAGAATTCCTTTCTCTCCTCTTTCCCTTTTCCTCTTCTCCTTTTTTAAATCTAATACTTTATATCGATACTGACCACTCGATGTCGGTACTGAGATGAAATTTTGTCCCTTCCAATAGAATATGTACATTGTACTTAGAATATCCCTGCACTTTTCTACTTTCTTGCCTCTTATAGTTTTCGGTGCCGATAACTTGCGATCTAAGTTCCTTAACTACCAATGGCCAATGTCGACTATCCAAAGCCACCTCCGCTTCCTTTTAATCGTCGCTAACGCTTGTTCATCGCCTTGACCATCGTCGCTTCCTTCGAACACTTAGTGTTCAAATTCCTCTTAAGTCCAGAACTAGGCTCAACGTCCTAAGGTGGGTTGCCGAAGTTCAACTATTGCTGGATTGCTATTAACCGTTCTAGAGTTCGTCGTTGGCTAAGAACAGCCGGAACTCTCAATTTGTGATCGAATATGTTTTATCCTAGGTTATTGTAAATGCATGCACCATCCCAAGGCAGCTTGAAGTACAACTCGAAGTTAATACTGAAATTTCCTAAGTTTCCATGGCTCCATGTTCCCATAGTGTTAGCCTCTTGCCTCTCATAGCCTTCCCTAGGTTTTCCTTTTCCTTTTGTAATGGTCATAATCACAAACCCATCCAAGATGCACAAGACCACTTTTCCAAAACGTAGTCGATCACAATTTACCTATTTGAATTATGATGACATGGTTCTCTTCCAAAGAATGATCACATCGAACACACTACGGCGTCCACTTAGTTCCATCATACACCACTTTAGTCATAGCATATTCCAGTGTTCTTGCAAAAGAATGCTTCACACTCCAAACAATGGTTCGCTTATCGATTATCCAATAATGGGTAAGACCTGACATATAGTTCCATCATGAAATAGGGCACATTTCCCAGCACGAGCGTGCTATCTATATAGAATGTTATGTGCATCTTGTATAGGACACATGACACACACGTTGACATCAGTTGGATTCTGAGCATCGGTCATAGGGGTTCACATTAAAATAGAATCTTGAAATAAAAACCGACCCTGTTCACAATCAAGTTTTTTAGTCCAGAATAACTCGCCACTCACCTTGTTTCAATGTTACTATTAGTCCGTCAACTCCTGAAGCCAAGTCTACCACAGTTAAGCTTGGACATCCATGCCCTTTGCAACTTGACGCTCAATCATAGCTGAGTTGTAGGGAATGATTGTACTAGTAGCTTCAATCTAAGACCCACCTCCTCCTCTCAACGAACAGGTTGGTTTAAGGTTTCCACATAGTCCCACAAGCAAGTTCCATCAAAGTAAATAGCCAAGTCACTCCGTACAATATGTCGACAATATAGAATCCCAAAGAATGACGTAGTGCTATCAACAGCTAACCAATGGGTGCACAATCCTCTACAAGGTTATACAACCCACAACAAGAATATGTGCCTAGGAGGAGATATGCCACCTTTCAGTCTATTTCTTCGAATATTCCTCTATGTGCATGGGCATGCTCCTACTCAAGTTCACCCCAGCGGACATGCCTTGCTAGACTCCTTATACGTGCTATTCATGACATAATTTCACCACCTCCAATCTTTAGGGAGTTAACACACCTCTTGAGCTTTAAACAAAAAAGAAAGTCACCATCCTTAATGATCATAGAAGCTTGGTGTCGATGTAAAGTCATCGAAGCACTTTACAATAAACAATCATGTTTCAAAAGTGAATACTTCTTCAAATGTCGTTTCAAATTTAACTACCTATGGTTATCTGAAAGCAAGACCTCTCTCTTTCCATTCCGTTTTGTACTTAGATTCCTACCGTCCAACCGTTTAACTTCTTATTCACTCTTCTTATAGATATTACGCTTGAGATAAGAGTAAACCGCACTTCAAGACTCTTAATGTAATAACCCGCATATTTAACGATTGTATATTTAATTATTTAATTTAATATAGCATCGTTAGTCGGATTAAAGTCCGAAGTTCTACTTTTTGCAAACAGCTGAATTGCGACTCGAGACCACTTCCATCTTTTTAAGTATAAACATTGATATATTTGGAGTTGAGTAGAATTTTGATGTTTTCATTTAGGGATTTGGGTTTGGGTTTTAGCCCATTAACCCAACATATTAACCCAACTCCACTCCACTCCTCTTCATTCCTTCATAATATTTCCTAACACTCAAGCTTTAGTAAAAATGGAGGAAAAGATTGGAAACTAAAATTCCTAAGCCCTAGATTCTTTGGAAATTCCAATTCAAGCTCTAGAAATCCAAGAGAAGCTTAGGTAAGCATCCTCCTCATCTTCTTCATCTCAATCCCTCTTCAATTTTCAGAAATTCCTATAACCTAACTTAAGAAAAACTTCTCCTTTGTTAATAGACTGAAGATTTTAGAGGTGCAGTGAAGAGGAATTGATCTTGCCTTGTTTTAAAAGCTTCTCCTTCATTGTTTTTGGGTTTAAAAGTGAGTTTTTGGACTCACATCTATGTCTATAACTTTCTTTGTTGTTAGGTATGAATTCCTAACATCTATTCTTGTTCATTTGCTTTGGATTGAATTGATTTTACGAATATTCCAATTTTTGATGTTTCGAAGTCAAAATCTTTAAAAATCCTAGTTCTGATGTTTCAACGTGTTTTTGGTGTTTGAGGTTTCTTGAGATATTGTATGATTTTTGTTGTTGTTAAATGCATACTTGTCACAGTATGGCATTATTATTATCATACATTTTAGTCATATCTCTTATCTTATCTCATTTTATCTGATATTTTTAGCTAGACTGATCTATTTATTATTTTCGTTTTAAATAATATTCGGGTCAGACCGAGATGTTACAGGTGCTTCTGCTTGACTCCTTAGCTCAGACTAGCTATGGACTTTTTGGCTAACTACTCTAGTTCAGTAGTTTTTGTTATTATACATTCGAGATAGAGACTCCTTGATGTATACATATTCTTTTATCTAGCACTTGTATATATTCTTTTGTGCTCTAGTGGATCTTGCATGACCACTACTTTGATGTACACTTTTATGTGATATATTCATATCTGCTTTCGTCTTAGTGATATGAATATCTGTGACTGATTTGTGTTATGTTTATTTCTATATTCGTTTCCGAAGACCACATAGCCACTGTGTAGTAGCTTTGAGTTTGTATTTGATATGTCAGATTTCCTCTTGAAATGAAATGCGTGACATACTGTCTGACATATCGGTACTCACACAAAGCAATTACACGAATGGTCGCTCCTCAACAGCCTTATCCTTCGTGCTAGTCGACGGCATTACCTCGTAGTGTCCTTAGCTAGCATGAGTATAGAGGTGGGGCGTCACAGCATGGTATCAAAGCCAAACTTCGGGACAATGTAGAATAATTTAGCAAGGATCATTGTCCTAAGTCCTTCTTAGGAATCGTGCATTAGGATTTATCTAAGTCTTAGGACTCGTTCTATCCTATTTTCTTTTATGATGCCTTGTTTTATCAACCATGATTGTTTGATATTCATTTTGAGAATAACATTTTTCCTTTTCTTTCTTTCTTTCTTTCTTTGAGAAGAAGAGATGGTTAGATTTGGCAGTCCTAGCGCTGGTCAATCAAGTAGTCCTTCTCTGGATGGCGTATTCATGTATGCCCAACAACTTTTGGATGTTGTAAAGAATCAAAGGTTTATCCATGCTTTGATAATAACCCTAAAAAGGTTTTACCTTGAAACTAGAAGTTTCTTTCGATCAGTTTGTGGATATCGCTCTTCGACTTAAAGAGGCCAATAAAGAAAGCAATGTTGAGATTATGGGAGTTAATAAGAAGAGGCATCCCTTTATTAAGTTTGAAAGTCCTAATCCTAACAAGAGAGTGAAGCAAGTGACTTCAATAGCAAAGACTCCAATCCCTAATCGTGGAGAATGCTACAATTGTGGCTCTAAGGACCACTATATAAATAGGTGTCCAAGGCCTTTTTCTTGCCGCTATTGCAAACGGTCAGATCATTATATATCTTCATGTCCAAAACTTCAAAGCAAGAGGGAGGGAGAGATGAATGTTGTGCAAGCTCCTAGTAGCACTTCTCTTGGTCAAGGTATTTCTCACTCGGTCCTTGATGTCATTTTCTTTGTGATATTCGAGTTCTTGTTGGTATGGATTCATCTCATTATTTTATATCAAAAGAACTTGTTGATTATTTTTCTTTAAACATTTTGAAATTGATGACTTCACCGAGAATTGCGAATCCGGTTAGTGGTTCCACAACACTCGATTTATTTTATAAAGGTGTCGAGATTATTCGATATGATTATTATTTTTCTTTTTCGAGCCGATTTAAATGTTATGCGTTACTTAGGCTTCGGAATTGATTTTTGTGAAAGGATTGGCTTAATCATTATACAGCCATATCCTATGTCCCCTGTGGACTATCCATTTCCAACATTTTCAATCTGTTAAGCAGATTTCTATTTTTCTAGATGATTTCGATTCCAGTTTGGTGACACCATTTTATTCTTTAAACCCACATGATGAGGAAATGCTATTTCTCTCATTTAAGTAGTTTGTGAATTTCCTGGTATCTTTGATATTGTCTTAGGATTATCACCTAAGTAATCTATTGAGAGGTGATAAGGTCTTTTCAGTTCGACTTTGCCACCAGTTTTCGTTAGCTATGAGTTGCGGACGATAGCGTTCCCCTTACCGCATTCCGCACTCCTTATGATTCTTATGAATGATTCATGATGTTATTCAGTTTGTCTAGCTTATTTCATCCATCTTATGAATCGAGTATTCGGCGAATATCTCGATGAGTCCATTTTTGAATTTATTGATTATGGATGAAAACGACAATTTAAAATTTGCATATCTCCTTAATAAGATACATTTATAAGTATAATTAGATTTTGTTCTTAAAAAAAGCAAAGAATATTCGTAAAGATTTTAAGAGATATTTTTTATCATACAAATATGATTTTGTGTTGTATTACCCATTGAGTGCTTTAAGAATTCTGGTCGATGCGCAGGATCAACGTTATCGATAGGAATCTCCTAAATGCTATGATGAGACAATCTGACATAGTAAATTGACTTAGAATAAGTAAATTTTTCTAGAAATATTATTACATAAAGTTAATTGTAATTTTCAAAGTCTTAGCTTTTCGGAAAAGATGATCAATTGAAAGAACTCCTTTCCGATACTCCTATTTTTGTAATTCCCGAAGGGAACCAAGGCTTCACTATTTGTCATGATGCTAGTCGTATTGGTTTGGGTGCTGTTCTCTTGCAAAAAAGGGAACGTGCTATCGCTTACGTTTCTATACAATTAAAGCCTATCGAGACTAGGTATGCTACTCATGATCTAGTGCTCGCGGCTATTGTTTTCGTTTTTAGAATTTGGCATCATTATCTTTTGGGAGAGAAATTTTTTCTCCACACCGATCATAAATCTCTGAAATATTTATTTTCTCAAGAGGAACTTAATTTGCGTCAACAACGTTGGCTCGAGTTCCTTGCATCTTATGATCTTGATGTTCTTTATACTCCTGTAAAGGGAAATCGTGTTGCCGATGCCCTTAGTCATAAGCAACAAGCGATTGTTTTTATGATGATGTCCGAATGGATTGATCATTTTAACAGGTTCATCTGGCGTACCGTTATTATACTACGTCGATGTTTCAAATTATTCGAGTTTCTGGTTCCTCAGGCGTACCATTATTGAACTACGTCGTTGCACCGGGTTAATTTTCTGTTATTCATGATGTATTTCACGTTTCTAGATTACGAAAATGCCTTCGAGATTCCGATTCTATTCATGAGCCCGGTGTTATGGGAGAAATTGAAGTTTCGCCTAATTTGACTTATGAGCAACATCCTATTCGCATCATTTCTATGGAGGTTAAACAGCTTTAAAATAAAGATGTTCTGCTTGTGAAGGTTCAATGGTCCTCAAATCCTAAGGATTGCTCTTGGGAATCTAGAGAATTCATCAAGCGAACACATTCGAACTTACTCTCTCGTGGTCTTTAAGGTGAACTTCTTATTTCAAATTTTTCTTTGTGCTGATATGCTTTTATGGTTGTTACTCGTTATTTTCTTCTTAAATATTGCAAGGATGCAATTTATTTAAGGAAGGGAGTCCGTAATAACCCGCATATTTAACGATTGTATATTTAAATATTTTATTTAATATAGCATCGTTAGTCAGATTAAAGTCTGAAGTGCTACTTTTTGCAAACAGCTGAATTGCGACTCGAGACTACTTCCGTTGAGTTCAAAACAACGTTTGCGACCTTTTTAAGTATAAATATTGATATGTTTGGAGTTGAGTAGAATTTTGATGTTTTCATTTAGGGTTTGGGTTTTAGCCTATCAACCCAACATATTAACCCAACTCCACTCCACTCCACTCCACTCCTCTTCATTCCTTCATAATATTTCCTAACACTCAAGCTTTAGTAAAAATGGGGGAAAAGATTGGAAACTAAAATTCCTAAGCCCTAGATTCTTTGAAAATTCCAATTCAAGCTCTAGAAATCCAAGAGAAGCTTAGGTAACTTCCTCCTCATCTTCTCCATCTCAATCCCTCTTCAATTTTTAGAAATTCGCATAACCTAACTTAGGAAAAACTTCACCTTTGTTAATAGATTGAAGATTTTAGAGGTCTAGTGAAGAGGAATTGATCTTGCCTTGTTTTAAAAGCTTCTCCTTCATTGTTTTTGGGTTTAAAGGTGAGCTTTTGGACTCACATCTATGTCTGTTAGGTATGAATTCCTAACATTTATTCTTATTCATTTGCTTTGGATTGAATTGGTTTTATGAATATTCCAATTTTTGGTGTTTTGAAGTCAAAATCTTTAAAAATCCTAGCTTTGATGTTTGAACATGTTTTTGGTGTTGTATCGAAGAGCCTATAAGGCTGGGTTGTCGCGTGGCATAAATCCCTAGTCGTCATTTCTCATTCGATCGCCTCAGTTTGGTTTTCTCCCTTCATTGAGGCTAGGCTGAAAATACTGGAAATCTCGACTGAACTGGGAAGTCACTCGACTGAACAGAGCCCAAGAATTTTCGTGAGCCAGTGTCAGTCAACTAACCCATATGGTCTAGTCGGCTGAACCTGGAAACCGAATGTTTCCAGGCATAGTTCAGTCGACTGAGCACTATGGTCCAGTCGACTGAATATGTTGTCTTAGCCAATGTTGCTTTTTGTGTGGGTTTCCAATTTTTAATCGATTGTAGAGGATCCGATTTGTTGTTATCCCCTTTGTTGACTTTGATAACTTTTTTTGGGATTTTGGGAATATACATTTAGATGGATTTTTTATCGATTTCTTTGGATTTAATTCACGTCTTCGAATGTGAATTTTTGGTGATTGATTGTTTTTACAATCGTTTTTGTGGTTTGTCACTTTTGAAATACAAAGTTTTCTATACTAGCAGTAAATATTCAAACTCTTTCACAAGGATGATTTCAACTCTATTTTTAATACAAAGCTCGTTTACAAAATAGTTTTCCAACCTATTAGTATACACAACCTTTACCTCACTCATCTGAGTAATCCAATTAAACGACTTAGCAAAACAAGTGGTATGAAAGGCTTGCGTTTACTTTGTCGGTTAATTCTTAGACTTGTTCTATTGAAACTCTTGTGACAATTTTCGAGTGGAAATCTACAATTTGTTCGTAAATATTTAAGTTAAGCTAGTGGTTATGGGACATGAAGCTAAACTCATATTTTTATTAGCTTAGTGTAATTTACACTTATTTTCGAGTGGAAGTCTACAATTTGTTCATAAATATTTAAGTTAAGCCAGTGGTTATAGGACATGAAGCTAAACTCGTATATTTACTAGCTTAGTGTAATCGACACTTCTTGTGGATCGATGATGATCATTTTGTGGTTTAGACTAGCGTATTGCGATGTCACTTTGTCCACGTAGGGGACTGTACCTCTTTTTATTGAGCTTCATCTCATTTCTTTTATGGGCTAGCGACCCATGTTCTTTTATGGTGTTTAGTTCATCGGATGTACCATTATTGTACTACATCGATGTCCCAGCTTTTCGGTTCATTGGACGTACCGTTATTGTACTGCGTCGATGTTCCGAATTATTGGAGCTTCGGTTCATTGGATGTACCGATATTGTACTGCGTCGATGTTCTGAATTATTGGAGTTTCGGTTCATGGGACGTACCATTGTTGTACTGCGTTGATGTTTCGAATTTACGGTTAGCGACCATGAGATAGCGACCCGTTTGTGATACACGTGTTGGTGAGTTTTCATGCTCTCGTGTTGTGATAGGCCTCCCCCTTTTTTGATTTCTGGATTTCTAATCGATGTTCTAGAATTTGTGTTTCACCAATTTTGAGATTAGCATTGATATATTTGTCAATATTTGTGGTATGGTGAATAAAATTAAGAATATGACATTCTTTTTGGTGTTTGAGGTTTCTTGAGATATTGTATGATTTTTGTTGTTGTTAAATGTATACTTGTCACAGTATGGCATTATTGTTATCATACGTTTTAGTCATATCTCTTATCGTATCTCATTTTATCTGATATTTATAGCTAGACTAATCCGTTTATTATTTTCTTATTTAATAATACTCGGGTCAGACCGAGATGTTACAGGTGCTTCTGCTTGACTCCTTAGCTGAGAGTAGCTTTCGACTTTTTGGCTAACTACTCTAGTTTAGTAGTTTTTGTTATTATAATACATTCGAGATAGAGACACCTTAATGTATACATATTTTTTGTCTAGCACTTGTACATATTGTTTTGTGCTGTAGTGGATCTTGCATGACCACTACTTTGATGTACACTTTTATGTGATATATTCATATCTATTTCCGCCTTAGTAATACGAATATCTGTGACTGATTTGTGTTATGCTTATTTCTATATTCGTTTCCGAAGACCACATAGCCACTGTGTAGTAGCTTTGAGTTTGTATTTGATATGTCGGATTTCCTCTTGAAATGAAATGCATGACATATTGTCTAACATATCGGTACTCGCAAAAAGCAATTACACGAATGGTCGCTCCTCAACAGCCTTATCTTTCATGCTAGTCGATGGCATTACCCCGTAGTGTCCTTGGCTAGCATGAGTATAGAGGTGGGGCATCACACTTAAGACCCTTAAAAGAGTCAGCTTTTGATTTTGCACTACCTCTTACCTTTTGACGAACAATAACCTTTTGCATCCTCCTACATCTTGAATGATTCACCATTCCGACCGAACTTCCACCGAAAGGATCTAGAATATCCACTGGATCTTTTGCTTCTATTCCCAGCTCCAGCGAAGGCATCTAAGGAGGCATTGAAGGCCCATCAAGCATGGTGGACGTTGATGAATCCTTTGATTGAGTAATGGAAGAAAATATATCAAGCATAGTGCAAGAAGAAAGAGAAAAGGGAGTGGAGATGAAAACATTCACAAAGGAGGAGAAGGAAGAGAAGGAGGAGAAGAAGAAAAAGGAGGAGAATGCGATGAAGAAGATAATGTGGTAGGGAATTTGGTCAAGAACAAGACGAGTCATATGGAGAGACATTTCCAAAGGGTACCAAAATTTCTTCCCCATTACATTCGAGATAAATAGTCATCCGAACCTCCCATCAGTCCATAGAACCGAGGATGATGCCAACAATCGAGGCAACTCCTCTAGCCGGTTACTAAGAAAATATCTTTAACTCACTATATGGTCTTTACACCTCTATCGAAGATCTTCTTATGGAGTGTCATTCAGAATATATCTTCCCATCCGAGGGCCTCCTAGTTGAGGGAGGCAAATCTCCATCCTTATAGCCTTTTTATCATGGTCCGTTGAGTGCTTAAGGAAACGACACTCCATATACATCTGGAATCATGAACACCTATATCCTGCATTTGTCTTTACTTTAAAGTTTTGAGACTAATACGATCTTTTCTTTCAATCAGGTACAATGGACAGAAATCGATTCCATTACATATGTTATGGCATTGGTGAAAATTCGAGGAAACTTATTGTCACCCCTCCTCCTCGTGCTAAGAGACTGGCAAAGAAAGAAAGAAGAGGAAAGAGAAGGAATACTATGGGGATAAGGAAAGGAGGAACCAACAAGTTGAGGTAAGGGAAGAATATGACCTAGAAAAGAAGTCTCGTGCTACTTGCGACCATCACAGTCCTGTCTTTGGCTATTTATTGCCACCCTCTTAGTTGATGCCTTCTTCCTAATAGGTTCCGACAATCCAACTCCCCGTTACCACTATATCCACCTCCTAAAGTTCCAAGGAGTTTTTTGTCCTTTAAGTTCTACCTCCACCTCCTATAGGCTCGTTAACAGCCATCATGACTAAGATGCAGGTCGCTTTTCCCAACCTTCACCTAACATGAGTGAAATTTGACCATGATATTCCCTATGAAGAAGCCAACCGTAGAGATGGATGGGTTACTGAGCTTGTTGACCAGCTCTATAAATAGAGAAAACTCACCTTTGCCCTATCTGATATCAACAAAATTAATCAGGTAGACATCAGTCATCTAATTTGCGTTCTCTACATTGGATTGACTTTTTATTTCTTCCTTCTGTTCACATTTGTAAAGTGCTATTATTTTTGAGGCACTATATTCAAATAACTCTATAGTTAATGTTTATTTTCAATAAAATAAGTAAAACAAAATAAAATAAAAATAGGAAAAGAAGTCTTAGTTTAGTCATTTAATCCATACTTATGAATCTTACTTATGATTTAAGTTGTCAATGTGGCTGTATGGTGGATAATAATTTGATATTAGGCAATGGTGTATAAAGTAGAAGAAATCTAAGTTATGTGGCTGACTATTTGATCAGTTTGATTTGTTGAGACTAAAATCCAAAATGGTGGGAGAATATAAGAGTTGAAGGTTTGTGGTAAGGGTTGATTTTAGATTTTCAATGTTAATGGTCAACAAACAAGAAAAGGTAGAGAGAAGCATAAGCAAAACATTGCTTAAGGCATTGAAATCAATGTTTATTTTAGGAGAGACTCAGAGAGGAAGGACACTGACAATACAATAGATGGTTACAAGAGAGATGTGGCCGACCCAAAAAAAGGGACAAAGCTCGGACATCAGTTGATAATGCTATGAAATTAAATGAGGAGTTGTCCTTTACGCATACTCAATCCCTTACTGTAGTCAACGCCCAGCTCTGGAAGGCCCGCTATGAGAACAACCAATTCATGGACCAGGTAAAGGCTAAAGAAAGGAAACTAAAGAGAAAGACACCACACTTTAGGCCAAAGACATGGAAGTCCAAATGCTCAAGTCTGAAATTGAAAGCCTCAAGGGCAGTCTAAGTGTCAAAATAGAGGCGAAAGTAGAAGCTCAAGTCAAGCTTGTTGATATTGTGGTAGAGATAAATGAGCTTAAAAGCCAAGCGGCAAAGGATAAGGAGGAAATGAACTCCACCCTTTAAAATTGCAAATGTGATCGAAAAAAAGAACTTGAAGTGGTTGGGAAGCATCTATCCTATGACCTTGGCAAACGCATGGGAAGAAATCCTACATCGTGCAACTAAATGCAATGAAGGCCTCACTAAAGACCAAATGAAGGTTAAATATGTGGATTTCGATGACATTGCTACCTTAGAAAAAGTAAAGAAATCCTGGCGGAAGAGGACATGACTGCAAGCAAATCTCTTATCGAGGCTCCTGCGAATCCTAGTGCATTGGGCCAAGCAGAATCATCAGCATCGAAATTCAAAGAGCCTACAACCAAAATTCCGTCTTTCGTGCGGGCCAGCTCTAAGGCAGCCTTACTGTACCTCTGGCTTATGGAGCAGTTACCTTAGTTGAACTTTACATTCTCTCATATGTCACTCAGCCACTAAAACCCTCAAAAGAAGGGGAGGAAATTGCTATGCCTCTTATCCAACAAACTCCACCTGGAGAAGGTATTTATCTCATTTCTCCAATGATTGAGAAGCTTCAGTTCTCACCTGAGTCCTTTACTAGCCTTTACTTCACTGTATGTGAACTTACAGGTCATTCGTCCTTCCTCCGACTCTTCCAGCAATCACTCAAGGTTTAGGTCATGTTGCTATCTCCATCGAGTCTACCTCCATCACCATAGGACAAGTCGCTCTGGTCCTTTCCTCCATCTCCGCTCCCAGTCCTGATTAAGAGAGGAACATGGCTTTGAAAGGATTGAATGACATCTCATTGTTCCTAGAGGAAGATGTCACTATTACCGGCGCCATGGCCCCAACGAATCCCATTTCTATGGAAGAGAAGTGGAAGATTGACCCATCGAAGGTAAAAATCAAGAAAGAGCCCAGGACCGAAGAGTTTGCCGGCCCAGGACAACCAGATCTTACTCCAAAGATTCCTTCTCTCAAAATCCAATCTATGAAGGGTAGTGGCACTAGTGGTTCCTTGAAATCTTCTGGCCTTACCATCGACGAGCCTGAAGATCTTGTCATCATCGTTACCGAGGAGAGCCCATAAACTCTGAGGACAACACCCTTTAAACCTGGCAAAGGAAAACCCAAGGATTTGAAGAAGCGCGTAGTGAAGGATGATCCTAAGGGCGAAGGAAAAGGAGGGAAGATGAAATAGGTGTCCTACTGGGATCATGCAAAAGAGGCTTTATTGCCTATTATTGTACATTAAATATAGCTCCTTTTTGGATCTTCATTTTGATGTATTTTTCTCGTTCTATATATAGGTCGTACTTTTACTGGACCAGCCACTACAACTTTTGTATATAAAAATGAATGTAATGAAAGATTGTTTTTTTTATTTCATTCTCTGTTCAGTTTACATTTCATTTTTATATTATGCCATCCTATATATAATTTTTACACATGCAATATAAATGGTTGTTCTGCAATTCATTCATATTATACGTGCTTGGTTCTGTGCAATTCTATTACTTATTGTAGCTATGTACATACAAGTAATTTTCTATGATTGATCAGATATGTTCCATCATATAGAACTGTCTATCATTGCCAAAATATTTTCATGTTGGACAACCAGAACCTACTATTCATTTACCCGTCTCCATAGCCGACTTTGTTCATCCTCGGTTGAGTTTCGTCCAGTCACGAATAGGGTGATAGTCAGAGGAATACTTATCTTCCCTTCTTTTCATATTTTTGGTAAACTTTGTTCCGAGTTTGTTTTTGGACACCATATTTTGATCCCACCTAGCTTTAGGTGTTGATTTAATTTTTCATTAATCCATATCAATTGCCATCGGCTAGGTGTGTCTTGTCTGGCCATAAGTGATAAATAGTCCTATAACCCTTCGATCACTATTTTTGAGGATAATGGTCCGTATACTTATCTTTGAGCATCCCCGTTTGGCCTTGCCAATCTTCAGGCGTCGATCAAAATAGCTCCTTTATCATCCTTGTTTTATCCTCGACCGGGCATGTCCTGTTGGGCCGCAAACACGGTCATAGGAATCCTAGTTATACATTGATTCCTATCTTTGAGAATTAGTTTTTCGGACACCTATCTCCTAGTGTTGATGAGAATATTCATCGCAATCCTTGCTTATCCTCGGTCGAGCATGTCCAATCGGGCTTCCAGCACAGTCTTGAAAATACAGCTTATACACTAGTTCCTATCTCCAAGAATAGGTGTTTTGGATGCTATCTCCAGGCATTCACTATCAGTCCCACCTATCTTCGATTGTCCTTTGACTATCCTCGCTTATCCTTTTTAGGTACATCCTACCAGGCCGCCAGCGCGTTCATCAAAACTCTGATTGCGCACCACTTCTTATTTTGAAAACTAGCATTTTAGCTGCCTGGTTCGGGCATCTTTCATTGACCTTGCCTATCTCTGAACTTAGTCAAAACTGAAGGGATAAGGGCAAATTATCCCATCAGCTCTAGCGAATATACTCCTTTGTCTTAATCCTGGATCAAAGGAGTTTGTACCTATCCATGGATACTTATATGTACCGCTAACCATGAAACATAAGATTTTGCTTACAAGAACATGGTTCCATTGGTTCAAGGATATAATCTTATTTATAAACAAATGGTGTGACATGTAATGGGCCGAAATTTCGAACACTTCGTATTTAAATATCTAAATTATTTGAATATTTAAACCATAGATTGAATATGATTAAATTAATTTCATTACCTTATTAACCCCCTTTTAATATAAACTAATGATGGTAACTTATTTTTGAAATTTATTTACAAAAACAAATACTTTAAAGAAATACTGATAATGTGTCCGAAAATCGGTTTACCGATAAACATCTTTTTATTCGATATAAGTTGTTCGAACTTTTTTTTACCTATCTAATGAATATATAATATATTAAAGATTAATTAACACACTTTTATCCATAAAATCATGAGATTATTTTAGAAGCATCTAGAAGATAAAGAGATATTTATATGCAAGGGGTATTAAGGTAATTTGCTAAAGAAGGAGGTGTAAAAAAGAAGTAATGGGCCATGTGGGGGGATGAACCTTCCATGACAAGGCCAAGGGGGTGATAGAAAGGGTGAGTCTACCATTTGAATTCTATAAAAGATAGTGGTTGGCTCTTGAATTACTTTTGCAAATTTAGAAAATAAAATCAGCACACTTCATCTCCTTTTCTTCATAAAATTTCCTAAGAAAAATAATTTCAAAACACATACAAATCAACTCAAACTTGGCCAAGGACCATAGGACACCATCAAACACCTTATATCAACTTTCATCTTGAATAAAGGAGTAAAAAAAAACCACCAAAGGCACCAAGGCTTTGAGCATTATTGAAGGCAATATTGCCTAGAAAGTTGAACAATGCAAGGAGAGGTAGGAAGTTAGTATTTGTATGGTTGAGGTAGGAAGTTGAGGCTTTGACTTACTCAATTACTTGTTAATGGTGAGCCAACTCACCACCTTGAATGAAAATATTGTGCATATATGTCCGTATTTGATTGTATATGTGTTGATTGAATTGATATTGCCATATATTGTAATATTTGGATCTGATTCTTGCTCTGAAAGCAAATGGCATATGTAATCCATATGTATAGACTTGGATGGACTTATATGAGTTGAATTGTAGCCTTGATAAAAAGCACATAGGTTGTAGTTGGACTTTGGTTTATATTGGACTTGGATTTTAAAGTGCTCTTATAGCGATGGTCACTATAGATGTGCTTAAGAATTGCCTTGTATTCAACAATTTTTAAGGAACTTTCTAAAGAGATCCTTAGAGGTTTCTCACTATATTTATAATTTATATTGTGTATGCATGCTATTACAAAAAGTTTGGATGATGAAAATTTAAGTAACACATCAAAAAGTGGTCAAACTTCCACTTGTTCAAAACTGTCTAGTTTAGCCTTTGTTTTTGAACTTCAAATGTTTGATACAGACTTTAAATTTAAGTATTCTGTTTCATTCTTTTTAAAAGTGTTTGCTAATTCATATTAAAGTATTTAAAAGTGGTTTAGAGTTTTATCTGTTTTTAATAATTAGTTATGTATTTTTTAAAAAGGGTTATTTTCAAATAAAGAAGACATGGATTTTTCCATGTTTTTAAGTAAATTATAAACTTGTTGCTTTCAAGTAATATTTTGACTGAATGTTTTAAAACTTATTATAAGTATTTAAAAGTATTTTAAAAGTATTTTTAAGTATAAATAGTTTATAGAAAAGGGTTGACCATTTTACTAAAGTATAAATATTTTATGTAATATAATATCTTTTAAATTGTTTTGTTAAAATCTAGTTTTATAAATAAATTACTATACTTGTATATATATATATATATATATATATATATAAATAAATATTTTAAATTATAAACAAAGGATTTAGAAAGGGTTAAGGAATTGCTTAGTGGTTAAATCATGTTTTGTTTAATTACTTGTTTGAACAGTAATTAACTATGCTTAACATTAAAAGGCGATGAAATAGACTTGTCTATTTGTGGAAGTTAAGATTGCTATTCGAGTAGGGTTAAAAAGCAATAGTGCTCTTACCTATCTAATTCACTCTTGATCGAGGAATAGTTAAGTTGGAAATGTCGAAAACGTGTTAATCATGTTACTTACTTACTCATTGATGGAAATTATTTAGTCATGTACTTAGCACTAAAAGTGACTAAGTAGACTTGCCTATCTGTGAGAGTTAAGAATGAAGTGTCTACATAAGGCTTTGATATGCAACCGGTGGTCTAACTTACCTGGCTTCATTCTTAATCAAAGGATAGTATAAGTTGAGAAGTTCAAAAATGTGTTAAGTATACAAACCACTATTTCCATAAGCAATCATCTTTAAAAATAGATAGTTGACTAATCGAATACCCAAACTTAACCAAATATTAAGTTCGATCTTTAAGTGAATGTTTTTAAAGATAATAACAAGCATAAAACTGATGTTGGGTTTGTTGTGACAGTGTGTTATTAACACTAGATTTTAACCCTTTTTGATTATAATTAGTAAAGTAATTAGATATTTAAAAAGGGTATTTTAAAGATAACTATAAAGGAATGGTTATGGATTTATAGTAACGATGTTTGATGACAATTATTTTTAACTCATTAAAATATACTTGTGCAAATGTGAAATCTTATTTAAAATTTATGAATATTCTTATACTATTTAGGATACGAATATGAATATATTTCTAAGTACTGAAAAGACTAGAAATGAAAAGTGAATTGTAGTATATATGTATATATCTTTTGTAAAAGTATTTTAAACATATATACAAGTACCAACGAAGGAGTTTTTAATTAATAAAAAATATAAGGGATTAAGAGTTACTTAGCACAAAAAGCCGATGAAGTAGGCTTATCTATTGTGAGAGTTAAGAATGATGTTCGAGTAGGGTGTAGAAGTAATAGTGCCCTAACCTATCGGCTCCACTTTTGACCGAAGGATGGTGTGATATGAAAAGATCGGAATGGCGATAAGTATATGAGATTGTTTTTTATTTACAATTGTCTATCTTTTACTTGATAGTCGATTAGTCGACTATTGACATTGAACAAAATAACTTAGGGAATATCTTGAAGAAACCCAAGGGATATGTGGTAAGTTATTTTTCGAAGATGTTATACTATACGTATAAACTCGACTTGCTCTTCTAAGACAAATGATAAGGAAATCCATCCGGATAGGAGATGATCTCTACACTTATGCAGTATCTATTCAGTTCTAAAATACATGGTGTTAAATTAACTAGAAATCCATCAATTAGTTTTGGAGCATCAGGTAAGAGGTGGGAGTTTACTTATATGAGATAACTCGAATTCGTAACTACTTCAAAACCAAATATGCAATCTATGTTCTGGAAGCGGTTGTCTGTCTATCCTTAGGTTACGCCCAAGGAAGAGGTCAACGTTAACATTTCAGACTAATGCTGTAGAGTTGAACTGTCCATCCTAAGATTAAGTCTAAGGGAGATGTTTATGCATTTGTCAGTCGACTTATGCTACGATCCTGGTATGGATTTGTGGACTATTCGAGATGCTAGAATCCATTTGGGGATTCATGTTCCATTCGAGTGACGATGACTCATAAAGAGATGCCGAACGTAGCCTCGACACTGGTAAATGACTAAAACAAGAGTAAGATGCCTAGCCATGAAGGGTTTACCGATCCTAATAGGGTATACCAACTACATATCTAGTGACGCTATCAATTGTGCTAGTGAGAGTTGATGATATTTGGTGTAAATGTCTCCAAGCACGGACCAACTATGGCTTACCTTATGGTTTTTTATCTAAAGATATGCAACGCTGGGGAGGATATCTCTCATCCTTGTGTGGGAGGTCGAATTAAGCTTGATCAGAGAGATCCTCATGAAAATCTACACAATTATGTGAATGCACCTTAGCGGTCTTTGATTTTATACCCTAGTTATTGCTGTAGTGTACACGTACCATGACTGTTTCTTACTTATATTATGCATCCTAGAATTATATATTAAATTAAAATATGTACTTAAATAGATGGTTGGCTCTTTTAAAGGGAAAACCAATCTGATGATTCGGCTGGTCTCAGAAGGTGCTATTATATATCACATATATTTGTTGAGTTTCTCACACTAGACTTGTCTCTGACTCATGGTTTTGTATTTCCCTTATTTCCATATATACTCTTTTAAGTAGTCTGGGAAAGACATATTTTCGTCGATGTTCTTTGAAGCTTCTAGAGACGAGGTGGATGCTTCCATTCACCTACTATAGTATTCTTATTTCCACCGCTCTTTCTTTTATCACTTAGGAGCCGTGCGAGATGAAAGTCTCATGCACGGTTTTGATTGTTATAACTATCCAGGCCGATGATAATACTTATGCTTGTAACTTCGAAATACTATGTATTTTAGAGGGACAATTTGTACTGTCTTTTGATGCTATATGATATCGTTCAATTGTGAGATTCTGATGTTGTGTTCTCTTCCTAGTTCTATTTCCTTTTTTTACCATAACAATTCATCTTTTCGGGGCTTGAATGTTCGACACATGAATATCATGGATGTATTAGTGTCGGTGTTTGGGGATTGAAAATGTGGGTATTACATGGCAAGTCATGCCTTATTACATTACCCCCGGTTCATTGGGGTGGCTTATTTGCAGAAAATAAACCTAAGTGAAATAATTTTGTAACAGATGGCTGTTCCACGTCCGTGGAATTGGGATTCCATTAACAGTTTTCAACTTGAAAGTCCCATCTCTAAGCTTTTGTTCAATCGCGTAAGGACTTCCCAATTTGGACAGATTTCCACCTAACCAAGGATAACCCATTTCAAATTAAGATCCCTTACCTCTTCCTTCAATGCAGCAGATCGCTCTGGACCCAGACCGTGTCTCTTTGGCTTTATGGGAGGATATTTCAATTTCACATTCAATTGGTGACATGCTATCTTCAATGATATCCCACACATATCCAAATGCATCCAAGTAAACACATCCAGGTTTTTTTTGGAGAAAACTGACCAATCCTTTCTCAATCTGCCGTTGAGTTGCGATCCAATCTTAAGGACCTAGGTGGGATCGTCCATATCAATCAAAATGTTGATCCTCAACTCGACTGGTATTGCCTGCAATTCCACTGACCTCCTCTTATGATCCATAGCCTTGCAAAATCTGCTATACTTCCTGGCCAAGGCAGTGGTTGTTACGCGTCAACCTATTTGATGTATAGAGCTTCTCTGCACCTTCCCCTTTCTCCCATGGCTTCACTTCTCTGAGCTAAGCAACATAACATTTTCGACTAGCATTCTTTTCATCGTTGATGGCTCCAACCTCATTTTATGCAGGAAGCTACGTCATCAAACACAATTGGTCTATTGCTACTCTAAAAGAAGAAAGGGTCGATCGGCCCAAAAATGTGTCATATGTCAAGAATTCATCCACAATAACAAATTTCTAAACCCAAACAATCTTGCAGTCTCCCTTACCTAACTCAATGGATATATAAATAATCTCTACGGGCTCCTTCGCCTTTTCGGTAAATCCTTAAGTTCTAGATTTAGGAGGCATAATATCCTATGGACTGATCTTTATCTGGCTAAATGTTCATATTAATAAAGTGCTCACCGAGCTTTTGCAATCCACTAGAACCCATAGCCGGCTTATCGGCTGTTATCACTATGGAATCGAATGTTGATGCCTCGATCCTACAAGACCCTTAATTCTTAAAAACAATATCATCCACCATAAGGTACCGCTGCTTAGCCGGAGTTTTATCCTCGATGGTGAAGCAACTTTCCTGCGATACATGCTTCAAAGAACTCGCATAGTGCTCTATCCCATTCTAGCTTTTCTCTATTGGATGAGGTTCGCTTGTTATCGTGTTAATAAAAATCCTTCCATCTGGTCGCTTAAGCCCTTCTCCGTCAGGTGTAGGCTGGCTCGCTTAGGCTTTTGGTCCTTGGGATCTAACATTCTGTCTTCCATCCCGTGGCACTCTAACATATCACTGCAATTTCCTTTTCCATATCAACTCTTCAATAATATCTCTAAGATGCATGCATTCATTCATATTGTGCCTATAAACGTTGTGGAAGCAACCATACTTCCCATATCATTTTTCAGCCTCAGCAGCCTCTCTCCTAGGCGGCCTTTTATACCTTTCTATGCCTTATATTACAAGGTATATGTTTCAAGCGTATCGTTCAAAGACGTGTAGTCCTCTGATCTCATATTCCTTGAATAGTTTTTGACATTATTCCACCAACCCCTAACTTCTTAATTCTTCTTTCTTTGATCGTTAGAATTCACAACATTCATGACTACATTACTTGTAGCTACATTGCTCTTAATAACCTCTTTCGACTGCCCACCATCAATCTTTTTAATAGCTACACTGCTCTGAATAACCTCCTTTGACTATCCACCACTAACCTTTCTGGCAAGCCTGGCTTGCCTCTTTCAAACCCAAGCACTGGCCTTCCTTTCAGTGGATTCCTCTATAGTAGTTGGTTGTTTCATCCTCGGCCATTTTCCAAAATACATGCTCGGATGTTCCCCCACACCTAAGCCATCAAAACCATATCCTCGTTCGGATTATTTACTTCCATGATCACAATGTTAAACCTGCTTAGGAAATCCTTCAACAACCCTTCAGGTCCTTGAGAAATGTCCGACAAGGACATCACATCCATAGGTCGAGCACTATTGAGCCTGAATTACTTCAAGAACTTCTTAGCTAAATTGTCAAAAGTTGAGATGAACTTTGGTGCGAGATGAATGAATCACATCAATGTAACCCCATCTAAAATTATAGGGAAACACCAACATCAGACCATAACTATCGCTCTGGCATCATCTATGTGCCATTCATACTTAAACAAATGTTGCCTAGGTCAATTGTCTAGTTGTACGATGGCATTGAAGGCATCTTAAACTTCCTGGGATATTCTTCCTGCAAAATGTTCTCTATGAATGCAGTTCTACTAGGCGCAAAACCCCAATCTTCGTTCCTTCTCCAATAATTTTCCTCCATCAACCACTTTATCATATCAGCAATATGCTCCTTACTAGCCTGGTAATCCGAAGGATGGCTATTAGGAGCTGGCTGAGTGTTTGACTTTGCAAATGGTCTCCATTTTCCCGTTAACATATACATTCTCTAGTCTCTGGGAGAACCACTCCTTTGGTTCTTCTTGGACATCAAGCTGGCTCTACAGCAGTTGCTTGAACGCCAGCATCCTAAACTCCATCTTTTGGACCGACTTCATTGTTAGCACCCTGCAAATCATCCTTGGAATCTGACAAATTAACAGCTTTGGGTCTCTACACCAATAGGGTCCCTAAATTCAAATCGGTACGCACCTAATTCTGACCGATACCAATATGAATTTCCACATAAGGACTCGGCTACATCCTCCAAATGTTCCTCCCTACTACTTTAGCAGTCTACTCCTTCATCTTTTGCTTTTCATCCCTTCTGTTCTGACCGAAAGCAGATGAATTATCCTCTCTAAAACTATTAGGTGATGCTTCTCTCCTGTTTCTCTTTAGCCTTTGAGATCTCTATGTTAGTAAGGTAATGCTAACATCCATCTTCTCAAGGAGAGCCTTCTGAGTATCTATCATCTATCATCCTTTGATTCAACTTTGCCATCATCCCGTCAAACTCCACCTTAGTCACCATCTATCGATTAGTAGATGGTATCGACAATGCGACCGTCGGTTACTTAGTCACTTTTTCATGGTAGGAAGCTTCATCTTCTCCGCCAACAACTGTTATAGGTCTTCCAGATTATCTAATTGCCATTAGTTCCAACATGAAATTCCTTTGGGTTTAAGTTGAAAACCTTTTGGATCTAACTCATGGACGCTCTAATCTATAATAGATAGTTAGATCTACACCTGAGAAGCTCTATTCTCAATGAAAACACCAAGAATGTTGGGTCAAAAAGTGGCACAATAGCCTAATCTAAATTATAAAAGATTTATCTAACTAAAATTATCAAGTGAAAATATAAAACACATGAAATTAATAGTGGTTATGGTAATCTGATGCCTACATCCACTTTATTTTTATTATGAAATGTTTTTGTCATAAATACAAGGGATTTATAGCTAAAAACAACCTGGAATGGTAAAAAGTGACCTCCTTAGTGACAAACTCGGATAAATGTAGAAGATGAAGAATATAATAGCCTAACTAAGACTTTGGATTGCGAAATACCAATGCAAACTCCAGATCTGAAAAAGTAGGAGGGAGACTAAGTCCCTTGGTGATAAAATCATATCAGTATCGATATAATCAGATCCATACCGACTTAATTTTTGGTCGTAATCCATGCCTTCTTATATTACTTTGTCTTCTTGCTTCTAGGGCAATCTTACCTTTGAAATCAGGTTATTACCGAGAGGTTTTGTCTAGTACTTTTCTTTATGGCTTTTCGGAGTTGTTTGCTTACTCCTTTAAAAATGGACCCCAAGATGATCACTTTATCCATACCATCTCTTAACGATTGGTCTAGAGTCCCCCTAAATGCCTAAAATCATATCGGTACCGACTTGAAAAGTCATCGGTACCAATCACTCCTTATGTTTATCTTTTGTACTCCAACTCCTTGAAGCCTCTTCCATTATCCTTCCAAGCATGACTCCAAGTCCTTGAACTATTTTGACTTCATCTCGACTTCCAGATCCGTTCGAAAGTTGCTTTGTCTTAAAGCGAGATAACAAACACCATTAGTATTTTGCATATATAAAAGTTGTAAACACGTGTATTGGTATTTGATATCGATAAATGATTTAAATTGGATTTAAACAAGAATAATACTAGTTGGTTTTTGGAAAATAATTAGTGCTAATTAACCATGTATTGTCGGCCATGCTTTAATGAATAGGAGGACTTACTTGAATTAGAAATGAAAAGGCTTATTCTAATTAAAGGATAGATGAGTCAGTGTATCTTTATGAGTGCTTAATTTCCTCCTTTATGGGATTAGCCTTTGTCATTTTTTGTTCTCTTCCCAATTCTGAGATTTAGATCAAAAATATTCAAGGTGGCAAGGGTATAAAATTCTAAAATCAAACAAGACAAAATAAAATATAAAAGGTGGCCACCTCTCTAGTTCTTGAAAATATGGAGATCGATTATTTACGAATATTCACATCTTAAAGGTGTTTTCTTGGCATCATCTAAAAGGTGAACTTCTATTTTGTTTATATATTATTTTCATTATGCTTATATATGTTTCTATTCTTCACCTATTCCATTCAATCATTTGTATATATTTGGACAATGTTTTGGATATATTTTTAATTCCCTTGAACCAGCTTTATCCTCATCATGTTAATATGTTTGAAATCTTCTTATTTACATTCTCTGTTATTTACATGTCGCTAATGATAATTAATTTGGATTTATCCCTATTTTGTTTCGTTGCTTATGTTATGTATTTAATTACATCTGCCTTTCAATGTTACAATTTATACATGCTTATGTTCTCCAAGTCTTTCATGTGGAAACTCTTGTTAGAATAACATTTTGAAATAATTTGTTTAAATAATGTTTAGTTTCATATTGTAAAATTTAAAATTGAACATTCTCTAAATTAATTTTGAAATAATTTTTATTTGTTGTTTACATAAAATTTTAGGCAGATTTGAAATTCATAAGTTGATTTTAAAAAAATTAACAATTTGACTGAAACCTAATGTTAAATTAGCTAATATAATTTTATTGCTTATTACATAAAGATCCAAACTTGAACAAAAATACAGTGTTGTTTATTTGAAACAATTTGGAACATAAGTATAAGTTTTGTATGGTTGTTGATTTGGATATAAATTTTTCATCATTGCACACTTAAAAAAAGGAAAAAAATATTATAAGTGAATTTCTATGAAGAATTTCACATGCCCCCTTTTAACCTTTTTATTAAGGTTTGATTTTAATTTACTAACCTTAATTTTTGAATAAATGTACATATTATTGCATGCCCCTTTGACTTAAATTTAGTAAAATAGATTCTTATATGTAATCATTAATTTTTTTTAAAATCTCATCAAATTAGATATTGTTCTAAGTTTTGATTTGTAAACTATTTAATCTTAGTTTTAATTTATACATGTGTCTGTCTCTGTGTATTTTTGTGTATGTGTGTTCCACATTCGTATATATATATTTTATTAGTCAAAATTTTGGATAACAAATGTATCTTTGAATTCAGTAGTAAATGTCATTTAATATATCAATTAATCGTAGTAAAGAGTGAGAGAGTGATGAAAGATTTCTCTCTCTACATTTATAGCCTCGTCTTACCTTAATTAATTAATTATGTTAAGAGAAAGAAACAAAATGTTTATTGCTTTAAACTTTTACATGTTTATTCACATATATGCATTGCTTATATGTAGCTCTTACTATTCAAACACATGAATGTATTTGATGCATTCATTATATTGCATACAAATTTAAATTGAATTTAAAGTTCCTTTTAACCAAATATAATAAAATATGGCTTTATTTAAAACATTATTAGATTGGATTTAATAATTTTTTAGACTTCATAAGCCCAATAGATCCAAAATATGAATTTTTTCAAAATCTACATATTTTACCCGCTTTTGACTAATCCGGTTTCATCAATGGTATTAGAGCTAAATAGTCTATGGGTCTAAATTAGTCACACTAGGGCTAACCAATCAAGCTTACCAATTTAATAGGGTGGCTAGAAAACTAATGTCTAGGCTAGGGTTTGCGTAATCAAATACCTTGCCCTCCCTGGATGGTGAGCTAGCCCGAAAAGCGAGTGAGCCCAAAGGTTGCCCCTAACAGAAATGACCCAATTTAAATTGGGTCTTGGGCTAATTTCTAAATTATTTAGAAAAATAAAAATAGAATTTTAAATTTAGATTTTAAATTTAATATAAAAAATGCATTATAGAATTTGTAATTTGATTTCAAAATTGTTTTGAAATTAAAATAAGATTTTAAGTTTAAAAGTTAAATTTAATAAAGATTACATTATAAATGTTAAAATAGGATTTTCAAATTAGGCTTTGAAAACAATGTATAGTATAAATGTAATAATATAGTTTTTAAAAGTGCTTTCAAAATATAATAAACATGTTTCAAAAATTTTAGTACATATTAATAAGATTAATAAATTTATTAAATAGTTAATTAATTAAAGTGTATACACGTACAACACACACACACACACACACACACACACACACACATATATATTACATTATCTTGAATTGTTAAAGATGATGTAAGCATACACGTATATACTTTCAAAATTAAGATTTAATTAAACTGTCTAATTAAATAAGTTAATTAAAATTTAATTAACAAATAATAAAACACACACACACACATATATCTACGTGTGTGTTTATAACCATAAATGTTATGATATATATATTCAATTAATTTTTTTAATTGAATAACATATAATTACTTAAAATGTTAATTAATGAAATTGATTAAACAGGATTTAATGATGCAATGTACATAAGACTATTATATAGTTAATTAAACTATAAAAGTTATACAATAACTAAACTTACATAATATGATAGTATAAAATCAAGGAAAAAACTAAATAGGCCTAAGGGATAAATATATGCATATAGTTCGTATACCGTGATTTCTAATGTGTCCGACACTTGAATCACGTGGGTATTTCATAAGAAATACATTATTCGATAAGTATCACCCAATATAGTACATTAAAGATTGTGAATCTTAAATATAAAGTTGTCATCCACCATTTATATATTAATAGATTGCTTGCGTACTCGTTAGTTATTGATATTCCTCTAGCTAGAGATGTTATGTGTAGCACTATTAGTATATTAACCAGAAGGGGTAAGATACATGCATGTATTTATTGATATTCCTCAAGGTACGTGCATCATACTTAGGCCATTGCAAAATGGTGGGTATGGGTGAATAATCTCTTCTGATTTGTTGATATTCCTCAAGGTTGAGATGAGATTAGGAAAAAGACCATAGATTATGAATTGTATTTGATACAACCGATAAAGTGTTATCTATCGCTTGTGAGCCTATGATTTATTGATATATCTCAAGATCAAAATCCCACGTCAAGGATTTCTAACCCCACCAAAAGAAATCAAATGATTTCTATGTTTTTCTTAGGGTTTTGATAAACATAAAAATTTAATTGGAGCCTTATTAGAAAAATGAAATGGTAACGTTTAATCTTTCTAATGTTGTAAATACGTTTGTATATGAAGTTATAATGATCTACATTGATAAGTTTGTGCAATTGATGTAATTGATAAAATGTTTATCAATTAAGATGTACAAATGAACTGGATTAAAGATTGAAAAAGAAATATAAAATATATTTACTAACAAACATTTCCTACATGTCATTGTTTTAATACCCATGTAAGCGTCTTTTTATGACTACCGAGTGCATTCCTAATTGGTCACTTACATATTTATTTGCCTCAGATAGCGTGTGATCCTTTTTGAGTTTCGAACTTTAAAATCAATACTTGAATATGGATATTGATCCATTTATGATCACATGTTAATGTTATATTATTAAGGTCATAATGTACGAAACCCCAATGGGATTAGTTCATTGAAGACAAGCAGTAAACCATAGCGTGAGATCGTATATTCAATATGATTAATTGCAATAATGATCTTGCCGTGTTAAATGTAACACTAGACCGAAAGCTAAAAGATAGCATAAAGCCTCAATCACTGAAATGTCATTTTGGTCAATTTACAATATTTGATATTCTTAAATGTTAGGAACGATCAAATGCTCTTTTATAAAAGGTTTGTTACGATATTATAACAAGGGTTTCATTTTGAATGGTTTTACCATTTAGAAAGGAAGACAACTGTATGAGGGTAGATGTGACTTAAGATGCGGTTGGAAGGAAGAAAGTGAATTGTCACTTCTGCTTCCCAAAGAAACATCAGAAATAAGAATTGTAAAATAATAATTGGTACTTAACATTGGAATGAAAAATATGATTTCTATTCCAAAATGTATATTTTAGAAAATTATTTTACATGAAATTTATTCTTTTGAGTTCAAGATATTCGATCTGAAAACTCTCAACTATAAAATCCTTATAGTAGATGGAGTAAATACCATATATTAAGTGGTTGAATGAACCTCCGTATCTCATACTCTATTATAGTAATGGTAGAAATAGTGGGAGAATGCCATATGGCACTTGTTGGTCACATCAAGTTACAAAAACTATTTTCTTAAATACCAAACATTATTTCTGAAGCAATAACTGTTTTTTCATCGTTGACTAAAAAATAGACAGTTTTATTTCAATATGAATATTCATTATGAAATAAACTGAGAATAGTTGCATTTGTTTTCATAATAAAAGTGTTTCATTGGAAAATACATAAATATCTGAAATTATTTACAATTATTATTATTATAGACTAAGCTACAATTTTGAGAAATGATTGTTTGATTTTATGATTGTGAATCATATGGAACTAGTGAATTATATCTCAGACGGATAAGGACGAAGCACCCATTCAGTGGAGTGATATAAAAGTTGATGAACTCTTCTGATTGATACATTTAGATGTACGCAATCGGAAGTCATGCAATACCAAAATGGTTCCACATACTTTGTTGAATTCACCGATGAATTATCACAAACATGAACATGTGTATTTGATAAACTTGTAACATGTCTATTCTATGTTCATAGAATATAAAATGGAAGTAAATGAAATCACTTGCAATAGAAATGATTCAATTTGATCGAATAACTGAGTATATTGGAAAGAGTTTCAGATGTACCTAAAAAATGATGAATACTGATTCAATATCAAAAGTCATTCTTTCTAATAACACATAATGACGTATCAATATGTGTAATCGACCTTTGTTGGACAAAGTATGATTAACGATGAGTGAAGTTGAGATAATTTCTTTCTGTAAGGTTGTGTACTTAAGAGTAGCACACAAAGTTAAAATTAATCTCATCTAAATAATAGTTTACAAAACCATACAAGATAAGGGTTTAATATAAAATCTCACATATCATAGGCCAACGAGTTATTAGGTTGTGTAAGTCGAAAGACTACATATAATAATTTTAAGTCTGGCTTCTTGTATGAAACACTCCAAAAGAGTTTGGGAATGATCATAATTGAATGACCAAGGTATGTTTTGAACATAATTATCGTAAACCAAAACCAAGTCAGTTTTAAGTAATACAATTCATAAAATGTTTATGAATAGCTATTTCACTACACTAAGAAATAATTATTGTTTCAACATATACCAACTTCGTAGCGAAGGAATTTCTGTTAGAAATTATTAGTATCAAAATGGATTAGATACAATTTAAAGATAAAATTGATCATGAGGGATGAAATGAAATCAACCAAACCTTAATAAACATAATAGATTGTACAGTAAAAAGATATTATGAGTTTCTTATCAGTGTTGAGAATAAATATTCCTCAATTGTCAATAAAACCATTATGTGTATTGACTCTGCGATGTGATATGATGCGCCAACCAGAAATAATTCCAAGCATATTATCAAAATATGATTTTGATGGTTTTATGTGAAGGAATATGATCCATTGGCTGCAAATGTGTCTTCAAGAGAAAGGTTAATGTAGTTGGAATATTATGAGCCACATTGATAAGAATAACACCATAATTATATCAATTGTTGAAATTAGCTTAACATATTCATCATTTGATGTGCTCAAATAAATTGGGATCTTTGGTGCATATGTGTTAAAATAGAAAATTTTAAACAATGATTTAGAAAAGACTATTTGCACACAACAACCAAAATGACTCGAAGTCAGTGGAAGCGGTATTCAGTTTGTGGGCTTTAGGGTATGATCCAAGGACGGATATGAAAGTATTATCTAACAAGCGTCTGAATTGAACATGTATTTTGATAGAAATATCAAATAGTTTGATTTTCAGCCAAAATTTATAAAATATAAGTAAACAACATACTACGAATTGTTAACGATGTATTTATGTTGAAATCAGTTGTATTTTGATAGAGATATTAAATAATTTGATTTTCAGTCGGCATTTTTAAAATATAAGTAAACAACATACCGTTGATTGTTAATGATGTACTGATGTTAAAATCAGTTCTAGTTTTGTAGTTTGTTACTCGATATTTTATTTGTAAACTATATCTTTCATAACAAGTATAGATGATGTTGGGAATGTTCCAGATGATATGCAAAGACACCTTGTTAAAATGTTTTATATAGAATATGGAAGATAGATTCCTTATGTATTGGAAACAGGAATCATCATACATGTAGTATTGTCTACAATACCCTAAATTGCTTTAGTATTTGATTCATGAAGCATATGTAATATCTAAATTAAAATCACTAAATGGTAGTTTAGAGTGTTCTCAATTATTTAATAAATACTAGAGAATAGTTTATGGAAACAATAAACTTTCTAAAAAGGAGTGTTCAGACTCAAATTGCATAAGTGATATTTAGTACAATTTATCAATATCAAATTCATGCTTAAACCTTAGTTAAGAAGATTTAAGTTGGAAATGTTGTGGCTAATTAAACAAAGTCGCTAAATACATCGCATTGAATAGCACCGCAGCAAAAGCAATGCAAAAATTTAAATGCACAAATTTATAACTGAGCCGAGGATGGTTGCAAAAATCGAGAATCCCATCACATTATCATATGATAACAATGTTGTGATACAATTCATGAAAGAACCTAGAGCTCACAGGAAGTCAAGGGACATACTTCGAATAATTCCAAGTGAGAAAGGCAGTTTATCAGTGTTAAAGAGAGTTGATTAACAGAGTAGACAATTAAAGAAAAATAGCATACCCGCTCACTTGTTAGGGGCTGACTCGATTAGTTTTGAGAAAAATAATCGAAGAAGTTGGAATAAGATTCCATTATTGACATCGAGTGCAAGTGGAAGATTGAGAGTTAGAGGTATTCCATATGGGTAATTATGTAATTTGTTACATAAATCTAACTTGTTAATAAATCTTGTTCAAAATAAAAGACGTTTTCTTTCTTTGTATACTTGTTATGGTTTGTTATAAATAATTTATTTTTCAGTATGTTCTGTGATAATAGTTATAATGCGTTTTAACCAAGAGTGATATATCACAACATAATAAACATACTGCTTTAAACATTCATAGTCAAGATGTATCAAGATAGGTTATCAATACATCCGTTGAGACTAAAGTACTTTAACGCTCTCCAAACAGCGTATTACTCATAATTTTTAGGGTAACCCAGGAGTTATGTATTGATACTTATTGGCAAACTATGGAATGGCACACACGATAGTTTCGACTGTTCAATATACTAAGGTAAAACATAGAACATTAATGTGACAATGTTACCAAATATAGCCGGTCGAGCTCCAAAGACTTCCAGGGTTAAGGTAGAAAAACAGACATCACTTACACTACTGATGATAAGAAAGGGACCAGGTTCCCCCAGCACGACCCATGGTTATTTTAGTCAATCCGATGAATACAAAGGCGCAACAACTCTTCAACGATAGGGCCTACTTGGTCAATGTAATGTTCAAATCTGTACTGGACAACATAAAACTTCTTGCCTCCAACCTCCCTCTTTGCGAACTGCCCATTGATGGATTTGAGGAAGTTAGCAAAGCACCCCTAGGGACAACTTCACATGTAGTTACCTCCGGCCAAGAACCCCTTGCAAACGAGATTTAGGTAAACATTGTTGTAGTGGATTGCGCATCCACTTATTATATCTTAATTGGTAGGCCATTATTTGGATGCAATCATAGCTTATCAGTGGCTCACGATGAAGTTTCTTGTCAAAGGATGGATAGGATGCATCCACTACAAATGGCAGGCTGCCAAATACCGCTATAACATATCACTATAGTAATTAAAAAAGTGTGATGCCTACCGGTGACCAGATTATCAAATTGTGAAATTTCTTTTCGATAGCACAGATCAAAGGGCATGGAAGGAGCGATCTCTCGTACATGCTAATTTGCTTTAACATGCATAGGTTACAATACCTTATCACATCTAAAACAATACATATCTCATCTCGACAAAAAGCAACATATACAAGTTGAGGATCGAATAATACAGTATTGGAGACACAATAAAAGAATAAACCCAAATTAATCAGAACCATAGTCAAATAATAAATAACAAATGAATATTATATCATATCTGAAAATCTAATTCAATATCTCATATATATATAGGGCTTAATAGAGTTAAGGGTATGCTCTAGGGACAGTTTCACAATTCGTTACATAAATCAAACTTGATAACTAATCTTGCTCAAAATAAAAGGTGTTTTCTATCTATTATATACTTGTTACAATGCATTAGAAATAATTGATTATTCAATTTAAGTATATTTAATAGGACATCCATGAATGGTATGTTTTGTGATAGTAGTTACAGTGTATTTTAACCATGAGTAATTTATCACAATATAATAAACATACCATTTTAAATATTCTTAGTCAAATATATCGAGACTGGATACTGATACATCCATTAAGACTAGAGTAAGTAACACTCTCCAAATGTTGGCAATGTATTACTCATGACTAGTGGATGCACCAAGGGGTTACATATTAATAGTTGTTGGATAACTATGGAGTGTCTCACTCGGTGGTTATTTGTTAGTTGATATATGTACGGTCAAACAGAGAATATCGATGTGACGATATTACACAATTTCCTTGACTTAAGAATATAGTCGAGCTTCAACGTGGAAACTCCACTTTGATTATAGTTAAATAATGGCACGACATCCATCAAACAACTATAGTTGGGTCGAGTAGAAGCATTGAAAGTGAAACACTATTCAAAAAAGAATTCGTCTCCTCAATTATCAAAGGTTAGTATCATAGGGTCAATAGAAGTCAACTAAAAGTCAAAGTCTCTAGCAAGAGCATTTCGTTTATGAAGAAATATTATTATTGAACCAATGAATATGCGTTTGAGCCTATATGAACAATGGAGTTTTGACCAAAACCAAATTTCATAAGTCCTAATATGATATAGTTTTGATGAAAAGAATAAGTGCAAATAACTATCACCGCCGAGTAATGCTTAAATAAGTAAAATTGAATTTACCAATAAAGATGTATAAGCGATAAATTCAGCCAAATTGTTACACCGCTAGTAAGGTGATGTGTGAATGTTAATGTTTGAATTATTCAACATTAATTGCTAATTGCAATTACATTTTTGAGTCAAATACCCGAAATGATGAATATTCCAAATGAACCACACGATTCAATAATTTTTATTCATTAAAAATTAATTAAACTAATTAGTATTTATGAAATATTAATTATTAAATCGAATGGTTTGGATACCATTAGTATTTTGCATACATACAAGTTATAAATGTGTGTATTGCTTGCGATATCGATAAAAGATTTAATTTGGATTTTAACAGGAATAATACCAATTGATTTTTGATTTTTAAGGCCCAAACAAGCCATGTATGGCTAGCCATGCTTTATGAAAGAGGAGTTACTTGAATTAAAATGAAAAGGCTAATTTTAATTAAAGGATAAATGAGTCGGTGTATCTTTATGAGGGCTTTATTTCCTCCTTTATTAAATTAGGCTCTATCGTTTTTTGTTCTCTCCACAATTTTTGAGATCTAGGCCGAAAACATTCATGGTGGCGAGGGTACAAAATTATAAAATCAAAGAAGACAAATAAAATATAAAGGGTGGTTATCTCATGGTTATCTCTCTAGTTCTTGCAAATTTGTAGATCGATCTATTTGATCTAGGAATCTCCATATCTTGAAGGTTTTTCTCTTGGCTTTATTTAAAAGGTGAAATCCTATTTTGTTTATAAGTTATTTTACGATGATTATATATTTATATTGTTCACCTATTTCATTCATTCATTCGTTTGTATTTGGATAATGTTTTGGATATTTTGTTTATTCCCTTGAACCAGCTTTATCCTCATCGTGTTAATATGATTAAAATCTTCATGTTTACATTCTCTCTTATTCACATGTCACCAATGGTAATCGTTTAGATATATCCCTTTTTGTTTGGCAGTTTATGTTATGCATTTAATTAGAACTGCCTTTCAATGTCATAATTTATACATATGTTATCCAATTCTTTCATGTAGGAACTTTTATCTGAATAACATTTTGAAATAATTTGTTTACGTAATGTTTAGTTTCATACTATAAATTTAAAATTGAAGATTCTCTCTCAATTCATTTTGAGATAACTTTTTATTTTTTACATAAAATTTTGTGCACATTTGAAAATCATAGGTTGATTTATAAAAATGGTTAACAATTTGATTGGAACCTAATGTTAAATTATCTACCATAATTTTGTTGCTTGTCACATAAAAATCCAAATTTGAACAAAATACTCATATAATTTATTTGAAATAATTTGAATATAAATCTTTTCATCATTGTACACTTATAAAAAATGGAAAAATTTATTAAAAATGAACTTTTACGCAAAAAGGTCATATGCCCATTTCAACCTTCTGTGTTAAGGTTGGATTTTATTTTACCAGCCATAATTTTTTAATAAATATACACGTAATTGCATATCCCTTTGACTTAAAGTTATTAATGTAGATTCTTATATGCAATCGTTAATTTAGTTTCAAAATATCATCAAATTCGATATCATTTTACGTTTTCATTTCATTGTGTGTAAACTGATTAATCTTAATTTTAATATATGTCTATATATATGTATGTAACTATAAGACCCCACATACATAGATATATATCTATTATTAGTCAAAATTTAGGACAACAAAGGTATATGTGGGTTTAGTAATAAATGTAATTTAATATTTCAATTAATCTAACTAAAGAGAGAGAGAGAGATGAAAGGTTTGTCTCTCTGGATTTACAACATTAATCTTCCCTTAGTTAATTATTTATGTTAAGAGAAAGAAACAAAAGGTTTATTTTTCTAAACTTTTACATGCTTATTTACACACACATACACGTGTGTGTGTGTGTATGTGTAAATATATGTATTACTTATATGTTTCCATTACCATTCAAACACACGAATGTATCTGATACATTCATTATATTAATAAAAATTTAAATTAAATTTAAAATTCCTTTTAACTGAACTGAATAAAATATAATTATATTTAAAACATTATTATATTTGATTTAATAATCATTTAGACTTCATAGGCTCAATTGATCCAAAATAGATAAAAAAATAAATTCGAAATCTACCTATTTCACCCGCTTCTGATTGGCCCAGTTCCATTGAGGATAAACTCATAAGTATATCAATTCATTGCATATAACTAACTCTCATATACATAAACATGTCATCACATCCCATGACTTAGACAAATAAAAGCCAACTAAATATACACCACCGCTATCAACTCCATCTCCCTTTGTAGCCTATAAAATCCATACAAGTATAACATCAAACCTGAATAACAACCTCATTCCGACCCGAGGCTATTAAGCACATAACAAAACCCGAGTCGGGTTAGAAATCTAGTTGTGAGTATAATAATATCTTAAATAATAAATGTGTAGTGTCGAGTAAAAATGTAACATTTTCAAAAATATAGATGTCACTCACATCGTACTAAATCTCACCTGCAATTCGTTTTCACTAATTAGTGAAACACACATGTCATGGCTTTATTCATCATGGCTCATAGCTGCAACTCTAGTCAAAAGGGATATTATATCCTGTTCCTATCATAAGTTGCATTCGTTGTATTGATCTGGTTTATTGTTTATCATAATATAACCTTTTTCATCTGTATATTTAAACAATTCCTCTAATTCAACATTTAAATCAAAATGTTATTTATAGGAGTTCGGTAATTAACTTGATAAGCGTTTTTCATACTTATCATTTAATAGTGAGTCTTGATTTAATAATCATTTAGACTTCATAGGCTCAATAGATCCAAAATAGATAAAAAAATAAATTCGAAATCTACCTATTTCACCCGCTTCTGATTGGCCCGATTCCATTGGGGATAAACTCATAAGTATATCAATTCATGCATATAACTAACTCTCATATACATAAACATGTCATCACATCCCATGACTTAGACAAATAAAAGCCAACTAAATATCCGCCACCGCTATCAACTCCATCTCCCTTTATAGCCTATAAAATCCATACAAGTATAACATCAAACCTGAATAACAACCTCATTCCGACCCAAGGCTGTTAAGTACATAACAAAACTCGAGTCGGGTTAGAAATCTAGTTGTGAGTATATTAATATCTTAAATAATAAATGTGTAGTGTCAATTAAAAATGTAACATTTTCAAAGACATAGATGTCACTCACATCGTACTAAATCTCACCTGCAATTCATTTTCACTAATTAGCGAAACACACATTTCATGGCTTTATTCATCATGGCTCATAGCTGCAACTCTAGTCAACAGGGATATTATACCCCGTTCCTATCATAAGTTGCATTCGTTGTATTGATCTGGTTTATTGTTTACCATAATATAACCTTTTTCATCTGTATGTTTAAACAATCCCTCTAATTCAACATTTAAATCAAAATGTTATTTATACGAGTTCGGTAATTAACTTGATAAGCGTTTTTCATACTTATCATTTAATAGTGAGTCCTTTTTCATACTCACTTGTCTTGAGTGAGTCCTTTTCATACTCATTAATCCTAAGGGAGTCCTCTTTCATAATCACCCATCATGTGAATCCCTCTGACTGAATTCATCTTTTACTAGACTATCTGCCTTAAGTAATATCCCATTATATTTCACCCATATACTTTTAATTAGTTGTGATTGCGCTTCACATAATCCCTTAGTTGCACTTGCTTCTTTGGCATCTGAAGGCGTCTTAACTAGGGTGTACACCATATTGAATCTCCATCTTGTGGTGCTATTTCTCTCCGTTTGCACTATGCCTTCGAAAATCTTAAATTTCATGTCCATGCGATAGATTGTTTGGACATAATGACAATGAACATAATTCAATCTTAAATTTCATATCTTACTCAAAGAATCACATAATTTTCAATCCTTGTATACTTCAGTCAGTCCTTATTATCTATACAAGTATTAGCCATGATTATATTTATACTTAGCAAGCCAATTTTTATTCTCAAAGTCATTTAAACAATCGATTCGTCATCAATTTTAATAAAAGTGCACGACATCTTGTTGTGCTCATGCACACTTGTTATTTCAAAGTAACAAAAAGGCTTCTCTTTTAAAATCCTTTGCAAAGCATATTCAACTAGCTTTGAGTTTCCAAATTTAATTCCACTTAATTTATTCAAGCTTTACAAAAAAATTATACTTTGCAAATATTTTCCAAATCATACTCATATTCAATTAAATAATCAAGTATTATCATTATGAATCATTGTATATTTGCTTAGCATTCAATATACCCAAACATTTCATGGTTTAGCTTTTATCCCTTAACAAATATATATACACAAAAGAATAGAAGTTCATTTATGAAACCTTGTAAAAATTCCTTCATATTATTATATAAAACGAGTTAAAACTCATTTATAAAAATCATATTCATATAACGTCCAAGTTCATAGTCCCTTCGTCAAATTTATTTCAAACTATCTTTTAATCTCGTTTATACTCAAAACAATTTGCATCTTCTTTTACTTATCACTTCAAATACCAATGAAATTATTTTTATTTTTATTTTCAAATCATTTCAGGAAGTGAACGTTAGAAACGATGATTGGGGGTATGGAAAAATATTCTTCGAACCGCAATCTAACTTTAAAATGCATGGATAGGAAGATCATAGATGGTAAACAACGTAATTCTGGTTTGATCCTTAGGTCAAAGAAGGAAGACTAATCAATAGGTTTAGGTAGAAGCAATGAAGAGAGTAAGGAGAGAAGTTACTTTAGTCAAAAGTATAATTGAAGATGGGGAATGAAGAATAGAAAGAAAAAATTATTTAGCACACATCAAAAATGACATCATGGAGATGAAAATATATAAAGATATAAAAGAATACTTTCGGGCTTGGGCATGTAGTAAAATTGGAAATGAAGTTTTAAACGCGTTTGGAAGATGATTAGATCATCACATAACAATTTTCCATGGGTTACGTTCATAAGGCATAAAATTCATGTCCTAGAAATGGCAATGTGCATGTACAAAACAATCAACAACTTCTTTCCAACCAAATTTAAGCTTAAACAATGGGGAATTGATATAAATTCAAGGTGTGTTTTCTATAATCAGTATGAAGAGAACATATCATTTTGAATGTAACCACATTGCTTATGTATGGAAATAGTGCAAAAACAAAATGAAATGGCCGGTAAATCAAATGGAACGATTAACCATACATAGAAAGTTGAAAACACAACTATGAAATTTAGAGAAAACTCTAAAAGCGAGGATATGGCAAAAATTGTGCTTTCAACTTGTGTATGGATCCGTTGGAGAGAAAGGAACATCATAGTGTTTAATAATCAAGCACAGGCAAAAAACATCATTTGTAAGCATATTACAGATTTAGGGAAAATAAGAGCAGAAAAAATAAGCTTCGTAACTTTTTAATCATAGTAGATGTTGAAAAGCTCACCAACCAAACCATGCCTTGGATGATTTGAAATGCTGGCTATCGAAATTGCATATGTGAACCGATAGTGGCTTCCATCTCTCTTTGGTACTGCTTATCTTCTTCGTTCTTGTTTTATTTGCATTTTTATTTTTACATAAATTACACAATAGAAATAATACTATGAAAAATTTGAAGTAGTTTTTCTTTCAGATCTGAGCTAAAAGAGGAACTGTCATGCAATTTGCATCATCATCTATCAATTTTGGAAACTGGATTAGCACATAATCAGAATACAACAACCGAAACAATGACAAAGGCGGGAGTGGAGAATACTCGGCTTCAAATGAGAAAAAGTCAAGATCTTTGCCACATTTTAACATTAGAAGCACACAAAACCACAAATACATCAAATCGAAAGAAAATATTTACCTCTGGATGGATAACTAATATTTGTAGTAGAGGAGTGAATAAATGTAGCTAGGAAAGATTATTTTTCATTTCTAGATCTAAACTGCACCGCCATTGAAGTAGGAATAAGGAATGACAGAGCTTTTTTCCGAAAGAAGGAATAAATGAATTGTAAAGAGTATTCGAGAATAAGTGCAGTTCCTTTTTGTAAGAACGCACGCTAGTACGCCTGAATTTTTGCTAAACCGAAAATTCTAGTCTACCAAGATATGAATCGTTGATTTGGTATTCTTCAAATAAACATATAAATGCATATCAAAGCAACATCGATATAATGCACAACAGAATAGTAAGGTATAATAAATCATATAATTACTCATCAAGATAGACCTTCCAATGTCTAGTGTCCATGTCTGTGCTGAGCATGCTTAAGGAAACCTGCCCTTCTACCGTTCTCGCCTTTCACCAGTATATGTACCCCTAAACCTATCATATGGGTTGAAATAAGGAAGGGGTCAAAATAACATTTTGATGACTTGGTGAATTATATATTTTACACATAACACTAGTTTATCCGATTGTCTTCTGTTATATGTTATGTCATTTAATATTACTTAGTCGTCCCGACTCCATGTACGCGTACGATACTCCCCATTTATCGGATGTAGACCATAATTACATACATACTGTAATGACCCGTATTTTTGGCTATTTTAAATTATTAAATTTAATGTAATTATTGGATAAGTTGGGTAGAAATAAAATTTAATGATTTATTTATATTATGTTATTGAATAATTAAATTGTTTAAATATTTAATTTTGGAAATTATTTGAATAATTTGGTTCTGGATCTAAGATGATAGAAATATATATCGGAAATTGGTTTAAATTTTATTCAACATATGAACAAGATGGTTAACATTTAAAATTGGATTTAAATGTGAATAATTGAAAATTGAAAATTTTATATTTTAATTAACAAGTTAACATAGTCATTTTGGCCACTGTCTCGGATTTCGACGAAACTAGTTTCATCGGATCCGTAATAGTGAGTTATTGTATGGTTCAAGTTTCGTAGCGATCAGACTTGTCGTTTGGTCGTGCGAGTTTGAAACGCGTACAAATTTATTTCGAAAATTTATTAAATTAACTGATTCTGAAAAGCTATCTTCTGCATACGATCGAATAGGGGTGGACACGGTCGGTTAACCGAACCTATCGGTTAATTTGAACAGTTTACCTATAAAAAGCAACGGTTCGGTTAACCATTCCATCGGTTAAAAATGGTTGCACGAACCGACCGAACCGGTTAAATTTAACCGTGGTTAACCGGTTAAATTTAACAGTTCGGTTAACGGTTAACCGTTGCAAGTTAACCGTTTAAGACAAACGGTTAACCGTTGCCCAGCAATACAATATCTTGACTGATGGCATACAATATCAATATATATCAGGGATGGTATATGGCAACATTGCTCATTAGCATGACTGATGGCATACAATATCAGTATATGTCAGGTCACATACGAAATAATCCAATTAGCACAGCAAAGATCATCACATAATTCAGTGATTCACAATCTAATGACACACATTACAGTCCACAACAATACACTGAATACAGTCCTCGGTTCTTCAATTCATAGTTAATTCAATTGTACAATACTACAAGCCAACAGTACTACATAGTCTAAAATACTACAAAATGCAATGAAAATAGTAAATACAATACAGATACTTTAAAGATTGAACCTAAGACAGCGAGCTTCAGCCTTCAACTCTATATTTCCATCCATTTTAACAATAGCACAAACACCTGATTAGGTATAGATTATAACATGTAAGCTCAAATACATTTTTGAAACATCCATCCAAATTAGACAAGGATTATATCAAAAGATAAATAGAACACAATAGCCTAATGCTAGTGAACACATTTTTGTCTATCATAATCGGATCAATATCTACTCTGGATTTCTCCTGCAAAATGCAGACTCATTTATACGTGGCTTTAATCTTAGACACAGTAAATAAAATAAATTATATAATTACAACTCAGGTTGAATATAAGTCGTGTACTTCGGTTTTCCTATGGAAAATGGGCCATGGTTTCTTCACATGTATTGTATAAACAATAAACATCTCATCAGCTAATCAGTGCAGTAACGAGAGTAAGTTGGAATAAAAAGCACGTAGAGGAAGAGTAAACTAAACATTTTTGAAACATTGTACATATATGAGGTGTTTCTACTTGAACTGTGTAACTGGTATACAATATGAGGTGTTTCTACTTGAACTGTGTAACTAAAAATAAACTACTGATACATTTACTGATACATTTACACTGACTAAACTGGTATACACTAAAATGTAACTGGTATACACTAAAACATAACTGGTATACACTATACACTAAAATTTAAACTACTGATACATTAGAGCATTGCATTAGAACTGACTGAATCGTATTAGAGCAATGTATTAGAGCATTGCATTAGAACTATATTAGATCAATGTTAACTAAAATGTGTAACTATGTTGAAGACATGGATTTGAAGTTTGAACTGTGTATGACTGTGTACACAGTACACAGTAACACGGTTCATATGCTAATATCTAATACATAGTTTAAAACTATAAATTAAAACCGATAAATTAAAAGTCAAAACTATGGATGCACAGACTATTTAATTTCTCTTTCTTATACCTGATATAATAATAATTCATCAATTCTGAATTATAGGACATCGTTGATATAACATCCACTTATCACCTGAAATCAAACAGTCAAACAATCCAATTAGTGAATAAATAAAAATCGAACATCATTGAATGTTACAATATCAAATACACCATTACAATATCCATGGAACTATTAACTGTCATTATAAAGTTATATGATTGTATATGAAGAAAGTATATGATTGTTTGGAAAGTATATTATTGTTTTGAAAGTGTAAACACTAAACTATATGAACATTTCTACCAAATGAAACTAACCGCTGTGAAGGTGAATACAACGATGACGAACATGGACCATCCATGGTGAACATAAAATTTGATGGCGACTCACGTTCACAACCATGTACAAAATCTACATGGCAAACAAGTTAATTAGAGCATTGTATTTCAAATCCAACAAATGAAGAACTATATTATTTTACAAATGCAAATATCACCTAATAGGAGTTCATCATAATAAGAAACATCATCGATAGGAACCTCAATGCGATGATCGACAAAAATTGGTTTGGACCTTAACCAATTCTGAGTACAAACCAATGCCTCAACCATCCGTGGACTCAAAGTACTACGAAAAGGATCTATAATTCTTCCTCCGGTGCTAAAAGCGGATTCGGAAGCAATCGTGGATACCGGAATAGCAAGAAGATCACGAGCGACTAAAGATAAAACACGATATTTGGAACTATTTACCTTCCACCATAGTAAAACATCAAAATTATTTGGTGTACCCTCAATCGGTGCATTTAAATACTTTTCTAGTTCGTTTCCTTCGTTATCGTGTTGTTGAGCTTGTCTTAGAAAAGTGTTCATTCTTCTAGAAAGAACATCACTAACATCCTCAACACGTTCACTAGCAACGGGCGTACTAGGTTGTGGCTCCTCACACGTTTGTGTTCCAAATGTAGAATTGTTAACATAAAAATCAAACATACTTAGCAAAATATTCTTCACACTTTTTAATATGTTTTCCGCAATATTTTTTCATACATGTCTTCAACACATAACTTAAAAAATTGGAATTTATACCTTGGGTCAAGCACACACGTAACAATAAAATTTTTGTTCATATGACTTTCGCTTCCCCAATATTTATCAAACTTCATTTTCATACTAGATGCCATTTTAGCAAGATAAGGATTCGTTTTATTAACCAATACTTTAAGTTCTTCTTGAATTCCACTAAGCTCGGCAAAACAAACATTTGCGATAATGGACAAAGTTTTGCTAAATTTTAAAGTAACATCATAAAAATACTTTAAGAATTTAACAAATAATTCAGCATTTTTCCATTCCATAGTTGTCGGAGAATGAATTTCATCATCAAAGTAAGCAACAAAAATACCATCGTTTTCTATCATATCATCAAAAACTTTTTTGTACTTTAAAGCCGCTTCCAACATCAAATGCGTTGAATTCCATCTAGTCGGTACATCTAAAATAAGCATTGATTTATTCTCAATTCCCAAACTTAAGCATAACTCTCTAAATTTACTCAATCGTGATGGAGATGATCTCACAAATCTGACTGCAGTACGAATTCCAGCTATAGTACTACTAATTTCTTTTAGCCCGTCATTAACGATTAAATTGGTTATATGAGCACAACAACGAATATGCATGAAATCACCATTAAAACACAACCACCATTATAATCATTTAATTTGCTTTTCACATAATTAATTGCCACTTCATTTGCACTAGCATTATCGACTGTGATAGACACTATTCTTTTGAGTTCCCATTTTTTGATACAGTGGACAATAACTTTTCTAATATTTTCTCCTTTATGACTAGTAATCACACAAAAATTTATAATCCTTTTATGTAGCTTCCAATCTCAGTCAATAAAGTGTGTAGTTAAAACCATATAATTCACATTCTGAATAGATGTCCATGTATCAGTAGTTAGACAAACACCATGAAAAGATTTTGAGAACAATTTTTTAAGAGATTCTAATGAATCCCAATATAACTGAAGCACATCCCTACAAATTGTTCTACGTGAAGAAACTTCAAAACTAGGACACAATTCCCGACAAAATTGAACAAAATCTTCACCCTCCACAAAACTAAAAGGGAGTTCATCAATAACTAAGCATTCGAGCTAATGATTTTCTACATTGCTATTTATTAAATGACCATGCGATAAGATTGCAACTACCTTCACTATCGTTATGTGTTCCAAAAGCTAAAGTTTTTTGTCTCTTATCACTATCACGTGGAATGGACTTACATGAATGTTTTATATGGTAATTTAAATGTGTAGTGCCATTTGATTTAGAATCACATGCAAATTGTTGACCACAATAGTTGCATATACATTTCTGAAAATTGAAACTACCATCTTTAGTAATATGTTCCCATACCGGAGAAGGCTTTCTAGAAGAAGGCTTGCGCACCGGGTGTAGAGGAGGTTTCTAACATTGATGCCATCTTCGCCAGTTTCCTCATCATCCGCTTCTCCCACAAACTCATTGTCATCTATTGTTTCTCTAGAACTACCTATTTGTACCTGTTATAGTGCATGAAAAACAAAAATACATTTTAGATTAGAAATATATGGTTCATATCTACGTGTATCAGTTGCAATTGCAATCGCTGTAAAATTATTGAATAACTGACAGCCTTTAATTAACTACAAATGTAAACAACATTATACCGTTTATTAAATTCAGGTTAATTATCTATGTGTATCAGTTGCAATTGCAATCAACCAATCACTGTAAAATTATTGAATAACTGACAGCCTTTAATTAACCAATAATGTAAACAACATTATACAATTTTAAAATTTAAACAACAGTTAAACAGTTTATTAAATTCAGGTTAATTCAAGCATATACATTATACAGTCAAGTTAAAATGATTATACAGTCAAGTTAAAATGAGTCACATACTATAACAAGAAGAATAAAACAAACATTATATCGACATGGAACATGAATACAAACAGGGGCAGAGCATTCCTATTACAGTGCATATATTAAGCTTTGGAACATCTCTACTATTACCGATTAATATATATTTTACATATAACTGATTAAAGATTTACTAACAGTCAAGTTAAAATGATAGCATAGTTAAACAGTTTAATAGTTAGTTTATCATCTAAATTATTCATTTCAGCAGCTACAAATGTAAATATATAAGTTTATAACAGTTACAAAGTTTTTTACAGTTACACATTTTAATCTAAATTATTCATTTTAGCAATTACACATTTTTTATAGTTACACATTTTAATCTAAATTATTCATTTCAGCAATTATTCATTTTAATCTAAACTATTCAAGTAATTACACATTTTTTAAAGTTACACATTTTAATCTAAATTATCATCTAAATTATTTATAACATCGACATGGAACATGAATACAAACAGGGGCAGAGCATTTCTATTTTATAGTGCATATATTTAGCATTGGAACATCTCTACTATTATTGATTGATATATAGTTTACATATAATTGATTAAAGATTTACTAACAATCAAGTTAAAATGATAGCACAGTTAAACAGTTTAATAGTTAGTTTATCATTTAAATTATTCATTTCAGCAGCTACAAATGTAAATATATAAGTTTATAACAGTTACAAAGTTTTTTACACTTACACATTTTAATCTAAAATTTTCATTTCAGCAATTACACATTTTTTACAGTTACACATTTTAATCTAAATTATTCATTTCAGCAATTATTCATTTTAATCTAAACTATTCAAGCAATTACACATTTTTTACAGTTACACATTTTAATCTAAATTATCATCTAAATTATTTATAACAGTATAAATTTGTCATCTAAATTATTCATTTCATCTAAATTATTCATTTCAGCAGCTAATTATTATAGTTACACAGTTTAATCCAGCAGCAAGCTAATTAATCCAGCAGCTATCAAATGATTAATACAGCTTATACAAACTAATTATACAGTTTATTCAGTTTATTGAGTATAACGAATTATATAGTCCATACAACCTAAATAAAACATATAAAAACTAAAAAATTAACATAATCAAATGATTAATACAAGCTTATGTTTTTTCTTTTCCTTCTACTATTCACCATATCTGGATTTGTAAATCAGTAGATCGATTCGATCTGAATTTGTGTTGATCGGCGATTCGCTACGTAATTGATGGGTGGAGAGGCTTTTTGTGATCTGGGTTTTTCAAGAACGATCAGGGATTGAAGACGATAAGTTTTTGCTGAATCGCTGAAGCTCCGTAGCCCTTGGTTTGTAGAACAGTAGAATGAATTGTGAAAGCGGCGGCCACTCACTAGTCACTAGGGTTTCTAATTTTCTATTATTTACGCGATATTAATGATGGGCCGGGTGCGGGTGCTTGATTTCGTAGTTCGTAGGTCACTATTCGAAAATATTTTTAGTTAACGGTTAACCGTTAACTAACATTTGGTTAACCGTTAACCGAACCAAATTTTATCGGTTAACGTCGGTCGGTTAACTGAATGTTCCGTTGACCGAATTTATCGGTTAACGCGGTTCGATTCTGGTCGGTTGGATCGGTTAAGTCGGTTAGGTCGGTTAAATGACCACCCCTACGATTGAATTAGGCCTCGGGACTAATCTCATTGTATTCGGAATGGGGGTATAATATTATGAATGACCAGCGGCACGTTTTTTTTGAGTTCGGATTTGGCGGGCCTATCAGACAGGATATTTTCTTATTAAATAATGTGTATCATTTCACTCCTAATTTTTTGCTACCCACGTCCTATCTTTTGGCCAAACCCGTACTTGTTCCTTCCCCTTTCTTTTCTAATCCCAGCCGGTATTTATAAGAAAAGAAATGAACGAACGGAAAAAAACAAGGTCGGCTGCTACAATCCACAAGTCAATTGAAAACCTTAATTTGAAATCTCGATCTTAAATCCCTTTCTCATGTAATCAAATGTTTATTCAAATCAAAACGAAAAGTAATGACCGCAGCAGAAAAAAAGGAGAAGAGAAAAAAGGCGATCCGTGATTTTGATATTCCGGGCGAACCCATATGGAGGCGACGCTCCTCTAGAGGAAACGACGAGCACGATCGAAAAAGGGAGAGAGGGTCGCGATGTTGGCCCGGGGATGGAGGCACTATACGCGAGTTGAGTGACGGTGCGATGGTGCGCACATCGATCGAGCAGCAATGGCGAGGGTTGTGGTTACATTTTGGGCCTTCGTGCATGCGTGCGTGCATGCGATAGGGAGCTCATGGTCAGATGGTCAGCGACGTGAAGATGTGGCGAGCGATTCTTTGCTTAAAAAAAAGAGCAACAGTAAGGTCGTGACCTTCAGCTGAAGAAGAAGCGAGCTTGAACGTGAAAGGAAATAGGTATTGAGTTATTAGTTGGGTTAATTAAATTTGTTAATTTGGTTAATCAAAATTTTGATTTTTATCGTATATTAATAACAATCGAATTATTGCATACGAGGTTCGATTTCGGACGAAAGAGATTGCGTTGGAACCGTATCGGCAAGATCTACGCTATGGAGCTGATTTCACATCGATTTGGCTAGTTGAATTTTTTTCCAGATTCAAACAGGTGAGTGTTTAATGCTCATGTTAACTACAATATTTATGTTAGAAAAAATTTATATCATGAAATAATTTGAATTGATTGATGGTTGTTGGATAAATTTGATTTGACATTTAACCGACATCTGAATAAATTAATAGAATTTAGTTTTAACAGTTAAAATTGATTTAGGATTTTAAACTGCTAGTAAAATTCCTGATTTATCGAAAATTGGTTGACTATTGTGAATATTGATTGTTTGGATGATTGGTTGAGATGGATGCTATTGATTGATATTTTGTTTGTTTAGATGTTCATTTATATATCATGTTATCATCCTGTATGTTATTTACAGTGTATAAAACTATAAATTGAATTATTTTGAATAAATTAAGAAATAGGTTGAAATGATTTATACCTATGCCATCTATGTGGATTGAAATGATATATATCCATTCTTAATGTTAAATTGAAATATCCACTTGGCCATAGTTTAGAAAATTATATACGGACACCAGGTTGGCTAAATTAAATGATTTTAAAAGTTGTTCGAAATTATTTAAACGAATTGATTTTAAGGATAAAATCCAATTTATGGAAATTGAATTATTTTGAATTGGAGCTCAAAATCTTGGTGTTTAAACTTGGTAGATGGAATTTTTTTATTAATCGAAGTTTAGATTTTTAAGTTAAAAACTGAAATACGGCATAAATTTTCGGAAGTTGATTTGTTTTAAAAAATTAGACTTTTATTCAAACTTTGAATATTTCCAAGAAAATTAATGTGAAATGATATTTCAAGTTTGAGTTTGGATTAAAAAATTTGGATTTAAAATTTGATATTGAAAGTGAATTGATTTAAGTGTTTAAATCAAAATATTTAAGATAGAATTTGGAATTGGAAATTAATTTGAAATTGAAAATTTAAATTAATTTGGGATTGGAAATTAATTTGAAATTGGGATTTAAATTAATTTGGAAATGGAAATTGAAAGTGAAAGGAAATTGTGAATTGAAATCGAAATTTATATGGGATCAAAATTTATTCGAGTTGGAATCAGAATTGAATTGATTAAATCGAAATGGAATTTTGATTTGACTTGGGTAGGAATTTGGAAAGTTGGCCGGATTGACTTTGGAATTTTTTTAAAATGAATATTTTAGTACAAATGAGTTAAATTTTATATTCTTTAAATATTCAAATTATTTTGATTTTTCAAACTATTTTATTACATAAACCATTTTTATATTCAAATTACTTCTATTAAACTATTTTTAACTATTTAACTTTTTAAACTATTTTCTGAAGTGCAAACTGGTTAACGGGTAAATTGTTTATATTTAAATCTTGGATTTAAATACGAACTAGGTTAAAGTGAAGATTATAACCTAAATTGAATTCGAACCAAATTTTGGAAGTGAAATTGATTTATCAGACAAAATTGATAATTTTGAATATACGATGATTTCGAAATGGATTTGATTTTTAAAGCGAATAGATGATAATTTCGAAATGGATTTGATTTTGAAACGAATATAATATTTTGATATAAAGTGCAAATTGTTTTCAAAATGTAAAGAACCAATCGATGTGTAAAATTACGATGGGTTGTTAAAGAGATCGGGGCCTCTTATTGAAATATCTCTTTCAAAATTAGAACCACTTTGACAACCGTGTACGCAGTGGATTATATCCAGAATGTAGTGGTTGAGTTGGCGACGTTTACTGGAATGAAGTAAGAGAACGATGATGGATAGCCTTGACATTCGTGTCATAATTAAAATGAGTAAAGCACGAGCCTATGCCTGGCCATTGAGGTTAGCTACCTCTAGCGACGTTGATCTCTCATATTACAATTATGGTTTCAGATTCGAAGGGTGCACCTTATTTATCGTTTGGTTGATTGTCGCGGTCGGCCATGGATGAGTTACGACCAACTAGAAAGGATAAACTAGTAGAATCCTACCTTCGGCAATGCCACACGTGCCTTGTCATATTTATTCATGTACGAGCCCATTACGATTTTGTTTTACAACTATAAAAACGTGTTAAGGTAGATCAATGTAAAGCCTTAACGCTATTTTGATATTTATTTTACTGATAGGCATTATCTATTATAGCGTATACTATTATATATAAATAGTTTACGGATCCTTAGGCGATGGAAAATCTCGTAACATCTCTTAAGTTATTGCACGCATATTTGTGATATTGATTTAACTTACATAAGAGTATTTTAGTCCTGACTCAAGTGTTTTGTCTTTTCATTATACTCGTGTCAGTCCTGAGTTTTTCGGCGTATTGAAGACTATTCTCTAGAGGACGAAGACGGAGTTTTGGTATATTACTATTATTATTCCCTGCACCATGTTATTCTACTATATTGATAATTTATCTCCGATGTATAGATATAACTCCGATGTATAGATATAACTCTGATAAATGTGTATAGCCAGATGTATAGTAAACAGTTTTTTGAATTATTTATTGATTATTATATTTTATCGTTTTCGCTGTGAGATTCTTTATTTTTTTTCTTCTTCTCTTCTTATTTTTCATATTTAACCGCATTGGTTATCTACGTTCTGGATTGTTTAAGTAGACATGTGTGGTTTATAGTCGATTTAGACCTTCCGAAATGTGGGTCGTCACACACACACACACACACATATATATATATATAAATATAAATAAAAAGTATCACGGTTTCCTTTGAACCAAGATACTATCCCCGCCATTATCCATAATCTAGCACCACGTCAGGATCCATCATCAAAGCAATATCATGTCTGTATAGAACTACATCTCGTATTATAACTACTCGTATAACTATGCATGGGGAGGGGAACCTGAAATGTCGACTCGTTGGTGTGTCTAATTGTCTTCATCTGTGTTCACATCTCAATGTTAGTTTACACCTCATCGTGCATCTCGTAGTGTCTAATACGGCGTCATAATAGCTTAGCCATATTTTATCTTGCCTTGGGGATTTACAGTTGTCTTCTTCCTATTGATTATAGAGGACTCGGCTCCTCGGACTACCCCTATTCATTTTTGAAAGAACTCTTTTATGGGTTTACTAGCCTTGCCATAACAAACAAACTAGCAAACAACCATAGTGGTGCATTACCTAGTGATACCTACTCTAGTATGAGGCGTAGTCCTTCACCTATATGCACACAAATATACTCCAAGGGTTCTACATTTGAATACGTCTCACATCAATATGATGTTTACACAACTGCCGATGGCCCCTTGTGATGGGCGGACTTCTATTGTGTAACACTACTGACCTCGCATTTCGACCCATATTAATGACTATGTCATTCTTATCCATTTAAGTTATTTATATACTTATATAATTCATACCCGTCATAGAGACATACCTGAGGCTAAGTATATATATAAGTTATATATATATATATATCTTCATTTATTCTTGTTTAATTATTGTGCCTTTACGGTTTACTGTTAACAATATTCCTCTATTCTTGTGTGCGTGCATCTTATTTAGTTTAAGGTCGTTTATCTCTTTCTTTTTTCACTATTTAACTTCCTATTTTTGTTCCATTTTCTATTCCTTTTTATCCATTAATTCCGTACTTTGTTTTAGAGGACTATTTATACCCTTTCTATTTTAAATTATGACATGTCAATCTTTACATTTCTTTTTATTTCAGTTGTGTTTTATTTATATTGCGTATATTCTTTTTCTAAACTATTTTTATCACATTTATCATTCTTTTAATTTATCTTTAGGGATTTATGTATTTTAATGCATTAGAGTTACATTTCTCCCAATGGAATGGTTAACACTCTAAACTTCTATATCTTATCTGAAAAGGGAATTTATGTTACGTTTGAAATTATAAGGAATTATCTTTTCATGGTTATAGAAATAAACAGTACAGAATATGCAAACATTTCTATTTTATACATCCTTTTCTTTTTAGGTATATTCCTTGTTATTTCAACCACTAAACTTTTTATTTGTAAATTTGGAACTAGATAATGTATAGAAATTTACATTGCAACACTCTTTATAATTCATAAATTAAAATCCTATTTAAATCCCTAAGTTTAATTGTGATAATTCAATTTACCACTTTACTTACACAAGTCATATTAAATTCAGAAATCTAGAACTATCACATATTCTATAAATTTCAAAGACTAAATTGGGAGACTATTACTATCTAATATTTTCCTTATACATACAATATACAATTTCAGATTATCAATAATAGAATATTTAATTAGGGTTTATAATTTTATTTCGCGCTCCAATTTAATTTCAGGCATATAGGAATAAATCTAAAATGATATAAATCTAATATTATATGAAATATGTAATTTTACACTCATCGTTTTAGCTTCCCAAATCTTCAAATCTAATCCCTGTTATTATAGTTTGACTCTCTTTTCTCCTTATTTGGATTTGTACATTGCAAGCATACATATTAAAGATCTAGATTAGGAAAGAGATTTGGAATTTGACTTATATTTAAGATTTGATTTTTCAATTTGCCTTTGCTTTGGCGGTTTGATTTGAACCTATTATCTTCCTCAACCATCTTCTACAATTCTCCAATTGTTTAAATGTATAAACCAGAACTATTTTTAAGAATATAGAATTTGGAGAAGAAAAGAAAATGACAGGGCTTTAGCGTTGCTCTGAAAATATGAGTTTAGAAGTGAGGGTCTAGGTCTATATTTGTAGAGGTTCAAACCAATGCTAGCCATTCGATTAAACTATTTTAAATCTGGGCTGTTTGGCTGATTATTTACTATCGAATTTAGCTTGGCAACGCTCTACCGCTCCTATCCTAGGGTCGATGGCTACCAATGGACCTAGGTGACCTACGGTTCAACCTACCGCTTATTTAACGCATCGGTTAATCACCGTGTTTGATTTTCTTAATTTTATTCCTTGTTTGTTTGATCGACATTTTATTGTCCCATTATAATTTTGTTAATGCTTAAGCAACGTTAAGTATAACCATCGATAATTAAATACTCAATTATTTTTATTTATTTGATTACATATACAATTATTTCCGATTTAAAAACTTCAAACGTTAATAATTTTTTGTTTGAACTCAAATCGTAAGTCATTATATATGGAAATTGATTAGAAAATCGCCATGAACCTAATGGTACAAGTTTTATAGCCAAATTTCGATGTTTGTAAAAAATTATTTTGGGCATCACTAATTATTAATTAATTTCTTTTAAATTAACTATGGTTAAAATTATTTGGTGTTACATTCTTCCCCCTTAAAAAGAATTTTGTCCCTGAAATCCCTTAAGGACTGAACAATGTAACACAACATACAACCATTCTAAACTAACCTATATATTAGGGTGCGACCAATTTTGCAACCAATCATGTATAAGTGCACGGTGTATCACAACATATATAATATGTATGTAGAATGATTCTAATCAGTGCCTCCTATATGAATGCATTCCTTTAAAACAATTTTGAATATATGGTGCAAATAACCTAAATGTACTAGCATTTCTATGTGTATGCAAATTTTAAAAACCAAAAACTTATTTTCAAATCCAAATTTTCCCACACTTCTATGAATGGAAGCATAATTCAATCATATTTGCATTCAACACCTACCATCCAAAATCTTAGCATAGCATTGCTAACGTCCTAATTTAGAAATATCCAATTTTCTAAACGTATTTTCTTTATGTCAGGAAAAGGGTTTAGATAGAAAATTATATATTTTCATCCCTTTTCCCTTGGGTACCCAACTTCCTACTATACTTTAGAACCTTCTCTTTGCCCCTGATTCTTTTTCAACTTTTTTCCCAAGTACCGTTAACATAGTTGATTTTTAATTTAAAGTTTTAAAATAGGGTTTATTTCAAAATTCAACCTTTTGTTCACCTATCGACAAGGAATATAGGAAAAGATTCCATAACTAGACAACTTTTTCGTCACTAACCATATTTTATTTTACCGCCACTTCTACTGCATAGTAAAATTCATACTAACCAACCTGTCAATTGTTTCCCCATGTCAAGTATGTGGCATTTCTAAAATTTGATTCATTCTTTTCCGCTTAAAAATATTTTTATTACTTTTTAAAATATTGGTAAAAAAATTAGACTTGAAAATTTTTCATCAGAAAATTTTCAAAACTTTTTACAAAGGTATTTTATTTTTCAAAACCTAGAATTTTTAACTTATATTCTCAAAATTATACGTACTATATACTTTCTTCAAAATAATTTATGTCACATCTCATGAAATCAGGGTTCAGTTAATAGTCTAACGTTTATGGTGGACTTCACCTAATTTCACGATAAATTTTAAATTTCAAAACTTTTCTTTTATCTATAATTGCGACCAGCAAACAAGTTCAATTATAAATTTTACGTTTTTAAGGTACAAGGACATTGACCCATGGTTAAGCAACATCCTTTCCCTATCTTTCAATTACTGATATTTATTTCTCATAAAATTTTCCCAATTTTTGGGGGGCTAACAATCTTATTTTATTTTTATCTTGGTAGTTAGTTAAATAAATTTATTTGATTTATTTCTTAGCTTCCTGCCTATATTATTTTCTTGTCCTATGCATTAGCTAAGTGTCCTTTCTGAATTTTCATTCTTTATTGGTTTTCCATCATATAATGGTCCATGCAGAAAACACATAAAAAGGAACATTTCCATTACATTATACGCGTTTTTGCATAATAGCGAAAACTAATGCTTACAACGTGAACTAAAAGGAAAAAATACTGAAAGGAAATATAAATACTACTAAATACTACTACTAAGGACTAGGAGCTTGCCCTTCATGAGATTTAGGATCATGGCTGCATCTGAGTGATCGAATCATAATATCTATGCAACCCAACTGACGCCCTTGGTGTTGTTGCTCCTCCATCGCCAATTGCCTCTTCTCTATCCTCTCTGCCTCTGCTCCATAGTCTGAAATCCAACCTCCATCCAGTGTTGGGACTCAAGGGTCTTTTCATAACCCTGGTCCAGTTGCTAATACCCTTCGACCTACTGGTCAGGCCAAGAGTCCTAATCCATATGTGCCTGCTCAGCCTTCTAATGTTGCTTCCTAAAAACTGTAGGCTGGTCCTCTATCGTAATTATCGTCCTCTTGAGTGCGACTTATCCAACGACGGGAGTGTATCTCTATATGACGGCTCTCCTCGAAGGTTGACCTCAAACTATCTAAAAATGACAATGGAAAGATGATAGTAGGGAATAGAGCTTCTTCGAGTCCTTACTACTCCTATACCCGCAAAAGCCATAATCACCCTATCCCAGTTCACCTCGATACCACCTATAATGGCATTGGAGGCCTTCTAAACTAGGGGGTAAATCTGATTGCAGCTTCTTGTCTTGGGGATAGCAATATACTTGAGAATTGATCAACAAGCCTTGGGCTGCAACTTCTTTGGGCACCAGACGTGCGCTCCCGGTAGAAAGATCTGATCAAGTATGGCAGTCCGAGTCATCTCAATATCCTCCAAATCATTTCCTACAGTTCTAATGTGTAGGATCTCACCCAACTAGTTGTCTATGAACCTAACCTCCATTCCCTTCACTTCGAACGAGAATGTATCCCCATGATCATCAAAATTAGGCATCAAATTAGTGTATAATAAACATGCACACCTCAAATAGCATACATCTTGAAATGTGTTATGGCGTAAAATCTGATATAATCCAGTAGAAACAAATAGATCCACTAATCCAAAAATAGTGAGATCCTGGAAGTTTATCGCTTGTCCCTATAGAATCTTAAAATGGGCCAATCCTGCATAAGTCTTGACAATATGCCATTCGTTTTGACACTATGCTAATTCTTGTAGGGTCAACTTTGGGTGGGTGAGGTTATCGCGATCATAAGGAGGCATTGTTTTGATTTGCAGAGTGGATCTGGGCTAGATCTAGATGAGAATGGGGGAAGTGGGTAGTGCTCTGATTTTGGTAGGGGTAAATGATCTTCGTCGGTGGCTAGGTAGGGCTGGAACGGTTGGTGATTGAAAGGTAGAGCGCGGGTAGGGTTTCAGAAGTTGCTCGATAGAAGAGTGGGGGTTCTTCTAAATGAGTCGTTCGATTGAAGTCTACGTATATAAATTTACACAAGCAATTGTCGACTCTTAGGGTTTGGTTGTCGATGCTACCGGTCGACCGTATGGAACCCTAATTCGATCATTCCCTTATAAATTGCCCATTTTGAACATAGGCCCATTTTAGGCCAAACTAACTTTGCTTTTACTATATATAAACTAGCATTGTTTCATTCCGTCTTCGTCTTCTCCACCGCGGCTCTAGCTATACTGAGAAACTCCAGTCTACCTATATGGTGCTATCGCCTACCGTTTCATCCTAATTCCTGCCGTTGGGATTTAAATTTCCCATCCGTTGCTGTTTTCCCATTATAAATCTAGTACCACTCCATATTGTCTGCCTTTAAAAAGAATTTACCAACTTAAAAAAAATTCATCTTAGAAAAATCAAAAGCTATATACACTCCACTATTTTTTCAAAAGAATTAACCTTTTTATTAAAACTCATTTACTGTTATTTTTGGTGCAACGAACTTTAACTTTTCTACTATAACCTTTATTTAATATAGCACAATCTTTTTTAGAAAATTTAATATCTACTTACTTCTACAAAATAGGGTTTTTTTACCTTCAAATAATTCCTTCGAAAATCATTTCAAATATATATATGTATGAATATTCTAAAACTTTTATATTAAAATCATTTCAGCTTTTATATAGGGTCAGACTCGGTGTGGATTTATTTGTCCCTTCTTTCATACTTTTCTTCAACTTGCTAATTTATCCTCTTTCAAATAGTAAAAATCTGGCTATTATCTTAAAGTGGCTACTTCAAACCTTCCTTCGGGAACTCAATTGCTTCCAGATATCTATAGCCTATGGATTCCTACTTAACCCATATCTGGACCTAATATACATCATCAATCGATAATCCTGCAAGGATCTACAACCATTAGGCTATTGAGGCCCATAGGGAGTCACGTTCTATCTAGCCTCAGGGACCTTCCATTTTGTGCATTCATGCTCTTCACAATTCAACTCCTTTCCGTACGACCTAGTGTGAGGTAATCAGGATAGGGGTATACATTTAACTTTATCTATTATTCCACACAATCACATTATCCATCTTTTCAAAATATGGTTACAATTATTCTATAGTTGAAATTTATAGAGTTTGGCATATACCATACATATAATTATATGTAAAATTACAAATACGCCATTTACCATTTTTTAATTTTTAAAATCGACTAACCTAAGATCTGAAACTAAATGTAACAACCCGCACCCAATGGGCCTAAATTTTCGCTAAACCGAAATCTCAAGTTGACCAAGATACCGATCATTGGTTTGGTATCCTGCAAATAAACAAATAAATGCATATGAAGCACTATCAATATAACTCACAGTGGAAGAGTAAAGTATAATAAATCATATGGTTATTGAATATAACTCACAGTGGAACAATAAAATAAAATAAATCATATAGTTACTGACCAAGATTGACACTTCTAATATCTAGTGTCCTTATTAGTACCGAACACGCTTAAGCAAACCCGACCTTCTACTATTCCCGCTATGCACCAGTAAATGTATCTCTAAAGCTATCTTGTAGGCTATAATGAGGAGGGGTTATAACAACATTCTAGTGAATTGGTGAATTATATATTTTACCCATAACACTAATTTATGTTAATTGTCTTCCATTACATGTTATGCGTTTAATTTTACTTAGTCATCTCGACTTTACGAACACGTATGATATGCCTCATCTACCCAAAGTAGACCACAATTACACACACACACATAAGTGTCACAGTGCCCCTTTGTTTGGATCAAGATACTATCCTCGCTATTATTTGTAATCTGGCACCGCATCAGGATCCATCATCAATACAATATCACGTCCGGATGGAACTACATCTCATATTACAATTACCCATATAACTACGCATTTGGAAGGGGAACCCGAAATGTTGATCACTGGCGTGTCGCATCATCTTCATCTGTGTCCACCTCTCAATGGTAGTTTATGCCTTGTCGTGCATCTTGTAGGGCCTAATATGGTGTCAGAATAGCTTAGATATATTATATACTGCTTTAGGGATTTTCTATTTGATAGCTTCCTATTGATTATGACTCGGCTCCTTGGACTACCCTCATTCATTTTTGAAAGTGCTCTTTTATGTGTTAACCAGCCTTGCTCTAACAAACAAACTAGCAAATGACCGTGGTGCTACATTATCAAATGGGACTTACCCTAGTAGAAGGTCTAGTTCATTAGGTGTAACCCTATCTTTTCCATTGACCACGTAGGGTTGATGACGCGCTTGACCTATGTATAGCTCCTACTCCTGATTTGGTACCAAAAAATGCTGCCATTAGAGACGAGCCGCTCACCATCCTATTTAGATTGCCTAACGCAATTAATGCAATACCATCCTCTTAATTTATTCAAGCAGACTCTACTCATGGTATTCCTTCACTTATACCCATGCATATATACTCCATGAGTCCTATAGTTCGATAAGTCCTACATCAGTATAATGTTTACACAACTGCTGATGGCCTCTTGCGGTGGACAGACTTCTATTGTGTAACACTACAAATTTCACATTCCAACTCATGTTAATAACTAAGATATTCTTATATATTTAAGTTATTTACATACTTATATAATTCACACTCGTCATAAACACATACTTGAGGCTATGTGTATATATGTATATAAGTTTTATATATATCTTCATTCATTCTTGTTTAATTATTGTGCCTCTATTGTTTACTATTAATAATATTCCTCTATTCTTGTGTGTTTGCATCTTATTTAGTTTAAGGCCATTTACCTCTTTCTTTTGTCACTATTTTACTTCATATTTCTGTTCCTATTTCTATTCTTTTATATCAATTAATTCCCTACTTTGTTTAAGAGGGCTATCTATACCATTTTTATTTTAAATTATAACTTGCCTATCTTTACATTTCTTTTTATTTTACTTGCATTTTATTTATCTAGCGCATATTCTTTTCCTAATCGCATAGGGATTTTTTTGCATTTTAATACATTAGAATTACATTTCTCTTAAATGGAATGTGTTAACTTGCACTTTTTTAAGGTAGTATGCAGACAGATTTAACCCAATGGACTTTTTGATCATCAAGGCAGAAAGCCCGGAGAGATGATTATCAGGAAGGGAGATCGGTTATATTTGGGGCTATGAACGATAGTTGAATGTATTCAGATGGATAACACTCAAAACATATCTAAGTATGGAATTAACACTCCCCTAAGAGAGGGATTGGATTGGTATATTCACTCTGCAAAAACGGATCGGGATAGAGAGATCAGAATAAAGGGATTAGATTTGTAATACCCTAATTTTTGATAACATTATTCGGGAGATTTAATTAAATAAATTAAATTGAATAATGTAAATGTTAGGTGATAAGAAGATTGATACTTGAATTAGTTTAGTTAAGGCCGAGCCTAATATAATAATTAATGGACTTAATAATGGTTTTAGATTAAACAAATTACATAAAGGTATTGGAATTGCCACCCATAACCCTTACCCTTGTATATATTTGTTCCTACCTTTTTCTTCCCATTCACGTCATTTTTTAAAAACGCAGATCAAAAGTTAAAAGAACAGCTGACCATTAAGGAAATAAGAATTCAAATTAAAAGATAGAGAATCAAGCTTAGGGGAAATCAATCTCAATCCAATCTCCTTATCTAGATCAAGGTGAATAATAATTCCATCTCTATTTTTGATTGAATCTTATGTCTCGAATTTATAGGATAAATTCGTTTTTAAGATGAATTGAATAATGATATGCTTGATATTTGATTTGCTTAATTTGAACAAGTTGTTTAAAAGAGGATAAGCACGGTTTTAAGGTAAAATCAAGATTTAATGATGTTTAAAATGCCATAGGAAAATTTTATGTGACGATAAACATAATTTTAGAGTTGGGTTTCAATTTTTATGATTTTACAAGTTATGGAAAGATTATTATGAATTTTCAAAAGAAAATATGGTTGTTTGGGTTTATAAATATATTTTGGAGAATATATGGAGAATTTGGGTCTGGAATTTTTATATGTTAGATAACACGATTAAAGTGAATGTCTGGAATTTTTAAGGATTTTTCCAAAGTGATTTTCTATGCAAAATAAATTATTTGAGAAGAGGGACTTCTTTGCGAAATTGATTTTGCTCAATGGAAGGGCTTATTTGATTAACTTAATCATGTTTTAGATCTAGATTAGCGGTAGTTATTTTTGGAAAAGAATTTGAAAAAGTTAAGCCATCCAATCTGGAGTTGACACATGGCAGGTTAGTTAGAGAAAAGTTTACTTTAAAAAGAAATAAATCAGATTTACTCAGAAAATTGGTTTCGCCTACTTCGGAAAGCACCTTTCGACATAGAAGTTTCCACCAACATCCTTATCGAAACCTACTATGCTGAAACCAATACAAGGTATCACCATGATGGTAAGAAGTGGATTAGAGATAGGTGGAAGGTTAAGTGTCGAAAGCATAGCTTTCGAAGGAGTCGAAACCTTGGTTTGTTTTTAATAGAAAAAGCGCCTGCCTTTTTTTGTTTCAAGCCTTCGACGGGCTTGAAGCTCATGGTTTCAAAAGAGGCTTTAAAATGGTTTTGAAAGGGTAGCCCTTAACTTAAGTTTGCTTTCGAATGGGTTTCTTTATTTATGAAAGAATGTTTTGAAAGAAGGGGTTCCGACCTAGTCGAAACTCTACGTCGTTCTTTAACCTTTCGATGGTGTTGAAGATGTCAATGCCGTCAAAAGGATACTTTGCTTTATAAGTTAGAACCATTTCCAGAAGCTTTCGAAAGGGGTTAGGGGTTTGAAGGTGAGGTTTCGACTCCAACCTTTTAAATTTTTTATCCAGATGTTAAATGCTTTCGAAAGTGATAGTGTCGATGCCATCAAGTTTTCCCCAATAATTTATATTATAAAGGATGGTTTTGAAAGAGTTGTTTTCGCCTATATTCACTTTGACCCATATAATGTTTTATGTATAAACCCGATGCTTTCGAAGGGGGGACTTTCAAGGATTTCATAAAGGTTACTTCCATTGGTGTCGAAGGGGGAACTTTCAACTGTTTCGAAGCTAAGCTTCTAAAGGTTAAATATTAATACTTTACTACAATTGAAAGGTTTTGAAAGGGAGGTATTAAAGTATTAAAAGGCAGAAGTCTGATGTTTTGAAGAAAAAAATTAATGCTTTCGAAGAAGGTAATCCCATGAAGTCGAAAGCTAGGTTTCAAAGGCATCGAAGGGTTTTATAACCCAAACTCTATTTTTAAAAGGTAATACCCATGGCTATATTAAAAGAGTTTCATAGTGGTTTTAAAAAGAAGTCATCTTTGATAACGTAGTAGGTTAAAGGGATTAACTATGTTTTATTTTAAACTCACAAGAGTGGTATTGCTATGTTGTTATGTTGCTTCTTCAAATATGAATATATTCACTTTATAATGGACCTACGACTGCATTTTAGGGATAAAGAGTAGGAGAACTAGTTAGGTTAACCCAATAATAAATATAAAATGATTAAACTTTTGAATGAGTAGAATTGCACCCAGGAGGTCGGCAAGACCGGAATATAGGATGTTAAACTATAAAAGAAAGATATTGGAAAAGGCCAATAGGTTCTCGGTAAGCCCATGAAAACTGTGTAAAGGAAAAAATATTGGCAGAGGCCAATAGGTTCATAATTAGCCCATGAAAACTATGTACAAATGAAGATGTCAGAAAGACAGGTTCACGTTAATCCCATGAAAACTATGATAGGATACTAACATGGGCCATTTGGTTTGTAGTTAGCCCATGAAAACTATATTCAGATTGAAATATTGACAGATGTCAAAAGTTTCCTAGTCAGCTTAGAAAACTAGGATAAAAAGAAAGGATGTTGGAGATACCAATAGGTTTCTGATCAATCCATGAAAACTAGATAAGAGAAGATATTGGAGTTACCAATAGGTTCTTAGTGATCCTATGAAAAATATGTAATTGGATAGGGAGTCCTTAAATGTTTAACAAGTTATTAGTCAACCCAAGAAAATTAACAGGTTAATAGTAAACCTTAATCGAGAAAGATAGTCTAAAATGAGTGGGGATGGGTAATCCAGAATTGATTCATTTGTTTTGCATATCATCATATTATAATGTTTCGAATAGTTTTAACCATTGTAGATGCGGGACCATAATATATGGTTTTATAAAGGTTTTGTGACACTAGTGATTGAAAAACTTATTACCTTAGCGGCATAGTCTCACTACATATCTAAATAATTTGAGGTGGTGGATTACTATTCATACGAGACTTTATGTATGACTCGAAGTTTATGTTTCCCCTTAAACTCTCGAGTACTCAATCGATTTCGAGTAGTTTGAGAGTTGAGGTTTTCAGGTACCTCTTAAGATGAATAAGTTTCCGAAGATGTGCATGACGAATGATAGCTATCTAGAGTTCTCTTTTCTTTTGATTCCGCTATGTTGTTTGTAATGGCAAAGCTGTTATATTGCCTTTATATACTCCGATCATCCAAGGAGGCATCTCATATGTCGCTATTGGGTGTATGTTGTAATAAATATTTTTTTTCGAACGTGATCTGTGAATTTGGGATTATGTAACGAATTGGAAATATTGTGAAATGAAATGTAATTTTGTTGAAGTTTTATTTTTTTCCATATTCATGTGTTTCCGTGTATCAATGAATCTAACACCGCCGTATTTGGTCATCGAGGATTAATAACTATGGATGATTGCAGCACCGTAGCTGTTAGTTTTGGGCCTCCATGTAGGGGGATGTTACAGGAATAAGCAGTATGCACACACCACAACTCAACGATGATCACTCCTTAACCCAACAACCACAGGCGGATTGTAGTGAAACTTTGGAAACAAGAAGAAGGAACGCTAGGGAGTCTACCTTAGGGATCGCACCATAATTAGAGAAGTTTGGAGGGATCGGTCGTATCAAATTCTTCATAAGGATCGACCAATAAATCAAGTTTCACTTTCCAGTTGGCATGAAACTTGGAATACAACCATATTACAATACAAGAAACACACCATGGGGATCAGAACCCCAAATGAGAAAGTAAGAGGGATCGGCTCGTATCCATATATAAGGATCGTCCCCTATCCCTATTCGGGGATCGGTTTAGTTGAACTTGAACCAATAATCATTCAATATCTCAAGATTCGTAAGTGAGATCAACATGAAATGTAGAGAGCAAGAAGACATCACGGGCGATCCACTAAAACAAGGATTGACATTAGTCCCTATCACGGGTTCCAGTAGGCCCCAAACTTTCCGGGCAAGCTCATCTTGGCTTCAAGATTCCAGATCTGGATTTTGAGCGAGATATTTTCACGTCTTCTCCTATAAATACAGCTGGCATTACGTTTGCAAAGGAATCTTTTTTCTGCTTAACTTCATTTTCTACTACCAGGGCTATACTCTGCCATTTTTATTCATGGTTTTCATGGATTTGTAACTGTAATCAGCAGTATAAACTAATAAAAGAATTTTTTTTTGGAGTGGATGTAGGCTGGAGTTAGCCGAACCACTATAAATTTATGTCTCCTTTACTTGCTTTATGTTTTAATTTTATCATTCTTCAATTTATTTTTCGTATATTATATTGTTTGAGATTTGGGACAATATTTGGTGCTTTCATATATAACTAGGTATTGGTGGCCATTTTGATGCCAACATTTTAGTGCTTTCACTAAGAAAGCTAGCCCTCACGGGTTTGGAATTCAGATTCAGAGTTTGGAAAAGATCTAGAGTTTAACTTTGAAGCAATGGTTAGACAATCAAAAAAGAGGGCACTACTGGAAAGGAGCCATCATAGAGGGAGATAGAAGGCTTCCTTTAAAGCTGGAGATAATCAAGCATTTGTCTACATCACCAGGGATGAAATGGAAACGACGAAGGATGCTATGCTGGAAAGGATGCTAAAGAGATATGAGGAGATGATGTATAATCTAGTCAGACAGATTGGACCAGCTACAGGATAGAACCAATATAATAGAGTAGTAGGAACTAGTGACAACTTAGATCAAGGAGTTGGAGCAGCAGGAATAGTTGGAAATCAGAACCGAGAACATGAAGATGGAGATATTGGACAAAGAAATGGAATAGAATAGCCGGAGGCAGTTCCCGACCATCTTAGAGGGATCAGTCCTGATTCCCAATGGCTTGGGGGCATTCCCCAGTGTCTAGTCGATCGCATTGTTGAAGGACCTGCAGTTTATCTCATAGAGCTGGGTGCAAATTGAGATTTGGATGCTCGTCCAGAGGAGTATGTTTTGGAATTCCATCACGGACTCAGAGGCAGTTTGGAAACGATGATAGGAGACTACCGCTAGATAATAGTGACAAGTTTGCGAAGATGATTAGGCGAGCTATGCATAGAGGATTGGTGAACAGGTATATGGAGGATGTAAATAGAAGTCCATTCACTCCTAATTTCAGGAATGCTAAGAATCCATCGGAGTTTAAACTACCAACGCTAGAAGTATACGATGGAAAGTCGGACCCGACAATGCATATAATGAGATATATACGGTGCATGGAAGTACTAAGGGAATCAAAGGAAGTCATAGCATTATGCTTTCCCTTGTATTTAATGGATGTAACTGCACTGTGATTTAAGCAGTTGGAGAGTGTTTCTTTTGTCGGATGGAAGAAATTGATTGAAAGATTAATGAGGTAGTTCAGAGTTCACATTTCAAGACCTAAAAATGTGATGAGTCTGTCAGCACTCAAACAAAGGGCCAAAGGGTCTTTAAGAAGTTTTCAGACATAATTTAATGCCCCATCGACATCGATGGATTGGCCAGCTCCATCCATGGTTTTGATTGTAGTTGTACCAAGAACTACTGGTGGAATGGATTTCAAGGATTCACCGGCGTGGGATCCACCTATGGATCTCGGGGAGGTTTATCATGAAGCAGAAAGGTTCCTACGGTAGGAGATGCATGAGCTGATAAGCCAAAGGTGAACGTCGTGCAAAACGAAGGAAAATCAACAAATGCAAACAAGAATGAAAAAGGCAAATGGAAACTGAATGGTGGATAAGATGGAATGAAAAGGCGATGGAAAGAGCATGAGACAAAGTTCTCCTCCTAATCGGATTTGATGGAAAATCTAGAACAGATTTATGCAGACATTAGGGGGAAATTCCCTTATTGGAAACCGACAAGGAGGGATCCCACGGAGAAAGAATGTATGTACATGGATGAATGCATGCATTTAAAGGATATGATTGGGAATCATGTCCAGAATGGTGGATTGCCGCAGTACATGAGGAATCGAACATCGATAGTGGATCGGGAGTAGCCAACGTCCGTATCGAATGGAAATAGGAATGACTCTGGATCAGGGTCATGGATTGCCATCAACTAATCGTGATGGTAAGGGCCGAATTTAGGACTTGGACTCCGACCATAATAATAACAAACTCTTTAATAAGGCGGCTAAGTCACTTACACATGTAAGAGATCGAGGACGGTCTCTAAGCATGCTTTAAGATGATAATGAACCACCGTGCCTGGAAAGGCACCCTTTGCCTTTTTTTAGTTTTTTGGCTTTCTAGATGTACGAACTCTTGTTTGTTAATTTATATTTGATACACATTAATGCGATGAATAAAATTGGTCGTGGTTGATGTCCCAACCGAAGAGACGAGGCAATAAACACACAATCCGCGTCTTTTCACCGGCTAGTGACAGGATGGACTTGTTCATGGATTTAGCCCTCGCCAAAGAGTCGAGGTCGAAGAAAGTAAGTCGGTATGGAATTGATCTCTTTATATCCCTGGCCAAAGAGTCAGGGACCAGAGTGCAAGAAGTGATTCGCTTCGCTGGAGAGCGACTGGATCGACTCACTTATCGATGTCCCCTCTTTCGCCGAACAATGACTGGACGAGGTCCAGCAAGAGCCTTGAGAGGCTATGATCGGCCTAGGAAGGTCAGGACATTGCTTAAATGTTTAGGGACACTGAACCGGAGTGCAGGAAGTAATGCCACATCGTCGAAAAGCGACAGGGTCAGCTTACTTGTCCTTGTTCCACCTTCACTGGAGAGTGATAGAATGGGGTCCAGCAAGATCCCAAAGAGCCTATGATCGGTCCAGGTGGATCATGACATCGCTATATTCCCTAAAAGGGCCAGAGTGTAGGGAGTGAGTTACTTTATCGGAGAGCGACATGATTGGCTTACTCGTCATTAAGTTTGGATGAGCTTAGCAAGGGTTTGGAGAGACATAGGTTCAGATAAAGATCCAAAGAGATCAAGGACTGGCTTACTGACTTTTAGGATTTTGCATGGTTATGGAATTGGATAACGACTCGGAGAGGTCATGAATTTGGATATGAGCCTCAAATGGCTATTAATTTAGCTTCAGATGGACATGGATTTGGATAAAACGACCCGGAGGGAATGCAGATTCAGAATTGAATATCGTATCTGAATGATCATGGATTTCGCTAATGAAAATATCATGGATTTGGATTGACAATGGATTCGATTCAAATTAGATAATACAGTTATCGATTGATTATAGACTTCGAATTTTGGATTTATGGCAATTCATAACACACCATCCTATCGCAAGGTATATTTTCGGAGGCAAAGCATTAACTCTCCTTTTAGCAAGGCAGTACACAGGTGGATTTATCCCAAGGGATTTCATAATCATCAAGCTGAAAGCTCAGAGAGATGCTTATCAGGATTGGAGATCGATTATATTTGGAACTATCGATGATGGTTGAATGGATTTGGATGTACATCGCTTAAAAAATTTCTAAGTATGGAACTAGCACTCCCCCCAGGAGAAAGATCAGATCATAATATTCACTCTACAAAAAGGGATCGAAATAGAAGGATTAGAATGAAAAGATCGGATTAAATAGGATGCACACAACACCACTCAATGATGGTCGCTCTATAACTCAACAACCATAAGGCATATTGACGAGATACTTTGGAAACAAGAAGAAGGGAGCTACGAAGTCTACTGTAGGTATCACACCTCAATTTCAGTAGTTTGGAGGGTTCGCCCCATGTCCATATTTAGGGATCAGCCATATTTAAGTTCTTACCAAGGATTGATCAATAAATCAAATTCTTCTAATCAAATTGGCATGAAACCTGGAGTTCAAGCATATTACAACACAAGGAACACACCATAGGATCGCAACCCCATATGAAAAAGTCAGAGGGATCGGCCTCTATCCCTATTTAGGGATCGGTTTAATTGAACTTGCAATAATGATTGGTCAATATCTCAAGATCCGTAAGTGCGATCGACATGAAATTTGGAGAGCAAGAAAATGACATCATGGGTGACCCACTAAAGGGATCGTACCCCAAGATTCCACCAAAATAGGGATCAGCACTGATCCCTATTACGGGCTCCGGTTGGCCCTAAACATTCTGGGCAGGCTCGTCTTGGCTTCAAGGTTTCAGATCCTAATTTTGAGCGAGATATTTTCATGTCTTCGCCCATAAATACGGCAGATATGGCATCAGCAGAGGGATCTTCTTTCGCTTCACTTTATCTTCTACCAGGGCTATACTCTGCCATTTTTGTTCTTGGTTTTCATGGATTTATAACTATAGTCAGCAGTATAAACTAATAAAAGGAAAATCTTTAGAGTGGACATAGGCTGGAGTTTGCTGAACCACTATAAATTTTTATCTCTCTTTACTTGCTTTCTGTTTAATTTTATTATTGTTTAGTTTATTTTCTCTACATTAAATTATCTGAGATTTAGGACAACATTTTGGTGCTTTCACATAGAACTGGGTGTTGGTGACCATTTTTGACGCCAACAGAATGGTTAATATTGTAAATTTTATATCATATCTAAAAGGGTATTTGTGTTACATTTGGAATTACAAGAAGTTATCTTTTCATAATTACTGAAATAGTACAAAATATGGTACATATCCATATTTTGTACACCTCTTTCTTTTTAGGTATATACCTTGATATTTCAACCGCTCCACTTTTTATTTGTAAATCTGAAACTTGATAATGTATAAAAATTCACATTACAACATGCTATGTAATCCAATATATTAAAATACTACTTAAATTCCTATGTTCCACTATGATAATTAAATTTACCATTTTAATTGCATAAGTAATATTAAATTCATATTATGGAACTATCAAATATTCTATAAATTTGAGAGACTAAATTCAGGGACTATTCCAATATTTTCCAAATACATGCAATATACAATTTCATATTATCAATAACAAAATATGTAGGCAGGGTTTATAATTTTATTTCACGTACACAATTTTATAGCCTACAACTCCAATTTACATTTTAGGCATATAGGTATAGATCTACAATGATATAAATCTAATATTATATAAAAATATATAATTTTCCACTCACCTTTTTAGCTTTCAAAATCTCCAGTTCTAATCCATGTTATTCCATTTTGACTCCTTTTCTCCCTTTTTCGATTTATACATTGCTAGCGTTCACAAATTTATCAAAGACCTAGATTAGAAAAGAGATTTAGAATTTGATTTATACTCCATATTCAGTATTTAAATTTACCATGGCTTTGGCGATTTGATATGAATCTATCCTCTTCCTCAACCATCTTTTATAATTCTTCAATAGTATATGTGTATAAACTAAAACTATTTTTAAGAATTTATAATTTGGAGGAGAAGAGAAAATAGAAAAGCTCTGAGTCACTTTGAAAATATGAGTTTAGAAGTGAGGTTCTAGGTCTATATTTATAGAGGTTCAAACCATTGCTAGCCATTCGAATAAACAATTATAAACCACGCTGTTTGGCCAAAGATTTACTGCCAAATTTAGCCTGGGAACGGTCGACCGCTCATATCCTAGGGTCAGCCGCTATTGGTCAACATCGGTGACCTACTAGTTGAACTCTCGCTTGTTTAACGTGTCAGCTAATCGCCGTGTTTGATTCTTAATTTTCCTTGTTTGTTCGATCGATATCAATTTGCTCTTATTATAGTTTTCTTAATGCTTAATAAACGTTAAGTATACTTTAAGTATAACTGTTAGAAATTAACGTTAGTTACTTATTTTTATTTTCTGAATTATATATACAATTGTTTTCGATTTAAAAACTTCAAATGTTAATAACTTTTCGTTTGAACTCCAATCGTAAAATATTATATATGAAAATCAATCAAATAATCGCCACAAACCCAATGGTACAAGTTTTGCGAAAATTTGATATTTGTAAAAAAAAATATTTTTTGGGTATTAATAATTATTAATTAATTTGTTTTAAATTAATTATCCTTAAAATTACAGTGTATTACACTTTTAATGATCAATGTTGCGGGTGCATTTTTGGTCTAGGCCCATGTTTAGTGTTACAAATTTTTATTTCCCTCTTTGTACATATGTTTTTCTTTGTATAGGGCTTTGGAGTTTGGATCTCTCTTTTTTTAGAAGTAATAAAGAGCCCAGTTCAAAAAAAAAAAGATAACCGACTAGGTCTTAGCATGAGTGCAAGCATTTCTAATGCAAACCTTGCGTGGGTGTTAGAAGACCAAGTATAAAATTAATTCAGGTTTAAAAAACCAAATACGATCATGGATAATGAACTTCTTGTCTTTTACATTATGGTCATACATAGTTAATTAATAAACCAAGTATAGAGAAATAGGTTTCAAAAAAAATCTTTATGCATTTGGCATGGCTAAAAGTGAAACCTAGTACGCTATGTACTTAGTTTATTAATTAACCAAGTATAGCCCAATGTGGGCTTCTTATCTTTTATTAATGAAAAAGAAAGAAACTCACTCGTGTGCAACATCGTGAACCATGTTAGGCACGTACTTAATTTTCATTGATAGTCAACTAGGATTATAGTTGTGAAGTTTATCTTTCCCAACTTACATTGACCTCAGCATTATTGAGTACTCTAGCTCACAAATACATACTATTCGAGTAATTTGAGCAATTTGCATTGTATGAGTTTATAAAATTGAACAATATGAATTTAAGTGGGTTTAAACAACAATTTTGTAGTTGTAACAAAAATGAAAATCAAAACAAACAAAGATTAGTAATCTTACCACTTATTATGAATGACGAAGAAAGAAAATTAAGAGCTTTGAGTTTGTAGATTTAGATTAAGAATATGAGGTCATTGTTAGGAACACATATCTCATGTTTCGATGATAATAACTGTAACACCCTGCAAAATTAACTGGAAATTAATTAAGAGGAATTAATAAATTATTAATAAAGCTAAAATGGAATTTAGAAAACATTAGAATTTGGCTATAAAAGTTGCACCATTGTGTTTGTGGCGATCTTTTGAGCAACCTTCATATATAAAGCTTCACGATCAGAGTTTAAACTAAGAAGTTATCGACATTTGAAGATTTCAGAACAAAAATAATTCAAATGAATTAGAATAATAAATATAGTTAAATAAGCATTAATATTAAACGATAACGTTATTTTATTGGGACTTACCGATCCACCCGCTTTATGGCCGATATACCGCTCTATGGGCCGATCGACTGTTGATAGTGATCGGTCGACCGATCAAATGATGACATCTGAGGTTTATCATTGGCCTAAACGACCTGGATTTGAAAATATTTAAGGGTATTTAACCCCACAGTCCTGGCGCATCCAAGCAACTAAATAAGAGGCTAGCCCCTCATTTGCCTTCACATTAATCTAAAGCTTGTAATGAGATTCTGCCCAATTCTCTTCCTCCATAGAAATTTTTTAAACTTAAGTTCAAAAATAAATATATACATTAAGGATTAATGGAAGGATTGAAGGAATCGAGCTAAGGAAAAAGGTATTGAATTATATATATATATATATATGCATGTATGTAATATGTATATATATATATGTATATATATTCTAACTTTCATAATCTATAGTTTTTGAATCTAATACACACAAACAAATTTGTTGTATATATTATACAATGAAAGAAAATAAATCAGAGGACGAGATGGGAAATAACATGTAACAATCCAAGGAAATTTTAATGGGGATTATAAGTGAATGGAAATTTCATTTGTTCCATAATAGTAATTTGGGTAGCTTGTTTCTGGTTTTGTAGCATGTCTTAGGAAATTTTGATGTGTAACCCCAAAATTTCCCCATAATATGTGAATTGTGAAATTTATTATAATTATAGTTGTTTTACTTTAAAATAGTATAAGTGGATTCATTATTATTTACAATATGAATAATTTATATTCTATTTGATTCCACTTCTTAAATTGTGATTGTAATGACAAAGAATTTCAAAACAAGGAAAACATAAATATGTGTGCAAAGTAGGGAAAAGGGGTTTTTTCCTCTTCTCTGTAGTTTGCACTGCTTATTTTGATAATTAAAATAAATATGATTTCCTTATCCATAGTTTGCACCACTTATTTTCCATGTCTAAAAAGTTTAATGAAATATAAAAGATTGGAATTGTAAATTTGATTCTTTGGAAAGAGTGGTCATGGTTCTACTATATTGACATAAAATAAATTGTATGTTTTGGATTCCACTATGGACATATAGAAGTCTATGTAGCATAGCTAATTTGTTAATGATTTTTGCTATTATGAAAATTTATTGTACTGGATTAGGACTTACAAAAATTACGGCTATCGACACATTAAAATAATATATCACCACGAATAAGGAACGAACAAATTATTTGAATACATATAAAACTAATTAGTCACAATTAGACATAAATTTAATAATAACATATTCTTTTAAATTTTGAAACTGACCAATTATAGTTACAAATTCATAGCATATTCAATAGATAAGGCATTAAATAAAGAAACCAACAATTTTAAAGGAGACTTTAACTCATAATTAGTAATCAACAGTAAATCTAATAAAATTGATTAAGAAAAATTATGGAATTTTTTATTTTTTTACATAGCAATGGGGTTGACTGGACCTCTACCCGTTTATTGAAATGCAAAGAGATACAAAAAGAATAACATGAAATAAAAGAAAACAAATCCAACCAAAACAGGCTTTGGAGGTAGTAAAAAAAACAAAATAGAAGAAAACATAAGGAATAAAGCATTTCAACACACTAATAAGAAAACAAACACAACGGGAAACATGATAAAGGTTAGCTGAAGGTAGCTATGACATCAGGATCAAAGATAAATGATGACCATTGCATCCTTCAAACAATTTCATGAATTAAAACCTGCCTCATCCGTGTCACCGAGATCCTTACTGCCTTTCTCTCCTTCCATATTACCTTAATGAAAAGTTTTCAAAAAGCAATGAATAAGTTTCCATACTTCTCCACCTTGTAGCCTTGTAGATTGATGTCCATTCTCTCTCACTAATTATAAAACTGTAATTCCTTCCAAACTTTAGCATAATATATTCCCAAAGATTAAATGTATAAGGGTAGTCGAAAAATATGTGCATGTTGCCTTTAGGTTTATTACAACAAAATGCACATAGAGGATCAAGACTAATCCCTTTAAGGTACAACTTTACGTTAGTATGGATAGCATTTTTTCAAACCTTACATAAAAGCAGATTCTCTTTAGCACTATGTGTTTCAACCAAACTCTTTTGTACCAACTAAAATCAGAAAAAGCATCATGCATTGCAATGGAATTATATACGTCTTTAGTAGTGTACCAAGTCCCTTTGCTCATCCATTTAACCCTATCTAATCAGCATAATGCTTTTGAGCTCCATGTAATGAGGACCATACCTACCCGTTTAATGAATTTGTTGAAAGGAGAGGAGCCTGCTTAAGATAAGCCCTAGCCGAATCTACGGATCATACCAAAAACTAACCTCTCCCTATGTGCTACCTCATAAGATATATCATTGACCATGATCCCTCTAAGTTTTAAAAAACCTATCCATGTCCAACTAGCATTGTGAGGAATGAACATTTCTAGAAAAGTTTGTCATTTAGAACATATTTATTCGACCAGTTAACCCATATATTGTTACTTCTGCTTAAGAAATCATCAAGACGCTTTACAAAGGCTACTATAATACCACATTTAAGATGTCTGATCCCCCCTTAGAAAGTGGCAATTCAAGCTTGGGAAATGGATAGGGAATTAATTTCTTGGTATGAATGGAACCATTCTAGAAAAATCTTAACATAGCACTCCTTATCATTTTAACTATTTTATCAGGGAGGATAAAAGTTCTTGACCAATACACTGCTGTAGAGAAAATATTAGATTTGATGAGGATAAGCCTACCAGCTTACGTCGGAAGTCTATTGGTCCAGTTGTCTAATCTAGAAATGATTTTTTTCATATAATGGCAAGCATTAGAATTTAGTAATCCTTGAAGTAGCAAGAGGAATGCCTAAAAATGAAATAGTATCATACCTTGGTTGTAGAGAAGTGGCTTGAAGTATGGCATTATATTGAGGAGGAGATACTCCAGCAACTAGATAATCAAACTTGGATATATTGACTTGCAACCCAGTTATCTTATGAAATAATTTTAGACCACCCAGAATTGCATGGATGGAAGATAATTCAAGTTTGGTGAACACAACTTAATTATTTGCAAAAATCAGTGAAGTGATCAAAGGGTCTTTGCATTTCGGATGAAGGATGAACTGCCACATTAATTAACTTGTTGAAAATTTGATTCAGGACATCCATAACTATTATAAAAATGTATACAGACATAGGATCGTCTTGTTCAATACCTTGTTTACTTGGAAAATAAACCTACATTGATGCTATAGAGCAATATTGAAAATTTAGCTATTGAGATACAAGGGTGTATCCATGCTACAATGTGCTTAGGGAAGTTAATGAGGCCCATAATTCTGATTATGGAGTCCCATTATAGAGAGTTAAAGGCTTTCTTGATGTCTAGTTTCATCATACCTCTTGGGGAGATTTGACTATTGGAGTTTCCTTTCAAAAACTCATGGGACATAAGAACATCATTATGAATGCTTCTTAATGGCAGGAAAGCAGCCTGATTGGGGGAAATGATACTAGGAAGCATAGATTTATGCCTGCTAGCAATAATTTTAGGTAAAAAATTTTTAATAGTGTCGCAGCATGCAATGGGCCTGAATTGATCAATAGTGGCAACATGCTTAATTTTTGGAACTAAAGAAATATTAGTTGAATTGATAGAGCTAAGAATTTTGCATTTATCAAAGAAGTTGTGCACAGCTTTAATAACATCTTTGGCCATAATATTCCAGCAAGTTATGTAGAACAACATTGAAACCATCATGTAACGATCCTGACCCGACCTTTGAAAATCGGCATCAAATACAACACTCGTATTCAAATGCCGCAGATCCAAACATCGAATCTGGTTCGCCGGAGATTATAAAACATTAAGTACAACACAGTGGAAGAAATGAAATAATACATTTGATGTACGACACAGTGGAAGAAATGAAATAATACATTTGATGTACAACATTTGATACGATATTCAGATACAATGATAATACATTAGAATGATACAATAGATATCAGTACTATCAGAGATACAAGAAGTAACAGTGGAAAGATAATGTCTTCAATAGAATACATCTCCAAAAGAATCCAACTCCATAACGCAACTGCAACACCATCTTCAATCCCAAGCTAGCTCGAACCACCATCAAGTTGCACCAAGTTAAGCAAGGTCAGTTGTGAATGCTGAAATGTAGCAAATGCAATCCACGAATCTAAAGGGTTTCGAAGGCTATTGAATCAATTCCTACTATTCGACTATCTGGAAAACTCAACTAATAAATTAAATTCAATAATTTAATTGCCAAATCTATAATTATAGTTGAAATTCAAGCTAAACCATCATTCAAATATCTAAAATCAATTAAATTTTCAAATTTCAATTGTCCAAAATTCAGGGCCGTCACATCCTTCCCCCCTTAAAAAAAATTTGTCCCAAAATTGCTAGTTAGGAAGAATGATCCTCAACCCATTTACTATTTACCCAAAACCAAATAGTTTTATCAACTTTACCAAACAAATCTTTTTATTTAAGACCTATCATTTCTTCAACTAACTCTCCAAATTCAATCATAAGTTTCCAAACAACATTGTTTACTTAACCATTTCAAATTTAAATTCAAATTTTAAACTTTCAAAATTTCTCAAAATTTTTCTAACTCCCTAAATTTTCGAAAAAATTCACCAGCGTCTCCTTTGCGCGGCTAGCTTGGTACGACTACAAAATGGCACCACAGGCCCCCAAATTTCAAAAAGAAAACAAAAAACTGTCTTCAATCAAATTAAGCCAAAGCAAAGTTCAACCACTCAAATTCAAAGTAAAACTTAAATCATAAATCTAGGAAAGAAGCATGCAATCAAACCAAGTTTCAAGCAATTGAAAGCTCAAAAAAATTCAAAATAGATGCAAAAGTTCAACTTCAACAAAATGGAAATCAAGCCTGGGATGATCAACTCAAACAAATTCGAGTTCAGAACAAACTTCAGCTTTTAAATCAGGATCAAAAATTCAGTTTTTAAAATCAATTCCAATTTTTTTTTGTCTTCTTCTCTGTTCTTCACAGACTCTGCTTCATCTCTCAGGTAAATTCAATTAAAACCATAATTAAAAATTTAAAAATCTGAAGCAATTAAAACATAATTAACTCTAGTGTTTTTGACCTGAGGAAATGATGATCAAAACAAAGATGAAAAGGCAGAGCAGTTTAAAAATTGCATGATCCAGATTTTCAAAATCAAGCTGCTCCTATGCTCAACCATTACAGGTGAGAAAACTATCCCAAATAAAGTTTAAATCTGTGTTACACTTTGATATGTGTGTTAATTCTGGGGTGAAATTGTTTTGCATGGATGATAGATATTTGGAATATAGTATGAATTACTGTGTAATTCATGTGTATGCTTGTGTCCAGTAGTTATATATCTCTGATATATATATATACAGGTTCAAGAACATGAGAAAGAAATCCAATGACTTCTTATATAATCTGTTTTAGACTTGAATTCCTAAATAAAAAATGATCATATGAATGTAACATCATTTTTAAAATAAATTCAGGAGGATTTAACAAGTGCTTATTTCAAAAACCAGGATGTATAGTGATGATCAAATATAAGTTGAAAATTCAATCAATTAAATTCCAAGTTTTAAATTCATAACTTCACTCGTAATTGAAAATAATGATTTTTGATAAAGGTTTTGTGATTTTTAAGTTTGAAAATTGAACGAAATTGTAAGATGAACGGAAACTATGTTTTGATCAATTTTCGGTGAACCCGTCGAACTGGGTGTTTAAATCCATGGAGAAGGAAGCTTATGCGTCGAAGAGTATAGGTGTAACAACTCGCATATTTAACGATTATATATTTAAATGTTTTTATTTAAATATAGCGTCGTTAGTCGGATTTTTGGGTCCGAAATGTTACTTTCTGCAAATGGCCGAATTGGAGCTCGAAACTACCTCCATTGGTTCCAAAATGGCGTTTGCGATCTTTTTGAGTATAATATTTGATATGTTTGGAGTAAGTCAAATTTCGCTACTTTTTCTATTGGGCTTTGGGTTTGGGTTCAGCCTATTAGCTTAACTAATACCCTAACCCAACCCCTTCTCTTCATTCATCTTCATTTCTTAAGCTAAAACTGAAAATGGTGGAAGGGAAAGAGAAATAGAAATTGCAAGCCCTAGTTCTATTTGCAAACTCCAAAATCAAAGAGAAGCCATTGGTAAGCTCTTCTTCATCTTCTCCAACTCTTCTCCTCTTCAATTTCAGAAAATTTCCTAAACCTAAATTGGGAAAATCAGAAAATTTCCTAAACCTAAATTGGGAAATATGTGTTTTATTCTTAGATTGAAGCTTGTTGAGTTGAAGTAGAGCTTGGTCGGTCTTCTCCTTGTTATTGAGCTCTTTCTTCTTTGTTTTGGGTAAAAGGTGAGTTTTGAACTCACATCTACTTCTCTTGATTTTATTGATGTTGGGTATGAATTCCTAACACCTTGTTCATATGCACTTGCTTTTGGTTTGGATTGAATTGGTGAATATCCAAATTTTTAGTGTTTGGGTTCAATTCTTTAAAGGTCCTAACTTTGATATTTGAACATGTTTTTGGTGGCGAATCGGAGAGCTAATGGAGCTGGGGTATATATTGGCTAAGGCTCCTTAGGTCCATTGCTCGAACGATCGCGTTTTGGAAGAAATTGCAATTCATTGAAAAAAGGGCAGGATCTGCAGAAATATGCAGTTCGGCCGACCGAGCCCTGTAGCCGGTCGACCGACCTGCTACCCCGAGCCATGTTATGTTTTCTGCATCTTGCCAGCCAACCAAGCCCTGCAACCGGTCGACCGACCTGCTCCTATTTTGCTGTTTTGCCTATTTTTGCATATTTTGATTTGTTTTCCAAATTTTATCGATTCAAGTTGCTTTTTAGTAGTTGTTATTGCATCTTTGACTTTGTTAACTTATTTTTGACTTCATCCACGGGTTTTATAAAATAATCTCTCGAATCACATTTAAAAAGCTCGTTTCTCCAAATTATAAATTCTATTTATAATGCACGCACACAATTTCGCACTTCGAGCAAAGTGGAAGGAAGATTAAATGGTTAGGTAAAACACGGACCATGAATCTGTGCGTTTGTCTTGCGGATTAATCCCCGACCTATTCAATTGATCGTTTTGACCTTCGGGTTTGGTTTATCGATGACATGAGGTAAACTTTGTACTGCTGTGAGTGTGAAAGTGGCTGACGGATAGTAAATCGTTTAGTGCGAACGAGTGGTTATGGGACATACGTTAACACTTTTTGGATTCCTTTTTGAGAGTTGTGACACATTCCGCCAGTTAGTGGTGTCCAGTACTGGGTCTCTGACCTTCACCACTATGGTTTGTTGCCTTCGGGTATGTGCCTTCGGGTTTGTTGCCCTTTAGTATCGCTTCCGATGTTGGTCGTTATGAGCCGCATGGGTGATATTGGGTTGCCCTTTAGTATCGCTTCCGATGTTGGTCGTTATGAGCCGCATGGGTGATATTGGGTTTGGAGTCTTCGGGCTCATGGATCCTTGTTTGTACAGTACTGAGCTCGAGCAAATTTTATAATGTTTCATTCATATGTATATTCCCTAGGTATCGCCCTTCGGTGTTAGTCTTTTTGAGCCGCATGATGCGTAGCGTTTACCTTGTGGAACTTGCATACCTTATGGGTATTGGTTATTTGCCTTTTGGCTTGTTTTGGGATATTCTTATCCTTTGTTTTTATGAGATGCCGATGATATGAGGCTTGTTTTGTTATCATATGATTCATCTTTGTTAGATGATTGTGTTATCTCCTTTAGAGATATTTGTTATACTTTGTAACCTTGCAGGTTTATTGTTGTTCGGTTTATCTAACTAATTTGTTTAGCTAGACTGACCCGTGTATTTTATACTCGGGTCAGACCGAGATGTTTCAGGTTAGGTGCTTTTGGACTTAGCCTATTTTGCTTCCGCATGGACTATTCAGCTCGTTCCTTTTTGTTAAAGCTTTTTGTGTAGTCCCTTGTATTTGTAACTCTGATATGTATTCTATTGACTCGTCTGTATATTGTGGTCTACTATACCACTTGACTTGTATTATTTTGTATACTCTGTTATGTATTCAGTATATGTGTATATGGTGATCTACTGTTCTGTGAGGTATATTTCATTTGAGTTATTATATTCTGTTCTGATAGATCCAACCACCTATGGTTTTGTTTTAAGTATTCATTGGGTATGTCGACCTGCTTGGTATGTCTGTTGTCGATGTATTCAATAGATAATTAGAGAAAGGCTATAGATGGTCGCTCCCAACCAGCCTTATTCTCCGTGTTAGTTGACGGCATTACCTTGTAGTGTCCTTGGCTAGCGTGGGTATAGAGGTGGGGAGTCACGGCGTGGTATCAGAGCTGAGTTCAGGACAAAATATGATAAACCCAGAATAGATGCACATTTACGGTACATCAAAGTGTACAAGTGATACAAAGCTTTGAATCATCGTGTCTCTTTATTCCATCAAGGTTAGACAGATATTGGGAGTACGTCTAGGAATGCATTTTATTCCATAGTATTCCATATTGTAATATCTACCTTGTGAATAATCTTGTTCTTATCTTACTTTCAGCGTATGGCTGGAAGAGCCAGGGGACGATGTTCGGATGCTGGGCAATCCAGTGGCTCACATCCGGATGGCATTTATATGTCTGCTGATCAGTTTTTGGAGTTGTTTAGGAGCACTCAGCCTCCAGTTCCTCCTCGAGTGTCTCCACCTCGCAAGTCTGCCTTTGCACGTCAGTGCAGTGATTTTGCTCATCTTGGAGGAAAGCCGTTTAAGGGCTCTGAATCCGTTCTTGAAGTCCAAGCTTGGTTTCGCACATGCGAGCGTATCTTTTCTCGTATGGATCTTTCTGACCATGATATAGTTCTTGTAACTTCAAGCTTATTACAAGAGCGTGCTCTTGATTCGTATGAGCTTCTTGTAGCCAAAATTGATGAGTCTACTCTTTCTTGGACTCAGTTTCGGGAGCGATTTGAACTCAAGTTCGTTCCTGAATCTAAAGAAGTTTTATTAACCCGTCCCTTCCTTGAGTTGAAGCAAGGGAAATCTTCTGTTTCTGAGTATGTTGCATCATTCGAGGCTTTATCTAAGTATGGTCTTGAATTCATCAGCACTTCTTATAAGAAGAATTTGAAGTTTGTTTCTGGTCTTAAGAAATATCTTAAGAAATCTTTGTTGCTCCAACTTAAACTTTCTTTTTAGGAGTTGGTTGATTCTGCACTTCATCTCGAGACCACCGAGAAGGAGTGTGATAGTGATGTTGATGTTGAGGTTTCCAAGAACCCCAACAAGAGGCCGATTCCAATTCAGAAGTCCAGGTCTTTTCCTTCTAAGAAGAAGAAGATTGGTGGTTCTAGCTCTCAGCCTCAGTCTTCCGGAACACCTTTCATCCGGAAGTGTTTCAATTGTGGGTCTCCGGATCATATTATTCGAGCTTGTCCTAAGCCTCTCTTCTGTCGTTATTGCAAGAAGGAATATCGCCATGTTTCAGCTTGCCCTACTGTTCCGGTTGGTGCTAAGTCTAGCAGGCTTTATGCTGCTAAGGCTTCTGAAGGTCCTTCTCAACCCAAAGGTATATCTCCATCCATTTTGGAAGGTTCTATTTTATTTCGTGATCATAGTATTCGAGTTCTTTTCGATACGGGTGCTTCACATTCCTTCGTATCGAAAAATCTCGTTGATGATTTATCTTTGGATGTTTCTTGTTTGGTTACTTCATTAAGGATTGCGAATACTATTGGGGGATCTGCGACCCTTAGCTTGCTTTGTGATGATGTTGAGATTGTTTTATGTGGCTTTTCTTTTCGTGCGAATCTGCACGTTATTTCTTGTCTGGGATTTGATACGATTTTGGGTATGGACTGGCTAGTGAGATATGATGCCAGGATTATTTGTTCGGAGAGAATTTTGTATCTTCGACATCCGGATTCGCCTACTCAGCTATCTCTTATTCTTCGGGATGTGGATAATTCTGAAATGGCTTTATATTCTCTTGACTCGCGAGATGATGATGATGATATATCTCGTATTCCTATTGCTTGTGACTTTTTCGATGTTTTTGAGCCTGTATCGGGTTTGCCACCCAAGCGGGCCATTGAGTTCCACATTGATCTCATTCCAGGCGCGCAGCCAGTTAGTCGTCCTCCCACGAGGATGTCTACAAAGGAAAATGAGGAACTCAAGAAGCAGCTTTTAGAGCTTGAGTCCAAGCAGTTGATTCAATCCAGTTTTTCTCCGTGAGGATCCGTGGTTGTCTTTGTGAAGAAGTCTGATGGAACTCTTAGGCTTTGCATTGATTATTGCAAGCTTAACGAGTTAACCGTCAAAAATAGGTATCCATTGCCTAGGATCGATGATATGTTCGATCTATTGAGTGGTGCTAAGGTCTTTTCTCAGCTCGACCTTGCCACAGGTTTTCATCAATTACGAGTCGTGGAGGACAACATACCTCTTACAGCTTTCTGCACTCGATATGGTTCTTTTGAGTGGCTCGTTATGCCGTTCGGTTTGACGAACGCTCCTGCTTTCTTTGTTGATCTCATGAATCGAGTATTCCGGGAATATCTCGATAAGTTCGTCCTTGTCTTCATTGATGATATCCTTATTTATTCTAAGTCTGAAGCCAAGCATGCTAATCACTTGAGAATTGTCTTGAGTACCCTCCGTCATCATCAGCTTAGAGCCAAATTCTCCAAGTGCCACTTTTGGGAGAATAAGGTTAAGTTCTTAGGCCATGTTGTATCTTCCGATGGAATTTCTGTCGATCCCTCAAAGATCGAAGCCATTCAGAATTGGAAGAGGCCTGAGAATGTGCATGAGATCCGTAGTTTCCTTGGATTGGCGGGTTATTACCATCGGTTCATTAAGGACTTTTCCCGTGTTGTGCTTTCTCTCACTTGCCTTACTCGGAAAGGCATTCGTTTTATTTGGTCCGACAAGTGTGAAGCTTCCTTTCTGACATTGAAGGAACTTCTCACTAATGCTCCTATTCTTGTGGTTCCCGAAGGGAATCATGATCTTGTTGTTTACACCGATGCTTGTGGTAGTGGTCTCGGTGCTGTTCTTATGCAGAAGGATCGGGTAGTTGCGTATGCTTCTAGGCAACTGCATCCGAATGAAGTTCGCTATGCCACTCATGATCTTGAGCTTGCCACCATTGTCTTCGCCTTGAAGATTTGGCGACACTACTTATTAGGCGAGCGCTTCATTCTCTATACCGATCATAAATCTTTGAAGTATTTGTTCACTCAGAATGAACTCAATATGAGACAACGTTGGCTCGAGTTTCTTGCTTCCTATGACTTTGATATCCAGTATACCCCTGGTAAGGGTAATCGTGTTGCAGATGCGCTTAGTCGCAAACATTCGGCTATTATTTCTATGATGCTTGCCGAATGGGATGTTCTCGAGACTCTATCTTTTTGTGAAATTAGGGATCGAGGTTCATCTTCTGATTCTCCTATTCTATTATTTAGTTTGGGAGCTCGACTTATTTTATTGGACCGTATTGCCGATGCCCAACAGTGTGATCCTGATTTGTTGCATCTTATTCAGCTTTGTGAGTCTGGATCTTGTGATGAGGCGTTGCAAGATTTTAGCATTGATTCTCATGGGTGTCTTCGTAAGAAGAACCGTCTTTTTATGCCTTCTGATTTTGCACTTAGGCATGACATTCTTAATGATTGTCACCGTTCTAAGTATACCATTCATTCTGGTAGTAGCAAGATGTATGTCGATATGCGTCGTCTTTATTATTGGGAAGGCATGAAGCGCGATGTGGCGAGTTATGTGAGCAATTGCATAACTGGTCAGCGTTTTAAGGCCGAGCATCAGCGTCCTTCTGTTCTTCTTCAGTCTCTTGAGATTCCATTATGGAAATGGGATCAGATATCTATGGATTTCATTGACGGCCTACCTCGCTCGAGATCAGGCCATTCTAGTATTTGGGTTATTGTTGATCGCCTCACTAAGTCTGCTCATTTTGTTCCTATTAAGTCTAATAGAACTGCTTCGCATTTGGCTAAGTTGTATGTCAAGGAAATCGTGAGACTTCACGGTGTTCCTAGTTCTATTGTGAGTGATCGTGATCCTTTATTCACGAGTCATTTTTGGAAGAGTCTTCAGCAAGCTTTGGGGACAAAGCTTAATTTTAGCATAGCTCATCATTCGCAGTCTGACGGACAGACGGAACGGGTGAATCGTATCATGGAAGATCTTCTCCGTATTTGTATTTTTTATTTTGGTGGAAGTTGGGAGGATCATCTACCTCTTGTAGAGTTCTCCTACAATAATAGTTTTCAGTCTAGTATCGGTATGGCTCCTTTCGAAGCCTTATACGGAAGGCCATGTCGATCACCTTCTTGTTGGTTAGAATCTGGAGAGAAGCTTATTCTTGGCCCAGATTTTGTTCGTGATTCTTCCGAGAAGATTGATCTTATTCGGTTGAGAATGAAAGAGGCACAGAGTCGCCAGAAATCCTACGTGGACAACCGTAGGAAGCCTCTCGAGTTATCGATTGGCGATCTTGTTTTCATTCGTGTTTCTCCTTTGAAGGGGGTTATGCGTTTCAGTACGACTGGGAAATTGTCTCCTCGTTATATAGGACCATTTTCTATTACTGAACGTATTGGCCCTGTGGCTTATAGAGTTTCACTTCCTACTCATTTATCTGGTATTCATGACGTGTTTCACGTCTCGCAACTTCGGAAGTGTCTTCGGGAGTCGGATTCTGTTATTACTTCTCCTGATTTGCAAGAGCTTGAGGTCTCACCGGACTTATCTATTGTACAGCAACCTATTCGCGTGCTTGACACGGAGGTGCGACACCTTCGAAACAAGGACGTGCCGCTCGTTAAAGTTCAATGGTCCACTAATCCCAATGACTGTACTTGGGAAACCAAAGAGTTTATTGAGCGATCTTATCCGGGTTTTCTATCTTAGCTTGTGAACGGTGAGTATGTCCTTTCATCTCAAGCTTATTTCCTTTTCTTTTGAATGTTGTATGTATGTAGTTGTTACAAATATCATCTCTAGGAATTGCGAGGACGCAATTTTGTAAGGAGGGGAGATCTGTAACAACCCGCATATTTAACGATTATATATTTAAATGTTTTTATTTAAATATAGCGTCGTTAGTCGGATTTTTGGGTCCGAAATGTTACTTTCTGCAAATGGCCGAATTGGAGCTCGAAACTACCTCCATTGGTTCCAAAATGGCGTTTGCGATCTTTTTGAGTATAATCTTTGATATGTTTGGAGTATGTCAAATTTCGCTACTTTTTCTATTGGGCTTTGGGTTTGGGTTCAGCCCATTAGCTTAACTAATACCCTAACCCAACCCCTTCTCTTCATTCATCTTCATTTCATTTTCATTTCTTAAGCTAAAACTGAAAATGGTGGAAGGGAAAGAGAAATAGAAATTGCAAGCCCTAGTTCTATTTGCAAACTCCAAATTCTTGCTCCAAAATCAAAGAGAAGCCATTGGTAAGCTCTTCTTCATCTTCTCCAACTCTTCTCCTCTTCAATTTCAGAAAAATTCCTAAACCTAAATTGGGAAATATGTGTTTTATTCTTAGATTGAAGCCTGTTGAGTTGAAGTAGAGTTTGGTTGGTCTTCTCCTTGTTATTGAGCTCTTTCTTCTTTGTTTTGGGTAAAAGGTGAGTTTTGAACTCACATCTACTTCTCTTGATTTTATTGATGTTGGGTATGAATTCCTAACACCTTGTTCATATGCACTTGCTTTTGGTTTGGATTGAATTGGTGAATATCCAAATTTTTAGTGTTTGGGTTCAATTCTTTAAAGATCCTAACTTTGATATTCGAACATGTTTTTGGTGGCGAATCGGAGAGCTAATGGAGCTGGGGTATATATTGGCTAAGGCTCCTTAGGTCCATTGCTCGAACGATCGCGTTTTGGAAGAAATTGCAATTCATTGAAAAAAGGGCAGGAACTGCAGAAATATGCAGTTCGGCCGACCGAGCCCTGTAGCCGGTCGACCGACCTGCTACCCCGAGCCATGTTATGTTTTCTGCATCTGGCCAGCCGACCGAGCCCTGCAACCGGTCGACCGACCTGCTCCTATTTTGCTGTTTTGCCTATTTTTGCATATTTTGATTTGTTTTCCAAATTTTATCGATTCAAGTTGCTTTTTAGTAGTTGTTATTGCATCTTTGACTTTGTTAACTTATTTTTGACTTCATCCACGGGTTTTATAAAATAATCTCTCGAATCACATTTAAAAAGCTCGTTTCTCCAAATTATAAATTCTATTTATAATGCACGCACACAATTTCGCACTTCGAGCAAAGTGGAAGGAAGATTAAATGGTTAGGTAAAACACGGACCATGAATCTGTGCGTTTGTCTTGCTGATTAATCCCCAACCTATTCAATTGATCGTTTTGACCTTCGGGTTTGGTTTATCGATGACAAGAGGTAAACTTTGTACTGCTTTGAGTGTGAAAGTGGCTGACGGATAGTAAATCGTTTAGTGCGAACGAGTGGTTAAGGGACATACGTTAACACTTTTCGGATTCCTTTTCGAGAGTTGTGACACATTCCGCCAGTTAGTGGTGTCCAGTACTGGGTCTCTGACCTTCACCACTATGGTTTGTTGCCTTCGGGTATGTGCCTTCGAGTTTGTGCCTTCGGGTTTGTTGCCCTTTAGTATCGCTTTCGATGTTGTTCGTTATGAGCCGCATGGGTGATATTGGGTTGCCCTTTAGTATCGCTTCCGATGTTGGTCGTTATGAGCCGCATGGGTGATATTGGGTTTGGAGTCTTCGGGCTCATGGATCCTTGTTGTACAGTACTGAGCTCGAGCAAATTTTATAATGTTTCATTCATATGTATATTCCCTAGGTATCGCCCTTCGGTGTTGGTCTTTTTGAGCCGCATGATGCGTAGCGTTTACCTTGTGGAACTTGTATACCTTATGGGTATTTGTTATTTGCCTTTTGGCTTGTTTTGGGATATTCTTATCCTCTGTTTCTATGAGATGCCGATGATATGAGGCTTGTTTTGTTATCATATGATTCATCTTTGTTAGATGATTGTGTTATCTCCTTTAGAGATATTTGTTATACTTTGTAACCTTGCAGGTTTATTGTTGTTCGGTTTATCTAACTGATTTGTTTAGCTAGACTGACCCGTGTATTTTATACTCGGGTCAGATCGAGATGTTTCAGGTTAGGTGCTTTTGGACTTAGCCTATTTTGCTTCCGCATGGACTATTCAGCTTGTTCCTTTTTGTTAAAGCTTTTTGTGTAGTCCCTTGTATTTGTAACTCTGATATGTATTCTATTGACTCGTCTGTATATTGTGGTCTACTATACCACTTGACTTGTATTATTTTGTATACTCTGTTATGTATTCAGTATATGTGTATATGGTGATCTACTGTTCTGTGAGGTATATTTCATTTGAGTTATTATATTCTGTTCTGATAGATCCAACCACCTATGGTTTTGTTTTAAGTATTCATTGGGTATGTCGACCTGCTTGGTATGTCTGTTGTCGATGTATTCAATAGATAATTAGAGCAAGGCTATAGATGGTCGCTCCCAACCAGCCTTATTCTCCGTGTTAGTTGACGGCATTACCTTGTAGTGTCCTTGGCTAGCGTGGGTATAGAGGTGGGGCGTCACAGCGTGGTATCAGAGCTGAGTTCAGGACAAAATATGATAAACACAGAATAGATGCACATATTACGGTACATCAAAGTGTACAAGTGATACAAAGCTTTGAATCATCGTGTCTCTTTATTCCATCAAGGTTAGACAGATATTGGGAGTACGTCTAGGAATGCATTTTATTCCATAGTATTCCATATTGTAATATCTACCTTGTGAATAATCTTGTTCTTATCTTACTTTCAGCGTATGGCTGGAAGAGCCAGGGGACGATGTTCGGATGCTGGGCAATCCAGTGGCTCACATCCGGATGGCGTTTATATGTCTGCTGATCAGTTTTTGGAGTTGTTTAGGAGCACTCAGCCTCCAGTTCCTCCTCGAGTGTCTCCACCTCGCAAGTCTGCCTTTGCACGTCAGTGCAGTGATTTTGCTCATCTTGGAGGAAAGCCGTTTAAGGGCTCTGAATCCGTTCTTGAAGTCCAAGCTTGGTTTCGCACATGCGAGCGTATCTTCTCTCGTATGGATCTTTCTGACCATGATATAGTTCTTGTAACTTCGAGCTTATTACAAGAGCGTGCTCTTGATTCGTATGAGCTTCTTGTAGCCGAAATTGATGAGTCTACTCTTTCTTGGACTCAGTTTTGGGAGCGATTTGAACTCAAGTTCGTTCCTGAATCTGAAGAAGTTTTATTAACCCGTCCCTTCCTTGAGTTGAAGCAAGGGAAATCTTCTGTTTCTGAGTATGTTGCATCATTCGAGGCTTTATCTAAGTATGGTCTTGAATTCATCAGCACTTCTTATAAGAAGAATTTGAAGTTTGTTTCTGGTCTTAAGAAATATCTTAAGAAATCTTTGTTGCTCCAACTTAAACTATCTTTTGAGGAGTTGGTTGATTCTGCACTTCATCTCGAGACCACCGAGAAGGAGTGTGATAGTGATGTTGATGTTGAGGTTTCCAAGAACCCCAACAAGAGGCCGATTCCAATTCAGAAGTCCAGGACTTTTCCTTCTAAGAAGAAGAAGACTGGTGGTTCTAGCTCTCAGCCTCAGTCTTCCGTAACACCTTTCATCCGGAGGTGTTTCAATTGTGGGTCTTCGGATCATATTATTCGAGCTTGTCCTAAGCCTCTCTTCTGCCGTTATTGCAAGAAGGAATATCACCATGTTTCAGCTTGCCCTACTGTTCCGGTTGGTGCTAAGTCTAGCAGGCTTTATGCTGCTAAGGCTTCTGAAGGTCCTTCTCAACCCAAAGGTATATCTCCATCCATTTTGGAAGGTTCTATTTTATTTCATGATCATAGTATTCGGTTCTTTTCGATACGGGTGCTTCACATTCCTTCGTATCGAAAAATCTCATTGATGATTTATCTTTGGATGTTTCTTGTTTGGTTACTTCATTAAGGATTGCGAATACTATTGGGGGATCTGCGACCCTTAGCTTGCTTTGTGATGATGTTGAGATTGTTTTATGTGGCTTTTCTTTTCGTGCGAATCTGCACGTTATTTCTTGTCTGGGATTTGATACGATTTTGGGTATGGACTGGCTAGTGAGATATGATGCCAGGATTATTGGTTCGGAGAGAATTTTGTATCTTCGACATCCGGATTCGCCTACTCATCTATCTCTTATTCTTCGGGATGTGGATAATTCTGAAATGGCTTTATATTCTCTTGACTCGCGAGATGATGATGATATATCTCGTATTCCTATTGCTTGTGACTTTTTCGATGTTTTTGAGCCTGTATCGGGTTTGCCACCCAAGCGGGCCATTGAGTTCCGCATTGATCTCATTCTAGGCGCGCAGCCAGTTAGTCGTCCTCCCACGAGGATGTCTACAAAGGAAAATGAGGAACTCAAGAAGCAGCTTTTAGAGCTTGAGTCCAAGCAGTTGATTCAATCCAGTTTTTCTCCGTGGGGATCCGTGGTTGTCTTTGTGAAGAAGTCTGATGGAACTCTTAGGCTTTGCATTGATTATCGCAAGCTTAACGAGTTAACCGTCAAAAATAGGTATCCATTGCCTAGGATCGATGATATGTTCGATCTATTGAGTGGTGCTAAGGTCTTTTCTCAGCTCAACCTTGCCACAGGTTTTCATCAATTACGAGTCGCGGAGGACAGCATACCTCTTACAGCTTTCCGCACTCGATATGGTTCTTTTGAGTGGCTCGTTATGCCGTTCGGTTTGACGAACGCTCCTGCTTTCTTTGTTGATCTCATGAATCGAGTATTCCAAGAATATCTCGATAAGTTCGTCCTTGTCTTCATTGATGATATCCTTATTTATTCTAAGTCTGAAGCCAAGCATGCTAATCACTTGAGAATTGTCTTGAGTACCCTCCGTCATCATCAGCTTAGAGCCAAATTCTCCAAGTGCCACTTTTGGGAGAATAAGGTTAAGTTCTTAGGCCATGTTGTATCTTTCGATGGAATTTCTGTCGATCCCTCAAAGATCGAAGCCATTCAGAATTGGAAGAGGCCTGAGAATGTGCATGAGATCCGTAGTTTCCTTGGATTGGCGGGTTATTACCGTCGATTCATTAAGGACTTTTCCCGTGTTGTGCTTTCTCTCACTTGCCTTACTCGGAAAGGCATTCGTTTTATTTGGTCCGACAAGTGTGAAGCTTCCTTTCTGACATTGAAGGAACTTCTCACTAATGCTCCTATTCTTGTGGTTCCCGAAGGGAATCATGATCTTGTTGTCTACACCGATGCTTGTGGTAGCGGTCTCGGTGCTGTTCTTATGCAGAAGGATCGGGTAGTTGCGTATGCTTCTAGGCAACTGCATCCGAATGAAGTTCGCTATGCCACTCATGATCTTGAGCTTGCCGCCATTGTCTTCGCCTTGAAGATTTGGCGACACTACTTATTAGGCGAGCGCTTCATTCTCTATACCGATCATAAATCTTTGAAGTATTTGTTCACTCAGAATGAACTCAATATGAGACAACGTTGGCTCGAGTTTCTTGCTTCCTATGACTTTGATATCCAGTATACCCCTGGTAAGGGTAATCGTGTTGCAGATGCGCTTAGTCGCAAACATTCGGCTATTATTTCTATGATGCTTGCCGAATGGGATGTTCTCGAGACTCTATCTTTTTGTGAAATTAGGGATCGAGGTTCATCTTCTGATTCTCCTATTCTATTATTTAGTTTGGGAGCTCTACTTATTTTATTGGACCGTATTGCCGATTCCCAACAGCGTGATCCTGATTTGTTGCATCTTATTCAGCTTTGTGAGTCTGGATCTTATGATGAGGCGTTGCAAGATTTTAGCATTGATTCTCATGGGTGTCTTCGTAATAAGAACCGTCTTTTTATGCCTTCTGATTTTGCACTTAGGCATGACATTCTTAATGATTGTCACCGTTCTAAGTATACCATTCATTCTGGTAGTAGCAAGATGTATGCCGATATGCGTCGTCTTTATTATTGGGAAGGCATGAAGCGCGATGTGGCGAGTTATGTGAGCAATTGCATAACTTGTCAGCGTTTTAAGGCCGAGCATCAGCGTCCTTCTGGTTTTCTTCAGTCTCTTGAGATTCCATTATGGAAATGGGATCAGATATCTATGGATTTCATTGACGGCCTACCTCGCTCGAGATCAGGCCATTCTAGTATTTGGGTTATTGTTGATCGCCTCACTAAGTCTGCTCATTTTGTTCCTATTAAGTCTAATAGAACTGCTTCGCATTTGGCTAAGTTGTATGTCAAGGAAATCATGAGACTTCACGGTGTTCCTAGTTCTATTGTGAGTGATCGTGATCCTTTATTCACAAGTCATTTTTGGAAGAGTCTTCAGCAAGCTTTGGGGACAAAGCTTAATTTTAGCACAGCTTATCATCCGCAGTCTGACGGACAGACGGAACGGGTGAATCGTATCTTGGAAGATCTTCTCCGTATTTGTATTTTTTATTTTGGTGGAAGTTGGGAGGATCATCTACCTCTTGTAGAGTTCTCCTACAACAATAGTTTTCAGTCTAGTATCGGTATGGCTCCTTTCGAAGCCTTATACGAAAGGCCATGTCGATCACCTTCTTGTTGGTTAGAATCTGGGGAGAAGCTTATTCTTGGCCCAGATTTTGTTCGTGATTCTTCCGAGAAGATTGATCTTATTCGGTTGAGAATGAAAGAGGCACAGAGTCGCCAGAAATCCTACGCGGACAACCGTAGGAAGCCTCTCGAGTTATCGATTGGCGATCTTGTTTTCATTCGTGTTTCTCCTTTGAAGGGGGTTATGCGTTTCAGTACGACTGGGAAATTGTCTCCTCGTTATATAGGACAATTTTCTATTACTGAACGTATTGGCCCTGTGGCTTATAGAGTTTCACTTCCTGCTCATTTATCTGGTATTCATGACGTGTTTCACGTCTCGCAACTTCGGAAGTGTCTTCGGGAGTCGGATTCTGTTATTACTTCTCCTGATTTGCAAGAGCTTGAGGTCTCACCGGACTTATCTATTGTACAGCAACCTATTCGCGTGCTTGACACGGAGGTGCGACACCTTCGAAACAAGGACGTGCCGCTCGTTAAAGTTCAATGGTCCACTAATCCCAATGACTGTACTTGGGAAACCAAAGAGTTTATTGAGCGATCTTATCCGGGTTTTCTATCTTAGCTTGTGAACGGTGAGTATGTCCTTTCATCTCAAGCTTATTTCCTTTTCTTTTGAATGTTGTATGTATGTAGTTGTTACAAATATCGTCTCTAGGAATTGCGAGGACGCAATTTTGTAAGGAGGGGAGATCTGTAACAACCCGCATATTTAACGATTATATATTTAAATGTTTTTATTTAAATATAGCGTCGTTGGTCGGATTTTTGGGTCCGAAATGTTACTTTCTGCAAATGGCCGAATTGGAGCTCGAAACTACCTCCATTGGTTCCAAAATGGCATTTGCGATCTTTTTGAGTATAATCTTTGATATGTTTGGAGTATGTCAAATTTCGCTACTTTTTCTATTGGGCTTTGGGTTTGGGTTCAGCCCATTAGCTTAACTAATACCCTAACCCAACCCCTTCTCTTCATTCATCTTCATTTCATTTTCATTTCTTAAGCTAAAACTGAAAATGGTGGAAGGGAAAGAGAAATAGAAATTGCAAGCCCTAGTTCTATTTGCAAACTCCAAATTCTTGCTCCAAAATCAAAGAGAAGCCATTGGTAAGCTCTTCTTCATCTTCTCCAACTCTTCTCCTCTTCAATTTCAGAAAAATTCCTAAACCTAAATTGGGAAATATGTGTTTTATTCTTAGATTGAAGCCTGTTGAGTTGAAGTAGAGTTTGGTTGGTCTTCTCCTTGTTATTGAGCTCTTTCTTCTTTGTTTTGGGTAAAAGGTGAGTTTTGAACTCACATCTACTTCTCTTGATTTTATTGATGTTGGGTATGAATTCCTAACACCTTGTTCATATGCACTTGCTTTTGGTTTGGATTGAATTGGTGAATATCCAAATTTTTAGTGTTTGGGTTCAATTCTTTAAAGATCCTAACTTTGATATTTGAACATGTTTTTGGTGGCGAATCGGAGAGCTAATGGAGCTGGGGTATATATTGGCTAAGGCTCCTTAGGTCCATTGCTCGAACGATCGCGTTTTGGAAGAAATTGCAATTCATTGAAAAAAGGGCAGGAACTGCAGAAATATGCAGTTCGGCCGACCGAGCCCTGTAGCCGGTCGACCGACCTGCTACCCCGAGCCATGTTATGTTTTCTGCATCTGGCCAGCCGACCGAGCCCTGCAACCGGTCGACCGACCTGCTCCTATTTTGCTGTTTTGCCTATTTTTGCATATTTTGATTTGTTTTCCAAATTTTATCGATTCAAGTTGCTTTTTAGTAGTTGTTATTGCATCTTTGACTTTGTTAACTTATTTTTGACTTCATCCACGGGTTTTATAAAATAATCTCTCGAATCACATTTAAAAAGCTCGTTTCTCCAAATTATAAATTCTATTTATAATGCACGTACACAATTTCGCACTTCGAGCAAAGTGGAAGGAAGATTAAATGGTTAGGTAAAACACGGACCATGAATCTGTGCGTTTGTCTTGTTGATTAATCCCCGACCTATTCAATTGATCGTTTTGACCTTCGGGTTTGGTTTATCGATGACATGAGGTAAACTTTGTACTGCTTTGAGTGTGAAAGCGGCTGACGGATAGTAAATCGTTTAGTGCGAACGAGTGGTTAAGGGACATACGTTAACACTTTTCGGATTCCTTTTCGAGAGTTGTGAAACATTCCGCCAGTTAGTGGTGTCCAGTACTGGGTCTCTGACCTTCACCACTATGGTTTGTTGCCTTCGGGTATGTGCCTTCGGGTTTGTGCCTTCGGGTTTGTTGCCCTTTAGTATCGCTTTCGATGTTGGTCGTTATGAGCCGCATGGGTGATATTGGGTTGCCCTTTAGTATCGCTTCCGATGTTGGTTGTTATGAGCCGCATGGGTGATATTGGGTTTGGAGTCTTCGGGCTCATGGATCCTTGTTGTACAATACTGAGCTCGAGCAAATTTTATAATGTTTCATTCATATGTATATTCCATAGGTATCGCCCTTCGGTGTTGGTCTTTTTGAGCCGCATGATGCGTAGCGTTTACCTTGTGGAACTTGTATACCTTATGGGTATTTGTTATTTGCCTTTTGGCTTGTTTTGGGATATTCTTATCCTTTGTTTCTATGAGATGCCGATGATATGAGGCTTGTTTTGTTATCATATGATTCATCTTTGTTAGATGATTGTGTTATCTCCTTTAGAGATATTTGTTATACTTTGTAACCTTGCAGGTTTATTGTTGTTCGGTTTATCTAACTGATTTGTTTAGCTAGACTGACCCGTGTATTTTATACTCGGGTCAGACCGAGATGTTTCAGGTTAGGTGCTTTTGGACTTAGCCTATTTTGCTTCCGCATGGACTATTCAGCTTGTTCCTTTTTGTTAAAGCTTTTTGTGTAGTCCCTTGTATTTGTAACTCTGATATGTATTCTATTGACTCGTCTGTATATTGTGGTCTGCTATACCACTTGACTTGTATTATTTTGTATACTCTGTTATGTATTCAGTATATGTGTATATGGTGATCTACTGTTCTGTGAGGTATATTTCATTTGAGTTATTATATTCTGGTCTGATAGATCCAACCACCTATGGTTTTGTTTTAAGTATTCATTGGGTATGTCGACCTGCTTGGTATGTCTGTTGTCGATGTATTCAATAGATAATTAGAGCAAGGCTATAGATGGTCGCTCCCAACCAGCCTTATTCTCCGTGTTAGTTGACGGCATTACCTTGTAGTGTCCTTGGCTAGCGTGGGTATAGAGGTGGGGAGTCACGGCGTGGTATCAGAGCTGAGTTCAGGACAAAATATGATAAACCCAGAATAGATGCACATTTACGGTACATCAAAGTGTACAAGTGATACAAAGCTTTGAATCATCGTGTCTCTTTATTCCATCAAGGTTAGACAGATATTGGGAGTACGTCTAGGAATGCATTTTATTCCATAGTATTCCATATTGTAATATCTACCTTGTGAATAATCTTGTTCTTATCTTACTTTCAGCGTATGGCTGGAAGAGCCAGGGGACGATGTTCGGATGCTGGGCAATCCAGTGGCTCACATCCGGATGGCGTTTATATGTCTGCTGATCAGTTTTTGGAGTTGTTTAGGAGCACTCAGCCTCCAGTTCCTCCTCGAGTGTCTCCACCTCGCAAGTCTGCCTTTGCACGTCAGTGCAGTGATTTTGCTCATCTTGGAGGAAAGCCGTTTAAGGGCTCTGAATCCGTTCTTGAAGTCCAAGCTTGGTTTCGCACATGCGAGCGTATCTTCTCTCGTATGGATCTTTCTGACCATGATATAGTTCTTGTAACTTCGAGCTTATTACAAGAGCGTGCTCTTGATTCGTATGAGCTTCTTGTAGCCGAAATTGATGAGTCTACTCTTTCTTGGACTCAGTTTTGGGAGCGATTTGAACTCAAGTTCGTTCCTGAATCTGAAGAAGTTTTATTAACCCGTCCCTTCCTTGAGTTGAAGCAAGGGAAATCTTCTGTTTCTGAGTATGTTGCATCATTCGAGGCTTTATCTAAGTATGGTCTTGAATTCATCAGCACTTCTTATAAGAAGAATTTGAAGTTTGTTTCTGGTCTTAAGAAATATCTTAAGAAATCTTTGTTGCTCCAACTTAAACTTTCTTTTGAGGAGTTGGTTGATTCTGCACTTCATCTCGAGACCACCGAGAAGGAGTGTGATAGTGATGTTGATGTTGAGGTTTCCAAGAACCCCAACAAGAGGCCAATTCCAATTCAGAAGTCCAGGTCTTTTCCTTCTAAGAAGAAGAAGACTGGTGGTTCTAGCTCTCAGCCTCAGTCTTCCGGAACACCTTTCATCCAGAAGTGTTTCAATTGTGGGTCTCCGGATCATATTATTCGAGCTTGTCCTAAGCCTCTCTTCTGTCGTTATTGCAAGAAGGAATATCACCATGTTTCAGCTTGCCCTACTGTTTCAACTATGGATTTGGCAATTAAATTATTGAATTTTATTTATTAAAGTTGGGTAAAAATTTGAATTTTCAGTTTTAAGCCGATCAAAAATATTTTCAAGGCTTAGAAAATTTATATTGATGATACTGAAGATAATGGAAGCTTCAGAATTTAATTTGGAAATGTTTTGTTTAGTTTTGAATTTATATCGTTTAGATCGACCTTTGGAAAATAGCCTTCTGAGGCATATTCTCGGATTTCGATGAAACCAGTTCCATTAGATCCATAATAAAGTATTATTATCGGATTTCAAATTTCGTAGCGTTTGGATTCACCGTTTGGTCGTTCGGTCTGGAAACATCTAGAATTAATTTAGTTGAATTTAATTTAAATAGTCGATTTAAATAGCTGTCTTCCACATACGATCAAATTGGAGCCCAAGATTTGTTCCATTGGGTTCGAAATAGGGTTATAACATTAGAAACGCTAGGCGACATGCCTCGATAGGAGTTCGGGATTTCGAGTTAGGTTATACGAGATATTTTGAATATAAAATTATAAAAATCAATTAGAAAGTTAAACCCTACCTTCCTCCACACGCCAACATCTCATCCTTGTCTCCCCATTTCTTTTACAAATCTCACGCAACATCATTTCAAAAGCAGAAATAAAAATAAAAACAATAGCCGCGCTTGAGTAAAATCAAATAGCCGAGCCTCTTTCAAAAAAATTCAGAATCCCAAATCAATTTGAACGAAATAAAAAGGTGGAGGTGGGGTGAAGCTCGAGCGCTTCATCGCGTTCGTGAGCGCGCAAGTTGGCGCGACTGGAATATGGAGGAGGTGCGTCATTTTGGGTCTCGTGGCGGCACACTGTGCACGCATCGCGAGTCAAATTGAGCGGTCGCGCTTTAAGGGCGCAGCTGCAGGTGAAAGATGGGGCAGTGATTGGGTGATGGCATCCCGAGGTCGATCAATTTAGGGTTCGAGGCAGAAGGTAGCGAAGCATCTGGCGATGGTTTCGAAGATGATGGTGTTGTGGTCATGGCGGCCTCGAGGAAAATTGGGCAGGTGATCAAGTACGGCTAGGGTTTCGTACACTCGACTGCGTGGTGAAGCTCGAGCCTGGGTTTGCTCGATTACAGTGAGGTATATTTTTTTCCTTTTGGGTTTTATTTTAATTTAAATGTATATATATACTTATAAAGATAAACGGAAAAAAATGTGTTACAGTGAGGTATATAGGTTATGCTAGGAAGACATTTTTTATTCCCAATAGAATTTAATGAATATATATAAATTACAGATTTTTTTTTAGAAATTTTGATGCGTTAGGAAGTTTAATTTTTTTTTAAAGAAATTAACAGCAAATAGGTTTACTATTGTTTGCTTACAATCAAGATTTAAATAATTCAGTTTTTATATATATGAGATTTTAGGAAATAAAGTTTTTTTTGGAATAATGAAAGTTTATTTTCGAAAATCTATAAATTATTATTAAAAGGAGATTGGTTAAATAAAATTAATTAGTTGAACTAAATTTACCAAATGAGAATTTAATTTTTTGAGTGATTCAAATATTAATAAAAATCATATAATTGGTTATAAGGTCTAGAACCGTGAAGAAATCAAGCCGAAATGGAAATGGATTGCAAAATAAAAAGCAAAGGTGAGATCTTCTCACTCATTCAATATTGTTCTGATTTAAATTTTGAATAGTTAGATATAAAATTGATTGACTGTGTGCTTGGATGATTGATTTATAATAATTATTCACTGGATGATATTATATATATAGTAGTATTATATTGGAGTGAATGATTTCCCGCATTATATAGCGGATGAGACCCTATGCGCCGCATAATAGCGGATGATATTTTATAAATCCCATATACCACGATATTCCACCTCAAGGTGGAATTGGTATTTAATTGTTGTGCTAACGTCTGTGGATGCGGGGAAAACAGGTTAGAGGGATCCAACTGGATTCCTCAGATATTTGAATTAGTTTCAATATTGTGTGTTGATTATTTGTAATCTATGTGTGACTATTTATGATTGAGACTGTTGAAGGCTATAATTTAGCCGAATATATCTTTGATACCGTAGGATATCAAAAATAAATAAAGTTGGATTTTTAAAATTTAGTAGAAAACTTATAGTAAATTAATCTTAGAAAATTGAATAGATTTAAAAGAAGGAATTTGTTTCAAAAGAGAATAAATTTGGTGTTGAAATAAATTTAGAAATAAATTTTGGAAATTGATTTGGTATTTGTAAATAAATTTAGAAATCAATTTAGAATTTAATTTGGTGCTGGAAATGAATATTTAGAAATCGATTTAAAAATCGTATATCAATGGATATTTAGAAGTTTAAATTCACAATGGGAATTTATAAAGGAAAGGGAAATTTGTTTTAAAAATAAACATTTGGTTATTTTTAAAAGTGTGAAAGGAATTTACGGATTCGGAATGTAAATTTAAAACAAATCAAGAAAGATTTATTAATTGATTTGAATGAACCATTTTGAAATGAAAAATGTATTTTCCTGGAAAGTAGAGTATGATTTCGAAGTAGCCTATAGATATAAACTAAAAATCTTTAAGGATGGTTTTAGAAAGGATACTTTCGATAAATTAATTTCTTAACTGGTTTCAAATCTTTAAAGTATGGATTTATTTAATTACTTATAGAAGGGATTATTTTAAAGGTTAAAATTGATATTTGTTTTAGGAAACGATTATTTGAATAGTTATACCTTATCTACTAAATTTATTTTAAAAATTAGTTGGGACTTAAAGTCTTATATGTGATAATTAGTATAATGTTTTCCACTATGCACTAATGATTATGTCAAAATGGTTTTAAGTCCGAGGATCGAAACCTGGCTATGATACCATAATGTAACGACCCAATTTTTCGACGCCCGAAAGTCGACATCGATACGTCCACAATATAATCACACACAGATTGTAAATAATCAACACATAATATTGAAACTAATTCAAATATTTGAGGAATCCATTGGATACCTCCAACCTGTTTCCCCTGCATCCACAGACGTTAGCACAACAATTAAATACCAATTCCACTTCGAAGTGGAATATCGCGGTATATGAGATTTATAAAATTGGGTTTTCCGACATTCGACTGTTCGGTACTTGATACAGTGGACGTATTGATGTCGACTTTCGGGCGTCGAAAATTTGTGTCGTTACACTGTGGTATCATAGCCAAGTTTCGATCTTGGGACTTAAAACCATTTTAATATTATTATTAGTGCATAGTGGAAAATATTATACTAATTATCACATATAAGATTTTAAGTCCCAACTAGTTTTTGAAATAAATTTAGTAGATAAGGTATAACTATTAAAATAATCGTTTCCTAAAACAAATATCAATTTTAACCTTTAAAATAATCCCTTCTATAAGTAATTAAATAAATCCATACTTTAAAGATTTGAAACCAGTTAAGAAAATAATTTGTCCAAAGTATCCTTTCTTAAAAAATTTCAGTTTATATTTATTGGCTACTTCGAAATCATACTCATCTTTCTAGGGAAAATACATTTTTCATTGCAAAATGGTTCATTCAAATCAATTAATAAATCTTTTTTGATTTATTTTAAATTTACGTTCTGAATTCGTAAATTCCTTTCACACTTTTAAAAATAACCAAATGTTTATTTTTAAAACAAATTTCCCTTTCCTTTATAAATTCCCATTGTGAATTTAAACTTCTAAATATCCATTGATATACGATTTTCAAATCGTTTTCTAAATATTCATTTTCAGCACCAAATTAAATTCTAAATTGATTTCTAAATTTATTTACAAATACCAAATCAATTTCCAAAATTTATTTCTAAATTTATTTCAACACCAAATTTATTCTCTTTTGAAACAAATTCCTTCTTTTAAACCTATTCAATTTTCTAAGATTAATTTACTATAAATTTTCTACTAAATTTTAAAAATCCAATTTTATTTATTTTTGATATCCTACGATATCAAAAATATATTCAGCTAAATTATAGCCTTCAACAGTCTCAATCATAAATAGTCACACACAGATTACAAATAATCAACACACAATATTGAAACTAATTCAAATATTTGAGGATCCAGTTGGATCCCTCCAACCTGTTTTCCCTGCATCCACAGACGTTAGCACAATAATTAAATACCTATTCCACTTCGAGGTGGAATATCGCGGTATATGGGATTTATAAAATATCATCCGCTATTATGCGGCGCATAAGGTCTCATCGCTATATAATGCGGGAAATCAATCACTCCAATATGCTATATACTACTATATATATAATATCATCCAGTGAATAATTATTATAAATCAATCATTCAAACACACAGTCAATCAATTTTAAATCTAACTATTTAAAATTTAAATCAGAACAATATTGATTGAGCGAGAAGATCTCACCTTTGCTTTTTATTTTGCAATCCATTTCCATTTCGGCTTGATTTCTTCACGTCTAGACCTTGTCACCAATTATTTGATTTTTATTAATATTTGAATCAATCAAACAATTAAATTCTCATTTGGTAAATTTAGTTTAACTAATTAATTTAATTTAACCAATCTCCTTTTAATAATAATTTATAGATTTTCGAAAATAAACTTTCATTATTGAGAAAAAACTTTATTTCCCAAAATCTCATACACATAAAAACTGAATTATTTAAATCTTGACTGTAAGTAAACAACAGTAAACCTATTTGCTGTTAATTATTATTTTTTAAATTAAACTTCCAAAACACTTCAAAATTTATAAAAAAAAATTTGTAATTTATATATATTCATTAAATTCTATTGGGAATAAAAAATGTCTTCCTAGCATATCCTATATACCTCACTGTAACACATTTTTTTTTCTGTTTATCTTTATAAGTATATATACATTTAAATTAAAATAAAACCCAAAAGGAAAAAAAAACAAATATGCCTCGCTGTAATCGAGAAAACCTAGGCTCGAGCTTCACCACGCAGTCGCGTGTACGAAACCCTAGTCGTACTTGATCATCCGCCCAGTTTTCCTCGTGGCCGCCATGACCACAGCACCATCATCTTCAAAACCATCCAGATGCTTCGCGACCCTCTGCCTCGAACCCTAAATCGATCGACCTCGAGATGCCATCACCCAATCGCTACCCCATCTTTCACCTGTAGCTGTGCCCTTCGAGCGCGACCACTCAATTTGACTCGCGATGCATGCACAGTGCGCCACCGCGAGACACAAAATGATGCGCCTCATCCAGATTCCAGTCGCGCCAACCTGTGTGCTTACGAACGTGATAAAGCGCTCGAGCTTCACCCCTCTTCCACCTTTTTATTTCGTTCGAATTGATTTGGGATTCTGAATTTTTTTGAAAGAGGCTCGGCTATTAGATTTTACTCGAGCGAGGCCATTATTTCTATTTTTATTTCTGCTTTTCCAATGATGTTGCATGAGATTTGTAAAAGAAATAGGGAGACAAGGATGAGATGTTGGCGTGTGGAGGAAGGTAGGGTTTAACTTTCTAATTGATTTTTATAATTTTATATTCAAAATATCTCGTATAACCTAACTCGAAATCCTGAATTCCTTTCGAGGCATGCCGCCTAACGTTTCTAATGTTATAACCCTATTCCAAACCCAACGGAACAAATCTCAGGCTCCAATTTGATCGTAAGTGGAAGATAGCTATTTAAATCGACTATTTAAATTAAATTCAACTAAATTATTTCTAGACGTTTCCAGACCGAACGACCAAACAGTGAATCCAAACGCTACAAAATTTGAAATCCATTAATAATACATTATTATGAATCTATGAACCTAGTTTCGTCGAAATCCAAGACTGTGCCTCGGAAGGCTATTTTTAAAAGTCGATCTAAACGATATAAATTCAAAACTAAACAAAACATTTCCAAATTAAATTTGAAGCTTCCATTATCTTCTGTATCATCAATATAAATTTTCTAAGCTTTGAAAATATTTTTAATCGGCTTAAAACTGAAGATTCAAATTTTAACCCAACTTTAATAAATTAAATTCAATAATTTAATTTCCAAATCCATAGTTATATTTAAAATTCAAGCAAAACCATCATTCAAATATTTAAAATCAATTAAATTTTCAAATTTCAATTGTCCAAAATTCAGGGTCATTACATCATCGACGCGTTCGATCGGGAATCAGAAACGAGTGATCGAGCAACCCCCAAAAATTAACACAATCACCAAAAACCACCACCGCCGACGATTCTGATCGCCAGAACTCATGCCGTCACACCCCTAAAGCCACGCCACACCCTCATGCACCGATCCCTCTCGATCCGATCCCCTCCGGTCCCTTGATGACATCACACAAGTTTAAGGAACAATGTCGATATAAAAATGCCTTTAAACCCTAGTACAACTTCAATCGACTTCCTTGATTGCTTAAAAAATTAACAAACATTTTTCCTATACTTTTCGACGCATAAGCTTCCTTCTTCATGAATTTCAACACCCATTTCAACGTGGTTCACTGGAAATTGATCAAAATATAGTTTCCGTTCATCTTGCAATTTCGTTCGATTTTCAAACTTAAAAATCACGAAGCCTTTATCAAAAATCATTATTTTCAATTACGAGTGAAATTTTGAATTCAAAACTTGGAATTTGATTGATTGAATTTTCAACTTATATTTGATCATCACTGTACATCCTGGTTTTTGAAATAATCACTTGATAAATCCTCTTGAATTTATTTTTAAAAATGATGTTACATTCATATGATCATTTTTTATTTAGGAATTCAAGTCTAAAACGGATTATATAAGGAGTCATTGGATTTCTTTCTCATGTTCTTGAACCTGTATATATATATATATATATCAGAGATATATAACTAATGTACACAGGCATACACATGAATTACACAGTAATTCATACTGTATTCCAAATATCTATCATCCATGCAAACAATTTCACCCCAGAATTAACACATATATCAAAGTATAACACAGATTTAAACTTTATTTGGGATAGTTTTCTCACCTGTAATGGTTGAGCAGAGGAGCAGCTTGAGTTTGAAAATTTGGATCATGCAATTTTTAAACTGCTGTGCCTTTTCATCTTTGTTTTGATCATCATTTCCTCAAGTCAAAAATACTAGAGTTAATTATGTTTTAATTGCTTCAAATTTTAATTTTTAATTATGGTTTTAATTGAATTTACCCGAGAGATGAAGCAGAGCCTGTGAAGAACAGAGAAGAAGACAAAAATCTGGAATTGATTTTAAAAACTGAATTTTTGATCCTGATTTAAAAGCTGAAGTTTGTTTTGAACTCGAATTTGTTTGAATTGATCATCCCAGGCTTGATTTCCAGAAGTTCAACTTTTGCATCTATTTTGAATTTGCTTGAACTTTGATATGCATGGATAACAAGTGGCAATTTGATTTTCTTCTAGCAATTTGAATACAATAATATGTTTTAAAGAATGAGAAACCTGTTCAATTATTTTCGGTCCAAAGATTTCAAACTCTTCACTTCTCTATTCCTTCCTTCAATTCTACAAAATCAAAGCCAATAAAAAGAAAAAAAACCATCTTCAATCAAATTAAGCCAACAGCAAAGTTCAACCACTCAAATTCAAGGTAAAACTCAAATCATAAATCCGGGAAAGAAGCATGTAATCAAACCAAGTTTCAAGCAATTCAATAATTAATTTGGCCTTAAAATCAGGAATGTTACACATCAGGTCCTCCACAAGATTTGTGATTCATTGAAAATATTGCATTCTTAATCTCCTCATAAGAAGTAGCAGAGCGAAGGTAGTTGAAATCATGTTCACCAATCCGAGGAAGGATAATGTCATCCAAAGCATCTAAATAAAGGCAAATAAGAAGTTTCCCTTCTAAGACCTTTTAATTTATAAATACGGGTGAGGGGAGGGGGTTTGTGTACTACCGTAATTCAACATTAAATATTGAAAAGTGGAAATATGGCTAAGTCATAGGGATGCGGGGTTAGTTGGAAGCTCATAGAAGTTTGTGCAGCTAATCCGGCTACCAACAGTGCGACTTTTGTAAATGATTTGGGACATTTCCTATAATAAATACCCACGATGGATGCGAGGTTAATCATAATTTTTTTAGGTAAGTCTGCCCAGCTGACATGGCTATCAACACCTACAAATAGTTCGACTAATGCGAGACGTCACAGTTGGGTTATGGGCATAAGGACGAGGAAATTTCAGGTATTTGCTTCAGGGTTGATGTATTAAATGGCTGGTCTAGGGTTAGCCTCCTCCCTATTAAAAAGTATTAAATGACTTAGAAAATTTATCATAAATAACGTTGCATAATCTTAGGACAGGCCTACTTCGGGGTTGAGGTATTAAATAGCTGTAGGGGTTTGTCTCTTCCCTATTTTAAAAGTATTAAATGGTCAGGATTTCCTTTAAAAAGATGTGGGGTAAACCAAGGACAGGATTGCTTCGAGGTTGAGGTACTAAATGGCTGTTAGGGGCTACCTCTTTCTTATTTAGAAGTATCAAATAGTTGGAATTATCTTTTAGGTGCATTGGTGGAAATCTCTTATGGGGGTCCGCTTCGGGGTTGAGGTATTAAATGGCTGGAGTGTATGTCTCTTCCCTATTTAAGAAATATTAAGTGACCTTAAGGGATTTTCTACGATGTCAACTAGGAAGTGCCATTAGGGTTGTGCCTTGGGATATAGGTATTAAATGGCTGAAGGGTCTGCCCATTCCCTATTTAAAAAGTCTTAAGTAACCCCGAAACTTTCTCTTGCATTGTTAGGATACGATTGGATGAGAGATGGGTTATTGAACCCAATATATTGCATATTTGCATTGCATCTGCATTTGTAGTCATGGAGTTAGGCTTATATATAATATTACGGTTAGAGGTATACTTAAAGCGGTTAGAGATATACTTAATACAGTGTAATAAAAACGTAAGGCAAAATACTTATCTAAATGCTTACTTCTTTTATAATATTATTGTTAAACTTGATATTTTCATTCACTATACATTGTTATTCAAACTCTCTCCTCATTGCAGCCTATAAATTAGGTACAATGTTGAGTGTGTAGAAGATGGTGGAGATTTCATGTGCAGTTATCTATTTATTTTATCTGATGTACCCAAACTATGTACCAGACATGCTTTATGCACTATTATGACATTGTACACCTATGATTTAGTTTTATGAGATCGGTACTTTATTTCATTAGTATATTTTATTCCTTCCATTGTGAAATTCTAAAAGCATAGATAGATGGCTCTATGTATTATTTTGTTAAATCAATTATATCAATCAACAACTAGCTTTGGAAAGGACCCAAGGTTCGATGAGCTTTTATTAGATTGAAAATTAGGCCCATCTTGGAGAGGGTTGCTACATTGGTATCAAAGCTTAGGTAACCTGATCGGTAGGAATAGGATACATGAGAGTATGTATTTGTTATTTTTGAAAATATTTTTCAAAACCTCACTATATATATATATATATATATATATATATATATATGGAAATACGTAAACACACTAGGAAAATTCTTAATTCAACAAGTAAAACTATTGTAGGTAGTCATGACTAAACCTTGAACTTATATATAGTTGATAATGGCTGAAAACAACCGCTTCGAGATCAAGAACCACAACACCTAGGAGATACCTGTCATTTCGGGTATGCCAACGTGGTTTCAACAATATTTAAGAGTCGTGTAGCAAGTCCTCATTCCCAAACAAGCTGCATAGGCAGTGCCAGTTGCTTTGTCTATTGAACCAACATTCCATCCAATGGACTTCCCTAAGTTATTTATGAATATTTAGAATATGGGTGGACGAGTATTCTTAAGCACAGAGGACTTTGTAGAAACCAAAGCTTGGATCAATGATTGCGACCACATTTCCAAGGAACAAGAGTAGGAAGATCGAGTCAGAAGGAAGCTAGCTGTTTTGTGACAACCCGCCCTTAGCAACATCTAAAAATCAATGCCTTATATCGATGCTTGACTTTTGAATGCCACAAAAGACATACGGCTTGCTTGGAAAAGAAAGAAAGAAAGAAGAAGAAATAAAACACTATACCAAGGCATAACGATATAATCTTACGGTGAAATGATAACGTATAATATACATGAACATAATGGAATGAACAATATATAAGAGACTACACCAGCAGAGGTAAATGTTTAATAAATATAAATATAGAAAATCAGAATAAAATATCCGATACAGTAAGTCTCATAAGTCTCATATACAAATAACATCTGTCATGTACTACTACAGTATCAGGTGGATTAATAGCCAAATATCGCCTTTGCCTCCAAAAATCCAAGTGCATCGCTCTGATAGCGTATCTCTAAAAGCCCTAACTCTTAGACTACACAATCAAGTACCCGAGAGTTGTCATGACAGAAACAAATAAGGATAAAATGTCGTTCAGACATAAAGCCTGGTGTGAGGATAACTATCTCAAAATACTAGATATCAAAATTATATACATATGGAACAGAAGCTACTAAGGTACAACTGATCCTCTCCACAAACATGGCTCGGGGACAATCCGGACTATCTATAAATAGGTAAAATAAACCCATCTAAAAATACGGAATCGTAACATAACATACTCTTCTCCTGTAATCAACGATTCAGCGTAACTAATTTAATGTGACTGATAGCTAACAGTATATGATGATAAGTAACCTAATATATGAATGCAGAGACAAGTGTAAATTTTATGATATAAGCATACCCAAGAATACACAACAATATTATCAAACAACTAATATAATGATAAGCGATAAAAAAAGAATTTAAACTGATACTCATCGTTGGTGATGAATGCAATCTGTGATGGACACATGCCCAAGACAAATAGAGTCAGTACCTTAGGGTACAATAAACCTCGAGTCGCATCCAATATGGTCTAATTCATGTAGGTCTTACCATCCCCTTTAGTAAGCACAGGTGATACATAACCTACTCTACATGTCTGAAACTTAAATCTGCATTAGACATCGATCGCAATCCAATGATTCCCATTGAGGGTCCAAATAAGTAGAGTCGGTATCTACATGTACCATAGACCTCGAGCCACATCCTCGGTGATGGGTCTCGTGTACATCTCACAGTACCCATTAGTGAGCATAAGCGATGTATGATGTAGTCTATTTACTTAAAATCTACATAGATCTTACTGTACCCCTCGGTGAGCATAAGTGATATATGATCCACTCGTACATGATCGTCACCATCTCCCCTTCGGTATCATGGATTTCTTAATAAATTCACATAATATCTCTATAAAAGAGAACAACAGGCGTATCGCATAAATATGCCATTGAGACCATAAAGGATCACTAAGGTCATAAAGATATCTATATCAAATATAACATTACTCAATCAAATACATCTATCACAAACGAAGACTGATATCTCATCAGTATCTATCAATACAGACGCCCTCTACTATAAGACCAATAATAGGCATGGCCAACATATAAGGCCAATACAGTATACGATCCCTAATATGAGATCAATACTATGTATATTCACTAATATAAGATTGATACAATTTATCATATTATACATGCCCAAAGGAAAAAGCCTAAAGGTATGGATTTATTCCATTCGATCGTGCATGCTCTTATGATGTGGTCATGTGACAAATCGTCATACGGATCTCGTGTTCGATGATGGATGATCACATAGGAATCAATTAACATTTGCATCTAATCCTAAGCTTTTCCTTGCTTTCCACTTCCTCGAGTAGCCTTTAGTCTTCCCTAAAGTTGCACCGAGGCATCACTCGATCCCGCATTCGAAATGGGGAAATAAACCCCGATAAAATGGCAACTGTCCTAGGAATTATCACCTAGTTCAGTGCATCATTTGTCCATCGGTGGTCTACCGCCGGTCGACCAGTGGTAGCCTATCCTAGGCAATAAAGCCTGGGGCAGGTGCCACCCGATCACTACTCCCACCAATTTGCTTTTCGTTTCCTCTGTTGCTTCGCTTGATGAGCCACCTTGCCTTCCAAGCCAGTCTCTACCCATCGGACCCTCTCCAGAGTTCATTAGTTGATGATTTGGAAGTGGTTTCTTATGTGTTTGAAAAACGACTTTGACACGAAATCCACTCTTTGTACATGTAGTTCAACGGGCGAATCTAGCAACATAACTTCCTCTAACATGCCAAAACAACATGACTATCCTTCCTACCTTGTGTGATGCATAAATGTACGCCCATATACCCATTTATGCATATCTATACACACACGAACTCATGAAGACACTTCAATTGTATAAATCACATTTCAGACTTCACCAGAGCAATTACTCGACTCGGTATCTCCTCACGCAACTTAGCACACACGATAGTCGTTGTGGCTACATGAGACGCTCTCCAAGTGTTTATATACAAATAAAGATATAGACGTACATATAAATACATTAATTCACTTATATATATATATATGCATAACTATATAATATAACTCTAGCTACAGTTCAAGAATTGTCTTGATTAACATATAACTTTAAATACACCTATATGTATACCCGCTCGTGCACATACATGCACACACATATTTGAGTAAGTAATTCAATCATTACTAAATCAAATATTACTTTTATTTACTATATCTTTTCAATAAAAGTACTATATCTCTTTTTATTATTTTATAAAACAATCCCAATATTTTAAAAAATACAAAGCTAGCTTATAATCATTTTAAGCCTTTATAATACTTGACTTCTTCATAAAAATCAAGGATGCATTTTACAATTATTTTATAAAGCCTTATAACCATTTTATAAAATAATTCGTTTGTGCTATTTTATAATTTCTCATACTTTTATAAAATATTTCTTTTATACCATTTTATAAAATCTCATTCATTTTATAAAATATATCATTTATGATGTTTTATAAAATCTCTTTCTATTTTATAAAATATATAATTCACTTATAAAACTATTTCTTTACTTAAGTAATATTTTTAAATACTAATTAAGCCTCTAATAATAAGTATAAAGCTCTCCACTTACTTAATTAGCTTACTAAATTTTCTAAAACTCATTCAAATAGTTTAATTAACACTAACTAGTGACATGCACATAATCATATAACCAAATTAGCCTCTAATCATTCAAAACATTACACAAAAGTAATGACTTAACCTATAGTCCATTTCTATATGTACTAACTTCTTCAAAAGTAGTAATTAATATCTTAAACAACGAGTTAATATAATCATGTTTATAATATGAATACAAGTCTAAACCATAGCATAACAATCTACAAATCAATCATATCATATCATAATCAAAATAAACAAATCCATGAAGTGTAACAAGTAAATTAAATAGAAAAATAATCCCACTCACCATCTCTTTCCCTAAATCAAGCACTAATCATCAAAACCCATGCTTTCCTTCTCTTTAAATCATAGACGAAGCTCCAAATTACAACCTTAAGCTAATCCCTCGATGGGTTTCTGTAAAGAATCACACAAGATGAATTATGGTAATTGTAATTGAATTTAGGAATATTATTTGAAGGGTTTAGTGCTTTGGAATTAATAAGGGATTGAGAGGTAATTATGAATATGATTAGGAGAAGATGAAGAAATGAAATGTTGAAATGAAAATAAAGTAGGAGTTAGCTACATATAAGCTAACTTAAGGGCAAGCTAGTGGCCTTGGCCCAATTTCATTTCATCCAAACAAAAACACTATTCACTCTAAAAACATCTAGACTTCAAACATAGTCAATTTTATATTCATTTTTCTCACATCGAAAAAGTGGGCTCAACTAGGGGTGTCTCGAGACCCAATTTCCATCTTTGAAGAATCGAGTATAATGGGATTTCTATCAGTTAATGATTAAATACTTAAATTAATTATTTAAATATTTTACCATTACAATTGCATGGTGTACGTGTGTGGCACTTGAAAGAGGAGGCACTAAATTGGTGGACCATAATAACCGTAGGGAACACCGAGGAATGCATAACTTAGCTGAATTTGAGGCTCACTTCGAGTCGCGATTCATGTCCATGTAAATGTTCATCTACAATTGGAAATGTTTGTCAATTTGAAACAAGGGGACTCCACGTTAAAGGAGTACAATAAAAAGTTCATAGAATTGGTCAAATTTAGGATCAGTCTGGTAGACACCCAAGCAAAGAAGGCGATGAAATTTGTGAAGGGCCTAAATTCTCCCTTAAGGGAATTACTCTTAACTCTATTTCCCGCGGGCGCCATCTATGAGATGCTAGTTCAAATGGCCTTGGTCTAAAATGTTAGTAAAGAAGAAAGGGAGAATGTAGGGTAGTTTGATAACCAAGCTGAATAGAGAAGGTGAGGTTTGGGAAAGATAAGAAGGCAAAGGAAAGTTCAAGAAGGGAGGTCTAACATGCTGTAGGTGCCACAATAAGGGACACATCACTAAAGATTGTAAGGTGAGGTTGATGAGAGAAAAGTTCAAGAGGAGGTGTTATCATTGCAATAAAGAAGGGCACTTTAAGAACCAATGTCCTGATCTAACCAAGGAGGGATAAGTCATGCAAGCTTATGCCATTGAAGCTATATCTTTCTTAAGCAAACCTTCTCCTAATATTAAGGGAATAACTTCTATGGAAGGTATAACCATTATTTTTTGGAATACTATTCATATCCAACGTGATTGAGGAGCATGGCATTCATTTGTAGCTAGAAATGTAGTTAAAGCCTTAGAATCAGAAACCCAATTTTTCACTGACCCTATAGTTGTGTCAAATCATATTTGGGGGGTCGATACATCTTTATACGATTTGTAAAGACCTAATGGTGGATATATGTAATGTTAACTTTATATGTGATGCGTATGTTCTGGGTTTTTAGGGATATGGATTGGGATGGATCGATTATCTTACTATGGATTTGTCTTAGATTGTGGTATTAGGATTGTACGGCCAAGAAGTTATGGGGGAAAGATATTCATTATATGCCCTAGGGCTCAGCTATGGTGAGCTATTTGTATTCTCTTGGCCAATAACAAGATGAGCTCTCATCTGTACCCATAGTTTGGGAATATCCAAATATATTTGAAGAAGTGTCCAGTCTCTTACTTGCTAATAATTTCCTACTTTATTAGCAATGAAACGATCTCTAACTGAAGTAGTTGATTTAAATTTGAATGCATGCAGTACTTCAACAGGAAGTGGAATGTAAATGTATCTTAACGCCTTAATGAATATGAAAGCAAAGTTCAAAAAATTGAGCATGAGAAATATACTCTTAAATAAGAGATTGAAGGGTTAAAAAGTATGGCTTAAACTTTACGAGGAGCCAAATGACTCTATAACACGCTTTGAAAATTCAAATCGATTCAGCTGATGATGCAGGCACCATTCAAAAGAAGGAAAGAAATGCAAAGAGCTTTTGGACATGGCCCTTCACCACATTACTGACCCTTTTTATTGCTAGGGATTTGGAGAAGATGGAACGAAGCTTTGCACTTTAGCAAAGATTTTTTCAAATATATTCTTCTTTTGTCTGATTTGTGTACCTGCTACTTTAAACATGATGTATTAGATTGTAAATAAATTTGTAATTAAACAAATATCACCAATGATGTAAGGTATATACCCTTGAATCAGATACCAATTGATATCTTGCTTTTCTTTACTTTAAGCTTTTGGTTTCTAAATTGATAGTCTGCTTACTAAGAACTTTTCTAATTGAGCTCTTTAGAATTCGATGTAGGAATCTGCCTTTTTCTTTAATAAATATCCAACAGTTTGTTCAGTGATGGAGATTCCCATTAAATGTATTCCGGACTGAATTGAGAACTGATTTAGCGATGCTCTACCATTAGGAAAATCCTTCTAATAATAATTTAAATAAAGGTCCAAAGTACCAATATAGTTATAGCACGAATAGAAGGCCAGGAATCCATTCCTATCAATATTAACAGAAGAACATCAGAAATCCTTATCTGGTAATAATAATGGCATTCCAAAAATCCATCTGATAATGGTAAAAGTAGACTAGAAATTCTTATCTGGCAACAGTAAAAGAAGACCAGAAATCCATTTGATGATAATAATAAAAGACCAAAAATTCTAGTTTGGAAATAGCAATAGAAGACCAAAAGTCCTCTGATAATAATAATACCAGAAATTCTTATTTGGCAATAGTAATAGAAGACTAGAAATTCTTATCTGGAAATAGTAATAGAGGGCCAGAACACCTGTCTGGCAATAGATAGAATACTAGTAAACCTTATCCGGCAATAATTAGAAGACCAGAGAACTAATCTAGTAATATAAATAGCTTATGTTTATAGACCTTCCCCTAGAAGGTTTGTTTGATTTAAATTGCAACTGGCTTTGATTTTTGATAAATCTACCTCTAGAAAATTGATTGATTTGGAGCGCCACTTGGTTAGAATTTTGATAAATCTTCCTTTAGAAGATTAATTGATTCAGAAAGCTATTTGGCTCGAATCCCTTATCACCGTCTTAGATGATGATTTAGGTCTATTGTTCAGTTCGTTTGGCTAGCTTTCTTTTAGCTGAACCAATGACTTACCAGACCTCCCTTTAGGAGGCGCTTCAATAAGGCCTTTGATGACGGCACTGAAGGTTAGTTCAGGGCATTAGATAGGCCAAAGGCTTACCCGTCCTCCCTCTAGGAGGCACTCCTACCAGGCCACGAAGGCAGTGTTGAAAGCTTGCAGAAACTTTAGATAGGTCATTTTCAGGTGCGACCAAAGGATTACTCTGGCCTCCTTCTAGGAGGTGCCTTAATCAGGCCATAGAGATGGGATAAAGGGCATATGCTTCAGCAAGGCCACATAGGCGACACCAAAAGCTTAGTTGGTGCTTTGGTAAGGCCTTCTTGGATGGGACGAAGGCTTACTCCATTGTAGCGACCTTGACTCGACCTTCTAAAATCGACATCCGTACTTCACTTGTACTCGAATGCCGCAGATTCAAATGTCGAATCGGGCTTGCTGGAGCTTATAACAACACAGCAGAAGAAAAAGAAATGAATATCATATACAACTCCAATGAATACAATATCCTGATATTCATCAATATTAAAGCGACAAAAATAATAGCGGAAACAAATAACAATGATCTCAAATAGAAAGAATAGTCTTCAGAAGAGAACTCCAATATCAGCAATCTCCATCTCCAAAGCATCAATCTAGAAATAACTCAAACTTCCAATCAGGATGTACTAGGAAAATCCATGTCAGTCTGAATCCAAAGACTGAACTAGCTCCAGATAATCTACTAAACCTGACTATTTGAAAATCCTAACTCTAGACTGCCCGTGTGGAAAATTGTGGGCACCCAGAGTTTAGGAAGGGAAAAATAAACTCCGGGTCAGTCATGGAACTGGTATGAGCAAACAAAAACGGTTTTATCTTTAAAATAACAATAAAGAATTTTAAAACATTGGAATCCGCAATGCTTTTTGGAAAATGAAACTGCCATAAGGCCTCCCGCCACACACACAATGCAAGTGCACACTTGGAGGAGATTTCTCCTTATGACAGTCAAAAATACTTGATACATGAAAACCATTTGATATTATTATTGGTGCATAGTGCAGAAAACATTTCGAAAATATAATATTAATCTTAGCCAGCATACCACATCTCGTCGTATGCCTACTATACCTACCATGTTCAATAGCAGGTTATCGCCACATTCCATGGCAGGTTATACAACTATAACCGTACAGGGCGCTTATTATTTTCTGTGGATTTCCAACAAATGGTCAGGCTAAGGAACTTCCTTACCGAAATGGGTAAGCCCCTGGAAGGACGCCCCCGAGAACCTAACCGGATCTCTGCTAACACAAGGCCGACGCTACCTCACGCTTTAACCAAGCTATAACATAGATAAATACCACACAAGTATGCCATCCTCGGTCGTTACCGACCTTTATCCGAGGATCCTCAACCACAAAGCAACATCACACAGTAATAAATTCACAGTGTCAACATGAGTTAAGTATCTGGGCTCCATACCATGATAACATCCTTTATCCAGAAGAAAATAGACATACCCTAGGTGCACGAACCCTAAAAACCTTGCCGTAACGTTCCTATTTCGACCATTTTTGGGTTGTGAGGTTCGACGAAGTCTCGTCCACAAAGCTACGCTTATCCACAAAGCCATGCTTCGATCAACAAATGATCAGCAACACTTCGTATGCCACATTACCAAATTGGGAATGTATCACTAGTAACCATCAACTACATAACCTCCTGGCTCGCACGTCTCAGAGAAGGGTGTTAAGCTAAGAGAATAAATCTCCGCCACCAAACAGAAATGTATTTGATAGAAACCAACTTTACATCTCAAAGTGTAATTTCAGACACACAACCATACAAGTCCGTTCCAGGTTCGAACAGAACCGAAGGCACTTCAAAAGAAGCCCTTGCAATTCGGGTATCCCAATCCCGATCGGACTTCCCATCACTTAGGGAATCTATATACTGGAGCCATAATGCAGAGAAAATCGACAGGCAATCCTTTCATTTTCGAAAATACCCGATCTACAAATGCTATCCATATACGTCGTATCATTATTCGGAATGGGTTATATGACACAAAGGACCTCTCCCGGCTAAATCGAATAACGAGCGTAATATTTAAAAACATATGGATAATGGGATATCAATTAAGTCACAACTTATTACCCAAAACTTTCCTTTCAAATGGTTTAAACAAATTACCATTTCCAATCTTTTGAACAAAAAGATTCATTTCACAAAGTTCACCAATCTTTCATAAAGATTCATTCACAGATTTCAAACCAATTTCTATTTCAAATCTTTTACAGAAAGGATACACTTTTAAGATCCCTTTTCAATTTGAAAACAAAGTATACCAATATTTAACAAAGATTCATTCGTATTTTTTTTCAAAACAACTCCCTTTCAAATTGGATTAATTCATTCAATCTTAAATCAAGATTTAATTCATAGCTTTCAAAACCATTTCCAAAGATTCAATCATAACTGGGAAAACCATTTTCATTTCAAACTTGAAATCTTTACAACATAAATTAGAAACCCTTCATTTATATGAAAGCTATTATTATTTGAAAACAATCATTTTCTTTTCAAGAAAATTCGATTACATTTGCCTATTTAAAGCCCTTCAAGTATAAAACTAGGGTTAAATTCAAATTCCCCAAACAATACTTTTAAAATGGTTTAAAACCCATATAAACACATTATATAACTTGTAAAACCTTTTTAAACCACAATTTCAAAAACATAGAATTCAATTTCAAATTTTGAATTCAAATTCAAATTCAAATCAAATTATTTACTTCCAAGACTTTATTAAGTTATTCAAAATAACTTTTACCTTAAAAACTCCTTTTCAAAACTTTCCATGTTTAATCCAATCCCATTTCTAAAACCATTTGGATTCAAAATTCTATTTAAAACCATTTCATAATATTAGATTTAAATATCTGTGACTTAACCGATTTCCTCGTGAAATCCATATTTGTGTGTGTATGGCGTGGTCCAGGGGTTTAACACAATAGTGCAACATCATTAATGATCACCGATTCAATTATATCAATCTCGATAAGCTGTATAATCTATAATGTTTATCTTCATTCACAGATTCACAGATGAAATAAATTTATTGCAGATAAATAAATTACATTCATCACAGATAATTACATTCATCATAGCTCAAATCAAAACAATTCATATCACACAGCATCACATATCAGGGATATCAAACAATCCAACATTTAATAGAAATCCAAACATTTATAAGTAAGGTCAATTAATATCTGATTTAATTTAAACTAGATTAATTACTTATGAATAAATCACTAATCTTGGTTGATTAAAATTAATTACAAATCGTTTTGATTAATTATTATTCAATCATTAATTAACCTTTAATTAATAATTAATCCTTTAATTAGTTAACCTTAATTAATTACAATAATTAATTAATTAATCCTTAATTAATAATCATTCCTTAATCACTTTCATTAATTAATTAACCTTTAAACACTTGATTAATCAATCTTTAATCATAAATTATTTATCCTTGATTACTTTCATTAAGTAATTATTCTTGAATAATTAATTATTCTCAAATTAATTATTCATTAGTTACTTGATTAATCAAACCAAAATTTTTAACAAATTTACCTTAATTACTTTTATTAAGTAATTCACTTCAAGTAATTAATCTCCTTTAACAAATAAATTAATTTTAAACTTTAAAAGTTAATTAACCATTAAAACACTCTTTATATTAATTAACTAACCTTTAATATTATAAAGTTCATTTAAAATAAACTTTTCAAAATAAAAGTTACGTATATTTAAACCATTTAAAACTTGGTAAATTTAAAGCAATTTATTTAAAAACCTTCTTAACCCATTTTAAAAACTTATATAACATCTAATATTAAAGAAAATTTGTTTTAACCAGATTTTTTTTAAAAACTTGATTTCCCATAAATTTTCAAAACTGTTTACAATACATCGGATGACCCAAGCAAAAACTCATCTTCCCCGAGGTTGACTTCGAGTCACCCACATTTCTTTTTGCTTCGAGTATTTCCACGATCCCCTTCGAGTTCGACCCTGGCTCCTTCGACATAAACCATGCTCAGACATATACACAATCGTGCACGTGCACTGAAGATCGACGGCAGTTTGGCCAACACCACCCCCTTCCACAAATCCCAGATCAGCTACCCAATCGTTCAAAACCCACAAATCGACAAGTTCGTGATCCAATCAACATCGAACATCCTGACCCAAACTGGAACAACATACGATCATCAGAAAAACTACCCCGTCTGATCGCCTCACGCCACCCACAACGTCATAATTTTGGTCAAAGATCCGCCTTCCTCCCATGGTCCGATGGCCACCGGTGCGATAAACTCCAATGCGATTACGAGACAATAGTAAATCGAAATTCGATCCTAACTAAAACATAAGCTAGAACCCTAAATTAATCTCATTCATCCTCCACAATTATTTATAAAATCATCGATCATTTTGGTGATGATCCCCAAACCCTTAGCAAGCTATGACTTCAATCACAAAACATAAAAACCCACCGATCACCAAAATTTCGACCAAACCTATTTCACGTTCATCTTACTAATTCTTGAGATTTTCCAAATTAAAAATCGTGATTTTTCTTTTAAAAATCATTATTTCCAAGAACAAATCATATAATATAATTAATTTAAGAAATTAAGATACTTGAGTTTTTGTATTTATTTGTGTTTCACTGTAAATTCTTGTTCCAGTTCAAAATTTACTTTCTAATTTTCTTAAAAATATTAATAAGAACTAGATTATGATTTAACAAACACATTTTGTTTGAATCCTAAGGTCTAAAGAGGATTTGAAGTGAAGATTTAAATTTTTGAAAACAGGTTTGGAACCCTGTTAACCTGGAATAAAGACATTTGGTTTATGTACATACATGCACTAGTATATCCATCTATACAGAAGTTCATATTCACACAAGCATACACAATCATAGATCATCATATGCAAACCAGAAGATATACAAATAGATTCAAGTGTTTTCTCACCTGGAATGGTTATACAGAGGGCATGCTTTGAGTTTGAAATCTGGAACCAGATGGTTATTTGATCTAGCCTGCATTTGAGTTTGATTATTAACTTGCTACTTTGATTTTGATTTTGAGGTAATCCACAGGCTTCAGGTTGAAGCTTTAAACTTTCAATTTTGATTTACTTTTCCAGGTTGAAATTGCTTTGCTTGATCATGTTGCACTTGAATATTTTGTTTCAGGTTTCTAGGCTGAAATGTCTTTTGTGTTTACAGGTTTTCATTTGTTTCTTTGATCTGTTTATCTTTCTTCTTCTTCCGATTTGAAAATGTATAGAAGAAGAAAATGTGGCCTATTTTTCTTTTCTATACATATATCTATTCCTTTTGCATTATATGATATGCCACTTGTACAATTAAGTTACACTTTTAAATTCATATTCTCTTAATTTTACAAATGTCATTATATGATAAAATTGTGTCTAAATCCTTTTGTTAAATTTTATTTTAAAATTTATGTTAAACCCTTATCATTCTATGATTTGTAAATCACATTTTATACATTTTCAAACCATTAACATTTTTATACAACTTTTTATAGAAATGATTAAAAATGTAATTATACACAAATTACAAATCATAAATACATATTTATTAGTTCTCTATATATAAAGGTTTCAAACTCTAATTTATAAAATATTTACTTTTGAATTCCCAATCAAAATTCTATTAAAAATCCATTTATTGAATTTTCAAATCAATTCCTTTATTTACAATCTTTTAATGTATATTCACATTTTCAACTAATCCACAATTATTTATAGTTAATATGTTATTCAAAATACTTATTTCTGTATTTCAAATTAGAAATTCTATTTTAAAATCATATTTTTATATATATAAATTTATATTAATAAACAAACAAATATTTATTTAAATTTGAAAAATACCAAATTAATTCATAATTTAATTCCAAAAATTAAATTAATTACCAATTTAAATTTGTTTTAAAATCGGGATCGTTACAGATTCCCTCCTTTAGAAAATTTCATCCTCGAAATTTGCTAGGGAGCCAACAAAGATAGATGAACACACAAAGATATAGATTTCCGGATCAAACTGAATATTTATTATGCATTTGGCTCACCAACTCAGAATATCACCAATAATTATGTGAACAAACTCATTCAATACTTCAAAAAATACTAGGGTCACTAGCTACGAAATATACAGGGGTATTGGTTAGTTTGAAGGGATGACTAACCGTGAACATATCGAAACCCAAATAATAGATAAATGAATTTAATCTTCCATAATTTTCAAGCACTTAGTATAGATTCCAACTTAGGTTGGAGTATTTCAAAGTTTATGCCGGCTTGTCCCTCTTTGGACTTTGATACTCACAAGAAATCATAATAGAATTTCAAATTTGGACTGATATCGTTTTATCAATACAATTCAAATTTAACTTCATATTTCATTAACCCATTTATTCCCATAAAATTTCAATTTCGTTAAAGTTAAAAAACGAGAAGATTGATAAGAAACCGATGAAGATATGAAGTGACGATTTTCTACAATGGTTCATAGGGCCACCATCATGCCAAAACTTCTCCCTCGAGCTGCCATGAAGCAATCAAAGAATTTGAAATTGGATCAAAGGAGACTGAAGCTAAAGTTCAACCTTTAGCTCTGATACCAAATGTAGCGAACCAGACTCGACCTTCGAAAATCGGCACCCGTACTTCAGTTGTACTCGAATGCCATAGATTAAAATGTCGAATCTGGCTCGACGGAGCTTATAACACAATTAAGTATAATAACACAGTGGAAGAAAAAGAAATGAATATCATATACAACTCCAATGAATACAATATCCAATGATATACATCAATATCAGAGCGACAAAAATAACAACGGAAACTAATAACAATGATCTCAAATAGAAAGAATAGTCTTTAGAAGAGAACTCCAATATCAACAATCTCCATCTCCAAAGCACCAATCCAGAAATAACTCGAACTCTCAATCAGGATGTACTAAGAAAATCCATGTCATTCTAAATCCAAAGACTGAACTAGATCAAGATCATCTACTAAACCTGACTATCTGAAAAACCCAACTCTAGACCGCCCGTTTGGAAAATTTTGGGCACCCATAGTTTAGGAAGGGAACAATAAACTCCGGGTCAGTCATGGGACTGGTATGAGCAAACAAAAACAGTTTATCTTTAAAACAACAACAAAGAATTTTAAAACATTGAAATCCCAATGCTTTTTGGAAAATGAAACTGCCATACGACCTCCCACCACACACACAATGCAAGTGCACACTCGGAGGAGATCTCCTTATGACAGTCAAAAATGCTTGATACGTGAAAACCATTTGATATTATTATTAGTGCATAGTGCAGAAAACATTTCGAAAGTATAATATTAAGCTTAGCTAGCATACCACATTTCGTCGTATGCCTACTATAGCTACCATGTTCAATAGTAGGTTACCGCCACACTCCATGACAGGTTATACAACTAAAACCGTATAGGGCGCGTATTGTTTTCTTTGGATTTCCAACAAATGGTCATGCTAAGGAACTTCCTTACCGAGATGGGTACGCCTCTGGAAGGACGCCCCCAAGAACCTAACCGGGTCTCTGCTAACACAAGGTCGACGCTACCTCACACTTTAACCAAGCTATAACATAGGTAACTACCACACAAGTATGCCATCCCCGGTCGTTACCGACCTTTATCCGAGGATCCTCAACCACAAAACAACATCACACAGTAATAAATTTACAGTGTCCACATGAGTTAAGTATCTGGGCTCCATACCATGATACCATCCTTTATCCAGAAGAAAATGGACATACCCTAGGGGCATGACCCCTAAAAACCTTGCCGCAACATTCATGTTTCGACCATTTTCGGGTTGTGAGGTTCGACGACGTCTCGTCCACAAAGCCATGCATCGATCAACAAATGATCAGTGGCACTTCGTATGCCACATTACCAAATTGGTAATGTATCACTAGTAACCATTAACTACATAACCTCTGAGCTCGTACGTCTCAGAGAAGGGTGTTAAGCTATGAGAATAAATCTCCGCCACCAAACAAAAATGTATTTGATAGAAACCATCTTTACATCTCAAAGTGTAATGTCAGAGACACATCCATACAAGTCTGTTCCGAGTTCGAACAGAACCAAAGGCACTTCAAAAGAAGTCCTTGCAATCCGGGTATCTCCAATCCCGATCGGACTTCCCATCACTTAGGGAATCTCTATACCGGAGCCATGATGCAGAGAAAATTGACAGGTAATCCTTTCGTTTTCAAAAATACCCGGTCTTCACCACCGGTCTAAATATGCTATCCATATACGTCGTATCATTATTCGGAATGGGTTATATGACACAAAGGTCCTCTCCCGGCTAAACCGAATAATGAGCGTAATATTTAAAAACATATAGATAATGGGATTTCAATTAAGTCACAACTTATTACCCAAAACTTTCCTATTCAAATGGTTTAAACAAATTACCATTTTCAATCTTTTAAACAAAAATATTCATTTCACAAAGTTCACGAATCTTTCACAAAGATTCATTCACAGATTTCAAACCAATTTCTATTTCAAATCTTTTACAGAAAGGATACACTTTTAAGATCCCTTTTCAATTTGAAAATAATGTATACCAATCTTTAACAAAGATTCATTCATATTTTTTTTCAAAACAATTCCCCTTTCAAATTCGATTAACTCATCCAATCTTTAAATCAAGATTTAATTCATAACTTTCAAAACCATTTCCAAAGATTCATTCATAACATGAAAAACCATTTTCATTTCAAACTTAAATTCTTTTCAACATAAATTAGAAACCCTTCATTTATATGAAAGCTATTATTATTTGAAAACAAGCATTTTCTTTTCAAGAAAATCCGATTACATTTTCCTGAGTTAAAGTCCTTCAAGTATAAAACCAGGGTTAAATTCAAATTCCACAAACAATACTTTTAAAATGGTTTAAAACCCATATAAACACATTATATAACTTGTAAAACCTTTTTAAACCACAATTTAAAAAACATAGAATTCGATTTTAAATTTTGAATTCAAATTCAAATCAAATTATTTAACTTCCAGGACTTTATTAAGTTATTCAAAATAACTTTTATCTTAAAAACTCCTTTTCAAAACTTTCCATATTTAATCCAATCCCATTTCCAAAAACCATTTGGATTCAAAATTCTATTTAAAACCATTTCATAATAATAGATTTAAATATCTGTGACTTAACCGATTTCCTCGTGAAATCCATATTTGTATGTGCATGGCGTAGTCCAGGGGTTTAACACAATAGTGCAACATCATCAATCATCATCGATTCAATTATATCAATCTCGACAAGCGGTATAATCTATAACGCTTATCTTCATTCACAGATTCACAGATAAAATAAATTTATTACAGACAAATAAATTACATTCATCACAGATAATTACATTCATCATAGCTCAAATCAAAACAATTCATATCACAGAGCATCACATAACAGGGATATCAAACAATTCAACATTTAACAGAAATCCAAATATTTATAAGTAAGATCAGTTAATATCTGATTTAATTTAAACCAGATTAATTACTTGTGTGAATCACTAATCTTGGTTGATTAAAATTAATTACAAATCATTTTGATTAATTATTATTTAATCATTAATTAACTTTTAATTAAGAATTAATCCTTTGATTAATTAACCTTAATTAATTACAATTATTAATTGATTAATCCTTAATTAATAATCATTCCTTAACCACTTTCATTAATTAATTAACCTTTAAACACTTGATTAATCAATCTTTAATCATAAATTATACATCCTTGATTACTTTCATTAAGTAATTAATTATTCTTAAATTAATTATTCATTAATTACTCGATTAATCAAACCTAAATTTTTAACAAATTTACCTTAATTACTTTTATTAAGTAATTCACTTCAAGTAATTAATCTCCTTTAACAAATAAATTAATTTTAAACTTTAAAAGTTAATTAACCATTAAAACACTCTTTATATTAATTAACTAACCTTTAATATTATAAAGTTTATTTAAAATAAACTTTTCAAAATAAAAGTTACGTATATTTAAACCATTTAAAACTTGGTAAATTTAAAACAATTTATTTAAAAACCTTCTTAACCCATTTTAAAAACTTCGATAACATCTAATATTAAAGAAAATTTGTTTTAACCAGTTTTTTTTAAAAAACTTGATTTCCCATAAATTTTCAAAACTGTTTACATTACATCGAATGACCCGAGCAAAAACTCATCTTCCCCGAGGTTGACTTTGAGTCACCCACATTTCTTTTTGCTTCGAGTATTTCCACGATCCCCTTCGAGTTCGACCCTGGCTCCTTCGACATAAACCATGCTCAGACATATACACAATCGTGCACGTGCACTGAAGATCAACGGCTTTTTGGCCAACACCACCCCCTTCCACAAATCCCAGATCAGCTACCCAATCGTTCAGAACCCACAAATCGACAAGTTCGTGAGCCAATCAATATCGAACATCTTAACCCAAACTGGAACAACATACAATCATCAGAAAAATTACCCTGTATGATCGCCTCACGCCACCAACAACGTCATAATTTTGATCAAAGTTCTGCCTTCCTCCCATGGTCCGATGGCCACTGGTGCGATCAACTCCAATGCAATGACGAGACAACAGTAATTCGAAATTCGATCCTAACTAAAACATAAGCTATAACCATAAATTAATCTCGTTCATCCTCCAAAATGATTTAAAAAATCATCAATCATTTTTGTGATGATCCCCAACCCCTTAGCAAGCTATGACTTCAATCACGAAACCTAAAAAACCCACCGATCACCAAAATTTCGACCAAACCTATTTCATGTTCATCTTACTAATTCTCTAGATTTTATAAATTAAAAATCGTGATTTTTCTTTTAAAAATCATTATTTCCAAGAACAAATCATATAATATAATCGATTTAAGGAATTAAGATACTTGAGTTTTTGTATTTATTTGAGTTTCACTGTAAATTCTTGTTCCAGTTCGAAATTTACTTTATGATTTTCTTAAAAATATTATTAAGAACTAGATTATGATTTAACAAACACATTTTGTTTGAATCCTAAGGTCTAAAGAGGATTAGAAGTGAAGATCTAAATTTTTGAAAATAGGTTTGGAACCCTACTAACCTGGAACAGAGACATTTGCTTTGTGTACAGACATGCACTAGTATATCCATCTATACATAAGTTCATATTCACATAAGCATACACAATCACAGATCATCATATGCAAACCAGAAGATATACATATAGATTCAAGTGTTTGCTCACCTAGAATGGTTATACAGAGGGCAAGCTTTGAGTTTGAAATCAGGAATTAGATGGTTATTTGATCTAGCCTGCATTTGAGTTTGATTATTAACTTGCTACTTTGATTTTGATTTTGAGGTAATCCACAGGCTTCAGGTTGAAGCTTTAAACTTTCAATTTTGATTTGCTTTTCCAGGTTGAAATTGCTTTGCTTGATCATGTTGCACTTGAATATTTTGTTTCAGGTTTCTAGGCTGAAATGTCTTTTGTGTTTACAGGTTTTCATTTCTTTGTTTGATCTGTATATCTTTCTTCTTCTTCAGATTTGAAAATGTATGGGAGAAGAAAACGTGGCCTATTTTTCTTTTCTATACATCTATCTATTCCTTTTGAATTATATGATACGCCACTTGTACAATTAAGTTACACTTGTAAATTCATATTCTCTTAATTTTACAAATGTCATTATATGATAAAATTGTGTCTAAATCCTTTTGTTAAATTTTATTTTAAAATTTATGTTAAACCCTTATCATTCTGTAATTTGTAAATCACATTTTATACATTTTCGAACTATTAACATTTTTATACAACTTTTTAAAGAAATGACTAAAAATGTAATTATACACAAATTACAAATCATATATACATATTTATTACTTCTTTATAATATAAAGGTTTTAAACTCCAATTTATAAAATATTTACTTTTGAATTCCCAATCAAAATTCTATTAAAAATCCATTTACTGAATATTCAAATCAATTCCTTTATTTACAACCTTTTGATGTATATTCAAATTTTCAACTAATCCACAATTAAATTTAAAATTAATATATTATTCAAAATACTTATTTCTGTATTTCAAATTAGAAATTCTATTTTAAAATCATATTTTCATATATATATTAATATTAATAAACAAACAAATATTTTTTTAAATTTGGAAAACACCAAATTAATTCATAATTTAATTCCAAAAATTAAATTAATTACCAATTTAATTTTTTTTTAAAATCGGGATCGTTACATTCATCCTTCCTCTAGGAGGTGCTTTGACTAGGCCATCTTAGCAGGATCAAAGGCTTTTGCCACTTACTACCATTTTAGGTAGTGGTTTAGGAATTTCCACTATTTTAGGAGAATCTTTCTCCTTAACCATATAGATACACTTAGAAGATCTGACTTTATTGATGATTGACTTAACATCTTCATACAATTCATTCAGCTTTCTTTGCCCTAGGAAATTGTTAATCAAGTCCTACAAGCTTCGGCATTGGTTTGTATTGTGCCCTTTGGCCTGATGATAATAGCAAAATGACCCTTCAAGATTCCTTTCATTCTTCGGATGTTTCTTTTGCAAAGGCCAATAGTTGAGTTCATCCTTAGTCAATAGATAAATGTTCTCATAGGAAGTGGTAAGAGTATAATTCTTGGAAAGTCGGCATCTTTTGGAAGTTGATCCTTTAGAATTCCTTTTGGAACTCTTATGAATGATTGGGCTCCTTAGCTACCATAATAACCATTCTTTATAAAGAGTCTCAAGTTTCATTTAATCCTTGAGAGTGGTTAAGAATATTTTCCTACCACCCGGTGAATCAATCAAAATCCTTTGTTATTTTTCTATCGAAAATGGTTCCATTAGCTTTGAGTTGAATCTCTTTTCTTATTTTCAAGAAGACATCCTCCTTCTTGCACTGTCTTCCCAGGGCAAAGATCAATGATGGTCCTAGATGGAACGAATTCAAGCTCCATTTGTATGGGTTATAAGATGTTACTTATCTTCTCTTATTTTCCATAATTTTCAATGCCCCGATTCTTAATACTTGTTCTACATGAAGCTTGGGATCATTAGTAATTTGGTAAGTTGGCCTAATTATTTGTGGTTCGAAGGATCCTTATTCGAAAATCTTAACATGATTAATTGGCATGACTAAGTAAAACTTAGTTGATGCGATTAATTGGTGTTAAAGATCAAAGCTAAGTTAGCTTGGAATGAGATATGCTTGGTTGGGAAAGTCCTTTAAGCCATAAATATGCATGCTGGGGTAGTTCCACTTAAGGTTTCAATGCAGATAGAGGTTCGAGCCCTCCTTCTAGTGCTAAAATATTAATAAGTTTATTTACCAACTCCAAAAGTGTTAGCAGAAGTGAATTCAAATAAGAAACGACCAAGGAAAACTTAGGCTAAGCCAATTGGATAGATTGTTCTCGAGATTAAATCCATGTGATTCCAATGTGCATTCATTACTTGGACAAAAATTATGTCGAGCATAATAGAAGAATCGAGTCAATATGAAAGTATAAGTCAACCCATAAGTCAATACTCAAGTCCATATGCAAGTCAATATACAAGCCAACATACAAGTCAATACGCAAGTCACTATCCAAGAGTCAAAGTGAAAAATATATAAAGTGGGATGAGAATGATTCGCTCTTTCCCAAATTGTCCTTAGGTCCATATTTATAGGGGTAGGAATGTGACATGTATAACTGCTTGGCGTCGACGATCTTGACTTTCAACGGCACTCACGCATGACATCTCTTTAGTATTGATGAAATGCAACAATGTCATCATTGACCCCAGGTTGTACCACTTGGAGTAATGTCGAAAACAAGCTAGTTTCAATAGTATATGGTAGCAATAGTAATAGGAAGCGACACCAATATAAGCAATATAAATGAAGACCGACATCAATATAAAGTGATATTGGTGAAGAGCGGCATCGATATATAACAGTGCTGAAGAAGGGCAGCAATGCCTTAATGGATTACTAGCGACAATAGTTGGAAGCAGCATTAAACACTGATGAGGAGAGGTGTCATCCATAAAGTTCATTTGTTAGATGGATGACGACATTAGCTTGAATTAGGTAAGTATGAGGCAACACCAATGAAGAGCGGCTTCGATGGTTCATGTGGATACTGAGCATTCTCCATCAAATCGCATGTATAGCCTTTGTCGACATTGACAACGTTTGTCCTCAACATTATAGAGTGGCAACTTTGATGCATCGTTGTGATCTAGTAGCACATCGAACACCTTCGAGGTCAATACTTGTGATAACATTAGTACTAAAATTCCGATTTGCACTTACTTTATAGCACCTACTTATATTATCTACTTAGCCATATATATTACTTGCAATATTATAAATCATTTTGCATTATAGGTCACTGGCTAGACCTTTTAATGACTTGCAATCGTGAATTATTTTAGGAAATTGGAATGGAAGAGTTAATAAAAGAAGAAAGATGTTTTGTATGTGTTAAAAGTAGTGAAGGGTAGTTTGGCATCGAGCGTGGTATGAAAGGAGAAAAGCGGCAATTTCATGATCGGAAGAATTCCAAAGGCGTCAACAACATTTTAAGGCATTTAAAAAGACTAGACCTAAAAGAAAAAGGGAAGAAATTATGATGCATATTTTACATGTGAAATTAGTGGAAGGATTTAGAAATTAATGGTATATTTTAACTAATGGTTATTGCTAATAAAAAATCATCAAACTCTTTTGTTAGAGACCTAAGGATTTATCACTTAAAGGTGATTTAGGTGTAAACCTTAATGATAAAATAGGAAGAAAGATAGAAACAAGTAGGAAAAGAACACTGTAACTTAATAATGGTTCGAACATGAATTATTGTTGCATTCACTATGTCATTTATTCTTTAACCTGGACTTTATTATGAATTTAGAATGTAAAATTCTCTTAAGAAGTCATTATAAAGACCCTTCTACTTTCATAAAATTTCCAAAATTAAAAGCGAGATACAGAAATGAAGATGAAGAAGAGAGAGTCCTTTTTTATGTAGGTGTAATAGTTTATTTATAGTAGTCGGTCATCATTAGACGCTCGACATGTATCTTCAATTTGGTAGCTCTAACAGGATTTCCACTGCATTATTGACATGTGTTAAGGATACACAGCATGAGTTTGCGATTTTAGCCATTGATATTTTCAATTTTTAACATTTGGTGATCATACCGTTGACTAAATATTTAGGCGACCTCGGAATTGCAGTTGAGAATTGATATTAGCTAAGGTTACTTAATACTACCTTGATTTGTAAATGAAAAATGAGGAAGTAAATGCGAAAAAATTAAAGAGACATAGGATATAAGGTAGTTCGATCTAAGTTGATCTTGGTCCACTGTAAGGATTTTATTATTACGTTACTTCTCTTATAATGACTAAGATTACAAGAGACGATAACAAGAAAATAAATACCTAAGAGCTTGAGATGTCCGATCCTTGTAAGAATTCACGGTTGTTTGTATTTATATCTAATGGAAATCAAGTTAGACGGTTGAGATTATGCTGCCATAGTCCAGATTTTCTCTTGGCGGTTGATTTTGTTATTCGGTTGACGTGTACGCTTGCTAGGAAGCCAGCTGATTCATATAGTTTAGATGATCACCAGCAAGCTATCTGTATTAGAGAATGGTTTGGTCAAAGATCTATGACCTAAGATCAGGGAGTGGTTGTGTAAGGCACTTTGCTAGGGTGGCAACAAAGGATGAGGAGTGGTCATCACATAATATCGCTTTTGTCAGATAAACAATGTCGCATGTACCAATATTTTCAAAGAAAATGCGTAGTAAGGGGCTTTCAAGAGGTGCAACCAATCAAGGTGGAGGGAAAGCAGTGGACCTTTTCAAGAAATGGGCGAGGAAACTATTAAGGTTGTTCGAAGTATGGACGACGCCATTGTCCGGGTCGCTTAACTACCAAGGACCATTTTGCATGCCAGGCTACTACTGTTGCCGTCACCCATTGGTGACCACGAGGTCTATATGGTTCGTGTGTACAGTGGTGTTGGGCATGCCACTTTGATGTGCGAACTAGCAATTCAAGTTAGGTACATTCTTTTGGAAATAAGCGAGCCAAGGTACCAGCTTTTGGAACCATACGGGTGAAGGTATGGACCAAGATGCTGGCTATGACGTTGGCCGTTGGAACCATGTATGCTAATCTATATCATACTTGCAAAAAATTGAGCAACATTTTGCCTTCCAAGTTCGTGCTTACCTAGAGGGAAGGACTTGTCGCTTATGCATTTAATGTTGCCGACTTGTGTCTCTCTGCTATTGGCGATGACGGTTGGTCTCTCGAGACATTGCAGAGATGGTTCAATGTGGTCTGAAGAGTAATTGATGAAACATGGACGACCTACATCATTTCTTGCCTACTTGACCAATCACCAATTTGAATTCCATACTCTATATGAACCCATCTCCTTCTCCTCTTCAACCTTTGCTAGGCCATTATAAACTCCTACTGTTAATGAAAAAAGGCTTTCGATTTCTTTATCTTTAACTAGAAATTTATAACTTCGATCTTAAACGGTGAGTGTTTCTTGTTTCGATTTTGATGTTGATGTTTTGCTATACTTTTTACCAATAGTTGAATGCTAAGTAGATTCATGGATTAAATATTGATTTTGTTGTTGATTTTTCCACTACTTTGTTTTTATTTTAATGATATTAATGTCACCATTGCAATGGTGAACTTCCCTTTAGCACGGGGTCGAACAATCATCATTGTGAAATCAACATCGATTGACCGATGTTGACCACTTTCCCAGTCGCCTAAAAATGCATAAGTCATGTCAATACTACTGAGCTATCTCTCCCATTAAAGTAGAAATATGGTACTTTGGGTCTTTGCCTGCAACTATGATTAATCTAATAGTAGGCTCGAGCCATGCGACATGCATAAATTTATAGTTTGGGCTTAAATGGGTTTGAGTTGGATGACCCTAGGTCGCTCGTGTCTATATCAGGGGAGTGGCTTGCCCCTGAGTTTAAGTAATTCTTCAGTCAGTTAGAGTGGTTCAGTAATTTGGTTATTTGTGGCTATTTGTTAATTGCAAATGTTTGGTGCAATTTGTACATACGGGCGTAATTTCGGTATGCGTCCGTCAAAGGTCTAGGAAAACTTAGTTGACCTTCCCAGCTCTTTGGCTTGTTATGGTTGTAAGGAGACAAAGTTTATGTATCCTCTAATAGAATCAAATTTAGAGCCAACCAATCCCTTACAGGCTTCTTTACCTGGTCACTTGCCCATATGCGAAGCGGGGTAATGCTCCCCCTATATCCTTTCTTCGTTTTGGTTCCTTAATGCTCATCAGATAGAGCTCAGACAGCTTTCCCCTAATAACTACAACCTCTTGGGCAAGCAATTCATTATCTGCTATGAATTAAGCATCCAAAGCCAGACCCGACCCTTGCTAGGTAGGTATTTAGGATTTGCAGATATGCAAAGATCATGGTAGGCTACTACTATCATCTTTAGAGGATCGACAAACCCCTCTATTCTATGGTCTCCAGGGAAAGAGGAAAGATGGCAAGCTTCCAAGACTACTTCTTCTTTATGCTAGCGAATGTAAACCCTACTCTTACAATATTGGTCTTTATTGTCCCAAGTATGCTCTATTCTTAAAACTTTTTCTATTAGCTTTAACTTTTCGATGATAACAGCTTTATCCTTTCATTGTAGTGACTTCTGCTGGCGTAAGCCTAGGTTTGGCCATCTATGTGACTCCGTTTGAAAGATCAGGGAGGTTCCCGACACGACTAGGAATTTAGCCATGATATTTACATATGAGAACCTCCAACACGTGTGGTTGTCTTGACCGAACCAAACCTTGGGAAAGGGTAAAGTCGAGGATCGAGCACCAGTCGAACGACCAACTAGGCCTGTAAGGGTGGTTATCAATGAGCATATTCTAGGGTCAATGGTGGATATTGAGGAAGAGGCTACTGAGTCTAATATGGGCTGCAACGATAGTGAGTGGGAGGCCTATAATCTAAAGTTTTAGAGGATATGGTGGTCCTTGACTGCGGTTGCGCATGGTTTTCAAGTTACTCTAGCACCCCTGAGACGCCCGAGGTGGAAAGGACATGCAAGTGGGAGTGGGGGCCATATAAGTCAATGTGAGCTAGCTCCTCCTCAAGACCCCTCCCACCCATAGGTCTCAAAATCAAGTAACACAAACTGTGCTCCTAAAATACAAACATTCATTGGGGCACGATCTAGTAACAACAGACGAGGACCTATTTCCTGCTTTTGATTAAGAGGTGGCGAGGGGCCATTCTGACGACGATATCTTTAATTTGTGTAGCATTGTCTGTTGTCTTTGAAGTCTTGCTAACTCTTGTTTTGTTTATATTTTATAGCGGTTCACTTAAATTTTGCATATCTGGTGGATATGACTGGCTCCACGAGACTTCCCAACAAATATCACCACGATAACCCTAAGGAGCCACAACTGCACATCTACAGATGAACCTGTCCTCTCAACCAGGCCATTCTAGGGTTCGCATCATTCCACAACTAATCTTACAACATGATAATGGGCTTTGACAAATGTTACCTGCCCGCTTAGTGCCACTGTGAGCTTGGAAAGGATGTATCCCAAGAGTACCTGCATAGAGGAATCGAAGAACTCCGACAGTGATAAATCCTTCAAATTTTCAAGGAAGACAGATGTGATCAGTCCTTTGCTGAGGGCAATTAGTTTGGGGTTGTGGGTTCAACATCTTGAAGACGACAGAGGAGAGGGATGAGGCCACCATGCAGATGCATGTGCAATCACTAGTTGGGGTATCCTTGGAGGCTCTGGCCTAGTTGGGTTGGCCAAGGTCTAGTTGGGGCCTCCACTCTTTGGAGGCAATGACGGAAGCCGAGCTATAGGAGTCCTACTTAGTAAGTGTCCTTATAACTTTTCAATTCATACATACACAGATATACATACACACACACACACATATATTGATACACACGCTTGATCTGTGACGTAGGCCGAATCCCACGCTTACTACGTCTACATAGGCCCACAAACTTTATAGAGGTAGGTTTAAGAAGGGGTTGATAGCTCATCGAACAGTGGAGAGAAAGGTGGCGGAGATTGAGAGGCGAGCCCTTAAGGCTGAGGGGTTAGGCACATGGCAGAGGCAGCTAGGATGCTACCATTAGGGAGTGAGCGGAGGAGAAAGAGAGGCTTGAGAGAAGCTTAATAAGGTAATCAAGAAACCAGCCGTAAGGAGGCTAAGAGATTATATGGTTTCTTCAACCACATCCGGGTTATGTGATCTAGAAGCAACAAGAGATAGCAAAGTTTGCTTGGAAAAAACGGTGGAAAGGTAGTCTGACAGCCATGCTGAATTTGATTTTTGATGCTAACTTCCACCTCCCCTTGTTCATAAGCTTTCTCCCCCTAAAAGACTATGCTAAAGTTCACCGAGAGGTAACAGTTGAGACGATCACTACTGGATGGACTCCCCACCAGTTTAGCTTCAGAGTAGATCTCATCCTTGATAGATGCTTCTAGAAAACCATGCACAAAAGCTGTTCCGAAGGTGGACAAGGTGATGACGCATGATGATGACTGTTAAGTCATCAGGCGTGATGATGCACGATGACGACTATCAAGTCATCAGGCACCTTCTGCCTCTTTTGAGAAATAGGGTGAATGACTAATTTTTTTCTTTTATCTTTGTTTTGTTTATTGTAATAGCTTGTAGTTTGGTAAAATCCTCCAATTCTTGTAATGAAAAGCTTTGTGATATAGAAATTGTGTTTTGATTCAATCGCTTTTGTTACTATGTTATGTGTTGACTTGTTATTTTCCTGCTAATATTTTACATGTATTTGTCGTGGTTACTTTCATTTAATTATGATTCCTTTTCTTTTGTACAGGATGGCTCAAGCAGACCTCGACTTTGTTAAGAAAATGAGTAGACTTAAGCATTCACACACCATACAACAAACAAGTAAACAAAAGAAAACAAAGAACAATTTAACAAACACCGTGCTTATCATTTTGCTAAGGTGATCTACTCCCCATGTATAGTTGGGCATGAGTTGTAATGAGGTGTCTTATCATAGAAAGTCGGGTCCTAATGTTTTCAACTAATTTTCTGAGCAATCATAAGCGTTTTCTAGATGGTTGATTTCGCTATGGATGTTTAAGGCGGGTAGCACTATATGCCAGAATCAGGGTTACTTCATGGGTAACCATGACACCTTGGCAAAAGTGTCATGACCTGCTAAAAGGATGCCATTGTAATGCCTTACCTTTATACCTATATTACCTAGGAATGCCACAAGTAATATTGTCGAGTAATATGGAGAAAAGGAAAAATAGGAGCGATTTAACATCCCATATCTGGAGGCCCGAAGCTAAGCATTACAGATGTTGCAGTCATCTACAGTATTAACTTTTGGTGATCAAATAGGTAATGTTAATGGTATCCATAATATCAGAAGTATATGAATATGAAATAAAATCACAAATTTCACAGAAATAACTTTTCTGATTACATTTCACAAAACATATTTCATATTCCATTACATGATCCAATCGGTTTCTTAGGTTCAAATAAAATATAATTATTATAAAATATGTTAAGAGCGTTATATGAAGATGCCCCTTGGATGACCAGAGTACAATGCAGACATAATTGTCTTAAATACAATACAGCGGAGTCAAACAAAATAAAACAACAACTCCAAAATAACTATCTGTCACCACCTGCTCGTCTCCAGAAGCTTTATTTTCCAACCTACTAAAAGCCTTTAAAATTTAACCCTCAGTCTACTCAAATCAATTTTGAGCACCCGAGAGTTTAATAGGAAAATCATAAACTACAAGTCAGATATAAAGCCTAGTGTGAATAATACTATACATCTCGATTATCTGATATTAAGTGAGACCACGCCGCTTAGCGGAATGAGTTTTCCTCACTAATATCATTTTAAAACATAACCTTTGCAAATCATAATCCTACAACCAAAAATGGTTAAAAACTGTAAAGCAATATCATGTGAACTTCTATGTCAGGTAATAAATGGACTATCTGTCCGAACATTATAGTTTTGTTTAGCTAACTACTAAAATTTGGCTAACTCGGTCCTATCAGGCAATATAAACAAAATAATCTAACTCATGTTAGATAATCCTCTTATGGATGGTTTATCTTTAACTTATCTATTAGATACTCCTTTTCTGGATGATCTGTCCCTAACATATCTTCTCCCAGGATCACCTAATCCTAGTGGTTTTGCTAGCTCACCAATAACTTATTTGTATACAAATATATATTGGCTTTTGTGTGTAATCATCATTTTAGTCTTACTTGTGACAAAGCCCTACAAACTGGAATCTTGGACTAAATTAGCTGGGGCTAATAGCTAATGTATAGGGCATGACCCTATACCAGTCCCATGTGGTATTCTAATATCAGTCATTTTAATTAGGGTAATCTTTCCAAAATTTTCCTTGAAAACATTTTCATCTCAAATTGATTTAAAACCTTTAAAAAATTAAACAAGGAAAATACATATACTTTATGCTTTACTCAAAATCATCTTGCCATGTCATGTGTACTTTACCCAAATCTTTGTTGATGAAAACATTTAAACCTTTGAAAGTACCCCTTTCGAATACATTGAAAGGACCCCTTTTGAAACCAAGTAAACCCGTCCTTATAACCTAGGCCGAAAGGCCGAAACACTCCTTTTGAACCATTCATATAAACCCTTCATAACATTTGAAAAACCTTCCCTTCAAAAGCTATAAAACTTTAGACATCCTATCTTTTAAAACACTTAAACATTGCATTTTGAAACCATTGGAAAAGCTTTTCTTTTATATCTTTTGAATCCATTGGGAAACCACCCCTTAGAAACCATTCTTTAAAACCTTTCGAAATCATCAAAACCTTTATAATCAACAAACCTTTCGTAAGCATTTGGTTTCAATTTAAAACATGTGAAAACACCCTCCCTTGAAACATTTGGGTTCTACCTTTAACAGAGCAAAAGGGTCATAAAACATTTCAGTCGAAAGCACTCTTTCAAAAGCATTTCCTAAGAAAAGAAGCGATGGTGTCGAAACCAACTTTTCGTAAGCATTGGAGAAGCGGCTAAGTTTTAAAAACTAAGTATACCTTCCGAAACCAGTGGCATCGAAAGGTAGAAAAGCGACAGCTACGGGTTTCGACCCTATTCGAAAGCATTTACATAAAACAAAAGGCGTAACCCATTCAAAACCATTCCTTTAAAATATTTGATTCAGTCGAAAGCCAACCAAGTCAAAAGCACTTTCTTTGAACGCAAAGCACACTCATTTTCAATTTAAAACAAAGTCATGCTTTGACCCCATCGAAACCTATGGTCTCGACACAATACGTTTCACCCTAATCCAATTCACTCTATACCAAGTTATTGATACTATGTGCATTGGTTTCGATGGCAATGGAGGCGGTAGTACTTGGTCGAAACCCTGTGCCGAAAGTGGTGAAACATGCTAAAAGCATGTAAAAACTAATTTTTACTTGAAATTTTAAACTAATCTGCCTTGTTTGTAAAAATATTATTGGCTACTGATTTGCTTTTCTAAAAGTGCTTTCAATATTTCAGAAATGAACAATTTAATTTATTTATAAAATACCCTTTCTCCTTTTATAAATATATAAAACGTTTAAGTCTCATACCTTAAATAATTTTATACATCTAATAAAACATTTAGCAAAATTCTATAAAAATTCCAAAAAATTATATTTAATATGTTTTATAACATATATTAATTTCAGACCCAAAACTTATATTATTTAACCATAAATAATTTTATATCCAAATAACCATATTTCTTGCTAGAAAATTAATATAAAACGCACATTAATTCAGAAAATTATGAAAATTGAAACCTATTTCTAAAATATCATTTCCGATCTAAATCTAAATTCGCAAGGTATTCAGATGTCATTTAACAGGGTTTTCACATTTAAACATATCATAAACCTATATGAATATTCATAAATCATCAACAAGCATACATACACATTTAATCCTTCAAAATTATGGCATAATACTACAAAATACTTCAGATTCGTCTTAAATTGAAAAAAATTAGAAAAATGAGATGTAGTCATTATTCACCTTAGCTTTGAGATTATGGAGTTTCGGATTTGAATGGATTAAGTTGATTGATCTTCTTCCTCTAGCTCTTTCTTCCTCTTGTTCTTGCTAATGGTGGTCGGCCTCTATTTGTTTTTAATTTTGTAAATGAATGTATAGAGCATAGACAGCTAAGGGTTTAGGGTATTAGAATGATCTCCTTCCTATTTTACCCCTCCTCTGTTTCATTTTAACTCTCCTCTAGTCCATTGGTTACATGGCATGACTACCCACTTATTAAAATCAAAACTCAATCCCCTTATCATTACATTATTTTATTTTATTTATCTAATTAAATATCCTAAATAATGTTACAAAAAATATGGGGTGTTACAATCTTCCCTCCTTAATGAATTTTTTCCTCGACATTATGATAAAGTACATTACACATCAATCAAAAAGATAAAACAACCATCAAACAAATCAGAATAAGTGTCTCTAAAATTGCCCTCAGTCTCCCAAGTACAGTCCCTCTCATCGTCACTCCATTAGACTTTCACTCATCTGTATATCTTGTTCCTTAGCCTCTTCTCATCTCTTACGACTATACGAATCTGCTTTCTAACTATAGTCAAGTCTGTTTCTACTACTAAATCATCTAAAACAGTCGGTGTTATAGTAGACTTCGGATCTCTAACACACTTCTTAAATGGGAAACATGAAACACATTGTGGACTCCTACAAAACTGCTTGGTAACTTTACTCTATGCGCGAGTCTCTCGATCCTCTCTACAATAGAAAATGGTCCTACGAATTTCGGTGCCAACTTCCCTGATTTCCCAAATCGAATCGCACCCTTCATCGATGATACCTTAATAAAAACTTGATCTCCAACTGAGAACTCCAAGTCTTTCCATCTTCTATCTGCATAACTCTTCTTCCTAGACCGAGCTTCCTTCATCCTAGCCCAAATCAACTCATTCTTTTCTAGGGCTTCCCTTACCAAATCTGGACCAAAAACCAACCTATCCTCGGTCTCTAACCAACAAATAGGAAATTTGCATGGTTTTCCATACAAAGCTTCAAACGATGCCATCCCTATACTTGTCTGATAACTGTTGTTATATGAAAAATCGACAAGTGTAGATGGTCTTCCCATAATCTCCTAAAATCTAGCATACAAGCTCGTAGCAAATCTTCCAAGATTTTGTTAAATCTTTCGTTTGTCCATCGGCCTGTGGATGGTAAGCAGTACTCATCTTGAGCTTGGTTCCTAAAATCTCCTGTAGACTCTTAAAGAACTCACTAGGGAACAAGGAATCTCTATCACTTATGATAGTGCTACAAATTCCATAAGTCTGACTATATTCTTCATACATAACTTAGCTAAAACATGTGTCGTCCTAGTTGACTTAACTAGAAGGAATGGGCACTCTTGGTTAATCTGTCCATCGTGACCCATAAAATTCATTTCCTTTGTTTGACTTTGGCAACCCGTCTATAAAATCTATAGAAATAGAATCCCACTTCCATACTGGAATATCCAATGGCTGAAGCAACCCACTTGGCTTTTGATGTTCGGCTTTTACCTGTTGACAGTTCAAACACTGCTTCACCCATAGTCTAACATCCTTCTTCATTCCATCCCAGAAGAAACTCCATTTCACTTCCTGATACATCTTAATTCCTCCCGGATGAATAATGAACTTCGAACGATGGCACTCCTCCAAAACTTCTTTCCTTATGTCTCCCACATTCGGAGCACATAACCTACCTTTCTTTCTCAACCACCTATTCTGGTCAAGACTAAAATCCTTCAAGTCATCGCTCTCTGTTCCATCCCTAAGCTACTTGATCCGTTCAACTAACACTGGATCTTCCTCCTGTTTAGAAGCAATCCTTCAATCATAACTGGTCGAACTTCTAAACAAGACAACACAATAGATCTTTCACTAGACCCAACTTCAGATATTCACTTGTAACATCCTCTTACTTGGAAGCCTAAAGCTAATGGTTATGGATGCTGCAGTCATCCATAGTTATTAATCCTTGGCTACCAAATACGATGGTGTTAGATCCATTGATACACAGAAACACATGAATACAGAAAAAATTTAACTTCAAATAAAATCACATTCCATTTCAAAATATTTACAATTCATTATATAATCCTATAATCTCAAATCATGTTTAGAGAAAATATATTTATTACAACATACGCCAAGATCTATATATGAAGATGCCCCCTTGGATGATCAGAATATATACAGGCAATATAACAACTTTGCCATTACAAACAACACGGCGGAATCAAAAGAAAAGAGAACCCTAAATAGCTTTCATGCCTCCTGCACTGTGTAGTTAATGTCCCGCTATTACCCTTCTATAACCCCGCAATATCTCATAGCGGATTTCTACCACTAGGATTTTTCCATATAGCCCCAAAATATAGCCTTTCCGCTTCAATCCCCGCTATTTTCGCTATATCCCGTTATTCCCGCTATATTTTGTTATTTCCGCTATATCTTTTTCAATAAAATGAATTAAAAAATTGCACTTATATATTATAAAAATTATGAAACTAATTTATTTGATTTAATTTTTAATATATTTTCAGAAATGAAAATACTCTAATATTCTACTAAATTCAATTATGTTATATAACAGTTTTACGTTTATTTAACGTATATTCGCACATGCTTTTTGTTTAAAATCATTTATGTATTAATTATATTCAATTCAATGATAATTTTTCATTTAATTACCATTTATCTATTTGTAAAAACATTAAGTACGAGTTTTATATGCTATTTTATAGCTATCCGCTATATCCCGATATATCCTCGTTGTATCCCCGCTATGACTTTTTGCACCTCCACCGCTTTGAATCTGTCAAGCGCTTTAACTGCACAGCTCCTGCACGTATCTAAAAGATTTATTCGTCTAATGAGGTATCTAAAAATATCAACTCTCAAACTTGATTAACATAAGGAGATTGGGTTGAGATTGATTTTCCCTGAGTTTGATTCTCTAGCTTTTAATTGAATCCTTTTTTTATCAATGGCCGGCCATTCTTTAGGCTTTTGATTTGAGTTTCAAAATGACGTGAATGGTGAAAAGGTAGGAACGAAAAATATATGTAACAATCCTAGATTTTTTGCATATAATTTAAATTTGAATTTATTTTATTTTGAAATTATTTTAAACTCTTTTTATTTCAAACATTTCATTTTTAAATATAAATTTTGATTATTATATGAATTATAATTTCAAAACTGGTACAAATTGAATATTTTCCTGAAAAATGGATTTGTGGTAAAAACTGACCTAACTTTGACTTTTAATTTTAAATATTGAATTCTTGAATTTTATCTTTGATTATGAAAATAAATTTAATATCATGAATACTGCTTTTCATTTTGTTGAAATTGGATTTAAATTGTGAAAGTTATACCCTTTACAATATTGTGTGTATATAGGGTTATTTAACAATATTCTTTGTTTTAATTTATATAAATGATATTTTTACTTGATAAATCTTATTATAATTTTTATATTTATGTTATATTATGTATATTTTGACTTTTAAATATTTTTAAAGTAATGTTTGAATTTTTCCAAAGCTTATTGAATTCATTTTCTATTTTAAAGCCTAGTTTCTATTTTCTTTGCTATTTTCTTCATTTAAATTATATTTAATTAAAATATATATATTTATTTTGTGAATTCATTTTTATTTTATGTTATTATCTTTGTTATAGATATTTTTACAAGTCCATATAAATTTTTCAAAGTTCATTCTGTTTATTTTTCATTTTTCTAGACTAGTTTGCAATTTTGTGCTATTTTCTTATTTTAACCTTATATAATTAATAAATATATATATATATATATTATATTTGGTTATATTTTCGAATTTGTGACTGAAATTATTATTATTTTCAGTAATTTAAACTTATATAAATAAATTAAAGGTAATTTGAAAAGGTTTTGACTTTTGGTTTCCAATGGCTCTTTATCTTCCACCTTTCACATTTCAACCAACATATGCATTCAATTGTGGCCGTTCCTTATACTATCTTCAGCCGTGTTTTTTTCTCTTCATTTTTCATGAAAATTCTTCCTTCTCGTCTCTAAAAATTTCAGCCTCCATCATCTCCAAGAGTTTGGTAAAATTCTTTTTCTTTTCCATTGCATTTCTACTTGTTTACGTTGATTTCACTTGCTTTCTCACCTTTGTAGCTAAGCCCCTTGCTCCTCCTTCACCATGGCTGCCACCACCACCACCTGAGCCAGCCTCCACCACCTCCTCTACATCCCCAAGCTACTGGCCATGCACCCATGTGACCAAATCCAACAATATCTACACAAACTTCACCTATATGCACCATAGCCAATCGCCTATGCCTTCATCACCTTCAACCACCCCTTGGACGCCACCTACTCCACCTCCACCACCCATGGATGACCTGAAACCCATTGCCACACCATCCTCCAGCCCACTACAGACCTGGCCATGGCTGTCCTTCCTTAGGCCATGACCTTAGTTGCATTGAATTCATGTTATTTTGCCTTGTAGTTGAAATCCATGCACCATCTCTTTGTATCACCTTTGCCCCATCACCATACATGTTTGGCCGACCCTATTCAACCCAAAACCAAATCAAAACCCGCTCCTTAGCCATGTGTTTCTGACCTATAGCTGAAGCATAGGTGGTTGAAAGCAAGTGCAAACATTTTGGGCTTTGTTTTATGCATTGATTCTTAACATTGTTTAATCGTATTTTGGGTTGAAACTTACGTTGGTTGTATTGTCTTATTTGAATGTGTTCAAGGCAAATTAATCTTTGGCACTCTCAAACTCAAATCTTTTTCGTGCCGTCATGCTTTTGAAGATCTCAGTTTTTGTGTTTCAGTTGTCGTCTCTAGCTTATACAAGTGAGTTATTCTCACCTGACAATATGTACATACATAACTAGTAAATTGACCCCTTTTGAATCTGTAAAAATGCATAACCATATCACATCTGCTATGTTATGATTATATGATGTTCACCCATACTTAAACACATATTATATCATATGTTACTATTACATTATGTTGTTCTGTTATTTTTATCAGTTTATCACACTGCAAGTTCCCTTTAGATTAGAATCACTATGGGTTGAAATGATACATACCCGAACGGACTGTAGAATAGGGGAAAATTGTTATGGGCTGGAATGATAGGCCTGACCGATTTTAATTTTATTTCATTTACTTGGGACTTCGGGTTTGAAATGATAAAACCCAGATTTTCTTTGTAAATTACGGGTTGAAATGATATATTACCCGTACCACTTTACCTAGCGTAGAAAATTATATACAGACCCGTAGTTAAAATATATTTTTCTAAAATTTTTAAAATATTTTAGAAATGTAAATATTACTATATTTTTATTTAAACTTAATAAAAAAATATTTTTTAAAGTTTATTGATTTTCTAGGAATTTTAAAGTTAAATAAATTATGGAAAAGTTAGAAAATCTGAATGTAAGTTATTTTGGAAATTTTGATTTAATTATAATTGGAAATTAAATTAAATATGAAATTATGATAAATTTATGATAATTTGAATTTAAAATGAATTTAAAATGATTTTATAATATATTAATGGTTTTTGAGTAAAGTTAAAAAGTGAAAGGATGATTATTTACGTTGAAATTTTGAAATATAACCAAATGGGATTTTGTGAATTTGGCTTAAAAGTGAATTTTTAAGTTAAATAAATAAAATTGAAATTAAGTTATATTTTTAAATTTAAACAGGTGTTAAGTTGAAATTAAATTCAATGAATTTAAAATTTAATGTTGAAATTTAATAAGTGAATTATTATTAAATCTTGGTTTTTGAATGAAAATTTAACTTTATAAAATCATGAACTTAAGGAGAATTAAATGTTGTTTATAAATGTGAAAATGTATGATTTTATAAGTTAAAAAAATGTTTTAAATAAAATTATAATTGGTTGTGAAATTATATTGAATATTTGAAGTTAATTAACTGCATTTTTGAAATGCTATTAATTGCAATGTAAATGATATTACAACATTTGTAAATTCTGTAGTTGATGATAATGAACTAAAAAGCTAAACTGAATTAATGGCTATTATAGCAATTTTTGTAAGTGCTATAATTGTTGAATTTAACTAAGTTTATTTGAAATTTAAGTAAACCCTATTACAACATTTTTAAAATGCTGTCTTTAGTTAAATTGAAATATTTTGAATGTAACTTTCCATAGCATTTTCTAAATGCTGCGAAAAGTGAATTTTCACTGTTTTGATAAACTTAAGTGAATAAATGAACTTTGAAAGTTGAAAATTTTGAAAATTTAATTATTAAATATAATAACTTCATTTTAATGATTAAAAATGATTTTTTGAAATATAAACTGTTTTGAAATGTGAATTGAAATTGTGTTTTAAATTGAATGAAATGAATAATGATTTGAAATGAAGTTTTGTAAAGATATGATATTTTGACATATTATAATGATTTGAAATGAAGTTTTGTAAAGATATGATATTTTGATATATTAAAATGATTTGAAATGTGGTTTTGTAAAGATATGATATTTTGATATATTAAAATGATTTGAAATGTGGTTTTGAAAAGATATGATATTTTGATATATTAAAATGATTGGAAAGGAAGTTTTGAAAAGATATGATATTTTAATATATTAAAATGATTGGAAATGAAGTTTTTAAAGATATAATATTTTGATATATTAAAATGATTAAAAATGAAGTTTTGTAAAGATATGACATTTTGATATATTAAAATGATTGGAAATGAAGTTTTGTAAAGATATGATATTTTGATATATTTGAAATGATTTGACAGGAAGTTTTGGAAAGATATAATGTTTTTGAAATGGTTTGGAATTAATTTAATCTTTATTTTGATAAAGATTTGGATTTGAAATGATATTCTATTTTAAAGTATAAATATTATTTTAAAAGTTATAACTGCGAGTTATAATAACGATTGGTTGGCAAAGAGACCGGGATCGGATATCTGGCATACTATCTGTCGATACCGAAAACCACTTTGACAACCGTGTACGCGGTGGAGATTCCAGAATGAAGTAGGATGGTGGCGACGTTCTTGAGGTATATTACGTGAACCCAACTCCCATGAGTTGGAATAAGGTGGCTAAAACAGGAGCGATCTCGGGCCAAGTGAGGTCATTCCTCCGATCGGACACATTCCTTCGATACTATACTCTTACTTGTGATTGATTAGATGGCCATCCTTCGATTTTGGTTTGGAGTGTGTTCCGAGGTGGGCGTATGTGGCTGCTACGTTACCACCAGCCCGTGTGCGTAATTGGTATATCTACCCTGGCATTGCCTTGTGTGCCGTGTCACCTACCACATCGAGCCTTTACTACGAGTTTGTTTTTCTCCCGTAGCCCATGGAGTATTTAGGGTAGTCTCTCGGAGATATGCTGATACCGGATGGACTACTGGGACTATTATGTGTGAAGGGTGATATGGGTAGCCCGGAACGCTATTTAAAAGTATGTTTAATTTACTGTAGACATTATTATAATAGTGAAATATTACTACATAGTAAATAGTTTAACGAATCCTTAGAGGATGGGCGATCCCAGACATCCTTTAAGTTACTTGTACTTTATTACAGTTCACTTGAGTTGGTTTACATTGTATAAGTATATATTGTCCTGACTCAAGTATTTGTATTTTTATTTACGCTCGGGTCAGCCTGAGTTATTCACAGATTTGGATTCCACTTTCTGGAGATTGGGATCGCTGGAGATTATCTACTTATCTACTCCAGTTCTGTTGTTCTATTCAGCTTGTACTTAGTTATCATCTTGAGACTTCTGTTGTACTTTATTTATTCTGTTGTATTTTATTTAACTTTGATATATTTACATAGTAGCTTCATGAACTACTATCTCTTTTACTTCCGTTGCATTTTTACTCTGTGTCTGTGTTCTGTGATTATTATTTACTGTATGTTCTGAGATTTGCCAAAAAAATTTTAAAACGCGGTATTTTGAGAAATTCAAGTCCGACATGTGTGTCTGCCATTGCACTTGGAGGGTGCAGCATGATAGGGGGTTCTCGCTTCCTGGTTTGGTAGCGAACGGTTGACTCTTACTCCTACATGTCCTCGCGGAGGTTGGTGGTGCAGTCGAGAGGCTGGCCGTAAAGGCAGAACATAGGTACCAGTGTATGCTACGGTGGGCGTTACCCTACTGGCGTGTCCCGTTATAGTTGGTATCAGAGCTTAGGTAGCTCTAGGCAAAACTCAGCATGTATGGTAAATTTAGTTACAGAATCACTTTTATCCAAAATTGAATCTCTTCCTCTTTGATTCAAATTTCCTTTGAAGTTTGGAACGTTCCCTGCGGTTCCAAAATCCATTCTTGTCCCTCACTACTCATATTCTTTTGATTCTGGAGTATCCCATAACTCCACTTCAAATGATCTTTATAGTGAACTGGCGGTCTCGCCAGTATTCTAATTTTCTTGTAAAGAGGGAAACTCCTTTACAGTTAGCATCGATTCATAGGAGATTTATATGTATACTTGGTTTAGATGCTAATGTCTTTTTATATTCCAAACTCTATCTCTTGAGATCGATGTAGATTTACCCAGAAATTCCACATCGATCTTATTTTCTAAGTCACGGTTGACTCGGTTAAGGTTGTTCGCGATTTATCTAAGCTTATCCATCTCCCTACTCTGTTATTTAATCATCTTGTCTTTTGTTCCAATCTATCCTCCATACATTTTGAATTGTACTTGTAAATCTATGTTTTGTTTTATATATTGTGTTGTTTGAGTTGTTGATGTTGATTTGAGTTTCCGATTTATTCGTCTGATCAACGCTATCAATAGGATTTCTAAAACACTTTGACAGAACAAACTGACACAATATTATTTTAAAATTTGGTTAATAAAATAAATTATGGTATAAGTAAATTTATGGAACTTAATAAATTGATTTAAATTAATCATTTGAAATGATAATACTTGATTTATCATTTATTGTTCTATAAATGAATTTATAAATAGCTATTTATTAATTGATTTAGGAACTGAAATGAATTTAAAACAAGAATTTGAGAATTTAATTTTCGATGGTTTCAAACCTTGTGTTTTCAAGTTTTAAAAGGATATCTTATTTAAATCATTTTGAATAGAAATTTGTTTCCAAAGAATTTGAAAAGTTAAAGAAATTTGTGCTCTTCTCTTTGTCGCTGGAAAATAATTTCGGTGATGAACCACGGCAACATCGACTTTTATTTTCGAGTTTCGAAGTAAACAGACCGTTTTGTAATCTTGCTACATTGTTGTTTTGGGAAATCTAATTGATTTGAATTTCTAAAATATGATTTGATTTATAATATATATAGATATATGATTTAATTTTGATTTAACATATATATACATATATTTATTTATCTCTAAATGGTTTAAAAGGAATCGGAAATTTAATTCTTACAATTTATCGTAAAGAATAATTGCAATTATAAAAAGAAAATCAAATTTTTTGAATAAATGATTCAAACTTGAGATGATTGAATTAGAAAGTTTTATCTGTATAATACTCAATTGTATTCAAATATAACTTACCTTAAATTTTAGAAGTTAACAATGTAATTGGATAATATACAATATAAAAAATTTATAAATAAAATTTGAGTGATTATAATAAAAGTTATACACTTAAATTTTAGTTATAAAAGATTGATAGAGGTAAATATAGAAAAAGGGGTTAATTGAATAATTTACAATATAAATGATGTTAAAGGAATCAAAAATAAGTTAAAACAATTATAATAATGGAAGTATATTTAGCATAGGTGATAAAATATATTGAGAGGAATAAACTTAATTTTAATTAGGTATAAAGAAGAATTAAATTTATTAAGTACATTATGAGTATAATGAATGACTATTTTTCAAATCCATATTAGAAATTGTTAATTTAAGATGATTAGAAGTTAAGATAATAAAACTTGAGATAGTTAAGATTTATTTAACTTGTGTAATAAATTAATTATTTATTTAAGTTGAAATTTCCATGGTTTCTAACTTATTATCTTATTTATTTTTTTCAAACTATCTTTTGGTTGTCCTTATTTTTCTTATCTTGCTTCAGGCCGGTGTAGGCATTTTTCTATAATTTTTCTGCTTAGAAATCCTTCTATAATCTTTGATAATCTCCACCTTGTTAAACTTACCTATAAAAATAGTTATCGGGTATAATTTCAATCTCCTTGTCATCTTGTCTTAATCTTATTTCACTTTATCTGTTCTGTGCTTTCACGTACCTCATTCCTTTTCGGGGACGAAAAGTTTTGAGTGGGGGAGAGTGTAGCAATCCTAGATTTTTTGCATATAATTTAAATTTGACTTTATTTTATTTTGAAATTATTTTAAACTTGTTTTATTTCAAACATTTCATTTATAAATATAAATTTTGATTATTATATGAATTATAATTTCAAAACTGGTACAAATTGAATATTTTCCTGAAAATGGATTTGTGGTCAAAACTGGTCAAACTTTGACTTTTAAATTTTAAATTTAAATATTTGAATTCTTGAATTTTATCTTTGATTATGAAAATAGATTTAATATCATGAATACTGCTTTTCGTTTCGTTGAAATTGGATTTAAATTGTGAAAGTTATACCCTTTACAATATTGTGTGTATATAGGGTTATTTAACAATATTCTTTGTTTTAATTTATATAAATGATATTTTTACTTGAGTATAGATATTTTTCCAAGTCCATATAAATTAAATTCATATAACAATGAATTTCTCCAAAGCTTATTGAATTTATTTTCTATTTTAAAGCCCACTTTCTATTTTCTTTGTTATTTTCTTCATCTAAATTATATTTAATTAAAATTTATATATTTATTTTGTGAATTCATTTTTATTTTATGTTATTATCTTTGTTGTAGATATTTTTACAAGTCCATATCAAAGTTCATTTTGTTTATTTTCCATTTTTCTAGACCAGTTTGCAATTTTGTGCTATTTTCTTATTTTAACCTTATATAATTAATAAATATTTATATATATTTGGTTATATTTTCGAATTTGTGACTGAAATTATTATTATTTTCAGTAATTTAAACTTATATAGATAAATTAAAGGTAATTTGAAAAGGTTTTGACTTTTGGTTTCCAATGGCTCTTTATCTTCCACCTTTTCACATTTCAACCAACATATGCATTCAATTGCGGCCGTTCCTTATACTATCTTCAGCCATATTTTCTCTCTCTTCATTTTTCATGAAAATTCTTCCTTCTCATCTCTGAAAATTTCAGCCTCCATCATCTCCAAGAGTTTGGTAAAATTCTTTTTCTTTTCCATTGCTTTTCTACTTGTTTATGTTGTTTTCACTTGCTTTCTCACCTTTGTAGCTCAGCCCCTTGCCCCTCCTTCACCATGGCTGCCACCACCACCTGAGCCAGCCTCCACCACCTCCTCTACAGCCCCAAGCTACTGGCCAAGCACCCACGTGACCAAATCCAACAATATCTACACAAACTTCACCTATATGCACCATAGCCAATCACCTATGCCTTCATCACCTTCAACCACCCCTTGGCCGCCACGTACTCCACCTCCACCACCCATGGATGACTTGAAACCCATTTCCACACCATCCTCCAGCCCACTACAGACCTGGACATGGCTGTCCTTCCTTAGGCCATGACCTTAGTTGCATTGAATTCATGTTATTTTGCCTTGTAGTTGAAATCCATGCACCTATCTCTTTGTATCACCTTTGCCCATCACCATACATGTTTGGCTGACCCTATTCAACCCAAAACCAAATCAAAACCCGCTCCTTAGCCATGTGTTTCTGACCTATAGCTGAAGCATAGGTGGTTGAAAGAAAGTGCAAACATTTTGGGCTTTGTTTTATGCATTGATTCCTAACATGTTTAATCGTATTTTGGGTTGAAACTTACGTTGGTTGTATTGTCTTATTTGAATGTGTTCAAGGCAAATTAATCTTTGGCTCTCTCAAACTCGAATCTTTGTCGTTCCGTCATGCTTTTGAAGATCTTAGTTTTTGTGTTTCAGTTGTCGTCTCTAGCTTATACAAGTGAGTTATTCTCACCTGACAATATGTACATATATAACTAGTAAATTGACCCCTTTTGAATCTGTAAAAATGCATAACCATATCACATCTGCTATGTTATGATTATATGATGTTCACCCATGCTTAAACACCTGTTATATCATATGTTACTGTTATATTATACTGTTCTGTTATTTTTATCAATTTATCACACTGCAAGTTCCCTTTAGATTAGAATCACTATGGGTTGAAATGATACATACCCGAACGGACTTTAGAATAGGGGAAAATTGTTATGGGCTGAAATGATAGGCCTGAACGATTTTCATTTTATTTCATTTACTTGAGAATGCGGGTTTGAAATGATAAAACCCGGATTTTCTTTGTAAATTACGGGTTGAAATGATATATTACCCGTATCACTTTACCTAGCGTAGAAAATTATATACAGACCCGTAGTTAAAATATGTTTTTCTAAAAAATTTAAAATATTTTAGAAATGTAAATATTACTATATTTTGATTTAAAATTAATAAAAAAAATATTCTGTAAAGTATTATTGATTTTCTAGGAATTTATAAGTTAAATAAATTATGGAAAAGTTAGAAAATTTGAATGTAAGTTATTTGGAAATTTTGATTTAATTATAATTGGAAATTAAATTAAATATGAAATTATGATAAATTTATGATAATTTGAATTTAAAATGAATTTAAATGATTTTATAATATATTAATGATTTTTGAGTAAAGTTAAAAAGTGAAAGGAATGATTATTTAAGTTGAAATTTTGGAATATAACCAAATGGGAATTTGTGAATTTGGCTTAAAAGTGAATTTTTAAGTTAAATAAATAAAATTGAAATTAAGTTATATTTTGAAATTTAAACTTAGGTGTTACGTTGAAATTCAATTCAATTAATTTAAAATTTAATGTTGAAATTTAATAAGTGAATTATTATTAAATCTTGATTTTTGAATGGAAATTTAACTTTATAAAATCATGAACTTAAGGAGAATTAAATGTTGTTTATAAATGTGAAAATGTATGATTTTATAATTTAAAAAATGTTTTAAATAAAATTATAATTGGTTGTGAAATTATATTGAATATTTGAAGTTAATTAACTGCATTTTTGAAATGCTATTAATTGCAATGTAAATGATATTACAGCATTTGTAAATGCTGTAGTTGATGATAATGAACTAAAATGCTAAATTAAATTAATGGCTATTATAGCAATTTTTGTAAGTGCTATAATTGTTGAATTTAACTAAGTTTATTTGAAATTTAAGTAAACCCTATTACAACATTTTTAAAATGCTGTCTTTAGTTAAATTGAACTGTTTTGAATGTAACTTTCCGTAGCATTTTCTAAATGCTGCGAAAGGTGAATTTTCACTGTTTTGATAACTTAAGTGAATAAATGAACTTTGAAAGTTGAAAATTTTGGAAATTTAATTATTAAGTATAATAACTTCATTTTAATGATTAAAAATTATTTTTTTGAAATATAAACTGTTTTGTATTGTGAATTGAAATGGTATTTTAAATTGAATGAAATGAATAATGATTTGAAATGAAGTTTTGTAAAGATATGATATTTTGACATATTATAATGATTTGAAATGAAGTTTTGTAAAGATATGATATTTTGATATATTAAAATGATTTGAAATGTGGTTTTGAAAAGATATGATATTTTGATATATTAAAATGATTGGAAAGGAAATTTTAAAAAGATATGATATTTTGATATATTAAAATGATTGGAAATGATGTTTTGTAAAGATATAATATTTTGAAATGATTGGAAATGAAGTTTTGTAAAGATATGATATTTTGATATATTAAAATGATTGGAAATGAAATTTTGTAAAGATATGACATTTTGATATATTAAAATGATTGGAAATGAAGTTTTGTAAAGATATGATATTTTGATATATTGAAATGATTTGACAGGAAGTTTTGGAAAGATATAATGTTTTTGAAATGGTTTGGAATTAATTTAATCTTTATTTTGATAAAGATTTGGATTTGAAATGATATTCTATTTTAAAGTATAAATATTATTTTAAAAGTTATAACTGCGAGTTATAATAACGATTGGTTGGCAAAGAGACCGGGATCGGATATCTGGCATACTCTATGTCGATACCGAAAACCACTTTGACAACCGTGTATGCGGTGGAGATTCCAGAATGAAGTAGGACGGTGGCGACGTTTTTGAGGTATATTACGTGAACCCAACTCCCGTGAGTTGGCATAAGGTGGCTAAAACAGGAGCGATCTCGGGCCAAGTGAGGTCATTCCTCCAATTGGACACATTCCTTCGATACTATACTTTTACTTGTGATTGATTAGATGGCCATCCTTCGATTTTGGTTTGGAGTGTGTTCCGAGGTGGGCGTATGTGGCTACTGCGTTACCACCTGCCCGTGTACGTAATTGGTATATCTACCCTGGCATTGCCTTGTGTGCCGTGTCACCTACCATATCGAGCCTTTACTATGAGTTTGTTTTTCTCCCGTAGCCCATGGAGTATTTAGGGTAGTCTCTCGGAGATATGCTGATACTGGATGGACTACTGGGACTATCATGTGTGAAGGGTGATATGGGTAGCCTGGAACGCTATTTAAAAGTATGTTTATTTTACTGTAGACATTATTATAATAGCAAAATATTACTACATAGTAAATAATTTAACGGATCCTTAGAGGATGGGAGGTCTCAGGCGTCCTTTAAGTTACTTGTACTTTATTGCAGTTCACTTGAGTTGGTTTACATTATATAAGTATATATTGTCCTGACTCGAGTGTTTGTATTTTTATTTACGTTCGGGTCAGCCTGAGTTATTCACAGATTTGGATTCCACTTTCTGGAGATTGGGATCGCTGGAGATTATCTGCTTATCTAGTTTTATCTACTCCAGTTCTGTTGTTCTATTTAGCTTGTACATAGTTATCATCTTGAGACTTCTGTTGTACTTTATTTATTCTGTTGTATTTTATTTAACTCTGATATATTTACATAGTAGCTTCATGAACTACTATCTCTTTTACTTCCGCTGCATTTTTACTCTGTGTCTGTGTTCTGTGATTATTATTTACTATATGTTCTGAGATTTGCCAAATTTTATTTAAAACGCGGTATTTTGAGCAATTCAAGTTCGACATGTGCGGATGTGGATGGTTGAAAATATCGGGTCGTTATAATGTATATAAGGGTGAGGGTTATGGGTGGCATATTCCTATTATACCCTTATGTAATTTGATTAACCCAAAAACCATCCTTAACCCCATTAATTATTACACTAGCCATGACCTTAATTAAATTAATTCAAATCTGAATCCCCTTACCCCTTAACATTTACATTGTTCTATTTAATTTATCTAATTAAATCTCTTGGATAATGTTATAAAATTAAGGGTGTTACACTACTGCACTCTGAAAATCGACAACTCTTGCAAATCTTTCCACTCTGCTATCATTGCCAACACTGTATTCTGATGCTTTTTCTAAGCGCATCTACAGTCTTATGACCTTTCTTTGGTGTGTACTCAATCTAAAAATCATAAGTAGCAATAAACTCTAACCATCTGTGCAGTCTCATGTTCAGCGCCTTCTGAGAGAACAAATATTTCAACGACTTATGATCAACATAAAGTTCAAATCTCTCTCCCAAAAGGTAATGCCTCCACACCTTCAGTGTAAAAATAACCGCAGCTAACTCCAAATCATGCGTTGGGTATAAAACTTCAGGCATTCTAAGCTGTCGAGAAGCATAAGAAATCAATTTACCTCTCTACATTAACACAACTCTTAATCTAGTTTCACACGCATCTATATAAACTACCAAATCTTGATTCCCTTTTGGAACAACTAACACATGTGTATGGGTCAATAAGTGTTTCAAGCTCTGGAATGCTTCCTACGGTTCAAAAAGCTTAACATCCTTTCACGTTAACTTGGTCATCGGTGCTGCTATCCGTGGTAAATCCTTTATGAACCTCCGATAATATCCAGCTAATGCAAGACAACTCTTTATCTCAGTCACTGTCTCATGTCCTTTCCAATTATTCACTGCTTCGATCTTATCTGGATCGACTACAACCACATCTATAAAATCATGCGACCAAGAAACTTCACTTCCTTCTTCCAGAAATTGCATTTTGAAAACTTCGCCTTTAGCTGATGCTGCCTTAACGTCATAAGCACCACTCTAAAATGATCTTCGTTCTCCCTTTCATCCTTAATATATCAAACTATCATCCACGACAACTAACATGAACCTATCCAAGTGCTTCTAGAAAATTCGGTTCATCAAGTCAACAAAGAATGCCGGCACATTAGTTAGTCTAAATGACATCACTAACCATTCGTACGATCCATATCTAGTTCTAAACGCCGTCAAAGGTATACTATCCTCTGTCACTCTAAGCTAATGGAAACCTATTGCTAAATCCAACTGAGAAAATACCTTGGCTCCACTCAAATGAAAGAACAATTCGTCAATTCTGACAACGGATGTCGATTCTTTATCGTCTTTTACTTGAACTTACGATAGTCGATACATAGCCTCAATGATCATTCCAGCTTCTAAGGAAACACTACGGCTGCTCCCCAAGGTGAACTACTAGGCCTGATAAAATTATTTCTTTCCAAATCTACCAACTGCACCTTTAGCTCGCTCATCTCGGTAGGTGTCATCCTGCTTGGCGGTCTACACACCAGTTCCGCTCTAGGCACCCAAGCTATCCAAAACTCAATGGCTCGTTTCGAAGGCAATCCTACTATAGGCTCGAAGACATTCGCAAATTCTCTAACCACGAAAACGCGATTCAAATCATCTTTCAACTCCACACACCCAACAAAGCATTCACCTCACAGTTAGTTGCTTTTTACGGTATATACAATCCGATTACTACAATTAGGGTGTCTAATTGATATTTTCCTATCATGGCAAAATATTCTAGCATCATACTTACTTAACCAATCCATACCTAAAATAATTCCGAACCCTACTAAGTCAAATACATGAAAACTACAAACAAAGGTATGACCTAACAAATCAAACTCTAGGTGGTCATACTTCATCTCAATTGTCACATACATTCCTATCGGATTTGCAACTGTTAAGGAAGTGTCTAAGTATATGGGTTCTAGGTTAAGCTAATCTACCAAACGATGAGATATAAAAGAATGCGATGTACAAGTATCAAACGGAACTCTAATAGACATACCATGAATATAAAGCGTACCTCCCAACAATGTCTTCCCTTTCTCCTACGCTGCTGGTCCTGATGTAGCAGGTTCCAATGATACTTTGCCATTTCCATCCTTAGAAGGCTCTTTGCATTAACTCTTATAATGACCAATCTGATCGCACTTGAAGCACCTAATATTCTTCTTCCCGATCACTTCCTTTGCCTTACCAGTATGACACTCATTAGCAAAATGTCACTTCTACTCGCACTTATAGCAAACAACCTCCGACTTCCCTTTCTTTGCAGCTCCACCCTTCCGAGAACCCTTCTTATGAAAGAACTTCCTTTTCTGACTCTGCCCCACTCAGACCTCTTTTGCGTTATTCTTCTGTAGAGAAGCAAGCATCTCCTCATGTCTTAAAGCCATCTCTTCCATAATATCCAAGGGTCCCTAAGATGAGATAATGTAGCCCTCGCCAACTCAGGCTTCAACCCCTTGATGAACTTCTCATTCCTCTTCATCACGGTATCCACAGTAGCACACCTATACCTTGCCAACTCCTTGAACCTTCTAGAATATTCCTACATAGACATCTCTCATTGCTCCCACTCAGCAAACTTTCTGAGCAAAGCAGACTGCCCCATCACAGTCATGAACCTCTCTTAGAACCTTCTCCTAAACTCAGCTCATTTCATCTCCTCTTCACTCACTCCAGCCGTCACACTATTCCACCAGAATAAAGCTGCTTCCTGAAGTTATCTCGAAGCAAGCATCCTCTACTGCTCATCATTGAGCCTCAAGTCTGCAACAATCCTCTCATAATGCAATAACCATTTCTCCACCTCAATAGCATCTTCAGTTCCGATAAATGGCTACCCTCCAAGCCTAACATAATCTCTACTCAGAATAGCATAGTTGTTAACCATCGAAGCTTCCTGAACTCCTACTCCAGCATTTCCTCCAACCATTCCAACATCAATTCCATCTTGCATCATGTTCACAAAAAACTGATACATAGCTCCCACATCCATTTATGGGACTCCAGGACCAACATTCCCAACCTGTGTCTGACCTTGGTTTCTCCTAGTATTTGGTCTGATATTTCCATTCCCAGCTTATGCCAGACCTTGGTTTCTCCTGGTATTTGGTCTGACATTTCCATTTGTGGTGGTGCTTCCTCCAAGATTCACTTTTCCACTTCTAGCATCCATGTCTGTATTCACCCTCGTGAGATACAGAAGAATAGCCTAAGATGGATAGGAGAATAGAGGTATAGTGTATAGTTGTATATAGTAAATACAAGTACGTTACTACAGCGTTATCCTATACCCCGCTCTTACTCTAATTTCTTAGGATTATGTTTTAAAAATCATTTTTAGTTCAAAGTTTTTCATAAACCTTTTCTTCGATACCAAGTAGTAACATCCCCTATCAGGAGGCCCGAAGCTAAGTACTACAGATGTGGCTGCCATATATATTATTAACTTTCGATGACCATAGTGTTAATGGTATTCATAATATTAGCAGCACATGAATATGAAACAAAATCACAGATTTCATGAAAAAAACTTTTCTAATTACATTTCATAAACCATGTTTCATATTCCATTATATAATCTCATCGGCTTCCTAGGTTAAGATAAAATATAATTTTATAAAATACACCAAAAGCGACATATGAAGATGCTCCCTTGGATGACTAGAGTACTATATAGACATAACTGTCTTAAATACAACACAGCGGAATCAAACAAAACAAAACAGCAACTCCTAAATAGCTATCCGTCAGCCACATGCTCGTCTCTGGAAGCATTATTTGCCACCCTACTAAAAACATGTAAATCTAAACCCTCGGTCTACTCAGATCATTTTTAGCACCCGAGAGTTTAAGAGGAAAAACATAAACTTCAAGTTAGACATAAAGCCTGGTATGAATAATACTATACATCTCGATTATCTGATATTAAGTGAGACCACCCCGCTTAGCGGAACGTGTTTCCCCTCATTAATATCATTTTAAAATATATCATTTGCAAATCATAATCCTGCAACCAAAACTGGTTAAAAATTGTAAAGCAATATCATGTAAACCTACATGTCAGGTAACAAATGGACTATCTATCCAAACATTATAGTTTTGTTTGTCTAGCTAGTACTTTGGCTAACTCGGGCCTATAAGACAATATAAACAAAATAATCTAACTCCTATGAGATACTCCTCTTCTGGATAGTCTGTCCCTAACATATCTGTTAGATACTCCTCTTCTAGACAATCTATCCTTAACTTATCTTTTCCCGAGGTCACCTGGTCCTAATGGTTTTGCGGGCTCACCAATAACCTATCTGTATAAAAATAAATATTCGCTTCTATGTGTAATCATCATTTGGTATCCTAATGGCTAATAGTTAATGTATAAGGCGCGACCCTATAACAGTCACATTTGGTATTCTAATATCTAAGTCATTTTACTTAGGGTAATCTTTTCAAAATTTTCCTTGAAAACCTTTTCTTCTCAAATTGATTTAAAACCTTTAAACCAAACTTAAACAAGGAAAATACATGCACTCCATGCTTACTCAAAATCACCTTTCCATGTTATATATAATTTACCTAAATTTTTATTGATGAAAACATTTAAACCCTTGATAGTACCCCAAAGTATCCCTTTTGAAACCAAGTTAACCGTTATTTATAACTTAGGCCGAAAGGCCAAAACACTCCTTTCAAAACCATGCACATAAACCTTTCGAAAACACTTGAAAAACCTTTCCTTTGAAAGCTATAAAAACCTTAGACAACCTATCAATTAAATCACTTAAACATTGCCTTTCGAAACCAATGGAAAACCTTTCCTTTTAGACCTTTTGAAACCAGTGGGGAACCACCCCTTAGAAACCTTTCTTTAAAACCTTTCTAAAGCATCAAAACTTTTGTAACCGACAGACCTTTCAAAAGCATTTAGGTTTAGCTTAAAACATGCGGAAACACCTTTCGAAACCATTAAAAATTAATTCCTTTGAAACCTTTGGGTTCTACCTTCAACAGAGCAAAAGGGTCATAAAACATTTAAGTCAAAAGCACTCTTTCAAAAGCATTTCCTCAGCAAAGAAGAGATGGTGTCGAAACCAACCTTCCGAAAGCACTGGAGAAGTGGATAAGTTTTAAGAAAAAGCATACCTTCCGAAATCATTTGCATCGAAAGGTAGAAAAGCGACAGTTAGGATTTCGACCTCATTTGAAAGCATTTACTTATAACAAAAGGCGCAAGCCATTCGAAATCATTCCTTTAAAACGTTTGACTCGGCCGAAAGCCAACCAAGTCGAAAGCACTTCCTTCGAAAGCAAAGCAATTTTCAATTTGATACAAAGTCATGCTTCGACCGCATCGGAACCTATGGTCTCGACCCAGTACCTTTCGCCCTAGTCCAATTCACTCTGTACCAAGTTATTGATATTATGTGCATTGGTTTCGGTGGCAATGGAGGCAGCAGTACTTGGTCGGAACCTCTATGCCAAAAGTGGTGAAACATGCCAAAAGCATGTAAAAACTGATTTTTATTTTAAAAAGAATTTCTTTTCAAGTAACCTGCCATGTTTGTCAAAATATTATTGGTTACTAATTTTCTTTTCTAAAAGTGCTACGAATATTTCAAAAATAAAAAATTTAATTTATTTATAAAATACCCCTTCTCCTTTTATAAATATATAAAACATTCAAGTCACATAACTTAAATAATTTTATATACCTAATTATACATTTAGGAAACTTCTACAAAAATTTCAGAAAATCATTTTTTATATGTTTTCTAATAGATATTAATTTCAGATACAAAACATATATTATATAAACGTAAATAATTTTATATCCAAATAATCGTTTTCCTTACTAGAAAATTAATACAAAATCCACATTAATTCGGAAGATTGTGAAAATTGAAATTCATCTCTAAAATATCATTTCTGATCTAAATCTAAATTCGCAAGGTATTTAGATATAGTTTAATAGGGTTTTCACATTAAAACATATCATAAATCTATATGAATAATCATAAATCATCAATAAGCATGTATAAACATTTAATCCTTCAAAATCATGGCATAACAATGCAAAAATACTTCAGATTCATCTTAAAACCGAAAAAGAATTAGAAAAATGAGATGTAGTCATTATTTACCTTAGCTTTGAGATTATGGAGTTTGACATTTGAATGGATTAAGTTAAATAATCTTCTTCCTTTAGCTCTTTCTTCCTCTTTTCTTACTAATGGTAGCTGACCTTTATTTGTTTTTAATTTTGCAAATGAATGGGTAGAGCATACACGACCAAGGGTTTAAGTTATTAGAATGACCTCTTTCTTATTTTACCCCTCCTTTATTTTATTTTAACTCTTCTTTAGTTCATTGGTTACATGGCAAGACTACCCCTTATTAAAATCAAATCTCAATCTCCTAATCATCACATTATTTCATTTAATTTAGCTAATTAAATATCCTAATAGTTTTACTAAAAATATGGGGTGCTACAAGCGACCACCCATGTCTATTCCTTTAGGCTAACACTATCACATCATCCTATACCTCATAACACCATATATAGATGTGAATAGTCTTGGCATAACGCAATAAAAATGTTGGCTCAATTAGAACACAACAAGATATCACATAATAGACAATACAAAATCTCATGTCTCAATGGAAATATAATAAAATAAATATATCTTTATAGTATGAGTCTATAGAAGTAAAATACTAGACTCATATATATAAACATATACATATATGGACAATGACAGGTCTCAAATATACATGACTACAAAAGTCTACAACATAAACAAACATACAACGAGCATATAAGCTAGACTTGAATGATACATCAACATATAAGTTAATTCATATATAACTTTGTAAGCTAGCTCACATCTAAGGATACCGAGTCTCTATACCTGTCAAGTCTCGATCTGACTCGAGTATTATAAAAATAATAAACAGGTTAGATTATTTCTAAAACCAAAAAGGTGAGATCATAGTAATAAGCTTTTATAAATAACTAGGATATAAGATATCCTTTTAGTGTACTACGCTAAATATAATAAGATATCCTTATAAAACTTCATAATATAAAGTTAATTATGCTCACTAATAGCAATCAACAAAGTCATAGCAATCATCACATTAAAAGCATTTAAATTCACAATTATATATGCAAGCAATATACAAGCACTTCGCCAGTCAATAAATAAAGATGAGCACTTCGCCAGTCAACTACAAAGACAAGCACTTCGCTAGTCAACAAAAGAGCCGAGCACTTCGCCAGTCTACATAAGAAACGATCACTTCGCCAATCAACACAAGTGATGACCATTTTGCAAGTTAAAACTAAGAGCTAGCACTTTGTAAGCTACAATAATAGACCAACATTTCATGAGTCAACACAAGAGATGAGCACATGCATCGCATGCCAAAGCAATCTTTTCTTATCAATAAGTATAACGTATTCTCAATTAGTAATTAAATGAGTGTTACCCAATGTTCCATTACCACTCAATGATACTTAAATTTTTACTAAAAGATTGTAAATTACACTCAACTAAAATATTCAACCGAACTAGTCCAAGAATTAACCACTAAACTAATACAAATGTTCCATATCACTTTTATTGTTAAATCATTTAATTAGATTTCTCGTTCAAGTGAAAGCAGAAATTGGAAGAAGCAAAAATTCAAAGGTTTCAAAAGAATAACAAAAGGCAAGAATAGCCAAAGGCAAAACACAATAAAAGCCATTATATTTTTAAAAGCGATTACTTGGATTTTTACTGCATATGAAATGATTTCTAAAATGCTATATATATACACATGTATATATATATATATATATATATATATAATTTCAAACTTCTCCTTTTAAATTTCATAAACTAATTTATTACCAAATATATGTATATATAATACTAGAAGAATAAATAATTAATCGAATTGATGTCAAAATGTATATATGTATAGTTCAAATGCTCATTTTCAGAAGTAATTTGAAGCTAAATTTATTTTAAAATATGATTTGAATACAATAGATTGCTAAATAAATTTCTTATAAACAATTTGTAGCTTTAGTATACATAATGGATTGCATAAATATTTCCACAGAGTATAATTACATAGCATTGGAAATCATCAAATTAGAAGATCAAACCTAAGGAAAAGGAAGTAAAGAAAGAAAGATTCAAGAGCTTAAAGTAGAAAACGAACTGGACAACAAACAAGGCAATGAGGAGGGGAAGAATCACCTGGAGCTCACATTCTAGATGCCGACCGATCGACCAGTCACCATAAACTTATTGACGGATGGGATGCATGGAGTATGTGTTCCAAACACTTGTTTCCCCACCACCGATGCTTACTATTTCCACCATGATTTCCCTTCATCTCGGCATATAAAACATGCAATTTACAACCCAAATCACAAATGCATTCATTTGATAACATAATATATATTCAGGACGTAGAAATTAGATGATTATGGTAAAAAAAAGTTACGAACAGTAAACTAGTTTTGGACAGAGAATAACTAATAGGTTTGCAAACATTAAACAAGAGATCATACATCTATTTTCTAAAATATTAGGTATAAATATATACGCATGCATTTAGGGAAATTCAAAGATAGGTTTCATAAGGATTAACACACCTTTCTTCCTCAATTCAGCAGCAAAGTTAACTACAGCAGCCTCAAATTATCAAACAACAAACCCTAAGACCAATTCAACAAAAATACATCCAAAAATCCAAATTTAACATATAGTAAACTGAAATATAAAGCCTAAATGAATTTAATACGAGCTCAAGATCATTACTTGAAATTGTTAGCTTCTAAAAGTGTTAATTTGCAAGAGAACTAAAGAAGTTGTATTTTTGGTTTCTAGGTTTCAAAAAGGGAAAGTTTCTGTAATTTCTGTTTAATATTATTAAAAAAAATGTACAACCAAAGAGAAGAGGAGAATTTCTCTTTTGCAAAACTTAAATGGGCTTGGGTTTGAAATTAAACTCAATAAGAGAAATAATACATTTTCTTTCTTTTTTTATTTATTTCTAAAGTTATGATTATTACTACATGAAACTCAAAACTTACTCAACATAATACACATGCACACTTTCATTTTGATATCATTTTAAATACAAATTATATTTTATGTTTGCCATAATTGAAATAAAATCTCAATAATGTTTTCAAGTGATTTCTGACACATTTTTTGGAAAAAATATATCCAAAATTTTAAAATGATTTAGGATTAGTCATTGCAAAATAATGTTCATCTATCAAAGAATACCCAATTCAACCCAAGTAAATATTCTTGCCCAAATGCTAAGTTCAATTATCTTCAAATAAAACAATTAGAATTCTAATTTCTCTAATTTCAATAATTCAAATTTCTCATTTAAATCTTCAATTTAAATCATTATTTAATTTATTCAAGTAACTCAAAAATCAGGGTTGTTACATACTTTACTCTTAAAGAAATTACGTCCTCGCAATTCTTTTTCAGAGAAAACTACATAATAAAATAAAAATATAATAATATTAGTGCTTCATTTATTTTTCAAAATACACACTAGCACCATACAATCAAGCATCAAAGCAACAAAATCATCCAATAATTCACAAAAAGAATCTTGTCTTTCTACATAAATAAGATCTTTTAAATACTTTTTACAAGATTAAAAACCTCTAATTTATATATTCTTCCAAGTTTTTTCTAAGAATTTGATTTCCTCAATCAATTTCTAATCTTAAATTCTTATTTTACAAAAATTCACTTTTTTAAATCACTATTTCTAATGTTTCCTTACTCTTTTCAAAAGTTAATTTCTCAAAAATTTGTAATTCACAATTAGTACCATTATTTTGCAAAGCTACTTAAATTTGAAATATACTTATTAATTCACCATGTCATAAAGTTATACCATGCCTACAATCAATGACCATCATAATCTTAATAAAAATCAATTCTGAACATATCAATTATCAAGCATAAAAGAGAGTTATAGACAGCGCTTCGCATGCCAAACTAAAGGCAAGCCCTTCGCTTGTTTGCATAAATGATCGTTCTTCACAATTTTAACACAAGGCAAGCTCTTCGCTTATTAATACAATTGACCACCCTTTGCAAATCTATCATAATTGACCGCTCTTCGCAAGACCAACACAAATGACCGCTCTTCGCAAGTCCAACACAAAGGACCGCTCTTCGCAAGTCCAACACATATGACCGCTCTTCGCATGTTTAATACAAATGACCACTCTTGGTAGGTCTAACACAAATGACCGTTCTTCGCATGTCTAACAAAAATGATAGCTCTTCATAAGTCTACCATGAATGACTGCTCTTCACAAGTCTCGCAAATGACTGCTCATCGCAAGTCTAACACAAATGACCGCTCTTCGCAAATCTAACACAAATGACCGCTCTTCGCAAGTCTAACACAAATGACCGCTTTTCATAAGTCTAACACAAATGACCGCTCTTTGCAAGTCTAACCAAGGCAAGCTCTTCGCTTATCAACACAAAAGATGAGCATTTCACACGTCGTCACAAAAGTGTCATATACCTTCTAAAAGTAACCATTCGAGTGACATCCGTGCATCCCATACCACCTGGGTTTATTTGAATATTTACTATAAGTGAATAAACTGCACTCACTCAAATACTCTATAAAATAAGTCATATATTAATCAATAAGGTGATCTCGAATGTCTCATACCACCGAGGATTACCAAGTCATTTAATCATGATCCTCATTCCATAGGAGTACTGATTTGCCATCAAACATCATCTCAAAGAATTATGTTCCAAAATATGAAAATTAGAAATATTCAACCACTAATCAACTTTAATTCCTTTCAATCCAAATTTCTTTATTAAAAATGTATAAACTGGGAGAACCAACGTCTAATAAGAAGTTGCATATATAATTAAATCAAAAGAATTTTCGTTTCCCTTACTAAAATATTTATCTTATCAAACTTCATTTTAAATATATTTTAGAGACCTCTTTTCCTAATTATAAGAATTTAGTTTAGTATAAGCCATATTTTTATACTAAAATTAGAGTATGCAAAAATTTATCCACTTATTTCAATCATATTACAAAGTTTAAATTTTTTTAATACAATCATTTTAAGGTGAAATGAATTTCTACCTTTATTATCATCATTTTTATTTTTCGACAAAATTCTAGACTGCTTTTAAAAATTTAAACATTTTAATTCTAGATAAATCTTTTCTCTAAAATAATTTTCTAACCTTATATTCCTTAAATAATATAATAGCTTATGGTATTTATTTATACTGATACTTGTTTATATAATTTATTCTTTTGATTCCAAATCATCAAAAATACCCAATTCCATTACCTTCAGTTAATTTCTTATTTTGAAATTCCATAAATTTATTTACATAATTACTTTACATCTTTTGTTTTAACTTCCTATAGATTAGGACACATATATGAAATTTTAACATTTGTTTAAATCATAATAAAATAAACACAACAAATTAAAAGCGTCACACATAATTCATACATCAAATAAACATAATGATGTTGCCTTGCCATCTATCTATAGCGAATTGCTTTGTCAAATGTCTACAATGTTGACTGTAAAAATCAGTGTTGCCTCGCCACTGACTTTTGATTTTACTAATGCTCAGTGGCTGCATACGTCATCTAAAATTACTACACATAATACATCTTTATTGTTTCCTTTAACATTTTTAACCAGCAAAATTTTAAAACACACACACACAGATATATATATATATATATATATATATATATATATATACATTTTGATTTTCATTATAGATATATATATAATGCTTAACTTCCCTTAAAACTTTATTTTTCTCATTTAAATATTATTTATAACTCTTGCAAAACATTTATAAAATATTTAAAACTCAAAGCAATGTGTTTAACTATCTCGTCTAAGTGTTTATGAATCCCTATCAATGAGTTGATAAGGCGCGTCGATCAGAATTCTTATAGCACACAACATCCAATTTAACACAAAACAAATTTCCAAAAATTCCTTTATCAATCTCCATATTTTCATATAAATCATAAACTATTAATAATAATTCAATAATATAACCATTCATCCATGCATACATCATGCAATTATCTAACTCAACATTTATCTTAGTGTAATTATTATACTTATAAAATAATATTTCATTTTATACGAAGTACAGTTTTGAATATCCTTTGTGGTAGCTACATTACTGAAGATATCGCAAAGTTTTATACTAAGTATCAAGTAGGTTTCTAAATTTCAAGTGATGATTCGTACTCAATACTAATTTTTAAGTAATTTCTTATAGTTTCAGAAAAATCCAGCATCCACTAAATCTCACCCTTTGTGCAACAACCAAAAATTTAGGCCATTCAATTTTAAATGTTTAAATTTATTTTAAATATTTAAAGAATCGAATTTTGGAACTTAATAACTTGAAATCCACTATAGTGATTGTTAAATATTTGAATTGTGAATCAAATATCAATTAAATGGATTTAGTATCTTATTTAACTCCTTTTAATTAATAAATAGTATTAATGAATTCAATTTGTAAATTTATTTACAACAATAAATAGTTTGAATAATTAATCAGAAAATTTATTATTAGTTTTACACTCGATTTCTACTGATTCATTTTTAATTCAATTTATTTGATATTTTCCAAAAATTTTAGTTTGGAAAATTAAAATTGTTCGTTTGAAGATTCATCAACAAACGACAGTGTTTTTTGTGATTTTTCAGAATCTAATTACCAGTGTATATTACTTCCATTTTAGCCTCACATCGCAGTTTTGAGTGTGTCCATATTTTTGTTTTGTCATTTGCAACCCATACGTGAACAAAAATCTGTGAGTCGAAATGCTTGAAAATTTAAATAAATATAAAGTAAACCCAACATTTCCTTGATCCGCCTCATTCTTGTCTACCTACCTGTATTCTTCATTTTACAAAAGCAAACTTCACATTCAAAACAAGAAAACAAATATATCCACATCTTTAAAAAATTCGAATAGTTCAAAAATAATTCTAAAAGTTAAAAAGTTTGTTGCTTTGAAGTGTTTGAGCATAGATCTTTAAGCTGTTGTGTTATGGGAGATTGCGGTCGAAGCTTTTAAAGTTCGATAGTAATGTTGTGAGCCCTATTTAAACCGAGGCTTGAATTTTTGGGAAATTTGGCCATTGATTGATGAGTCGAAGCTCGTATTTGGTCTTTCCGCGGCGATTGGCACCCGAAGGCAAGGTTTAGTGGCTTGCAGTGGAGAATAGGCAGTTGCATCCTCTGTACGGACAATAATGGACCACTAGGTCGTGAATGAGGAGAGGGTGCAGATGGGATTTAGATGGTTCAGTGAGATGGAGATTCCTAGTTTGTCGGTTCGATCGGTTTGTCGAGTGATGGCTTATGGAGGAAGGAGTCGAGGAAGTTGTGCATGGCTTGATGGTATCCATGTATCTTTCATGCATGGCCTAGTGGAGAGAAGAAGATGATTGGAGGAGAGGATTTTGTTAAGTTAAGGGATTAACTTTTAATTATATAATTAATTATTTAAATTAATTCAACAACTTGTAATACGCATCTCTCCCCCATACTAGGTCCAAATCAAACGCTGTTAGTCACGTTGTGGTTGTAGTAATGAGATCTACATTATGGAAGAGTTTGGAGCTTATAGAATTTCAAGCAATATAGAATCTAATTGCAAAGCATTAAATGTAATTTCGATGAGTTAAACTTGCATTTTTGGTTAATCGGTAAATTATGCATTAGATAAAAAAATTATTTATTGCCTGCTTTGATGTTAGTTTATATTGTTGTTTGATTAATTGTTTAGATTGGATTCCCGCTTGGGAAATTCATATAACTGTATATATTATTGTTTGTTCTGCCTAGTAGCAGATGACATAAATAACCATTTTGTTGCAAGGGACAAAAAGAAGAAGTCTGAATGTTATCGTACCGAACAAGTCGCTACAGAACACTTTGAAAAATACGCATACATATACATGATTTATAGGGGACATTTATAGAAAGACCCAAAGGTTCTTATCGCCATTATTTATTTACTGTTATCTACGTCTCATTTATAATCTTTTATTTCTTATATTGATTTTTAGTTAAAATAATTGTGACCATCTATTTGAATTGTTTAAGTGTCGTTATAGCGATTTTTCGCTATATCATCACTTATTGAATATCATCTCCCTAAACCTTTGTGTGTTGAACTTGAGCTTGTATTTTCACAAAATAGGTGTTTAAAATTCATTAATCATTCTGATTAATGATATTCAAATTTAAAAAATCATTCAAATTTATGATGTTTGAATTTAGTAAATCATTTTAATGAATGATATTAAAATTAGTTAATCATTTTAATTAATAGGATTTGAATTTAGTTGATCAATTTAATTGATGATGTTTTAAATTTTAGTTAAGCATTATAATTAATGACGTTGGAATGTAATTAATCCATAGCTAATAATATTTGGATTTAATTAAAGATTTTAGTTAATGATTTTAATTAATAGTGTTTTAAAAAGTTAATTAACTAATTTTATAAAAGAGCTTAAAGTAAGTCAACTAATTTAATAAAAGTGTTTTAAATTTACTTAATCGATTTAATAAAAGTTCTTAAAGGTAACTAATTAATTTATTAAAAAGATTTTAAAGTTGTATATAAATTTTCCTTTGGGAAATTAACATTGTTTTAAATTTACAATGATATTTAAATTGATTTGTTATCCTTTGCAATAATAAGTGTTGTTTTAAATGTATAAATCTTGGTTTATAAATGAGAAAAATATTTTAAAAGATTTTTTTTTAAAAACAAAGCTAAGTGTAAATTGTTATTGGGTTTATAGTAAACAATATTTTAATGACATTTAGTTTAACCCTTGTTTTAAGACACTTAGTAATATAATTTACCCTTTTAAAAGAATATTTCCAAATGGTATTTTTGAAGTGTTTTGCATATAATGGAAATGTGAAAATCAAGCACAAGCGTAAATCAAATGTTTCAAAAGTTTGATTCATTTATTAGTGGTAAGTGTATGCGATTTAACTCCTGTACACAAATCACTTTGTTATTCTTGGTAGTTGATTTATCGACTATCAATTTCAGTTCTGTTATCTTCTTTGTATTTTGTCATTCTAAGACAGTGTGTTGCTCTTTTGAGCTTTATTATCCTTTTTTAAAAATGACTAAAACTAAAACACGTGTAAAGGAAGTGCACCCTCCTAGTCATTATTGTGCTTCATTGTTCTAAGATGATTTGTCACTCATTTTGTGCATTGGTATCCAACACACCGAAAAACTAAAACCAAAGCACGAGTGGGAGCCAAGCCATATGGGTCGCACCTATTAGGATATATTCACATTCATCTAGAGAAATCAAAGGCATGCGTGTGTTGATGTGAGTATAATCGATTGCCAGTGGATTTAACGAGGTCCAGCTTGGAAGTTGCCGAGAGTGACGCGTGTGCTCTCAAGTATATTTTATCTAGAGGTATACTTTTATTGAAAGGGGAAGCGTTCTCCTAGTTATGTTGGATAAATTCATTTTCTTCGTTTCTATCTCGAACCTTGAAATTGGTCTGTTTATCTTTTACGTTTCGTCAATTCAAGATGATTTGTTTCTCAATTGAATGTTTCTAACTTAGTTGAGCGTTGCCATCTTTTACGAAAAATGATTAAAACCAAAGCGCGAGTGGAAGTCAAACTATGTGGGATTATTCCCATCAGGGTATCTTTATGTTTACTCTAGATTGGATTCGGCGGTATGCGTTTGGAGATATGAAATACTCGAATTCTCGGTAAACGTGGCAGGGTCTGATTTGGTATTGTCTGAAAACTATCGTAGCTCTTAAATATATTTCTAAAGGTACACTTTTGGTAAGAGGGGAGCACCCTCCTAGTCATTTATTGAAAAAAAAATCTTTTCCTTATTTGATTCAAATCTTTGAATTATGTTTCTTAATTTGCATCGAGCAATGTCTTAAGCACTTCTCGATGTCTAGTTATATTTGTCCATTCTAAAAGTTTGGATTTCATTACTACCTATGTACATCATTTCTTGTTTAGACTATTGTTTGATTGTTTCCCATTTTTTGTATGGGGATGTTGTTCTTGTGGGGGGAAACCTCTTCTGTGTTTAGTGGCGTGGTCTCATAGAATTACTAAATGTTAGCCTTATTGCTTGAGTTTTCTCACGCTAGTTTTTTAGACTGATTCAGGTGTTATTTTATCATAATGCTCGGGTCAGACCGAGTATTTTTCCAAGTTACCATTAGTGGAACATGGAGCTTATGTAGTAGAGCTGGATGTTCACCTGTCGTAGTATTTTATTTTTCGTTGTATTATATGTTCCTATCAGTAAATTGTATGGTCGGAAATTTATAACTGTCCAGCTGATGGGTTTTGTTTTGAACTGTAGTGTATCTTGTATGTTGAAGTGGCAGTTTATAATATCTTTATTATATTATATGTTGTGGGTTCAATGTATTGAAGATGGTCGAGGAGAGGGATGAGGCTAACATGCAAATGCCCGCTTAGTCACTAATTGGGTTGGCCTTGGAGGCTCTGTCCCAATTGGGTTGGCCAGGTCTAGTTGGGGCCTCCACACTTTGGAGGCAGTGATAGAAGCCGAGCTATAGAAGTCCTACCTAGTAAGGGTCCTTATAACTTTGCAATACATGCATACATAAAAATACACATAAATATAAATATATATACACACATATATATAAATAAATAAATATATATATATATTGAAACTTATGTTTGATCTATGACGCAGGCCGAGTCCCACGCTCACTACATCTACAAAGGCTACAAACTTTATGGAGGTAGGTTGAGGATGAGTCCACGGCTTGTTGAATGGTAGAGGGAAAGGTAGCAAAGATTGAGAGGCGAGCCCTTAAGGCTGAGGAGGTAGGAACATGGCAGAGATGGCAAGGGATACTACCATCAAGGAGTGAGTGGAGGAGAAAGAGATGTTCGAGAGGGAGATTAATAAGGTATGGGTGCATCTGAAAACCAGCCGCAAGGAGGCTAATGAGACGATGGGGTTTCTTTAACTGCATATGGGTTGCGTGATTCGGGAACAACAAACGATGGCAAAAGTTTCCTTGAAAGAAGGGGGCGAAAGGTAGGTTGACTGCCACGTAAAGTTGATTTTTGATACTAACTTCCAACTCCCCTTGGTCATAAGCTTTCTCCCCCTAAAAGACTATGCTAAAGTTCAGCAAGAGGTAACAGTGGAGATGGGCGCTGCTGGATGGACTCCCCACCTGTTTAGCTTCAGAATAGATCTCATCCTTGATAGATGCTACCAACAAACAACTCGCAAAAGTTGTTCCGAAGGTGGACAAGGTGATGACGTAAGATGACTATGTCAAGTCATCGGGCACGATGATGTACGATGACGACTGTCAAATTATCAGGCACCTTCTACCTCTTTTGAGTAGCAGGGTGAATGACTCTTTTTTTGCTTTTGTGTTTGTTTTTTTATTGTAATAGCTTGTAGTTCGGGAAAGCCTCCAGCTCTTGTAGTGAAAAGATTTGTGACATAAAATTGTGTTTTGATTTAATCGCTTTTGTTACTATGTTCTGTGTTGATTTGTTACTGTCCTGCTAATGTTTTACATGTATATGTATTTGTCGTGCTTACTTTCATTTGATTACGATTCTTTTTTTTTGTGTAGGATGGCTCAAGAAGACCCCGACTTTGTTAAGAAAATGAGTAGATTTAAGCATTTACACACAATATAGCAAATAAGTAAACAAAAAGAAAACAAAGAACAAGTTAACAAACACCATGCTTGTCATTTTGCTGAGGTGATCTACTCTCCATGTATAGGTGCGCATAAGTTGTAATGAGGTGTCTTGTCATAGGAAGTTGGGTCGTCATGTTTTCAACTAATTTTCTGAGTAATCATAAGCGTTTTGTAGATGGTTGATTTCGCCTTGGATATTTGAGGCGGGTATCACTATAGATGCCAAAATCAGGGTTACTTCATGAGTAACCATGACACCTTGGCAAAAATGCCATGACCTGCTAGAAGGATAGCCATTGTAATTCCCTACCTTTGTATATATGTATATATATTACCCAGGAATATCACAAGTAATATTGTTGAGTAATACGGAGAATAAGGAAAAATATGAGCGATGTAACATCCCCTATCCAGAAGCTCGAAGCTAAGTGCTATAGATGTTGCAGTCATCTATAGTATTAACTTCTGGTGATCAAATATGGTAATGTTAATGGTATCGATAATATCAGAAGAATATGAATATGAAAAAAAAATCACAGATTTCACCAAAACAACTTTTCTGATTACATTTCACAAAACATATTTCATATTTCATATTTCATTACATAATCCTATTGATTTCTCAGGTTCAGATAAAATATAATTATTATAAAATACGCTAAGAGCGACATATGAAGATACCCCCTTATATGACCAGAGTACTATATAGATACAATTGTCTTAAATACAACATAGTGGAATCAAACAAAATAAAACAACAACTCATAAATAGCTATCTGTGAGCCACCTGCTTGTCTCCAAAAGCTTTATTCGCCAACCTACTAAAAACTTGTAAACCTCCCCTTGTTCATAAGCTTTGTCCCTCTAAAGACTATGCTAAAGTTCAATGAGTGGTAACAGCGGAGATGGTCGCTGTTGGATGGACTATCCACTAGTTTAACTTCAAAGTAGATATCATCCTTGATCGATGCTTCCAGCAAACCATCCGTAAAATTTGTTCCAAAGTTGGACAAGGGGATGACGTACAATGATGATTTTTAAGTCATCAGGCATGAGGATTTACGATGACGACTGTCAAGTCATCAGGCACCTTCTGCCTCTTTTGAGCGGTAGGGTGATTGACTCTCGTTTTTTCTTTTATCTTTGTTTTGTTTATGTAATATCTACTAGGTCGGTCAAAGCTCGCAACACTTGTTATGAAAATCTTTGTGACATAATGAAAATTGTGTTTTGATTCAATCGCTTTTGTTACTATGTTATGTGTTAACTTGTTAGTTTCCTGCTAACATTTTACATGTATATGTATTTGTCATGCTTATTTTCATTGGATTATGACTCTTTTTCTTTTGTGTGGGATGGCTCAAGCAGACCCCGCCTTTCTTAAGAAAATGAGTATACTTAGGCATTCGCACACCATATAGCAAATAAGTAAACAAAAAGAAAACAATGAACAAGTTAACAAACACCATGCTTATCATTTTTCTGAGGTGATCTACTCCCCATTTATAGGTGGGCATGAGTTGCGCTGAGGTATCCTGTCATAGGAAGGTAGGCCCTCATGTCTTCGACCAATTCTCTAAGTAATCATAGGTGTTTTGCAGAAGGTTGATTTTAGCTATGAAGGGTTCGCCTTGGATGTTTGAGGCAGGTAGCATTATAGATGCCAGAATCAGGGTTACTTCATGGGTAACCATGATATCTTGGCACAAATACCCTGACCTGCTAGAAGGATGGCCATTGTAATGCCCCACCTTTATACCCATATTACTCAAGAATATCACATGTAATATTGTCGAGTAATACGGTGAATAAGGCTAGATAGGAGCGATCACCCATGCCTATTTCTTTGGTCTAACACTATCATGTCATATTATACCTCATAACTCCATATATAGACGTGAATAGTCCCGACATAAAGCAATAAACATGTTGGCGCACTTAGAATAGAACAACATTTCACATAATATACAACACAGAATCACACGTCTCAACGGAAATATAATACAACAAATATCTCTTTATATTTTGAATCTGCAAAAGTAAAATACTAGACTCACATATATAAACATATACATATATGGACAATGACATGTCTTAGATATACATGGCTATAAAAGTCTATAACATAAACAAACATACAACGAGCATATAAGATAGACTCGAATGATACATCAACATATCAGTAACTTTATATATAAATTCTTAAGTTAGCTCACGTCTAAGGTCGCTGAGTCCATGTACCTGTCAAGTCTTGGTCTGGCCCAAGTATTATAAAAATAATAAACGGTTCAGACTATCTCCATATAACAAAAAGGTAAGATCATAGTAATAAGCTTTCATAAATAACTAGGATATAAGATATTCTTTTATTGTACTATATTAAATATAATAAGACATCCTTATAAAAATTCATAACATAAAGTCAATTATGCTCACCAATGGAAATCAACAAAGTCATAGTAATCATCACATTAAAAGCATCTAAATTCACAATTATATATGCAAGCAATATACGAGCACTTCGCAAGTCAACAAATAAAGACGAGCACTTCGCCAATCAACTACAAAGTTAAGCACTCCGTGAGTCAACACAAGAGACGAGCACTTCGCAAGTCAAAACTAAGAGCTAGCACTTTGCAAGCTGCAATAATAGATAAACGTTTCGCGAGTCAATACAAGAGACGAGCACATCGCACGGCAAACTGATCATTTCTGATTAGTAATTGTAATGTACTCTCAATTAGTAGTTAAATGAGTATCACCCAATGTCCCATAACCACATAGCGATATTTAAATATTTATTAAAGATTGTAAATTCCACTCGACTAAAATATTCAACTGAACAAGTCCAAGAATTAACCAATAAAGTAATACAAATGTTCCACACTGCTTGTATTGCTAAATCATCTAATTAGATATCTCATTCATGTGAAAGCAGAAATTGCAAGAAACAATAATTCGAAGGTTTCAAAAGAATACTAAAATGGCATGTATAGCCAGAGGCAAAACACAATAAAAGCCATAAAGAGTTTATGGTTTTGAAAGCAATTCCTTTGGTTTTTACCACATATGATATGATTTCTAAACTACCAAATATACATATATATATATATATACATATATTTATGTATGTATGTATATAGTTTCAAACCTCTCTTTCTAAAATCCATAAACTCATTTATTGCTCAAATATATATATAATACTAGACAAAATAAACTATAAATCCAAATTGATATCAAAATGTATATATGTATGGTTCAAATGTTCATTTTCGAAAGTAATTTAAAACTAAATTGATTTTATAAATATGATTTGGATATAATAGATTACTAAATAATTTTTTTGTAAACAATTTATAGCTTTAGTATAAATAATAGACTGTATAAATTTTTTCGTAGAGGATAATCCATGGTGTAGCAAATCATCAAAATAGAAAAATAAAACTCAAGAAAATGAAGCAAAGAAAAGCAAGATTCTAAGAACACAAAGCAGCAAACTAATAAGGCATCAAACAAGGAAACAAGGAAGGGAAGAAGCACTTGGAGCTTACACTTTAGGTGCCGACCGATTGACCAGTCATTATATACTAGTCGACCGGTGGGATGCCTAGAGCGTGCACTCTAAGCACATGTTTCTCCACCATCAAAACTTACAGTTCCTAGCATGACTCCCCTACATCCTGACATTTAAAACTTGCAATTTACAACCTAAATCACACGTGCATTCATTTGATAATTCACTGTATTTTCAAGACATAGAAATCAAATGATTACAATAAAAAAATTACGAACAGTAAACTAGTTATGGATAGAAAACAACTAACAGGTTTGCAAATATAAAATAAGGGAATGTACATCTATTTTCTCAGACATTGGTTATAAATATATACAAATTATTTAGGGAATTCAAAGATAGATTTCATGGGGTTTAACTTGCCTTTATTCCTTAATTCAGCAGCAAAATTAACTTCAACAACCTCGAATTTTCAAACAGAAAACCCTAGGACTAATTCAACTAAAATACATCCAAAAACGCAAATTTAACATATAGTAAACTGAAATACAAAGCCTTAATGAATTTAATACGAGCTTGAGATCACTATATGAAATTGTTAGCTTCTAAAAATGTTTAATTTTCAAGAGAATTGAGGAAGTTGGATTTTTGGTTTCTAGGTTTTAAAGAGGGAAAATTTCTATAATTTCTCTTTACTGTTATTAAAAAAATGAACGTATAGCTAAAGAGAAAAGGAGAATTTCTCTTTTGCAAAACATAAATGGGCTTGTGTTTGAATTTAAACCCAATAAAAGAAATAATACATTTTCTTTCTTCTTTTATTTATTTCTAAAGTTATGATTATTATTACATGAAACTCAAAACTTACTCAACATAATACACATGCATACTTTCATTTAGATGTCATTTTGAATACAAATTATATTTTATATTTATAACGATTGAAATAAAATCTCATTAACTTTTTCAAGTGATTTCTAACACGTTTTATTTTGAATTTTAATATCCCAAATTTCACAATAATTTAGGATTAGTCATTCCAAAATAATTATATTTTATCAAAGAGTACCAAATTCAAACAAAATAAATGTTCTTGCCAAACTCTAATTTCAATTATCTTCAAATAAAACAGTTAAAGTTCTAACTTCACCAATTTCAATAATTAGGAAATCAAATTTCTTATTTAAATCTCTAATTTAAATAATTATTTATTTTATTTAAGTAACTCAAAAATCAGGGGTGTTAAAGCTATCACCATGGGAGAATGAATCGGGATGAGATGGGTGGTCATGCCATTTGTTTGTCGATGCCTCAAGCGTAGAAGGGAGCATTCGTAGGCTCACGCATCCTCATGGAGCAGTATCGGGTGCCAAATTCAGGATTACTTTATCGGTAATCGTGCCTATCTAGGCTCCAATGCCCCACCTCGCTGGAGGGATAGGCAACATCTTGGGTGAATGAATTAAGGCCACGGTGTAGGTAGTCACGCCATCTGTTTGTCCCTCCGAGGGGAGGATTAGTTGGCTCGTGCATCCTTATGGAGCAGCACTGCGAATGTCAGTTTCTGGATTACTTCATAGGTAATTGTGCCTAACTTGGCACTAGTGCCTTTCCCTGCTGGAGGAATAGGCAACATCACGGGTAAATGAAAGGGATCATTGATTGGCTCCTGCATGCTCAACGGGCCATTCCGACATTCCCCGATGGGGTAAGCAGCCTAGTTTGGCTTGATCACATCAAATAATCTTAGTTGATGGCATTCCTTAGCCAAGAAGAGAGCATTGTGTGGCTCAAGCTTAATGAATATCCTCGTTGCTAGTGTTGACATTGTGTGATGATGACCAAGGAGTATTCCTTTTCATTTCATACGAAGAAAATATTACAAAATGTCTCTTCCCTTATAATTGCGGCTTACAAGATTTCTCAAACAAAGTAGATTCGAAGATGCTCCTAAATTCAAGTACGCAGCACGTAGGTGTTGTCCGAATGCAAGAGGTGGTAGGCTCTGCTAGTCAGCAGGGCACTGATAAAATATGGGCCTTCCTAGTTTGGCCTTAATATCCCCTCAATTGGGTTTCTTGTATTTGCAAAGACCCGGTGTAGACCTAAGTCGCCGATGATGAATTGGTGGAGCTTTTCTGTAGCATTGCGGTTTTTGGCTGTCTTTCTCTTGTATGCCTTGGTTCAAAGCTTTGCCTTCACTCTTCTTTCTTGTAAAGCATTGACAAGCCTTAACAATTCTCTGTTATTCTATGGATCATGATTACAAAAGGATGGGACATCAACTTCGATAAGCACCATGACTTTATACCCGTAGGCCATCGAGAACAGTGAATGTGTCATGGAAGTTAGGCTCGAGGTTCGTATCACCATCGTACGAGCGAGAGGTCTTCAGCCCATTTCCCTTTTGCCTTGGTGAGATGCTTCTTTAACATTGACTTGATGGTTTTGTTCACGGCCTCAACCTAGTTGTTCGCTTGTGGATACACGATTGAGTGTAAGCACTTCTCGATTCCATTCCTCTCATAGTAACACTAAGACTCCCCGCTCTCAAACTACATATTATTTTCTATGATGATCTTCCATGGAAGTCCAAAGCGACAAATGATGTTCTTGATTACAAAATTTGGAACCTTGGGCGTAATTACTCTAATGAAGGGTTTTTCCTCGATGCACTTTGAGAAATAGTTGATGGTAATGATGGCATGTTATATCCTTCCTTAACATAGGGAGCTTCCCCATCAGATCAATCCCACAAGCATCGAATAGCCAAGGAGAGGTCATGGTGTTTAGCAAGTTTGGGGAAGCTCTGGGGATCTTGGCAAACCAGTGACATCGGTCATATTTCTTAATGTAGTCCATTGCACCCTTGATCATGATTGACCAATAGTAACCATTGGGAAACCTTTTTTGCCAGGCTCTGGCCTCCAACGTGATCTCTACAGAAGCCCTCATGTAGCTCTTCCACTGTATGGTTGGGATTTTCATTTTTTATCAGTGTTGAAGAGGAACGAAATACCCTCGTCAGTAAAGTTTTTCATCCATGATCGTGTGTTGGGGTGCCTAGTAAAGATCTTTTCGAGGTTCTTTCTTGTCCGTAGGCAAGTCACCGCTCATAAGATACTGTATAAATGGGGTAATCTAGATACTGCTACAGGCTTCATCAATTTCTATGGTGGTTGCCCTTGACTCAAAGCAAAGGATAGTGCACACATCCAATGGGACAAGGGTACTCTCTTCGGGGTTGCTTTCCACCTTGATTAACCGGTCAACCTCGGTGTTCTTTTTGCATAGAATTTGTTCCAACTTGAAATTCAATAATGTATTAATGAGTTTCTTGGCTTCTACAACATATACGGCAAATGTCTGCCCTTAAGTTGGAACCGCTCACCAATCTGACTAACGACCAACGATGAATCACCTAACAACTATGGAGATTTTATATGTAGTTATTTAGCCACCATGAGACTAGCCAGGCCGGCTAGGTATTTGGATTCTATGTTGGTGGCCTTGAAGCTAAGGCAGATAGCGAAACAAAGTTCTTTCCTTTAGGTATGACTAGGATTATGTCGACTTCGACCCTTTTCTCATTTGGTGCGATGTCTGCATATAGTTTCCATACTTGTTGGTTGTTCATTACTTCTTCCTCTCTGCTATTCGGGCTTGATCACTCTACTATGAAGTCGACCGCATCTTGACCTTGATGGAAGTGTGAGGATGGAAGGTGACCTGGTGTTATTCGAGTTCCACAGACTACATCAAGAGTTGACCAATTGTATTAGGCCAGCTCGACACTTGATTTAGAGGCTGATTAGGGAGGACTTTGATTGGATGGGCCTGGAATTATTATCGAAGACGCTGGCCGCAATCAAAATGCAGAAAGCTAGCTTCTCTAACGTAGTATATCTAGTCTGTATGCCCATTAATAAAATATATCGACCATGGAATTTTTTGTTCATCCTAGACCAGGATAACAGCGATCCAAGTGTCAGTGACTATAACGTTAAGTATAGATCATCCCCGTCTACTAGTTCGGAAAGTACCGAGGGTCTATGTAGCACTCCTAATTTTAGTTTAACATTATTCGAGAAATTTTATTGGATAGATTAAATAGAATAATGAAGTGGAACATTGGAATGAGATTTGATAATTAACAAGGTCGAGCCTTAACTAATTAATTAATTAGATTGTTTTAAACTTAACATAAGAAGAATAAATGAGAAGGGTAAAATAGGAATATATCTCCCTTTTCCCTTAAACCTTCATTGTCTCATTCATTCTCATTTTACAATCATAAAAAATCGTGAAGAAATATAAGGGCGGCCATTAATCAAGGTAAAAGGAAGAAGAAATCAAATGCGATTTAAAAGATAAAGCTTAGGGGAACTAAACTCCATCAAATATCAACTCCAACATCTAATTTAAGGTGAAAATAGCTAACCATATCTAATGTCTATGCTCAAATTTGGTTATGGGTAATTTCTAAATTGTTTTGATTGTTTTTCCCATATTACGGATATATGATCATTATTTGGATAGAGCAATGATTTGTGGAATTTTTTGTATGGATTTTAAGGTTAAAGCCTAAGTTTTTGATCTCCAATAGATATGATTTTGTGATACATTATGTAAAACATTATTTTGAAGATGGGTTTTCAATTTCATAATTTTTCAAGTTAAAACGTATATCTTATGAATTTCCTAAGGGGAAATAATGTTTATTTCAGGTTTTAATTATGAAAATTTAAACAAATATTTTGGCCCCAAATTTTTTACAGATGAAAGAATATGTTAATTGTGATTTTTGGTGATTTTTACCAAAAAATTACGAATTTATATGAATTTATTCTACTAGAAAAACGTAAAAATTAATATTAATAAAGGGTATTAATTAATTGAGTTGATTAATGTTTTTAGAAGTGCACTAGTTTATGATAGCTTTTTGAAAAGAAATTGGTAATGTTTATTTTCAACCAATAGAAATTTGGCAAGGAATAAAAGTTGGTAAAAAGAAATTGCTTTTGATTGAAATAAAAGTTTTTATGATAATTATGCCAATGCCACTGATATGCGACATTGCCATGGCGTCCAGCATTAATAGTAGATGGTATCACTTTACGTTTATGTAGTAAATGCCCTGCTACTGCCTCACTATAATCCTGCTTTATCCCATAGCGGATTTCTACCTCATCGATTTTCCCAAGTAGCCTTAAAAATAGCCTTTCCACTTTTCACCCTGCTATTTCTGTTGTATTCCATTATTCTCCTTATATCTCACTATTCCCACTATATCTGCTATAAATGAAATAAACTGAAAATTGACATTTAAACATTATAAAAATTATGAAATTATTATTTTTTGATTGAATTTTTTAACGTATTTTCATAAACAAAGCACTCTAATATTCTATTAGATTTAATTATGTTAAATATCAGTTTATATTTATTATACAATATATTTACACATGTTTTTACTTAAAATTAAATATGACTTAGCTATAATTAAATTAAATGTTAATCATGCATTTAATTCCCATTTATATATTTGTAAAAATATTAATTACAAGTTTTATATAGTATTTTAGAGTCATCCGCTATATCCTCGTTGTATCCCTGTTATGACTTTTTGCACCTCTATCGTATTGAATCCACCGAGTGCATTAACTGCATAGCTTTACAATTGTAAGCGATATTGAAAATAGGCAGCATTGACATGAAGAAATGCATGTGATACTTATGCCAGAACCATGTGATGCATGGAGTCATGCATCCGTCATCGATGTTATGGAAATACCGCATCTCATGGGTATATGATATATTGATGACATGAGTTATCAATGCCGACAATTTTCAACATTCTTTAATTTATTCCCCATGTCTTCCTCATGGTTTCAAATGATGTTGCATGCTACCAATGTCGCACATCATTGTTTTTAGTATTAATTTTTTTATGTTAACTATATTTAGGCAGCAATGCCGCATGCCGACCACTCTTAAGTTGTAGCATTGTTTGATGAAGCCAATATTATAGTGTTGAAGGTTGATGCCAGATGTCATCAATTTCGATATAAATTGTTTTATGGCGATGATGCTGCTAATTTTCATTTGTATGCGGCATAATAGTCGAAGTACAATGTTTTTGACATTATATTTTTAATGTCTTAAGTAATCTATGCTATGCGATATGGATGCCGCATCTCTTTTTTTAATGTCGGTGAGGCCTTGTTTTATGTAAACTGAAGGGAAGTTCTAAATGGCATGATAGCCTATGTATTAAGAAGGTTGATGACCTTATGATTTCGGCAGTTACACTAAAAAAAAAATTCCTAGCTTGGATAGAGGTTCAATATTTCTATTTCGGCATGGATATTGTATGTCCTTTATATTGCTATTTGAATGTTGGGGAGCTATAGACTTATGATTTTAGCATTATGCATTAGGGATACTAATGTTTTATATTTCGATATGCCATAAGTTTATGAATTTGACATGATTCATTAGGGACACTAATGTGTATTATTTTATCATTTCAACATTAACCATTGGGGATACCAATGCATATTCGCTTTGAGATGTTATAAGCTAAGGGTTATACAACATAATTGGGTATACCAATAAACATAGGTTGGGCAACTCAAGGGAACAAAGTTATAACCTAATTATAAATTTATATTTTATTGGTTCATAATCATCCTTGAAAAACTATAGAATGTGCAATGGATAGTCCACATGATGCCAGAAATGGATAGTCTCTATATGGGTAATGAAGGGTTTATAGTGTGTGATTGATAGTCCAAATTATTTTAGATAAATGGAACATGTATGATGGATAGTCCATATTATTTAAATAGTAAAACCATGTGTGATGGATAGTCTATATGGTAAGGGATAGTCAATCCATTTATTATTTATATATGAGATGTGTGTCCACATAAATATAAGATGGCCAGTCATTTAAAGTTAAAACAGATAGTCAAATGAAATTAAGATAAATAGTCAAACAAATGGGGATGGGTAGTCCACGATATGCTGCATGAATGCAAATATTTATTATTATGTTCTAACCATTGTGGATGTAGGATACACGATATATGATTGATTTGTTTTGCTTAAGATATTAGTGAAGGGGAAACCCATTCTGCTTAGTGGCATGATCTTAACTGATGTCTATTTTGGTTCAAGATGGTAGGTTATTATTCACACCAGACTATTTATCAAACCTGAAGTTTTTGTTCCTCCCCTTATAAGCTTGGGTACTCATATGAGTAGGTCGATAGTAAGGGATTTTAGGTTTATAGTTAGATGAATAAGCATCCGGAGACGTGTACGAGGAAAGCTAGCTATATAAGGAGTTTTATTTAAATCGTTGTATAGTTCATTTAATTTGAATGGTTGTAATGACAAAAATTATAATTGTCAAGTAGTAGTAGACTCTAATCCACCAAAGGGGCATCTTCATATGTCCCTTTTAGAGTATATTGTAATAATTATATTTTATCTGAACGTGGGATGAATGAGATTATGTAATGAATATGAAATCTTACCTGTGAAATGAAATGTGATTTTTTTTATTAAATTGTGTTATTTTCATATTCATGTACTTTTGATTATTAATACGATTAACATAACCGCACTTTGTCATCAAAAATTTATACTGTATGGCTGCAGCAACTGTAGCACTTAGTTTCAGGCCTCAAAGTAAGGATGTTACAAATTGGTATCAGAGCATTGGTTTATGTGAAACTTAAAAGAATTTTGAACTTAAAAGAGTTTTGAAAACATAATCCAATCAATTGGGAAATAAGATTGGGGTATGGGAGAATGCTATATTAACATACTTGTATTTGTTATATATTGGTATGTACTCTTTCCTCTCTCTTAGGCAATTCTTCTGTATCTTATTAAGGCTCTTATGCACATTATGAGAAAGCAGGGTATGGAAGTAGGAAACTAAAGAGTGAATCTAGTTGGAGGAAGCACTACAACTAATGGAAATGCTCTGTCCAATCCCAGAAAGAACCAGGGTCGACAGGCAAATGCTAATCAAATGCAAATGCCTGTGTAGGTGCTAGAACCCCACCAGTAGATATGGGGACTATGTATCGGTTCTTTATTAATATGATACAAGCTGGAGATGCTGCTGGTTTGTTGGAGGGAATATTTATAGTTGGAAATAACTATACCAAGATGAACCATGATTATACTAATCTTGGAGGAAAGCCTTTTCTTGGAACTAAGGATGCAACTGAAGTAGAGAACGGGCTGTTGCATTTGAGAAGATTTTTACTGATTGGGGTTTGAATGATAAGCAGAAGAGAGGATTGGCTTTAAGGTAGTTGTAAGGTGTTGCACTGTACCGGTGGAACGAAGTGACCGTTGGTGTGCCAAAAGAAGAATTGACTTGGGTTTAGTTTAGGATAAGGTTTGAGGAGAGGTTCTTATCTGAAGTAGCCCAAGTCATCCTTGCTTAGGAAGTTTATAGAGTTGGATCAAGGAGAGATGTCTGCTCTCCAAATATGGATATGCCACCATTGATACTGTGATTATGAGGAATGAGAATTTTATCTAGGGTTTAAGGCTAGAGATTGCTAGGATGACTATGCCAATTCTTTGAGATCCAAGTAATGTAGTTGTCGAGATGGCAATAAGGAATGAGGAAATGCTTTTGACTTTTGGGAAGGAAAAATCAGTGGAAATCCAGAGTTGTCAGGGTAAGAAGAGGAAGTTTTTCAAGGGAATAGGGCTCAGAAGGGTGGAGCTGCCAAGAAAGGGAAAGCTGATATTAGCTGTAATAAGTGTGACAAAAAGCGGCACTATGATAATGAATGTCGATATGGTGATGGAAAAACGGTTGTGGGGAAGAAAAATGCGAAGTGCTTCAACTGCGACCAAGTGGGGGCATTATAAGAATTAATGTCCAGAAGCAGCCAAGGCGGAGAAAGGAAAGGTCTTTGCTTTGGAACCATCATCTTCTAGACCGACTGCTGTTGAGAAAGGAAAGTCTATAATGGAAGGTACGATTTTGATTCAAAACATACCAGTTAAATTATTGTTTGATACAGGTGTATCAAATTCTTTTATCTCTCAGTGTTTGGTAGAAAAGTTAGAATTAGAATTATCGTACCTTGTTACTTTTTCAAGGGTTGTGAATCCAATAGGAGGGTATTCAATTCTAAGGATGAGATATGACTAGTTAGACACTAAGTTGTTAGGTCATGTTTTTGCCTATAGCTTGTATGCATTTGATTTTGCGGGTTTAGGATTATCTTGCGTATAGATTGGTTTTGTAGGCATGTGGCAAGAATATTTTGCCTATATCATTAAGACGCCCTAATAGCCATGATCGAATTATATACACAGTTAAGAACTCATATTTGGATGTTTGTGCTTTGTTGAGTGCAATAGAAGTAGAAGACAAATTAAATCAGGTTTTTGTTGTAAGAGAGCATGTAGACATGTTTGAGCTTGTTACAGGACTACCACCAAAATGAGTTATTGAGTTTCGAATAGATCTTGTACCTAGAGCTGAACCCGTAAGTATACCACCTAACAGAATGACACTTGCCGAGATGTAGCAGTTAAAGATGCAACTGGCAGACTTAGATGGAAAGAATTTCATTAGACCAAGCAGTCTGCCTTGGGGAGCGGCCGCGATGTACGTAGAGAAACCGGACGGGTCATTGAGATTGTGTATTGACTATCGTAAGTTAAATGTGAAGTTGACAAAGAATAAATATCCTTTGTTGAGAATGGATGATTTATTTGATTAGTTGAGTGGAGCTAAAGTATTTTTCCAGTTGGATTTAGCGACAAAGTTCCATCAATTAGGGTGATGGAGGACGTATTCCTTTGACGGCGTTTCGAATAAGATATGGTTCGTATGAGTGGTTAGTAATGTCATTCGATTGACTAAGCTTTCTTTCTTTGATGACTTAGATGGAAAGAATTTCATTAGACCAAGCAGTCTGCTTTGGAAGCGGCCGCGATGTTCATAAAGAAAGATATTGTGTATTGGCTATCGTAAGCTAAATGAGAAGATGATAAAGAATAAATATCCTTTGTTGAGAATTGATGATTTATTTGATTAGTTGAGTGGAGCCACAGAATTTTTCCAGTTGAATTTGGCGACGAAGTTCCCTCAACTAGGGTAATGGTGGACGGTATTCCTTTGATGGCGTTTTGAACAAGATATGGTTCGTATGAGGGGTAGTAATGTCATTCGATTGACTAATGCACTTTCTTTCTTTGTGAACTTGATGAACCAAATTTTCCAAGAGCACTTGGATAGGTTCGTGTTGGTGTTTGTTGATGACATTTCGATAGATTCTAAGGATGAGAGAGATCATGAGATTCAACTTAGAATAGTGCTTGAGAAAGTTAAGGCAGCATCAACTAAAAGCGAAGTAATTGAAGCATCATTTTTGGAAAAGAGAAGTGAAATTTCTTGATCATGTAGTTTCAAAAGAAGGGTTGTTCACAGATCCAACAATGATTGAAGCTGTAATTAATTGGAAGAGATCCGAGATGGTGACCGAGGTAAGAAGTTTCCATGGATTAGTCGGCTATTACTGGAGATTCATAAAGGATATCTCTCGAATAGCAGTACATTTGACCAAACTAACCAGAAAGGACGTAAAGTTTACTTGGTCTTGTAAAATTGAGGAAGCATTCCTTAAGTTAAAGCATTTGTTGAAAAATGCGCCTATATTAGTTATACCAGATGGTAATCAAGATTTGGTGGTGTATACAGATGCATGTGGAACAGAATTATGTGTTGTGTTGATGCAAAGAGTAACGTGATTGGCTACGTTTCTCGACTACTCAAATCATATGAAGTTAGGTATCTAACTCATGGTTTGGAGTTGGCAGCTGTAATCTTTGCTTTGAAAGTGTGAAGACACTATTCTTTAGGAGAAGGATTCGAGTTGTTAACGGATCATAAGTCATTGAGGTATTTATTCTCTTAAAAGGAGTTGAATATGAAATTGCAGAGATGGCTAGAATTTTTAGTGGCTTATGATTTTGGTATTGAGTATAAGCCAAGGAAAGGAAATTAAGTTGTAGATGCACTAAGCAGAAAACATCAGAATGTGGTGTTAACTATGTCGGCAGTGGAAAGATTTAAAGGCGTTGATTACTTGTGGTGTGTAGTTAAAACGACTGCTAGTTCTAGTCAGAGTACCATCATGTTCAGAAGTTTGGCCTGCATTGGTCGAAAGGAATTCTTTTAAGAAGAGAGACGATCCCCTGCTTGCCGAAAGAATTAGAAGATTGGAAGGTGGAACTGTGATTGGTGACATAAAGGATTTTAGTCTTAACCAGAATTGATCATTAAGAAAGAAGGGACAATTATGTGTTCCAGATGTTGGTTACCTAAGAAGGAAAGTTCTTAGGGAATGTCATCGCTCGAAGTTTACTAATCATCCTAAAGGAACTAAGATGTACTAAGACATGAAGAGAAGTTTCTTCTAGAAAGGTATGAAAATGGATGTAGGCTTATGAGTAAAATAGTGTGTGAATTGCCCACAAGTGACTGCCGAGCATCAGAAGCCAAGTGTATTGCTTCAGCATATAGATATACCAGTTTGGGAATGGGATTCTATAGCTACCAAGGTCGAATATGGGAAATGAGAATATTTGAGTCCTAGTGGATATACTAACCAAGAGTGCACACTTCATTCTCGTTAAGTCGACAAGGAAGACACCTGTATGGCTAAGTTATTTATGAAGAACATTATTAGACTGCATGGGATTCCTAGTAATATAGTCAGTGATGGAAATGCTTTGTTCACTAGTGGATTCTAGAAGAGTCTACAGAAGGTATTAGTTACCGAGCATAATATGAGTACCACTTATCACCCACAAACGGATGAGCAGACAGAGAGAGTCAATAATGTACTTGAAGTTTTGTTGAGAGCTTGTGTACTAGACTTTGGTGGGTTATAGGAAGACAATTTGCGCTTAGTTGAGTATTCCTATAATAATAATTTTCAAACTAGTGTAGTAATGGCGCCTTTCGAAGCTTTGTATGGAAGGCTGTGCAAATTACCAGTATATCGTTTAGAGACCGGAGGCAGATTGGTTCTTGGCCTAGATATAGTGAGAGAAGCCATAGAAAACATTGAGTTGATCCAAGTATGGATGAAGAAAGATTAGTCTAGGTAGAAATGTTATGCATATAAGAGGCGTAAGGATCTAGAGTTCTCAGTTGGAGATCGTTTTTCATTGAGGTATCACCGATGAAGGGTGTGGTATGATTTGAAAAGTCATAGAAACTGGGACCTAAATATGTTGGACCATTCCCTATTATAGAAAGAATCGAAAAACTCGCGTACCGAGTAGAGTTACAAGGTAGTTTGGCAGGAGTTCATAATATTTTTCATGTTTCTCATTTTAGAAAGTATGTGCATGATCCATAGACTACTATCGCTCCGACTGCTTTGAAAGATTTAGTAGTAGAACCGGATATGAGTTTTGTTTGGGAACTAGTTCGTGTTGTAGTGAGAGATGAGAAGAAGCTAAGAAACAACACAGTCAGATTGATGAAAGTCCAGTAGAGAGACAACGAGAAAGACTGTAATTTGGAGACAGAGGATGGGATTAGGGATATTTATCTTGAGTTATGGTATGTTTATAGACTTTGTAGCTAGCAGGGTATACTAGCATGGTTTATTACGCTTGGTTGCATGTTTGATATACTTTTTATGTGGTCCTTAATGAATTTCGAGGTTGAAATTTTCTAAGATTGAGAGCTTATAATACCCCTAATTTTAGTTTAATATTATTCAAGAAATTTAATTGGATAGATTAAGTAGAATAATGCAGTAGAACATAAGGATGAGATTTGATAATAAACAAGATCGGGCCTTAACAAATTAAGTAATAAGATTGTCTTAAACTTAGCATAAGAAAGAATAAATGAGAAGGGTAAAATAGGAATAGATATCCCTTTTTCCCTTAAACCATCACCCACTCATTCATTCTAGTTTTACAATCAAAATCACAAAGAAATATAGGGTCGGCCATTATCAATGCAAAAGGAAGAAGAAATCAAAGGGGATTTAAAAGATAAAGCTTAGAGGGACTAAACTTCATCAAAACCTAATTTCAACATCTAATTTAAGGTTAATAATAGTTAATCATCTCTAATGTCTATGCTCGAATTCGGTTATGCGTAATATCTGAATTGTTTTGATTGTTCTTGTCATGTTATGGATGTATGATCATTGTTTGGATAGAATAATGATTTATGGAATTTTTTGGATGGGGTTTAAAGGTAAAATCTAAGTTTTTGAGCTCCTATTGATATGATTTTTTGGTATGTTGTGTAAAATATTATTTTGGAAATATGCTTTTAATTTCATAATTTTCCAAGTTAAAATGAGTGTTAATTTCAGGTTTTAATTATAAAAAATAATAAAACAATTATTTTGGCCTTGAAATTTTTATAGATAAAGAGTATGTTAATTCTGATTTTTATTGATTTTTAGGGATTTTTACCAAAAGATTATGAATTTCTATGAATTATGCTAGCAAATCATAAAAATTAATATTAATTAAGGGTACTAATTAATTGAGTTGATTAATGTTTTTGGAAGTGTAAAACAGACTTCTGGTGGCTTTGTAAAAAGAAATTGGTAAAGTTTGTTTTCAACCATTAAAAATTTGGCAAAAAATAAAAGTTGGTAAAAAGAAATTGTTTTTAATAGAAAAAACAGTTTTTATGATAATTATGGCAATGCCTCGATATGTGGCATTGCCATGACGTTCGACATTAATAATAGAGGGTATCACTTTACAATTGTAAGCAAAATCAAAAATAGGTGGCATTGACATGAAGCAATGCATGTGATACTTATGTCGTAAGTATGCGATGCATCGAGTCATGCGTCCGCCATTGATGTTATGGGAATACTGCATCTCGTGGGTATATGATATATCGATGTCGTGAGTTATCATTGCCAGCGGTTTTCAGCATTCTTAAATTTATGCCATAAATCTTCCCCATGGTTTTAAATGACGTTGCACCTCACCTGTAACAAACCGTATTTTTGATAACTAAAAATATTAGATTTAATAAGGTTTTGGACTTTAATATTGTCTGAAATTAAAATTTATCATTTATTAAATTGAATCTTATTAGATTAGAGATTTTGACCTTGAGATAAATCTTAAAACAACTGATTTTAATGAGATAAAATATGGTAACACGTATTATCATATTGCTAATATCGATTGAATGTAATTGGCTACTATAATATGTTAACGAAATTTCAATCAATTTAAATAATAAAGGTTAATAAGGATTAGAATAAATGATGTATAAATTGATGTAATCATATGTTATTAATTGCAACTGGTTTTAATATGGAGTATGAAATCAATTATTTTGTATGTAAATTTACTAACCTTTGTTTGTAAACAATAAGTTAATAGATATTGATTAACCATTGTTTTATTTATTATCTTATTATTAAACCCGTTAGAAATTTATGTGGTAATTAAGAGAATTAATGTAATTCAAATATTACAATTGATATAAGAAGAAACGTTAACTGTTGAGTGATGAGTGTAATAAAATGAAAACTTATGTTAATCGATTTCATAAGGGAATAGTTGATTTAATCATAAGAATGTAAATCAAAATAAAAGGATTTGTTTGGAATTTAAATATATAATGAACGGGTTTTATTACAGTTGTAATTAAATGTTGGAAGTAATTTAGTATATAGATATTGGATTTAACATGGAAAATTGAATTTCGTAGAAAAACAATTGGATTAATTATCTTCCCTATATTAGGGTATGTTTTAATATTTAATTACTGTAATTAATAGTAATTATATCTTGCCATTAATAAGAAATAGAAGTAAATGATAATTAATTAATGATATGTGCAACTTACGTTTTGTGTTAAAAATATAATGAGAATTTCAATCAGAAATATTACGTTCAAATTGTGAGTACTTAAATTTGTTACAAATATAATGATAATAGAAAATCAATTGATGAAGAAACGACGTGGTTGTACAAAATATTATTTCTGAGACTCTTTAATGGGATAATCTTTAAATATAAGTTGGTTTTAAAGGGGGAGGTGTTAATTGTAAATTAATATGTAATAAAAAGAAATATGTTTTAATAAAAATAAAAGAAAAGGATTGTCTTGAAAAGAATATTTTTATCAAATAAAGTGAATATTTCATTTGTGAATGTAAATTTAATTTCATTAAAACAAAGAATTGAATTTTGTTATATGTTTCTAGTTGGAATATTCGGTTTATTTAAATATTCAAACTTGATTTGAATTTAACTTATAAAAAATAACAATAATAAAATGGTAAGAAGACAACATGAAGGTTGGTTAAATTTTTGATTTGGAATAGTTAGCTTATTTACATAGGAAATTTACTCCATTTCAAATTTGACATTAGAGTCTCGGTTCTTCTTTTAATGTGTTGGGTGGTGATCCTCATTATGTTAATTGTAGTGTTTAATTTTATTTACCGTGTATTAAATAAAAATACATATATGTGTATAAATTTAAGCGTATTAGGGTTAATAAAATATGTTAAAATGAACTGTTTTTTAGTATATTAGATTTGTGATTTCTATGTATGGTCTTGTTCTTAAATTTAAACCGTCGCTTTCATTTATTTTATTTTATTATTACTTTCTTTTATTAAATACATGCCTCTTTTGTTTTCCACTAAGTTTTATTTATTTACACACTAGCCTTGCCTTGAAATATTTCATGTGTGTTGATGAAATTATCGAGGTAGCACATATTTTGAAATTGCCAAAAGATTTGCTTGCCATGTAAACATTTCTTATCAAATTCCAACGTGTGTATTTCATCTTTTGTTAATTACCTGCATGTTAGGCTCTTTTTATTTTGCAAATATACATCTTCTTGTATCCTTCCCTTTCATATTCTAATTTCCAAACGTGCTTTACCCTTATTCGTTTCATATTTCATAAATCTCTTTCTCTAACTTTCCGTTTCCAAAACGTGCTTCCACTATTTCTTTTGCCTAAAGTTTTCTTTCACTTCTAAAAAAAGAAAAAAAGAAACAAATGTGGGCAACTTATTTTCATGAAGCCAATCTTTTCCATTTGTTTACAAATCCATTTCCTAAAGCCTCCTTCTTCCATATGTGAGCCATCGTGTCATTTTTTTCGTTGATTCTTCAGAATTCAGAAATATAAGCAAGCCTCAAAATTCTTAACGTGAGTCATGTTTTATTTTACTATTAAAATGTGTGTACATGGTTTTCTGTTTCATTTCCATAATATTCTATAACTTGACTATCTTCCGCATATGAACTTCGAGTAATGCGCGGTTTCTTCCTTTGGGTTCGTATCAAAATTCCGAACAACATGAAACTAGTTTGGTTGAATTTAGGGACCGTTGAAATTTTGGGCTTTTATTGGATTTTCAATTAGCTATAAATCAAAGGTGGGTGATTAAACCCACTCACGTAATACTAAAAGTTCCATTGCAAGTTAAATAAAATATATGATGTGATATATAAAATTTTTATTGCTTTTTGTTGATTTAAGTTGACATTTGTATTGGTATTGAATTTGAATTGACATTTAACTTTATATTGGAATTCAGTTGATAGTTAAACCCCGATATTGATAACTATTATATGTTGAAGTATAGTGGTTGATTTGGATGTTGTTTGAAATGGATGCTTTTTGATTGATATGTTGGATGTATGGTAGTTTATTCATTTTAATATGTCCCTATTATCACCTTGTATATTATTGACATCATTTAAATGGGTCCTCTGAATCATTTTAGAATTGGATAATTAAGATATTTAAATTATAGGTTGAAATGATACATACCCAGATAATTTCTTGAATTTGGATTTTTGATTGAAACTGAATTATTTAAAAAGTTTAAGTTTTTACTTTAAACTTCGTATTTATTTTAAATAAAGTGGTTAAAATTGGTATTTCGAATTATTTAAAATCTTATAAGTTATTGCACTCACGTTGCACACTTGATAGGAGATGAAAAATCCCATAACATCTCTGAAGCCATTGCACTCGTATTTTTAATTTGAGATTGATTTGACTTACATAGGAATTTTTTTAGTTCTAACTCGAGTGTATTGTTTTTCATTATGCTCGAGTCGGCCTGAGTTTTTCAGTGTAGACTATTTTTTGGTGGACGAAGATGAAGATTCAATGTATTATTACAATTTATTATTCCATAATATTTTGTGTTCCACTGCATTATTTGTTTATTTATGATGTATTTATAACTCTGATTTGAATTTGTAAAAGTTTAATCAAATGTTATTTGTGTTGAGACTTGGTTTTGATTCATGACACGAAGCTATCACTACAACATATAGATTTGATGACTGTTACGACAAAAAGAGAATATATACTACGTTGAGACAAGACATCAAAATCGGTGCATCAATTCTTATATTATCTTGTTTTTTGAGTCTTAGGTCAATTTTGTTAAGATATCTCCTCATTTAACGTATATATTAGCTTATATACAATCTTAATGATTTATATGTAGAAGCATAGAAATATATATAATCAAAGTTTTTCTTTAAAAATCATATATAATATATATTTAAAACCAGTGAAAACTATGCAAATTGCATATAAATCACTAGGTCCATCGACTGACCTGGTAGGTCGGTCGACCGACCTGTAAATTTCTATGCAACATGCACAGGTGCACAAATAAACAAATAATACGTTTGAATATTCAGTCGACTAACCCAAAGGTTCAGTTGACTGAATTTCTACAACAGTAATTTTCTGAAAAAACACGACTTTTTGTGAAGAGTTACGAACTTCTATGAAAATATTTGGATGTAGCACTTCAACCGAAACTCTTAATCAACAGTCGCTGCTTTCTAACATCTATAAATACATACGCTAACTTGATTCCAAACTACCAAATTTTCTGATCTTTCCTATCTAACTCTCTTGAATCTACTTGCAACTATACTTACAAATATTCTGCATTAAAATACTCTAAGCAATATTATGCATTTCTATTCTTCATAAACTTCAAATATATATATATATATATATATATATATATATATATACTCAAGGAGAAGATAATGGAAAGTGTGTACTATAAACAGACTTATCCGTGTTATCAGAACACAAAAAGTCAAACAATCTTTTGTATTTGTTGAAGTCCAGTTCTACAGCTCAGGCGTATGAAGTCCTCTTCAGCAGCTAAGGCGAAATCCTGTTCCGTTGCTCGGGTCCTTGTACGGCTACTCAAGGGTTGTATAGACCTAAACGGCTTAAGTGAGGATTATTGTTTTAGTGAAATTCCAGAAGGATCTAGGACTGGACGTAGGACGAAGCTCTGAACTAGTATAAAATTCTCTGGTGTTATTTTTATTATACTGCTTTTATATTCTACACTATTTACAGCATAATTATCATCACTATACTCTGTATTATCATATATCCATATTACATGATCCATAGCACACTTTTATATGGTATTAGAGCCTGAAATTCTATCGATCGTCACAACCTAATAGAATAATAGCCAGAAAACGATCCAGCCGAAATACAACAAGCAAAATTCCTGTCAAAGCCACCAGTGAGAACTGTAAAAAGGTACTTTCTGATTTACAAATTTCAATAAATGAGAATAATGAATTAGTTGGTATAAGCGATGAGATCTCATAGCTTAATTTTCTTATTTTAGAATAGATGAAATCAATCAAAATTGAAAATGAGAAATTGCAAAACAAGAAATTAAATTTAGAAAATCAACAGGGTGTTTTGAAAAATAATTTTGAAGCTCTTAAAGATTTTCTAGTTGAACATAATTATATGTTTGAAAAAGAAAAAGGAAATTTTTCAAAAGAAATTAAGGATTTGAAAAGACAAAATGATTTATTACAATCATCTTTAGATAATTCAAAATCTCGAATTTTTCTTCTCGAAAATGAGAACTGTACGTTAAAAAGGAGAATTCTGAATGAATCAAGCAAATTGATATTTTGAAAAACAGTAATATTTCTTTTGAAAATAATAATTGTGACTTTAAAGCTAAATCTGATAAACTTAATGCTGAAGTCACAAAATTTAATAAAGGTCAAAGCAATTTAAACATGATTTTATCTAGTTCTAGACCTTTACATGATAAAAATGGTTTAGGATATAATAAAATTGATCGTAGAAATAGCACTAAACATGCTTTCATGTATAGTAAATATGTTAGTGCTAGTATTAGATTACGAGTAAAGTCTAAATCCAATTTTTATAGAAATTCAAATACTGCTATGACCAATAGTGTTTATAATATCTTTAGAAGTGCAAAATCAATGACGGGAAATACGAATAAAAATTATCTAAGTATTTGGGTTCCTGTTAATTGAAAAAATAGAGAAAAATACATTGATGATTATTTTGATATGGTAGTTAATAATGATAATTATATTTATAAAGGTTCAATCACACCCAAATAGGTATGGTTTCCTAAAAACTAGAAAATGATAAGAACCTTGAGTATCGCATGCTTTAAATGTTAATTTTTTCTGATACCTTACATTATAAGTAGTATTTATTTTGTTCTATATTGTTCATGTTTTTTATTCCTTTTTGTCGATGACAAAGGGGGAGAAAATTATTATTAACATCAAGAATGCAAGATATATATCACCAAAAATTCAGAGGGAGTAAGTATTTATATTACATACAGTCGTAATCTATATCTATTTATAGGTTGTCATCAATAAAAGGGGGAGAATGTTGAGACTTGGTTTTGATTCATGACATGAAGCTATCACTACAACATACATATTTCACTACTGTTATGATAAAAAGAGAATATATACTACATGGAGATAGGACTTCAAAATCGGTGCATCAATTTTTATATTATCTTGTTTTTTGAGTCTTAGGTCAATTTTGTTAAGATCTCTCCTCGTTTAACATATATATTAGCATATATATAATCTTAATGACTTATGCGTATAAGCATAGAATATATATATATATATATATAACCAAAGTTTTTCTTTAAAAATCATATATAATATATACGTGTGTAAAACCAGTGAAAACTGTGCAAATTGCACAGAAATCACCAGGTCAGTCGACGGACTTGGTAGGTCAGTCGACTAACTTGTAAATTTCTATGCAACATGCACAGGTGCACAAATAAACAAATAATACGTTTGAATTTTCAATCGACTGACCCAGAGGTTCAATTGACTGAATTTCTACAACACCTATTTTCTGAAAAGACACGACTATTTGTGAAGAGTTACGAACCTCTACGAAAAGATTTAGATGCAACACTTCAACCGGAACTCTTCGTTAAAAGTCACTGCTTTCTAAAATCTATAAATACATACTCTAACTTGATTCCAAACTACCGAATTTTCTTATCTTTCTTATCTACTCTCTTGAATCTACTTACAACTATACTTACAAATATTCTGCATTAACATACTCTAACCAATATTATACATTTCGATTCTTAATAGACTTCAAATATATATATATATATATATATATATATGTATATATGCTCGAGGAGAAGATCATAGGAAGGGTGTACTATAAACAGACTTATCTCTGTTATCAGAACACAAAAAGTCAAACAATCGTTTGTATTTATTGAAGTCCTCTTCTGTTGCTCAGGCGTGTGAAGTCCTCTTCGGTTGTTGAGGCAAAATCCTATTCCACTGCTTAGGTCCTTGTTCGGTTGCTCAAGGGTTGTATAAATCTGTTCATCCGGGTTAAGTGAGAATTGTTGTTTTTAGTGAAATTCCAGAAGGATTCTGGAACTGGACGTAGGACTAAGCTTCGAACCAGTATAAAAATCTCTGGTGTTATTTTTATTATACTGCTTTTATATTCCACACTATTTACCGTATAACTATCATCATTATACTTTATATTATCGTATATCCATATTACACGACCCATAGCATACTTTCAATTTGTAAAACAGCTTCATGAATTATTTATTTGACTATTATATTTTGTAGTTCCACTGCGAGATTCTGTATTTGTTTTTTCTTTCCTTTTTCTTTTTTTCATACTTACCCCATTAACAATCCTTCCTTTTGAATTGTTTGAGTCTGACATTTGTGGTTCATTGTCGATTTGAACCATCCAAAAAGGTAGGTCGTTACATTTGATATCAGAGGTTTGGTTTAGACATACCTTATCCCGTTGGGGTTAACTCATTTGAGATGGTGTATTAATATCCTAGAATGAGTTTGTCTGAGTGTATATATATACGAGAGCACGTACTTGTTGGTGTTATAAAAATGTTTTATATAAGTTTTGAAATGAAATAATTCTCCTAATATTATATGTTATATATAAAAGAATATTTCTATAACTAAATTGGTTATTTGTATTGTGTTTGTTTTATGAAATGGTAATATCTAATTATTATCATTTATTATTGACTTTTTGTATTTAGTCAAATTATAAACATTGGCTATTATTGTTGATTGAATATCTAGACTAAAAAGTAGTTTAATAATGGTGAATTAGAGAGAATGAAGTGGATAATTAGGATATTCGATATGAAATTGAAATGTTGTTGTGAATTTTATTGTTTGTTGACCGATAGTTTCAATTATTGAAAAAATGGAACATATGGATATTTTTGGATAATCAAAACCTTTTGAATTAATATATGAGTTGAAACTTAGAAGTTGTGTTGAATTAGGCAGTTGAATTTGATAACCTTAATTTGAAAGCAAGTGACACAAGGTTTAATTTGTCATATCTATGTCTAGTAAATGAATAGAATTTTTTAATACATTCTTGGCATGTAATGTAATAATATATAAGTGTGAACTTTAAGCCTTGGGATTCTTAAAGTGAAACTATGATTAAGAAAATGTTGTAAATGAGATTAAATTGGAAAAAATATGTTTATAAACTTAATTAACATTTATGAAATGTGTCATAAATAAATTAAAAGGTAAATGTGAAACTAAATGGGATAAGCAAATATGAATTTAAAGTGAAATGATTATAAATAAAGCCATGACTTGTAACTTGTTATGAAATAAATGGATATTGCAATAAATGATTATAAATAAAGTTGTGATAACTTTAAATTCGAATAATGTCTTATAAAAGGAATGAAGCCTTTATAAATTGGTTATAAACTGAAGGAAATTTCTCATGAAATGATTCTCAAATAAATATGGTATTAAACGAGAAATATTACATGTGAAAATGAATGTAATTTAAAATGAAGAGAAATACAAGCAATGTTGTGAGAATGAATATGCTAATGTTTTGTATTGAATAGAGAAATTCTATGAAACAAATATTAAACTATGAAGTGATACTTGTACGAATCAATGAGATTAATAATGAATTTGATTAAAATGTAATTGTGATGAAATAAATTGGAATAATTATGTAAGTAATATGTATATTGTTTTATTTGCAAAATTAATTTGATCCAGATTTGAGTACACAAGTTCTATGTGAATTATATCACTTCGTGCTAGGATTTTTCATTCGATTCTTGAAGGCGAATATTTGATATGGATTTTATGTTTGATTCTTGAATTCTCTATCATAGTATATGGCTATGTAGGGGAATGATGGTTTCTAGTCAATAAACCTTATAGAAGTCCGCATTAGGGAAGTCAAATGAAAAATAATAATTCGAAACGAACTTGTGTAACCGAGCGAGCGATCAAATGTGATTTTGCGAAATAATGAGATATATACATATTTTGTTCTAATTTTATTGATCTTCTTTGACGTTGAAATTAAAAGTTGTTGGGTTGGATATCTTTGTAATTTAAATTGGAATTTTTCTTGTGTGCAAAACTACTATTAATTTAAAACCATTTACAAAACAATTTTCTTTTATTTTTCTTATACAAACGATCTTATTCTATTTTATATGCAAAACTATTTTACAAACTATTTTATTTACAAACTGTTTTACAAACTATTTTATTTACAAAACTATTTTACAAACTATTTTATTTACAAACTATTTTATATACAAAACTATTTCACAAAACGATTTTATATACGAAACTATTCAAAATTCAAAACCTTTTTATAACGCAAAGATATTGAATCCCATATGGATTTTCATATAGCGAAATTTATTTTGGAAATTTTTTGATTCTTGTATAAGACGGACTTTATATAAGTATAAGATGATTTTCAAAACTGTTGATTTTGGAAGGTATTCGATCTGAAGAGATAAATCTTATATATAACAGAATTTATATAAGAATGATTTGATATATTTGAGATTATTGATTTTGGAATGTACTTTATCTGAAAATGAAATCTTATATATAATGGAATTTATATAAGAGCGATTTTTGAAGCTATGATTTTGAAAGGGTACTGTATATGGTATGCTATATTTTGAGGTAAGAGGTATGGGGAATTACCCTCCGCGAAGAAGTATAGTATGATATGCTTCGACCCAGATGGACTTGGAGAATCCAGGAATGGATTCGACCGATAAACCCTAATATACCTGGGCGAATTCAGAAATGGATTCAAATCGATATGGTTGCCAGGACTTAAATTCATGAGTTCCTTGATTTTTTTGCAAGATAAATGGTTCTTTAGTTTACTTAATGGAGGCGCTTTCGATCCTGGGATCTGTTGTTTATGGATCTTCCGAGATGGAAGTTCATCAATTGCGTAAATCATTGAATCAGTAATTACCACTGTAGCAGGAGTTAGTGGTCCCTTGTTTACGAAATGGCTATAATATTTTTCTAGAATCCGAAAGGTGGAAGGATCTTTTGGAATGTTTTGTGTTCGGTGCATAAATACTGGATAAGCAGCAGACCACTGTTATCGTGACATCATCGTTTGACATTAGATTTTGAGCGGTACTTCTCATACATGTTTTTTAAGTATTTTTCACTGAGTGTTGAAACAGGTCTACTAAGTACTTGGAGATTTCTAGTCTTATGCCTGATCAACGTACGACCGGAGTCTGCAAGAACGAGGATAAACCTGTTAAGGCATCAGTTATAAAGGTATTTTGATAAAGTATTATATAAAGGATATTTTGGTCATTTTTTTCTTTTCTAAATACTTTAAAATGTTTAAAATATTGTCTATTTATGTACAATATGGTTTATTAGTGATGTAAATATCATGAGAAATTATTAATCAAATAAAACATATTTAAAGTAAATGGTTATTGATTTACTAGTAATATTTGAAAGTATCTTGAGATAAAACTAATAAATTTATAAATAATGGATTTAAGGTTTTCAATAGCTTCATTGTAAGTATAAGTAATGTTGTAAATAATTATTTTCAAATAGTTTACATATATTTATAAAGATATATTTAAAATATCAAATGGTATTTGTAAATGAAATAAGAAATTTTACAAATGAATTTTTGTAAAGTATTAATTACTAAAGATTTGCAAATAAAGTTTTCAAATGAATATTTCAAGTAAAATTTATATAAGTTTCTTTGAATGTATAATTTAAAGATATTATATAAATGGAAAAAAATTGATTTGCGAAGTTTATTTATAGTAATATACTTGACAAATAAATTTGAATCTCTATTTTGGAAGTACAGTTTGAAATATTTACTTGATTTGGAAGTACTAACAGTAAATTTATTGGTTTATTTACTATGTGAATTTTGCATTAAACCTTAATAAGTGTTTTCCATGATTTGAATATTCATTTTAAAACAAGTGTGTAAAATTAATTATGAAGACATGAAAGTTTATACTTTGATTTAGAAATTTAATGTAAAATTTGAATAGACTATTATTTTCAGTTTAATAATCTAGAGTTTATACTTATTTAAAAAATAACGAGTCTAATAAATTATCGAATTTAAGGAACTTTATTTTAAAGATTATTATAATGTTTTGATATAATTTCCAACATTGTTTTAGACTTTTGAAAAATCTTTGCATAATGCTATGAGCATGTTTTAAACATATCTCGTATTTTTACTAATTCAATGAGGTTAAATGATTTAATTTAATTTTTAGATATATTGAAATATTTCTTCTCTCTTCGAAGGCGAATACCAAATACTTAAATTTTTACTCAATAATTGAATTAAGTTATAAACTTAAATATTTACACAATAACCTTGTGTCATTAAATTTTTACTCAATAACCGAATACCAAATACTTAAATTTTTACTCAATAGCCAAATTAATGAAATGATTCTTTAATGACTTAAATCTGTAATGGACACCAAATTATGTAAGTGATTGAAAGAATGGTAAATGTTGAAAAAAAATCAATCGAATAAACTTAAATAAATTTAAAATTCTTGTTGCTTGGCCGATGGGGAAGTTTGAAAAGAATACTTCTAGTTGTTGAGGTTGTATGGCTATCCATTATCTAAGGCTGTTGGGCATAGGGTACACTTGATAGTTTATTTATCACCTTGCATGATTAAAAATGAACTAAACAAACCATTGGTTTTGGTTGCTATAGATGTATGATGGATTCTTTGGTTGCATTAATGATTATATTGTTTGTTTGATTATGTTTTATATTGATTTTCTTTTGTTTCAAATTGAAACAACTTAAATATCTCTCTAATACATAATTCTTATTATTTTGGATTATATAAGTGAAATACAGGTTTATGGAAGCAATAGTTATTGCTTTTGGTTTCATAAACAAAGTTGTTTTCCCAACAAATAGGTTCATTTTTGGATTACGGTTTTATAGCGATATTTTACTGTTATCCCATAGTTTGGGATATTTATTTTTGTGACATGATATACATATATACCTTTATTATTGATATTATTATTTTTCCAGACCTAACCGCGCCAAGGAGTTGCTGCCAAAAAATTTAATGGAAGTTGAATAATTTTCAAATTTATATTAAACTTAAATATTCAAGTTAAATTGTTTATAAATTAATTATTTTGAATAAAATATTTCAAATTCCATGTTTCCTTCTTGTTCCTTTTCGAGGACGAAAAGTTTTGAGTGGGGAGGATTGTACAACCCATATTTTTGATAATTAAAAATATTAAATTTAATAAGGCTTTGGACTTTAATATTGTCAAAAATTAAAATTTATGATTTATTAAATTGAATCTTATTAGATTAGAAATTTTGACCTTAAGATAAATCTTAAAACAAATAATTTTAATGAGATAGAAGATGGTAACACGTATTAACATATAATTTGCTAATATTAATTGAATGTAATTGGCTACTATATTATGTTAACGTAATTTCAATCAATTTAAATAAAAAAAGGTTATAAGGAATAGAATAAATGATGTATAAATTAATGTAATCATATGTTATTAATTGCAATTGGTTTTAATATGGAGTATGAAATCAATTATTTTGTACGTAAATTTATTAACCTTTGTTTGTAAACGATAAGTTAATAGATATGGATTATTAATGTATAACCATTGTTTTATTCATTATCTTATAATTAAATCCGTTAGAAATTTCTTTGGTAATTAATGGAGAATTACTGTAATTGAAATATTACAATCGATATAAGAAGAAACGTTAATTGTTGAGTGATGAGTGTAATAAAATAAAAACTTATGTTAATCAATTTCATAAGGGAATAGTTTATTTGATAATAAGAATGTAAATCAAAATAAAAGGATTTGTTTGGAATTTAAATATATAATGAACAGATTTTATTACAGTTGCAATTAAATGTTGGAATTAATTTTGTATATAGATATTCGGTTTAACATGGAAAATTGGATTTCAAAGGAAAACAATTGGATTAATTATCTTTCATATTTTAGGGTATGTTTTAAGATTTAATTATTGTAATTAATAATTATAGCTTGCCATTAATAATAAATAGACATAAATGGTAATTAATTAATGATATGTGCAACTTACATTTTGTGTTAAAAATATAATGAGAATTTCAATGAGAAATATTACGTTCAAATTGTGAGTACTTAAATTTGTTACAAATATAATGGTAATAAGAAATCAATTGATAAAGAAACGACGTTGTTGTACGAAGTATTATTTCTGTGACTCTTTAATGGGATAATCTTTAAATATAAGTTGGGTTTAAGAGGGGAGGTGTTAATTGTAAACTAATGTGTAATAGATAGAAATATGTTTCAATAAAAATAAAAGAAAAGGATTGTCTTGAAAAGAATATCAAACAAAGTGAATATTTCATTTGTGAATGTAAATTTAATTTCATTAAAACAAAGAATTGAATTTTGTTGTATATTTCTAGTTGGAATATTTGATTTATTTAAATATCAAACTTGATTTGAATTTAACTTAAAAAAAATAACAATAATAAAATGGTGAGAAAACAATTTGAAGGTTGGTTAAACTTTTGATTTGGAATAGTTAGCATATTTACATAGGAAATTTATTCCGTTTCAAATTTGACTATGGAGTTTCAGTTCATCTTTTAATGTATAAGGTGGCCGTCCTCATTATGTTGATTGCAGCGTTTAATTTTATTTACTGTGTACTAAATAAAAATACATATATATGTGTAAATTTGAGCGTATTAGGATTAATAAAATATGTTAAAATGAACTATTTTTTTGTATATTAGATTTTTGATTTCTATGTACGGTCTACATTCTTAAATTAAAATCCAAGCTTTCATTTATTTTATTTTATTATTAATTTCTTTTATTAAATACATCTCTTTTGGTTTTTCAGTAAGTTTTATTTATTTACACGCAAGCCTTGCCTTGAAATACTTCATGCGTATTGTTGAAATTAATCGAGGTAGCACATGTTTGAAATATTATACCAAAAGATTTACTTGCCATTTAAACATGTCTTTTCAAATTCCAACGCGTATCTTTCATGTTTTGTTAATTACTGCATGTTAGGCTCTTTTTATTTTACAAATTTACATCTTCTTGTATCCTTCCTTTCCATGTTCCAATTTCCAAACGTGTTTTACCCTTATTCATTTCCTATTTCATAAATCTCCTCCTTTAACTTTTCATTTTCAAACCGTGCTTCCATTATTTATTTTGCCTAAAGTTTTCATTCTCTTCTAAAAGATAGAAAAAAAACAAACAAATGTGAGCAACTTATTTTCATGAAGCCAATCTTTTCCATTTGTTTACAAATCCATTTCCTAAAGCCTCCTTCCTCCATGTGTGAGCCATCGTATCATTTTTTCGTCGATTCTCTAGAATTTAGAAACACGAGCAGGCTTCAAAATTTTTAATGTGAGTAACTAACTTGTTTTATTTTATTATTAAAATGTGTGTACATGGTTTTCTATTTCATTTCCATAATATTCTCAGAACTTGGATATCTTCCACATATGAACTCTGATTAATGTGTGGTTTCATCCTTTGGGTTCGTATCAAAATTCCAGACAATATGAAACTAGTTTGGTTGAATTTAGAGACCGTTGAAATTTTGGGCTTTATTGGATTTCCAATTGGCTGTAAATCAAAGGTGAGTGATTAAACCCACTCACGCAATACAAAATTTCCATTGCAAGTTAAATAAAATATATGATGTGATATATAACTTTTTTTATTGTTGTTTGTTGATTTATGTTAACATTTGAATTGGTATTGAATCTGAATTGACATTTAATTTTATATTCGAATTTAGTTGATAGTGGGGGACTTTCAATACTTCGACCGTCACATTCCGATTGATAACCTGGATTTAGAAAATAGATTCGATGTTATGAATTTCGAGCCTCTCCTTTCAAACTCCCCTCCGGTTCTGGGCCAACCCATTGACCAGTCAATTGAAGTTATTGGTCCAAGGGGCTGGGATCCTTGGCCGGCTCAGGAACAAGCGTGGAACCCATATAATGACTTAGACCTATCGACCCATCACCTTCAGCAGCTTGCGTCGCCACCTGCGGCTCGCTCCCAGTCACGTTCCCCCCACCCTGTAACTCCTCAACCAGTTTATCCCCCACCTATCCACCTATCCCCTGTCCCTCAGCCTGCAGAACATAGCCACATGGCTCAGCCAGCGGAAATTCATTGGTCTCAGCCAGTCACTCCAGCGACCGCCCGTCGGAGCTCCAGACTGGATAAAGCAGCATCTCATCCTGGTAGTTTTTATAAACACGTGGTTTTCTCCTCATTAAATAAAAGTATGAATAAAAAATGGCACGTTGCATGGGCATGAGTTTGCGTGATGAACACTACACCTCCATGCAAGCCCTAGAATCGGAGCGCTTGTCGCTATCCCAATGAAGCTAATATCTTGGAACGTAAGGGGGTTGGGGGACCCCAGTAAACGACACTCGGTTAATCTTATTATTGCCCCCCACAAAATAAACATTCTATTTTTGCAAGAATCCAAACTATCAGATCCTAGTCCTAATCTTCTTAAACAAATTGGTGGGTCATACCTCTCTGGGTGGGCCCATTTGAACGCTGTGGGCTCTAGTGGAGGCATCTTGACTGCCTGGGATGAATCCGTGTGGGCCCATTGCCAAATTTTATATCACCCATCGGCTCTACACTTTGCCCTTCGACATTTGCAATCTGGAATGATCTTTTTTTCCTCAAATATCTATGGTCCATCTGATTCTCGCGATCGTAGTGCTCTATGGTCGAATTGTCTTAACTTCGCCTCCTACGTTAATGGCCCCTGGGTGGTTGGGGGAGATTTCAACACCACCAGATCCTCAGAGGAAAGAAACTCGGGTAACCTATCTCATGACTCAGAAACCTGGTCAAATCGCAGATTTGATCCCTCGTTGGCTAAACTGGACCGTTTCCTCTTCAATCCAGTCTGGGACGACCTTTACCCGCTCTCCGTAGTCTCTGGTCTGGCCTCAATCATCTCGGACCATTCCCCTCTCCTTCTCGACACTGGCCTATCCACCTGTCCCGTTAGACCCTTCCGCTTTGAGCATCTTTGGCTTCTTGAGCCATCGTTCGATGATTTCATCAGACTCATTTGGTCCCAGTCCCTCCCCATTCCCTCGGCCACCGCTCGTGTTGTCTTTAAACTTAGATCCCTCCGTAAGATTATTAAACCTTGGGCCAAATCAGTTTGGGGTTCCCTTCGCTCGCGCATTTCAGCAATCCAGGAGGAAATTTTGGATCTTAACATCATGGAAGAATCTTGCCCTCTTAGTGAGTCGGAAAGGGCCCGGCTTTGTGACCTGGAAGCGGTTTTCAACAGACTGACACTTCAAGTGGAAATTGGATGGAAACAGCGCTCCAAAGCGAAATGGATAGAAGAGGGTGATAGAAATACGGCTTTCTTTCACCGCCTTGCTAACTGCAGACGTAGATCCACTTTCATTCCTGAAATATCCCACAATGGCACGACGTTCACTGATTAGTCAGTCATCCTAAACCTGTTCACCTCCTATTATCGTAACATTTTGGGTAGAGACTACCCCCCAACTCCCCATGTAGACTGGAATCTGCTTTACCCTGACCGCTCCCCCATCCTTATTGACCAACCATTCACGGAGGCGGAGATTTGGGCTGCGTTGAACGAAATGTCCAATGATAAAGCTCCTGGCCCAGATGGCTTCGGCCCACTATTCTTTAAGCACTACTGGGAAACCGTGAAGTTCGATATTATTGAGATGTGTTCAGAATTCCATGCTGATCCTTCATCCGTGGCTCGCCTCAATTATGCCAACATCGTACTCCTCCCCAAAACCCCTGGTGCTACTTCTCTTCCCTCATTCCGCCCCATTAGCCTTCTGAACACCACCTTTAAAATCATAACCAAAGTACTTGCCAATCGCCTTCAAACTGTCATCTACCCGCTCATTGGAATGGAACAATCAGCATTCATCCTCGGTCGTAACATTATGGACTGTGTTGCCTCCACTCAAGAGGTCATTTCTTTCTACCACCAATCTTTAATGCTAGGCCTCCTCCTCAAATTAGACTTCTCAAAGGCATTCGATACCGTTAACGGGCAGTTCATTCTGAAGCTCTTGGAACACAGGGGCTTCCCCACAAAATGGTGCAGCTGGATTCAAAACATCCTTTGTTCTAGTTATTCCACTATTTCGATCAATGGGGTCACCGACGGCTTAATAAAATCAACTCATGGTCTGCGCCAAGGCGACCCGCTCTCCCCCCTGCTCTCTGTCCTTGTTACAGATGTTTTTAACCGTATGATCAAACTAGCTACTTCTCATAACCTCTTCGAAGGCATTAAGCTCCCTAACTCGAACCTAGCCATATCCAATCTCCACTTTGCGGACGACACTATCCTTTTTGCCACCCCAAACGTCAATCACATCCATTGCCTTAAAGTAGCTCTATACTCTTTCGAACTTATATCTGGCCTATCCATCAACTTCAGTAAAAGCTCCATCATCATGCTTGGGAATTCCGATCACTTTGGCTTCACATTTCCAACCTCCTCAACTGTAGCATTTCGCAATTTCCCATCTCTTATCTGGGTATCCCCCTGCGCCCAACCAAGCTTCATAGGGCAGACTGGCTCCCCCTCATCGCCAGAATTGAAAGCAGACTTCTCTACTGGAAAGCACACTCTCTTTCATCTGCTGGTCGTCTAATTCTCGTTAAGTTGGTCTTGTCGGCCATCCCTTCCTATTGGATATCGTTTTACAAACTCCCATCATGGGTTATCAATAGAATTGACTCGATTAGAAGTACTTTTCTCTGGAATGGTGGAAGAATTAAGAAGCTTGTAAACTGGAGGACCGCCTGCTTGCATACCAGCAATGGTGGCCTTGGAATTGCTAACCTATATTGCTTCAACCTTGCGCTTCTTCCTAAATGGCTCTGGCGTTTTCTCTCACCCGATTCATTCCTTTGGAAATCCTGGATCTCTTCCCTTTACTATCGATCCAACCCTCACCTCATCCTTCATTCTGATCCCAGCCTCAAACCATCCCCATTCTGGTCTGGGGTCCTTTCCACCCTTCCCCGAGTTAAATCACTCTTCCAAGTCAGTATAGGCAATGGTGCTAACTGCATCTTCTGGTTAGATATCTGGCACGGTCAACTACCCCTTTCTTCTACCCTCCCTAACCTCTTTTCCCATTCCGACACCAGCCTTGTTACCATTTCTGATTTAATTGGTCTGGGCCCTGACCTCATCCTCCCACCTTCCTATTTCGACCTCACCACCTTAGCTGAGCTTCACCAGGCTGTTTCCATTCTCCAATCCGTACATTTCTCTCACACACCTGACAAGATTCTTTGGGCCCCTAATCCCACAGCTGGCTTTACCGTCGCCACATGTTATGCGCATCTGATTAACCCGGGCCACCTCTTCAACTTCTCCAGACTTTGAAAATGTAAGCTCCACCCAGAATGTTATTCTTTCAATGGTGCCTTATCCATGGCCGAGTCAATACTAGAGATAGGCTCTTCCGTATCAACATTGCATCAGACCCTCATTGTGTCTTCTATGATAACGATATCGAAAGTATACATCATCTCTTCTTTGATTGCGGCTTCTCTTTTAGGGTCTGGGCAGCAACTTCAGCGCATCTCCTTGGCTATGTCCCAGCATTCGCCTCTTTTTTCGATTTTTGGCAGTTCAACCCACCGAACAAGCTCTTAGATTCCCTCGTGGTTATATTCAGTTGGTGTGTTTGGGTCGAACGCAACACACATGTATTCAATAATCCCAAATCACACTTCGAAGGAACATGCAGGCGCATCATTTATTATTACTCTTCTTTTACAGGGTATAGCTTCTCAGCTCCCTTCAGGCTTAGGCTCCCGCGCCCCAGTATTTCACCAACTGAATCGGCTGGCAGCACAACTACATCTCCTACCCGTGGGCACCAAGGACGTCACCCGTAGCTCTCTCTTTCACTACTTGTTGTTTATAGCTTCTAGTTCTATGTTGCTAAGCGCACTGTGTTCTTATTTTCATGTCTCATTTTTTGCTGACTAGTTGTACGACTGTTATGATACTCATCTTTTTGGCCAGCGATCAGGCTTGTTGATCGCACTATTTACATATTTTAATATTATATAACCGGCTGTGTAGTCTCGCGCTACACATCTGTTTCGCTCAAAAAAATACCTCGATATTGATAACTATTATATGTTGAAATATACTGGTTAAATTGGATGTTTTTCGAAATGGATGCTTACTGGTTGATATGTTGGATGTATGGTTGTTTATTTATTTTAATATGTCCCAGTTATCACCTTGTATATTATCGACATCATTTAAATAGTCCTTTGAATCATTTTAGAATTGGATAATTAAGAGATTTAAATTATAGGTTGAAATGATATATACCTAGACAATTTCTTGAATTTGGATTTTTTATTAAAACTAAATTATTTAAAAAGTTTAAGTTTTTAATTTAATCTTTGAATTTATTTTAGATAAAGTGGTTAAAATTGGTATTTCGAATTATTTGAAATCCCATAAGTTATTGCACTCACGTTGTACAATTGATAGGAGATGAAAAATCCCATAACATCTCTAAAGCCATTGCGCTCATATTTTTATTTAAGATTGATTTAACTTACATAGGAATTTTTTCGTTCTGACTCGAGTGTATTGTTTTTCATTATGCTCGGGTCAGCCTGAGTTTTTCAGTGTTGAAGGCTATTTTCTTGTGGACGAAGATGAAGATTCAATATATTATTGCTATTTATTGTTCCACTACATTCTGTGTTCCGCTACATTATTTGTTTATTTATGATGTATGTATAACTCTGATTTGAATTTGTAAAAGTGTAATCAAATGTTATTTGTAAAATAGCTTCATGAATTGTTTATTTGGCTATAATATTTTGTCGTTCCGCTGAGAGATTTTGTGTTTGTTTTTTCTTTCCTTTTTCTTATTTATCCCATTAACATTCCTTCTTTTTGAATTTTTTGAGTCTGACATGTGTGGTTTATTATCGATTTGAACCATCTAAAAAGGTAGGTCATTACATCACCTATGCCGCACACCATTATTTTTATTGTCAATTGTTTTTAATGTTAACTATATTTAGGTAATAATGCTGCATGTTGACCACCCTTAAGTTGTGGCATTGTTTTATGAAGATAATATTAAAGTGTTAAAGGTTGATGCTGCATGTCATCAATTTTCGATATAAACTGTTTTATGGCGATGCCGCTAATTTTCCTATGTCTGCCGCATGATAGCCAAAGTGCTATGTTTTCTACATTATAGTGTTAATGCTGTAAGTAATCTATGTCATGCGGTATTGATGCCACATTTAATGCAAGTGAGACCTAATTTTATGTAAACTAAAAGGAAGTTTTAAGTGGCATGATAGTCTATGTTTTAAGAAGTCGATAACCTTATGTTTCGGCAGTTAACCTTATGAAAAAAATATTTTAGTTTTGTTTTCTAACCTTGGATAGAGGTTGGATATTATTATTGTAACATGAATATCGTAAGTCCTTTATATTGCTATTTGAATAGTGGGGAGCCATAGGCTTATGACTTTGACATTATTCGTTGGAGATACCAATGTTTTATATTTCTGTACGCCATAAGTTTATGAATTTGACATGATTCATTGGAGACACCAACGTGTATTATTTCATAATTTCAACATTAATCATTGGGGATAGCAATGTATATTGCTTTGAGATGTTATAAGTTTAAGGGTTAAACAACCTAATTGGGGATACCAATAGACATAGGTTGGGCACTTGGGAGAATAAAGTTATGACCTAATTATAAATTGATATTCTATGGGTTTATAGTCATTCTCGGAGAACTATGGAATGTGTAATGGATAGTCCACATGATGCCAGAGATGGATAGTCTCTATATGGTTAATGAAGGGTTCATTATCATCCTAGAAGAACTATGAGATGTGTGATGAATCGTCCATATTATTTTAGATAAATGGAACATGTGTGATGGATAGTCCATATTATTTAAATAGTAAAACCATGTGTGATGGGTAGTCTATATGTTAGGGGATAAATAATCCATATAATGTTTATATGTGAGATGGATAGTCCACATAAATATAAGATGGTCAGTCATTCGAAGTTAAGTTAGATAATCAGATAAAGTTAAGACGGATAGTCGAATAAATAGGGAGGGATAGTCCATAATATGTTGCATGAATGCAAATGTTTATTATTATGTTCTAACCATTGTGGATGCATGATGCACAGTATATGGTTGATTTGTTTTGGTTAAGATACTATTAAGGGAAAACCCATTACGGTTAGTAGCGTAGTCTCACAAGATATCTATTTTGTTCGAGATGGTAGGTTATTGTTCACACCGGACTATTCTTTTGACCCAAAGTTTTTTCTTTCCACCTTAAACTCTCGAGTACTCATTTAAGTAGGTCGGTAGTAAGGGATTTCAGGTTTCTAGTTAGACGAATAAACTTCCAAAGACGTGTAGGAGGCAAGCTAGCTATATTAGAAGTTTATTTAGTCCGTCGTGTAATTCATTTTGTTTGAATGGATGTAATGATAGAAATTATAACTGTCAAGTAGTAGCAGACCCTGATCCACTAAGGGGGCATCTTTATATGTCGCTTTTGGAGTATTTTGTAATAATTATATTTTCTCGGAATGTGGGATTGAATGAGATTATGTAATAAATATGAAATCGTATTTGTGAAATGAAATGTGAAAGCTTATTATTAAATTGTGTTTGAAAATTTTCATATTAATGTGCTTTTGATTATTGATATGATTAACATATCCGCATTTTATCACCAGAAATTAATACCATGCATGACTGCAGTATCCGTAGCACTTAGTATCAAGCCTCAAAGTAGGGGATGTTATAGTGTGGCCAGGTGATGCTTCAAGTCTTCAAATGCCCCGGTGTACTCATCTCTCCAAGAAAATGACTTCCCTTCTTGAGAAGGTTAAAGAAGGGTACACGCCAATTTGTTTACTTAGATACAAAGCGGCTAAGTGTCGCGACCATCCATTTTAGGCTATGCACTTCTTTGACTATATGAGAAATTTGCATATTTTGGATGTCTAAACCTTATTGGGGTTGGCTTTAATTCTTTTGGCACCCACTACGAAAAAAGATCTTCCCTAATCGAATAGTAAAGGAACACTTCTTGGGTTGAGTTTCATACTATACCCATGGAGGATATTAAAAGTTCGAATGGGTTCTTTACGTGCCCTCTGGCTTTTTCATACTTCACTAGTATATCATCCATATACACCTCCATGGACTGACTGATCTGTTGTGTGAGCATTCTTTTTGTGAGCCATTAATAGATTATGCCCACATTGCGGAGCCCAAATGGCTTGGTTCTATAATAGTTGAGCCATGCATTATTGACGAAAGAACTATGCTCTTGGTCTAGACCATGCAACGTGATTTCGTTGTATCCAGAATAAGTGTCCATGAATGCGAGAAGCTCATGCCCACTGGTCGCATCCATAAGTTGGTCGATGAACGATAGTAAGAAACTATCTTTTGAGCATGACTAGTTGAGGTTTGAGAAACGATGCACGCTCTCAAAGCCCTACTTGGTTAATGAACCAGTACTGGATTGGCTACCCATACAAGATACTCCACTTTATGAATGAACCCATTAGGGAGGAGCTTTTCTACCTCTTCCTTCAGTGCTTTATATCTTCCTGGTTGAGATACACTTTTCTATTGGACAGGATGAGCTTTTCGATCGGTGCTTCGGCCGTGGAAATGATAAAAGGGTCTACACCGGTCATCTCGGAATGCCCCAAGAAAGCACATCCTTGCTTTTCTTCAAGGAGCATATTATCTCACCCCTTATTTTTAGACTCGATTCCATTTTGATTTGGAAAATCTTACAAGGGTCGTCATTGTCAATTGAAATTGCCTTGAGCGGAGTTATCAGCCCACTATCGGGGTTTGAATCCCCCATTCGAGGCTTAAGTGTATATCATCATTTTCTCCTAAGTTTATATCTACATCACATTGGTCCAGTGCATTTATCGTAGGCTCAAGACATCATTGGGTGGGATGGACATCCATGCTCGAACTAGGAGCCATGATCACCCTCGACTCTCATATATAAGTTTGCCGATATTAAGAGGGAAGGAGTTGTGGTGTCTTTAGTTCCCACCTTCTAATGGAGGTGAACCTGCCCATTCCATGTTGATTTGAGCTCCCTCATCTTGCATGGGTTGGCCAGAAAAGATGGTCCCCACCAACCTCATTGTTTTGGCTCCCGGCATGAACGAGAGCATTGAGTAGCTTGCACCTTTTCTTAAGGGCGGTAGTTGGTGCGCATGCCTCTTTGATATCTTTAAGGCTACTGGCATCCTTCGCATGAATGGGAGCAGTCATATCTAAACATGTTAGCCATCACAGAGAAAAGGAAGGAAAATACAAAAATAAAAGCCATACGGAGGCAATTTAGAGAGGCCTTCGTTTGATAAATTTAAGCATGAGGGATCAGAGCCATCATGATGTATTTTATAGGGCTATTGTAATGGGATTATGGGAGGCATGGAGCTATCGCAAGTAATTTAAGTCATCATAGATGCATCTTATAAAGTTATCATATGGCACATTAAGGCCATTATGACATATTTTGTGGAGCGGTCATGAGATAAAGTAGTAAAGCTATCAAGAAGAGTTCTAGTAAGCTCTCATATGTTGTCTCTAAGTAATAAATCAAAGTTATCGTGGGGATATCTATAAAGCTATTGTGTGTCATCATTTAAGTAGTAAATCGAGTCCATTGTAAAAGTGCTATGAAGTCGTCATGAACCATATTGAGGCAGCAAATTCATACTATCATGAGAGATTCCATCATGCCATCACATACAGTCTTTATATAACAACCCAAGGATATTGTGAGAGGTTTAATGATATTATGTACCCTCTTCAAGTTATAAATTGAAGTTTTGTGAGAAAAACCAAAAAAACAACCTTGGGCCATTATGAACAACTTTGAAGCAATAAGTCTGTGCTGTTGTAAAGAGTTTTATACTACCACATGTTATGTTTGAGAAATAAATTAAATTTATCATGAGGTATTCTCACAAAAGCCATTGCACACAATCAAGAGCTGTCATGAAGTATTATAAACAAGTATGCCACATGTCATTCGACAATGTACCATATGGACCAATTATGACCGTCTACTTCAAATAGAATGTACTTATTAAGAATCCAACAGCTCAATTCCTCTATAAATAGACATGCACTCACACCTGAAAAGGGGTCAAAAATTTATTGTTCTCCTTCTTCTTCATTTGTCATTTTACTTTACATGTTGAAAAGGGAGCTTCGATTTAGGAATCCATGGTCGTTAGGGCAACTTGGATTGTGTACTTTATAATCAAGCAATAGAACTTTGGATAATTTTCATAATCAACTACTTTGGTTTTGACTCTTATGAATGGTTATTTCTCTACTATGAACATTGCTCATGGTTTGAACGAACTTGTTAACTACTCATTCTAATTCCTTTTAGTTTAATAGCTTCAATAATTTGCAACATATAAAGCCCAACTTGTGCCTTAAAATTTAGTGGTGCTTTCATTAAGAGCTGCTTTCAAAGACTTTTCTTTTTCTTAAGCTTGTCTATCCCACTTGAATTTCCACCATAACAATTGGATCCTAATAAGGGTTCAATGTACCACGAGTGAACCTTTTACCTTATCTACATATCGATTGAAAAAATTAGGAGAGAACAAAAGTTAAACTTGAGAAGGCTAGCCATGCAAACTTTGGAGGAAAAGAAGAGGGTGGCTTAGTATAGTCGAGCTAAATGGAGCCTAAATCCCTTATATAAAGGAAGAGAGCCAATCTATGCACTACCAATAGATTACGATCGGAAAAACTGAACCAAAACTATAGGATTAACTTGAAATTTGGAAAAGACCCATTCTTATAGGCTAGGTAAACCCTTCAGTCACAAGCATTGGGAACTATTTTTGAAACCGAATTGAATCATGATTTCGAGAACTTTGCCTAGGAATGGAATGAGCTGGTATATTTGGCCTCTGTTACAAAGAATTTTCAATTAAGAAAGCAGAAACCTAGTGAGGACATAGGTCGCCACTTCCCTTCTCTTCTCTCTAAAAGAAGTGTATTTACGTACCAAGGGAAGTTAGCCTATTGGATCTCCAACAACACTGCATAAAATGAGGAAAGGAATAAGAGAGGATCACACTGCCACTATCATAAAGCTAATGGGCACCACACTAATGATTGTCGAGCTTTATCTGGGATCATCGAGTATTATGTAAATAAAGAAGAACTACATGAGCTTATAGAACCTTAGTATTTAAGGAATTAAAGCAAAAGCAAACGTGGACCTGTGTAAAAGGCAACATCAATAAAAAAATTCCATCTTCAAAACCAAAAGAGTCAATAATTGATATTTTAAAAGTCTTCGGTCCCGCTACAAGGCCTGGCCAAAGCATCCATCCAAAGAGTGATAATAAATAAGTCTTTGGTCCCGCCGTTGAGCCTGGCCAAAGAAACCATTCAAGGAAGATGGACGAAGAACCTTTGGTCCTCCCGCAAGGCTTTTCCAGAGCACTAATCCAAAGCGTGATGGTCAATTAAGCATTTGGTCTCGTCGTTGGGCCTAGCCAAAGCACACGTCTAAGGAGGATGGACGAAAAGCCTTCAGTCCCACTGTAAGACCTGGCCAGAGCACCTTTCCAAGTAGTTAAGGTCAATTAAGCATTTGGTCCTGCCATCTGACCTAGCCAAAGCACTCATCCAAGGGAGATGGATGAAAAGCTTTCTTTCATGTCGCAAGGCTTGGTCGGAGCACCCATCCAAAGAGTGATGGTCAATTAAGAATTTGGTCCTACCATCGGGATTAACCAAAGCACCCATCCAAGAAAGATGGATGGAAAGCCTTCGGTCTCGCTGCATAGCCTGGCCTTAGCACCTATCCAAAGAGTGTTGGTCATTTAAGCTTTTGGTCTGGCAACTGGGCCTGGCCAAAGCACTCATCCAAAGAGAGATGGTTAATTAATCCTTTGGTCCTACTGTCAGGCTTGGCCAAAGCACACATCCAAGGTAAGAAGGGGAAAAAAACCTTTGAGTTAGGGCATTCAATCGAGAAGTGACGATCAAAGCAGGCCTTCAACTCCAAAATTAATTATCCAAAAGCATTCAGGATATTTATGAAATACGGTAACTATAATGGTGAGCAAAATGAAGCAATTTAAGGTGATTTTCTAGGAAATGTCAGGTACACACAAGTTTATTCAATACCACACACATACTATGCCTTGCCTTGATAACACTACACAGTTTAATTAACAAAACTCACAATATTTTACATTATAACATTGCATAATGATTTCCTTTTCACAACAAAATTCTTCCTTTAAACTTGTGGTCTTGAAAGACGAGAAAGTGGATGATGTTTGTAAACCTGTTCCTTACCTTTTTTGACAATGTCTAAGGAACAAAAATGGTGTTTACTAGTCGAGTCTGCATCCTTATATAAAATCAAAGGTCCTATAATCTCATCAAGGCATCAGAGCATTTGTACCGGAAGAAGTGTTGATACCATTAGTATATAGAAGCAACCACTTTCCTCAATTTGCGATTTCCCTCTGCACTTGAAAGTGTAAAATCAATTTTCAAATCAATGGCCACTATAACTTTGATTAATTAATCAATAAAAGAATTGGGTTGTGATGCCCTAGTGGAATAAAAATGGATTAATTCTAGTTGATTTTAAGATCTTTTACCTCATTCATCATTGTTTCTAGCATGGTAGGGAAATCAATGATATGCTGAATAGTTACAAGAAGATATTTCTTTGATTTCTTCTCTTTATGATGGATGACATTGATGGGGTTAATGGAATCGATTTGAACTAATAACACTTTCTCATAAGTCTTGTTAGCAATTTGTAGTTGGGAAACCTTGTGAGATAATTTACTTTTATCATCTTTAAGTATTTTGACCATTGATGAAAGTTCATTACATCAGTGCTCTAAAATCTCGGCTTCCAATTTGAGTTTTGAGTAAATGTCGATAAACTTCTTATTCTAGTAACCCTTTACCTTCTGATTACACTCTAACTTGAAGGACCTACTTAACCTTGCAATTTCATCGAACTTCCTTCTTAAAGACTAATTAGGTACACCACTACCATGTGCCAAACGTTCCGAAGCAATGAAGAAGAACTCCTAGGAAATTTAGTTGGAGCGAAAGTAGGCAATCCTTATTCACCCTCTTCAATATAAGTTCATATGACTAACATTTATTCTTGTATTTCATCACTTTAGTTTCCAAATCAAAAGCATGCTAGTTCAACTGAGCTATTCTTGCATCATGATTTAATAGTTATTGAGGATTGGAGAAAGAGTTAAGCCTATATATCAGTCCTTGCAATTTCGTCATCCTTTGATGAGACTTTTTGTTGAAGATCCACAGCCATATCTTGAGAAGTCTTTAATATAGATCTCACATGGAGATATTTTTCATACCATTTATTAGCTTCCGTCCCACAATAGATTTAAGCCAATGAGAGAATGAGAAGGAGGATCTTTAAAAGTTATCGTTAGTTTAGCTTGAATGTTTTTGAGACGTTGACTAAGACTAGGGTTGTCCAATGATGAAGACAATTCTTTACTCTAATTAGAAAGTGAAAAATAATGAACTTTCAACAAAAGAAAGCAAATGTCAAAGATTATAGTCTTTTCATTAATAACTAAGAAATCATCGCATTCATAATAACATTTACAATAATAATAGCCTCAAGGGATGCAACATAACTAATTCCTAGTTTTAGAAAGCATGTCTTAAATCTTATGGAAGGAAGAAGGCGATATGGGGAATGTAGTGCTAAAAGGAGCCTCGATACTTGGAGGGGTTTGACCCAAGGGAACCACCTGTAGTCACATTCTCTGGAGAGCTAAGCCTGCTAATAATAGCTGGGTATAGTTGGTTCGAATATCATGCAACAATTGGCCTTTGTAGTCCCCCCACGAAAGAGAAATCTAAATTTGATAAATATGTGTACATATGATAGAGACCTTGAAGGAAGTAGTATTTTGTTAGGCGAGATTTGTTAATCAAGAAGAAACTTACTTTGAAAGTCTTTTTAATCTGACTAGTTTACTTAAATTATCTCTTAACATAGGAGATGATGAATAAATAAGAACAAATATAGAAGCTTGCATATTAGTAATGAGTATATTAAACAAAAAGTTCACAAAATCATTACAATTTTGGCTTAAAACCAAAAGATAATTAGTTTACAACATTATAGGGACTTACAAAGAGTATATTCTTTGTAATGCTCTATAACAAATCTGCCATTATTAAATTTAACCTTATTAGGAGGTAGAAAATAAATAGTTAAAGGCATAGTAGGAACATGGGAAAATTCCAACACTCGCTAAGGTGAGGATCAGATCCGTGTAACTCTAAGTACCTCCTTGAAGGTGTTTAACCAGTCCTCCACAACCGTCGCCTAGAAAAGAAAAGTCAAACATGGGAATCGAGCATATATAAGATATATACACTCCATAAATTTAGCTCTATCCTCAATCAGCATCCAAAATAGCATGGCCAATTCTTCATTTTCCTTGCGAAAATTATCTTGGAGAAAGCGTGATTTCCGAAGGAGAGGCGCAACATTTTTATTCTTAAAGTCCTCAAGATAATTGAGGCATTTTAGAATCCTTAAATATTTCTCATTCGATTCATTCAAGTTTTTGCATAGCCTTTTTCCTTCTCTGTTAAGTTTTAAAGTATTATTTTTTTCTTTTGATTTAATAAAATCTCTACATGGTTTTTATTTATTTTCGTATGTTGGTAATTAAGTCATATGAATAATTTTTGACTATGAATAGAGAAAAGTAAATAATGATTAAAGTGAGAAAATCATCTTTGGAGTAGTAATAGTAGCATTAGGTCTGAAGGATCAGATAAAGGGAGCATTAGAAGTGGTTTGAGCTTCAATAAAAGGTTGAGCCTTAGTAGGAGTTTGACTTATCTCACCATTCAAAAGTCATTAGCTTATAAGCAGAATGTCTAGGAGGTGGAATTTTTTCAATACCTTTAGTAGCCTCTGAAGAAGGGAAGTAGGATGTATGACCTGAACCTTGAGGGGCTCTAGTCCCACCTTGACCTGGGTCAACATTCCTATCTTCTCTTGGAAAATCCTTTCCAGATGGGCCATCGGTACCATCATTTCCATTATTATCATCTTCATCATTATCATCGTCATCACCATCCTTGTTTCTTTGTCAGCTCCTTCATTCCCTAATTCCTCATCACCATCTATTGGTATATCATCAAAAGCCAAGAACTTTGCATCATCAATAATGTCTTCTCCCACGACCTCAGAGTAATCACCGTGAATACACCATAGTAAAAAATCAAACTACTCACATAGTCCACTCTTGACTTATCAAATGAGGTAAAATCCATAATTAAGCATCGGTCAATGTTGTCCTTGTCAGTAGTAAATAGGTCCACTTCTGCACATTTCTCTTTCCATCGGAGAAAGGGATCGCTCAGAAAGGAGGAAACCTTAGATTTCATGGCATGAAGGGATGATTGAAGTTTGTCAACAGTAAGATTCTTTTGCCTAAATCCTTTTCTAAACCGAGAACTCTTTCCAAGTATGTTTTAAGAGATGCGTTTCATGATTGAGTTTGGGAAAGTTTGTCCTCCAAAGATTTCTCTTTCTCCTTCATTTCATGATATTTCTTAAGTTTTTCCTTTAAGGACTTTTCCCTCTCTTCCAGTCAAAGACTTTTCCTTTTCTAGTTCCAACGAAACTATGATTGCTTTTTGCTCAAAAGACATCGACTCATTGTTAGTTCGAAGGTCACGAAGCTAGGTTTCTAAGGTAGATATTTTCTAAGATAATAGGAAATTCAGTTCTTGTAGCTTGGCCGTATCTTAAGAAGAAGATGCACATGACTTTTGAAAATCAATAAATGTCAATCAATCTTTAAAAGGGAATAATACGAAATGAGAAGCTAATGAATAACTAAGCTCGTCATTTATACTATAATAAACAAGAGAATTTTACCTGAATAAGATGCTTTAAAATATTTTCCATAGATTTCTGCAGAAAAAGAAGGAATAGTGTCAGCAAGGCTCAATGAAATCATTATGGAAGAATGTAGGACTTTCATGAACAAATCCATAGAGTTGGCAGAACAAGAAGACTCTATCTCAGAGAGGAAAGGAGGAATGCCCTTAAGAGTATTATCATGCCCTAAAGTCTGATGTAAGGAAGCCATAGATTCATAAAGAGAAGGACCAAAGGCTTTTGTAGCAGAATCTTGTATTAGGAGAGCAGTCACGACATCAACGGTGTTGGAAGAAGAAGCAAAAGGTGAAGATGCAATAGGTCTGGCTCTTTTGCTTCTTAGAAGGAATCTTAGACAGAGCAATGGCGACCTTAGAAATTTTACCTTTATGTCTTCCCTAGCCTTCACTAGAGCATCCTCAGTTGTAGAAACAACAAACAACGCATTAGCTTTTAAAGTCATCTCCTCCCTTGTCTCCTTAGACTAAGTAGGCAATTTGAAAGAACGCTTGTTGGGCGAAAAGGCATCTATTCTTACAAGATGCACTTCGGAAGCATCTATTCACAAAGGGAAAGCACTAAAGAAGTTTATTTCATTGCACAAAAAGGAAAAGGAGAATAAGAAACAAAACCTAGAGAGTATTCGGGAGTTTTAGCCAATGTGCGCTACACCAGAGAGTTTGCGGAGAATGCATTGAGCTTATCAACAACGAGGGATAGTTGATTATTCTTTTTCTTTCTCATCATGAGTGGTTCGCCCAAATCACGATGATTTGAAAACATTAGAGAATACTTCCTTAACTTTTCCTTAGTAAGAAGCCTTAATCGGCTCCTCAAATACGGTGTAGCATCTTCGAAGCTAGGGGTCCTGGCTAGAACCTAAGGGTCGATGTTCTTTGATTCGGCAGCTGACATTTGTCATCGAATGCACAGTTAATGAAAATCGATAAAGCAAATATGAGCAGCGATTAAATGGAAAGTATTCCAGCAAGAATACATACTGGGGACTAAAAACCTTCCGGTAATATTTCGGTAGTAACATCTCACAAAGAAGAATCGATGCTCCAATCTGAGGTCTATTAAAACGTTCGTATCTACTCCGTTGTCGATAGAGCTAGGATAATAAATAGAACCCTCGAGCTGATTCTTCACCTTTGAAGAGTGACCAAGGAGCGTATGATAGAAAGGGTCACTCTTCTAGCTTGAGTTCTCTAAATAGAATGAACAAAGAATTGTTGTAACTATAGGAGTTAGGATTTAGTTAGATGGTAGCAATCCTTAGGGAAGACAAGACATTTTGGATAATAATAGCACGAGTGATAAATGTGAAGAGGAGTCAATATAAAGAACCCTTAAGGAGGGTATTAATTCGATTATTTATGCCTAGAACCCTCGTTTCAATCCTTGAAATATCAAAAAGGCAGAGGAAAAAGTCGGTATCTTCTTACTTCATGAAGTAGGATTAATGAAAAGTACAAATCTTCTCCTTGAAAGAACTTGCAAGTTAGAGAAACATACGAGATTTTGACGCTCCTTCGGTGCAATATCCTGGAATTTCAGAAATTTAAAATGTGATAATCTCTTAATTTAAATTATTTGAAATTAATAAAATTGTTATTTTCAAAAATAAATAACCAAGTAATAATAATATAATGTCTTAATTATGGTTATAGATTGGTTTTAAAATAAGAATAATTATTTTATATTGTGTAAATAAATTCTAAATTGGCATATTGTTTTCAAAGTTAATAAGTGTGTTTAAATATATTTATATCTGTGTATTTAAATTGATTTTAAAATAGGATAAATTATTTTAAATAATAATAAGCTTATTTAAAAATTGATATTAATGTTTATTTAAATTGATTTTAGATTTGGAATTTTTTTAAATTGACTTTGAATTTGAATAGAAATTTAAATTCAAGGGAATATACATACATCTTAAAATAAAATAATAATATAGTTTGAATTTAAAATATATAGATAATATTTTTAGTTAAAAATAAGATTTGTTTTATATTATTTTTTTATAGAAATTTATCTATAGAAATATGGGATATGTATTTATTTAATAAGAATAAATACAAAGGCTTTTTGAAATATCATTTTAAAATGAGTTTGCAATATTATATATAATTTTATTTAAATTATAATAGGTTTTATTTTATCTTCTTTTAAAGATTGTATTTATATAAATTTAGAAAACGTTTATAAATTATTAAATGTATTTGTTTATTAAGAATTTAATTAGAAAAGCATTTATAAATTAAAAAACATATTAGTTAATTAGGAAATTAATTTAAAAAGCTTTTAAAATTCTTTTAGAATAAATATAAATAAATGTTGACAAGTGTTAAGTTATAAATCACTTTGATAACTAGTGTTAAAACATTAATATAAGCTAGAGACATGTGTCATTTTATTTGCATTTTCTTTTAAATTTAATATAATCTAAAATTACTTATATACATCCCTAATCTTCTTTCTCATTTTTCTTTTTATACCTTCTTCTCAAAAGCTAAACAAACAATAGCAGATCAAAACTGAAATTTTCTTCAAATAAAATCAGAAACCATTGTTCAAATTTAAAAACCTGTAATTCATTCCAAAATGCTCAAACCAATCCTCAAATAAAATCTGAAATTTCCCTCAAATTTAAATCTAAAACCAATGTGCAAATCAAATCTGCAAAAAAATTGTTTCCCTGTAAAAAATTTCCCAAACCTGTCATCTATTCGTTAAATTCAAGCACAATCCAGAAATCAATTTGAAGCCTATAAACACTCCTCAAACATCAATCTCTGTTTACAAAAACCTGAAACATTCTTCTTAGATCAAAGCTCAAACCAGTAATTCTCATGATCAAAAATCTGCAATATGTTTTAAAAAGTTGGATGCAAATTTCAATCCAGTTCTAAGTTCTGCATTTCTCATGTCTGCATCATCTTTCAAGTGCATGCAAGTGAATAATCTGGGTCAAGGGCAAACCTGAAGCATTTCTGTTTATAGAAAATCAAGTATTCAGTATTCTGGAATCAATATACAATTGCATGCAGTTTTCAATCCAGTTCTTTTTCAAAGCTCTGCATCTCCTTGATATGTGAGTAAATATTTTTACTAAAAACTTTAGTAAATTTTCTGTTGCATGAAAGTTTGAGATGATGTTTATTTTATATACATAGAAGTTTGCCTCTGTGTAGATATAAATATGCAATATCTTTTGTTATGTTTGAAACTGTGCATGTTTGGTTTCATTTTCCTCTTTGTTTCCTTACTGTAGAATTTGAGTTAAAAATCAAATCTTCAAGCTATTTCTATTTAAACAACTGTTAGGTCTTAGATTTAAACAAAATAGGTTAGTTTAAGTATAAACTAAGAACTAAAAATAGAACTAAGTTTCTGGTATTTGAAATTATCTGGAAAACAAACAATACAGTGACACTTAATCATCAATGTTTGAAATCAAATGTTGAAATTAGATGAAATAATTATGTAATCTGGATTGTCACTGGGAAATATGAATTTTAAAAAGAAAATCACAATTTTTAAAATTGAATGGTTGTATTTGGGGTGTTCGGGATTTTGGGTAGAGGTAGGGGAAGCATCTGGTGGTACGGCAAAAAAATAATTGGATGGTTGTCTGATGATCGTGGCGTTGGCAGCAAGAAGATTCAGGTTTTAAACCTAATTTTGGGTCTAGCTGAAAAATTGATTCACTGTTTTTCTTATGGTAATTCGAGTTGCATAAAATTTTGGGAGAAGGAAGCGCGGTGGGTCAGCGAACCCTAGCCGGAATTGTAGCGGTTATCGTGATCGGAGGCGAGAGATCAGGGGATTTCCTGATGATGGGTTTTGGTCTCAGTCCATCCTGGGGTACTCGATTTTGAATCGAGGCATGAGATGATGTTTTGTTGATCTTAGGTGCTCGTAGGGATGTTGGGTGACTTGGCGATGGGGTCGTCGTTGATCAGAGGAGGGTCCGGCGCTTGTGCAGGTGCACGACGTTGTTTCGTGTGTCTGGGAAGTTGGTCAGTGGGATGACTCGAAGGATGCTCTGTGTTTTTGGGTCTTTGTCTCGAGTTTAAACTCGAGTTAGTTTGATATGTAACCTGTAATTTTAAATTGTACAGGTTCTTGAAATTTTAAATCCTAACTAAACCTTTAATCTTAAATAAAAAGAAAAGAGAGATGATGTACTAGGTTTGTGTTTCAAGTATACATGGGTTGAACCCAAATTGAAATGTTTAACCAGATATTTTTTTTAATTTAAAATAAAGTAAGTTTTAAACTTTAAATAATTAACATAAATTAATTTCTTGAAATTCATTTCTTTGAATTTAATTATTTATATAAATGAATTTGTATGAATGGTTTTAAATGTTTTAAGTTAAAACCTTAACGTTAATTTCAAACTTATTTTGAAATATAAAAAGAAATTTATAAGGAAATGTTTTATTGAATTAGTTAATGAATAATTATTTATAAATTAATAATTATAGTTTTCAAGTAATTTATTAACTTGAAACTAAGGGTTATTAACTAATAGTTAAAGGTAAGTAATTGATGATTACTTTATATTTAAACCAATTAATGAATTAAGTTAAGTAAAGTTTTCAAGGTTAATTAAAGATAACGTTTATTTTAAAGGATAATTAAGTGTTAATTAATTAGTTAATTAAGAAATTTTAAGTTTAATTAATTAATTTAATTAATTATTTAAAGGGGTTAATTAAGTAATTAATTAAGGATAATTATTAAATTAATTAACTAATAATTATGATGATTTAATTAATGACTAATGATTAATTAAATTGTAGTTATTTATTAATTAAGTAATTAAGGGATTATTAAACTAGTAATTAAGGAATACTTAATTAAGTTTTATTAAGTAATAATTGGGTTTTCTTGATTAATAATTAAAAGGTTATTAATCTATAATGCAAGTTAATTAAGAATTAATTAACTATTATTAAAGGTTAATTAATTGTAATTAATGATTGATTAATTATAATTATGAATTAATTAATGTGTAATTAAGGTTGTTAATTAATAATTAAGTTTTCATTAATTAATGATTAAGAGATAATTAATTAGTTAATTAAGGTTAATTAATTAATTATAAAAGTAATTAGAGATTGATTACTTTGTATTAAAGGATTGATTAATTAATAGTTGAAGATTAATTTGGTTAAAGAGTAATTAAGGGATGAATTACTCGATTATGATTTATGAGGTAATTGTGATCAAGTTAAATTAATTAATTTGTAAATTAATTAAAGATAGTCACATGATAAATGATTAAGTACGTTTACTTAATGAGTTTTGATAAGAGTAATTACTTAAGATAAGTAATTGATGAATAAATTACAGGAGGTAATTGAGATAAGTGAAATTACTTATTGGGAAGTAATTTTGAATAGATAATTACTTGGTAAAGTAATTAAGGATTTATTCCTTGGCGTAGTAAATCAAAGGATTTATAAATGTAATTAAAAGTAATTAAGAATAATTAATTATTGTTTATAATTATTAAAGTTAATTTAATTTATTTAAGCATGATTAATTAATGTAATTAATTAAGCAATAATGTAATTAATTGTAGTTAATTAATTAATGGAAGTAATTAATTAAGGTTCATTAATTAATTTTATTTATGAGGATAATTAAGGATTAGTTACCTAATTAAGAGATAATTAATCAAGGTTGATTAATTAAGATAATGATTAATTAATTGGTTTAATTAATGGATAAGTAAGCAAGATTTATTGAGATGAAGGTAATTGATTTAATTAATTTTAAGTTAATTAAGAGACGAAGCAATTAATTTAATTCATTTTAAATTAATTATAAATGGTGTAATTTATAGATCATTGCTTATGGATGGCTAATTTATATTGAATGGCTTGGTTGTTTGATATCTCTGATGAGATATGCATGATATAATATGGATGCTTTGGTTGCATTGAGATGGTAGTAAGTTATCTATTTGGGATGATAACATGAATTATATATTGTGATGATAATATAGATTATCTATTGTGATATTGTGAATTATCTATCTGTGTATATAGGTAAATTAAATTGAATTGTTTAACTTTAAACAACTTGGACCTAAAAGATACGTTTTGGATTTCGATGAGACCGGGATCGGGTTTCCATATTTGGATATCCGAAAACCACATCGATCCAAATTAACGATAGGTCGTGAATCTCAAGTGAAGGTGAAGATTCAGAGTGCAAGGGTTATTGTCCTTAACTCTGAGGGTGATTCCAAAATGAGTGTAACGAAATAATGCCTTCGGTTTCATTTGAACCCGGAAAGAACTTGTATGGATTGAATCTTTCGGAACATGGCAGGTGGACGATGAAAATTCTAAGTGATGTGTTCACTAAAGGTAATCGTAGCCTCAAGCCTCATCAACCGAGAATGGCTAAAACAGGGGAGGTGCGGCAAGGTTAAGTGGGCCATGCCCAAGTAGGACGAGATTTTCTCCTGTCTAGAGGTCCCTTTTTATTCGGCTTTGTGGGCGGTTGCTAGCTACAACCGCGGGGTTGTCTTGTTCTGGACTGTTCGGTAAGGAATGGTTCCGGCCTTGTGTTGCAGAGGATTGGGAGTGATCCTCGGTACGTTGATCTAGGCCATGCATTGTGACGGGCGATACCCCGATAGCCCTGCCATTGTATGGAATCCAAAATCCAATAAGTGCTATCGGATATGATTGTATTACCCACTTTTGTGGCTAGTAGCTGGAATTTAATAAATGTAACAATTTTGGCTATTTCATATTTATTTGAAAACCCTAGACCTATTATAATATCACTAAATTTCCTATCAAATGTTTTGGTTAACGTAAGGTAAAAACTTTTCCATTTTTATGTGTGGGAAGACTTACGTGATACCTTTTCTTTCAAAAGGTTTTTAAAGTTAAGCAACTTTAACCGTTTACTCATACCAGACCCATGTCTGACCCAGGGTTTATTCTGTTTTTCTTAAACTCTTAGATACTCAAATTTTTACGAGTAACGAGGGGATTCAGGTTGGCTTGACGAATTCTGGAGGGGCAATGGAGCAGGAGACTTCTGCGATAGATATATAGTATTCCACTGTGTGTTCTCTGAGTCGTTGTCTGTGTTTTATATTAAGTTATACAACTAGACAGGTGTTTATAACTGTCTAGTATGTGTTGTTTTAGCTGTGTGTCTCTGATGTATATGGTATTATGTAATGTATTATGTGATTAATATAATTTATTCATTTCGCTGTTTAGATTCTGATGTTGTTTCTTCTTTCTTCTCTGTCTTTTCTCTTTTCTATCCCTTTCTTTCTTAAAAATGATGCGTCTTTCTATGGTGAGAAAGACGGGTCGTTTCAGTTGGTATCAGAGCATTGGTTGAGTGAATACCTCGGCTCTGGAGTGGTGTCTATCTTGAGAGAGCGTATTTGTAATTTTAAATATATATATATATATATATTTCTACCTATTCGTTGGGTTACCTGTTTGGGTTTTCCAATATAAGTTATAAAGGTAGATAGAGTAGTGGTGTGTATAAAATGACTACTAATGGTTGGAGTTTGAATGTTTGAGATTGGAAGTGTATTTGTCGAGACTGTAGACATAATACCGTCTCGAGTAATCTTTGCAGTTTGGTGAAGGATTTCATTGATCTCTGAAGGAAACCTGTTAAGGTTCGGAGTTCATCTTTGAAGTGTAAGTTTGATCGCGCTCGTGTGAGCGAATTTTTGAGAATTTGGATCTGCCGGTTAGGTAGAAGCAAGTGATGATATCCTGGCAACCTTAGGAAATAGTAGTTGCGTCATGAGACGCAGTGACTATGGATGTCTCCGAAGATGTTTTCTTTCGGAACAAGTTTAAGGAAGTGTGTCTGCTTCGGGTTGTAGATGAGTTTTGCAGGATGTATGTGTTTAGTTGGAGGTCCGAGTTTCTCAAAGAATTTTGGATAAGAAGTCTTTGGCATCTATGTTAGCGGTGCAGCTCGGGAATGTTCTGTATTCCAGCAGGAAGATCTTTTTGGCTTAGCAGTTCCTAGAGGTAGAATTCAGAAGTAGCAGAGAGGACCGGTTTCTTCGATGGATTAGTTGGTCGAGGATAAACTATTCTGATTTGTGAAGAGAGAGCAGTATTTTTGGAATTTAGATTGGGTTGATCGCAAAAGTGACTTGCGATAGTTGGGTGATTATCTTAGATAATCTTTTGCTTGGGTTTGTGGCATTTCTAGAGGATGTAGGAGTTATGGAGTTGCCGAATATTTTCCGTATATCTTCAGGAAAGTTGGGATTTGCCCGCATTGGAGATTGAGTTCTGAATCGACTTGATGACAGGAGTGATACCGGTGATTCAACTGGGTAGAAGGATGTCTCCTAGGTTAATTGTTTGGTGAAGCAGCTCTGTATTTCTTGGAACTTCTGTTGAACCTTATTTCTGGGATGTGCTATCTAGTCTGTGCCTGTGTTCATCGATGGCATTCTCATCTGATTCAGATCAGAGTTGTGCAGCGGAAGCAAGGTGGCTGCTGTTCTTGAGTAGAAGCAATTGGAAGTTGCAGTGATTTGGATTAGAGGGTTTCTACTGATTTTTTTTCAGGATCTGAGGCAAGTTGGCGAGTGATTCTGTTCTGTCTTTTTCGGATGGAAGAAGTCGTTTTCTACTATTGATAGTAAAGTTTGATTTTGATTTTGGGTAGATCTTGTGAGGATCAGTTTGTTGAGTTGATCCAGTTAGTTTGTAGAAGTATCAGCGAAGGTTGAGCTGATCAGGAAGGATCTATAAGCATCCCGGATCATCCGGAAAGTTTCGAGGTTAAGAAACAGAAGAATTTGGAATTCGAAGTTGGAGGCTTCGATGTTGTTGAGGTTTTCTCTGGTAAAGGCAGCAATAAGATTTGGTGAGATTTTGAGGTGACCTCCGAGGTATATTGGATTCTTTTGAGTTTTTGTAAAGCTCAGTGCTTTGGTTTGAAGAGTTGAATTGCGAGTTTGGAAGACTGGAATTCAAAATATTTCACATGTCTCTGAGGGAGTACGTGTTTGGTTCATCATGGGATTTGAGACTAGTAGATCTATGAAGGATTTAGTAGTTGATCAGACTTATCTGTGGTCTGGTATCTTGTGCAGATTATAGATCTAAATGAGTAGGAACTCAGTAGCTTAGCAGTATAACTAGTTTGGATTTAGTAGAGCGAGTATCCCTGTGTCTGTACTTGGGAAACTCGAGATAATTTTAGGAAGCTTATCCAGATCTGTGTCCGGATAGCTAGTGTTATTTATTTGATTAAATTGGTTATTTGGGTGAAATTGTTGTTTGATTTATAGTGTATGGCTGTTATGTATGTTTGGATTAGTTTAAATAAAATAAAACTTTGGATTATCTTTGTTTTAAATTTCGAGGACGAAATTCTTTTAAGGGGGAGGAATGTAATATCCCGGAATTTCAGAAATTAAAAATGTGATAATCTCTTAATTTAAATTATTTGAAATTGATAATATTGTTATTTTCAAAAATAAATAACCAAGTAATAATAATATAATGTCTTAATTATGGTTATATATTGGTTTTAAAATAAGAATAATTATTTTGTATTGTGTAAATAAATTCTAAATTGACTTATTGTTTTCAAAGTTAATAAGTGTGTTTAAATATATTTATATCTGTGTATTTAAATTGATTTTAAAATAGGATAAATTATTTTAAATAATAATGAGCTTATTTAAAAATTGATATTTATTGTTTAAATTGATTTTAGATTTGGATTTTTTTAAATTGACTTTGAATTTGAATAGAAATTTAAATTCAAGGGAATATACATACATCTTAAGATAAAATAATAATATAGTTTGAACTTAAAATATATATATAATATTTTTAGTTAAAAATAAGATTTGTTTTATATTATTTTTTTATAGAAATTTATCTATAAAAGTTTGGGATATGTATTTATTTAATAAGAATAAATACAAAGGCTTTTTGAAATATCATTTTAAAATGAGTTCGCAATATTATATATAATTTTATTTAAATTATAATAGGTTTTATTTTATCTTCTTTTAAAGATTGTATTTATATAAATTTAGAAAACATTTATAAATTATTAAATGTATTTGTTTATTAAGAATTCAATTAGAAAAGCATATATAAATTAAGAAAACATATTAGTTAATTAGGAAATTAATTTAAAAAGCTTTTAAAATTCTTTTATAATAAATATAAATAAATGTTGACAAGTGTTAAGTTATAAATCACTTTGGTAACAAGTGTTAAAACATTAATATAAGCTAGAGACATGTGTCATTTTATTTGCATTTTCTTTAAATTTTAATAAAATCTAAAATTACTTATATACATTCCAAATCTTCTTTCTCATTTTTCTTTTTATATCTTATTCTCAAAAGCTAAACAAATAATGGCAGATCAAAACTGAAATTTTCTTCAAATAAAATCTGAAACCATTGTTCAAATTAAAAACCTGTAATTCATTCCAAAATAAGAAAATCCTCAAACCAACCCTCAAAACAAATCTGAAATTTCCCTCAAATTCAAATCTAAAACCAATGTGCAAATCAAATCTGCAAAAAAAAACTTCCCTGTAAAAATTTTCCCAAACCTGTCATCTATTCCTTAAATTCAAGCACAATCCAGAAATCAATTTGAAGCCTATAAACACTCCTCAAACATCAATCTCTGTTTACAAAAACCTGAAACATTCTTCTCAGATCAAAGCTCAAACCAGTAATTCTCATGATCAAATATCTGCAATATGTTTTCAAAAGTTTGATGCAAATTTCAATCCAGTTCTAAGTTCTGCATTTTCCATGTCTGCATCATCTTTCAAGTGCATGCAAGTGAATAATCTGGGTCAAGGGCAAACCTGAAGCATTTCTGTTTATAGCAAATCAAGTATTCGGTTTTCTTGAATCAATATACAATTGCATGCAGTTTTCAATCCAGTTCTTTTTCAAAGCTCTGCATCTCCTTGATATGTGAGTAAACATTTTTACTAAAAACTTAAGTAGTAAATTTTCTGTTGCATGAAAGTTTGAGATGATGTTTATTTTATATACATAGAAGTTTGCCTCTGTGTAGATACAAATATGCAATATGTTTTGTTATGTTTGAAACTGTGCATGTTTGGTTTCATTTTCCTCTCTGTTTCCTTACTGTGGAATTTGAGTTAAAAATCAAATCTTCAAGCTATTTCTATTTTAACAACTGTTAGGTCTTAGATTTAAACAAAATAGGTTAGTTTAAGTATAAATAAGAACTAAAAATAGAACTAAATTTCTTGTATTTGAAATTATCTGGAAAATAAACAATACAGTGACACTTAATCATCAATGTTTGAAATCAAATGTTGAAATTGGATGAAATAATTATGTAATCTGGATTGCCACTGGGAAATATAAATTTTAAAAAGAAAATCACAATTTTTAAAATTGAATTGAGTGAGTAATTGGGGTTTTACTTGAAATTGGTTTTTGGTCAAAATATATTGATCTATGTATTTGGGGTGTTCGGGATTTTGGGTAGAGGTAGGGGAAGCATCTGGTGGTACGGCAAAAAAATAATTGGATGGTTGTCTGATGATCGTGGCGTCGGCCGCAAGAAGATTCAGGTTTTAAACCTAATTTTGGGTCTAGCTGAAAAATTGATTCACTGTTTTTCTTATAGTGATTCGAGTTGGATAAAATTTTAGGAGAAGGAAGCGCGGTGGGTCGGCAAACCCTAGCCGGAATTGTAGCGGTTATGGTGATCGGAGGCGAGAGATCAGGGGATTTCCTGATGATGGGTTTTGGTCTCAGTCCATCCTGGGGTACTCGATTTTGAATCGAGGCATGAGATGATGTTTTGTTGATCGTAGGTGCTCGTAGGGATGTTGGGTGACTTGGCGATGGGGTCGTCATTGATCGGAGGAGGTTCCGGCGCTGGTGCAGGTGCACGACGTTGTTTCGTGTGTCTGGGAAGTTGGTCAGTGTGATGACTCGAAGGATGCTCTGTGTTTTTGGGTCTTTATCTCGAATTTAAACTCGAGTTAGTTGATATGTAACCTGTAATTTTAAATTGTACAGGTTCTTGAAAGTTTAAATCCTAACTAAACCTGTAAACTTAAATAAAAAGAAAAGAGAGATGATGTACTAGGTTTGTGTTTCAAGTATACATGGGTTGAACCCAAATTGAAATGTTTAACCAGATTTTTTTTTTAATTTAAAATAAAGCAAGTTTTAAACTTTAAATAATTAAGCTAAATTAATTTCTTGAAATTCATTTCTTTGAATTTAATTGTTTATATAAATGAATTTGTATGAATGGTTTTAAATGTTTTAAGTTAAAACCTTAATGTTATTTTCAAACTTATTTTGAAATATAAAAAGAAATTTATAAGGAAATGTTTTATTGAATTAGTTAATGTATAATTATTTATAAATTAATAATTATAGTTTTCGAGTAATTTATTAACTTGAAACTAAGGATTGTTAACTAATAGTTAAAGGTAAGTAATTGATGATTACTTTATATTTAAACTAATTAATGAATTAAGTTAAGAAAAATTTTCAAGGTTAATTAAAGATAATGTTTTATCTTAAAGGATAATTAAGTGTTAATTAATTAGTTAATTAAGAAATTTTAAGTTTAATTAATTAATTTAATTAATTATTTAAAGGGGTTAATTAAGTAATTAATTAAGGGTAATTATTAAATTAATTAACTAATAATTATAATGATTTAATTAATGACTAATGATTAATTAAATTGTAATTATTTATTAATTAAGTAATTAAGGGATTATTAAACTAGTAATTAAGGATTACTTAATTAAGTTTTATTAAGTAATAATTGGGTTTTCTTGATTAAAAATTGAAAGGTTATTAATCTATAATGCAAGTTAATTAAGAATTAATTAACTATTATTAAAGGTTAATTAATTGTAATTAATGATTGATTAATTATAATTATGAATTAATTAATGTGTAATTAAGGTTGTTAATTAATAATTAAGTTTTAATTAATTAATGATTAAGAGATAATTAATTAGTTAATTAAGGTTAATTAATTAATTATAAAAGTAATTAGAGATTGATTACTTTGTATTAAAGGATTGATTAATTAATAGTTGAAGATTAATTTGGTTAAAGAGTAATTAAGGGATGAATTACTCGATTATGATTTATGAGGTAATTGTGATCAAAGATAGTCACATGATAAATGATTAAGTACGTTTACTTAATGAGTTTTGATAAGAGTAATTACTTAAGATAAGTAATTGATGAATAAATTACAGGAGGTAATTGAGATAAGTGAAATTACTTATTGGGAAGTAATTTTGAATAGATAATTACTTGGTAAAGTAATTAAGGATTTATTCCTTGGCGTAGTAAATCAAAGGATTTATAAATGTAATTAAAAGTAATTAAGAATAATTAATTATTGTTTATAATTATTAAAGTTAATTTAATTTATTTAAGCATGATTAATTAATGTAATTAATTAAGCAATAATGTAATTAATTATAGTTAATTAATTAATGGAAGTAATTAATTAAGGTTCATTAATTAATATGATTTATGAGGATAATTAAGGATTAATTACTTAATTAATAGATAATTAATCAAAGTTGATTAATTGAGATAATGATTAATTAATTGGTTTAATTAATGGATAAGTAAGCAAGATTTATTGAGATGAAGGTAATTAATTTAATTAATTTTAAGTTAATTAAGAGATGAAGCAATTAATTTAATTCATTTTAAATTAATTATAAATGGTGTAATTTATAGATCATTGCTTATGGATGTCTTATTTATATTGAATGGCTTGGTTGTTTGATATCTCTGATGAGATATGTGTGATATGATATGGATGTTTTGGTTGCATTGAGATGATAGTAAGTTATCTATTTGGGATTATAACATGAATTATCTATTGTGATGATAATGTAGATTATCTATTGTGATATTGTGAATTATCTATCTGTGTATATAGATAATTAAATTGAATTGTTTAACTTTAAACAACTTGGACCTAAAAGATACGTTTTGGATTTCGATGAGACCGGGATCGGGTTTCCATATTTGGATATCTGAAAACCACATCGATCCAAATTAACGATAGGTCGTGAATCTCAAGTGAAGATGAAGATTCAGAGTGCAAGGGTTATTGTCGTTAACTCTGAGGGTGATTCCAAAATGAGTGTAACGAGATAATGCCTTCGGTTTCATTCGAACCCGGAACGAACTTGTATGGATTGAATCTTTCGGAACATCGGCAGGTGGATGATGAGAATTCTAAGTGATGTGTTCACTAAAGGTAATCGTAGCCTCAAGCCTCATCAACCGAGAATGGCTAAAACAGGGGAGGTGCGGCAAGGTTAAGTGTGTCATGCCCAAGTAGGACGAGATTTTCTCCTGTCTAGAGGTCCCTTTTTATTCGGCTTTGTGGGCGGTTGCTAGCTACAACCGCGGGGTTGTCTTGTTCTGGACTGTTCGGTAAGGAATGGTTCCGGCCTTGTGTTGCAGGGGATTGGGAGTGATCCTCGGTACGTTGATCTAGGCCATGCACTGTGACGGATGGTACCCTGGTAGCCCTGCCATTGTATGGAATCCAAAATCCAATAAGTGCCATCGGATTTGATTGTATTACCCACTTTTGTGGCTAGTAGCTGGAATTTAATAAATGCAACAATTTTGGCTATTTCATATTTATTTGAAAACCCTAGACCTATTATAATATCACTAAATTTCCTATCAAATGTTTTGGTTAACGTAAGGTAAAAACTTTTCCATGTTTATGTGTGGGAAGACTTACGTGATACCTTTTCTTTCAAAAGGTTTTTAAAGTTAAGCAACTTTAACCGTTTACTCATACCAGACCCATGTCTGACCCGGGGTTTATTCTGTTTTTCTTAAACTCTTGGATACTCAAATTTTAACCCACCATGAATCAAATAATGATATGATATATAAATATATAAATCGATTAATGATTAAATGGTCATGTGATAACTTAAAAACAAATATTGATTATCAATTGGTTAGTCATTACGTATAAAACTTTCATGTATAAAGTTTAGATTTAAGCTTAAAACATTGTTCTCGTGAACAAAGTCCAAAGTATAGCTTTCTCATGCTAAGCTTAAATATATCGGTCATGAGACGTACTAAAGACAAGATTTTTGTATGTTAAACCAAAAGGGAAAAGGTTCAAGCAAAAGAAGGGAAGACATATGTGTACTAAATTCAAACACTATCCTCGTGAATTAAAATCAACAAGCTTTCATGAGCCAATTCAGAAACATGAAAGGCTTTAAGTAATGCCTACATGGTCGTCACATTTATAACTTTTCATGACAAGCTTAGCTACAACCATCATGAGTAAAATAGAAGAAGAGGACTTTGTATATCATATCCAAAAAAAGTAGTTCTAAAAATAGAGTCTTACGTGTGCTAAATAAGTGTAGCCCTTATGAGTAAAATGTGAAGATAAGGCCTTAACAACAATGGCTCGAGTTCAGTAAAATGTGAATACACAAACCATCAAACTTGAAACCCATAAACCATAAAGTAGTAATTAGGTAAATCAATTTAGATCGAAGTGATGATTATAGAAGAAAACATGAAGAAATTACCAAGATAAAAATATACGCAATTCAGATCAATCATATTGTCATAAGATTGAGATCAACCAAATTAAATTAAAAATTGCAATAGCAAAATAAACAATAAATAAATCAATCAGAAAGTTACTTACCAAATTGAAATTTCAAAACGCAAGGGTTTGATTTTTAAAGATGATAAGAACAAGAAAATTTTACTAGAGCAAGTAAAAAAGAAAAGAAGAAGAAGGAAGCTATTTAAAGAAGGAGGAAGAAAATAAGATAATTGGTGGGATTAAAAGAAAAGGATAAGGATCATTAATGACTAGAATGGATAATTTTAAAAATACGAAACGTTATTTATACTAAAGTGTAAAACAATACTATAATAGGGGGTGTAAATTTTATAACCAAACATGTTAGCCATTGCAGGTTAAAGAAGGAAGAAGCAAAAGAAAAGCCACCGTGAGGTAATTTAGAGAGGTCTTCGTGTGGTAACTTTAAGCGCGATGGATCATAGCCATCATGCTGTGTTTTACAGTGCTATTATACAAAGTGTTTGAGAGAGAAAGGGTCACAAGTACCGGGGCTAGACAAGTTTTAAATCCTAGAAATGTCTATAGTAGCTGCCTTGGTGTTTATGGTGTAGAGGGAAGTGTTGAAGAAGAGACAGTGTTCATATATAGTGATAGCAGAATCCAAATCATTTTTTGATTGATCTATGGTTTTTATTTATAGGATGGCAGTTGTATTGGGCCAAGCAGAGAGTTGGAGTAGAGCCCAGAAGAATGTCTGAGATAGTGTGTAATCGTAAGTGCAATGGAGTCAACATGACATGTCGGTACTGAATTCTCATGTCGGTGCCGACATGTGCAGTTGAGTTCAATTGCATATCAATCATTTGTGTTGCCTTCATTCTTTCGTTTAGAGTGTTCCAAGGTGTTGTTGTGGGTAGGTAGTTGATATTGGTGCTAGTTCCTTCATCACTTAGTTTGCACTGCTGTTCGGATTGCTGACTCCTCAATTGTTATAATCAGTTATTCAGAATCCTTTGATAATTCTTGGGCACACATGAAATGGGTAAAGAAGAGCCTCCACAAAGTTTGAGTAAGAAATATGGATGTATTTAAAGTTATAACCGACCTCTTGAAGTCGATACCGACTTCCCATGGTTGCTTCATTCTTGTTGAAATTTCTCTGGGGTGCTTCCTTAGCCTACATGGGTGTGCTTCCAAGATTTCAAGTCGTTTCATCTTTGTCACGATGTTCTAACTCCTATTGATTTCTGCTTGGTTAAGAACCCAGTTAACAATTTCCCCCTAAGAGTGTGCTTTTGTTGAAAAGAAAGTTTGCTCTATGACGAGACAAGTCCCGTATTGTTATCCTGTGAATTTTAGTTAATTGCTTAAGCGCCATTTGGAGACGCTGCTTTTATTTGGCTTTAATCGATTTTGATTCGTTGTCTACTTTAACTTGGATCAAAACTTCTATTCTCGATATTGCTGATACAATTTGGATATTGGAATTTTCACACATCTTTATATAGCTAAATATGCTTATTATAGGAAGTTCAACGGATTTTGGGTGTAATATGGGATGTTGGTGCCAACCTCTTATGTCGGTACTGACATGTGCACTTGAGAAAAAATTTCTTCTCTACCTATAAGTAAAAATTAGTTTACTTAATCCTATCGACTTGTACTTTCTAGCCACCAAGTTTCCAAAGCTTGCACTTGATTTGCATAGATGCCGAATTGATTCCAACTTGCTTCCATCCATCGCTGTTGTTCTACCTTTGAACTGCCAGAGATTATCGCCCCTTGCTATGCCACTCACCACCACCTAACATCTCTGTCTCTTTAGAATCATCGCCCAAAGTTCTTGGGATCAAATTGTCTCAAACCCCTAGATGCTTAGATCCTTTTTAGTTTAATTCTAAGGTAAGTGTTGGAGAATTGTAAAGTTGTAATGATGGGAGGGTCAGTTATGGTCAGGTTGATCTCAATCTCTGTGGGTAGATGATTGGTCTTTGGTGTGTTCAAGTAGGGAGTGATGATTGGGCTTAGACAAGAGTTTTTCCTGATTGAACACACGTGATCCTGGAGAGGAGTTTGATCCTTTGGCTCCAATTGTCTTTTCCATAAGATTGGCCAAGGCTCGACCATTGAACAAATCTCAACATGCTTACTTATTCTAAGTTTAGATGTGTTGGATGGCTTCACTGCATTCTTATCACTACACTTCGGTAATCCTAAAAAGAAAGGACTTTCCGTGTCGCTTCAGTCAACGGATTCATTATCCATGGTTGATCAATAACAGGTAAGTGTAGAGAAATAATTTCAATGGACAACGCAGACTGTTTTTCAAATGCAAGGTAGTTATCTACATCGGGTAGTTCATTTGCAATGTTTAGGACACTGGACTCATTTCACATAGATGACTCATTGCACTTGCCTCGATTAACGCTTAGAATTCAATCGTTTGACACATGTCGGCTTCTTTTTGGAGTTCCAAGTATTGGTCAAATGGGAATTTCCATTTCAAGTTTAATTTTACCTCACGGTGTTGAATTGCAAGTTTTGCTATCTTAGAATGACTTGTTAATCATTTGCTGCAACTCTGGTGAAGGACCATTTGCTCCTTCTGAGGATGCTTCCATTACTGCCCCGGTTTCACCATTCGTTTTGGTCGGAACCAACCAACCTACGACCTCCGGATCTGAGAGCCAGATAATGCTAGCGGATCCCGTTCTGCTCTTATTGCCTTTAAGCTTAATCATAGCTAACCTATTGGAATAGATACCCACCATTTTTGACCGAGAAGATGCTTAGTAACATTTGCTTGCAACATGGCATTCCTGCAAAAGATGTTCGCCTATCAGCAATAAATGAATTCACACATCATCCCCCGCCTAGTTTCACTACTTGTAGCCGATATATATGTCTCAATAACAATGTCCCGCCTTTTAATTTCTTTCTAAGGAGTTTCCTTGGAAAAATCAGACTTGCGTTGTTTTAAGTTCACCCAAATGGACTTGACTTATTGAGTTCATTATATGTTCTATCCATGCGAAGGTTCGAACGCCTTCCCCGAATCCATGAGCTTGCATATCTACTCAATTTCAAAAGAAGAAAAGATTGTCTATTCTTTGCAATCATCAAGAACTGGACTAGATGTAGGGTCATCGAGAAACTCCATTATAAACGTTCCATGTTTAAGAGCAAATACTTCTTTGTACGCTGTCCAGAAGGATTCAATCGACTCTGATTAAAAGGAAGTGAGTTCTACTATATCAATTCCTCTCGTTTTGGAATCTCTATATTCCAAACTTAATGTGTGTCTCTCAAATGCATTCCAAAGTGAGATAATAGATCGGAGCACAAGTATATGCTCGAAGACTTGAAAATCGTTAGAATAATCCATCTTCCATCAATTTCCTTTTGGTGAACGAGAATTTACAAGAATATAGACTGCTTAGTCCAGGAAGAATAGCCAATATTGAAGACTCAACAAAGAGCAGCTCCAGGCCATGCACCCGTTCTAATGCGCCTTATCATAGCACCAATGAGGGTACTTAAGGGGGAAAAGAGGAAGGTGCTTCCAGCGAGGAACATGGGGAAGAACCTGCTTATGTAGAAGCTGACGAGCCTATGAAGAGTGATGAGGAAGAAGCCGTTGGGATAGGGGCTGATGGGCCCATTCAAGATTGTCCGTCTGGTCATGTGGATGGTAGCGGTAGAATTCCCACAATCTTGGTGGAAGACGAGCCGGTTAAAAGGAGAGATAGGAAACAGCTAATAGTGCCTAAAGTGGGGGAGATCTCAAATGATGATGATGATGGTGACTTTCACATCACTAAAGCAGAAGAATATGAATCCTTCAGTGAATCGTTGAGGATGAGCCCCAGCCTTCCTAATATTCCTTCTTTGAATTTATTGACCACTGAGGCACTGAGCTTCGACCTCTCGATCTCCTCTCCACCAGGGCACACCGCTGTTGAAACTCCACAATCTTTGGAGGTCAAGGTGCTACAACTCCCAAAGGAGACACGTCGACTTATGACATTCTAAGAGATGTTTCCATTCATGTGAATGAATTCGTGGATATCTCGATTAGCGAGATGTTGGATGAGATTGGCTCGCAAGTCGACATCTCTTTTATTGATTTTATAGGCAAAGGTGGAAAGAATCCAACCCTTAAACCATGATGATATGGTTGGTAGAGTACATAGAGGGTCATCGATACTACACACTTCACTTTAGGGACACAGAAGCACATTTCTGCATTGAGTCGACTTTTCTATCCAAAGTGTTAACTTCACTTTCCTTTCTGTTTCAGGTTTTGTGGGTTGTGGACTGTACCACCAACTTCATCAAAAATCTGTCTCATATAAGGATCAAACTTTGAATCCTTCCCATCGCTTTTATTATGGAACAGACGAGGAGATGAAGAAGAGGAAATAGGAGGAGGCTCACCACTTGGAGAGAGAGCACGTTAGAAGGAAGAGAAAAGAAAAAGGGACGATGAGAGTAGTACTCCCGGTGATGTACACAAGAACCATAGAGACTCTCATGAAGGCCATGAGGCTTTATTACCCATTACTCCTCCTCACATCAAAGCTCAAACAGACACACTACATGAAGTCCTTTCATCCCTAGCTATAACAACTGCAACTGCCCCTGATTCTTTTAGACAAAAGAAGAATTTTGTATCCCTCTTAGTCCACCCATGCTCTAGACTGCCTACCCGTATTTATTCTTAAAGGGTGTCAAGTTCGATAAGAACATAGAGCCGACCAATGGAACCACTTCCTTGTGAAATCTTGGGATAGTCTGTGAGGCATTTGAATCTAGGTTTGATTGGCAGCATCTTATGAAGGTTCTTTCGAACGTGAATTATATCAATTATCAATAAATTCTCTCATTCGGGGCTAAAAGGGAAGACCATGATAAATCGATAAAGGATCACGCCAAGCTGAAAGTTGAGAGGGATGCAACCTTAAAGGGAAAGGCTGCTAGCAACAAGCTATTGATCGAGGCTAATAAGCTCACGACAGAGCGCTTATCATGATTAAAGATCAGCTTAAGGACTCTCAATGAGAACCCAATAAAATGACAGAGCAGATCACAATTGTAGAGAACACTAACTAATCCTGGGATAAACCATTATCAGTCAAGCTTCCACCATCGCCGAATAGTCCATCGAACTTAACCAACTCCACGAAGAGCATGCACAGTTGGTCAAGGAGAAAGAAGAAGCTATAAGTGGCAATCTGGAAGAAGAGATCGACCATCTGGTCACACATTCAGAAATTTCAAAACTTCTAACAGCATATGATGAGGCGATAGACCAGATGGATGCCAACATACTTAGCCTCTACACTTGCAATGTGATGAATAGGGCAGCCTAAAATGGCTTGGAAATGATTATCCTCAGACTCTCGCCATGGTGTTGGTAAGATCGAAGAAGGTCAGGGATATGTTCTCCAAGGAGTAATTAATGGCTTCCAACCTCAGCTCCAAAGATATAGAATTTTTGCATGTTGGAAAATAGAGTACATCGGAGTTAAAAATAATCCTTATCAACTAGACAATTACAAAATCTCGACCTTACAATTACTGATAGGTCTATATAATACGGCGGAAAGTTAAATATTATGACATGTGAATATCAAGCACTACTCCATTAGCTCCATGTCCTACCAACGACAACGTGGAAAAATACTCGGTCTGACCTAAGCATTATAATAAAATAAAATCTGGATTGGTCCGAAAAACAAACATGAGAAAACTCAAGTAACAAGCTAACATCTAGAAATTCTGTGGGACCATGTCGCTAAACGCAAAATGGGTTTCCCCTACAAGAACAACATCCATATATAAAGAAATGGGAAACAATCAGAATAATAATCTAAACAAGAAAGGATGTACATTGGGTGCAACGATCCAAATTTATAGAATGGACAAATATAATTAGACATCGAGAAGAGCTTCAGACACTTCTCGATGCAAATTACGAAACATAATACAAAGATTCGAATTAAATAAGGAAAAGAATTTTTTCCGCAAATGACAAGGAGGATGCTCCCCCCTTACCGAAATACCTCTATAAATATATTTGAGAGCTGCGATGGCTCTAGGATAACACCAAATCAGACCTCGCCAACAGTTACTGAGAACCCGAATATTTCACATCTTCGAACGCATACCACTGAATACAATCTAGAGTAGATGTAAAGATACGCTAATGGGAAAAATCCCACATAGTTTGGCTTCCACTCGCATTTTTATATAGTCATTTTCGGTAAAGGATAGCAACATCCAAATAGCAACAAATCATCTTGAATTAATGAAACACAAAAGGTCAGCAAATCAATTCCAAGGTTCAAGATAAAAACAAGGAAAATGAATTTATCCAACATAACAGGAGGGTGCTTCCCCTTTGCCTCTAGATAAAATATACTAGAGAGAATATGTGTTACTCTCAGGAACTTCCAAGCTGGACCCCTACTTCGGGAATTCGAATATACTAACATCAACGCATGCATGCTATCAACTCACTAGATAAACGTGAAGCGACCCAAATAGCTTGGCTCTTACTCTCCATATTTTTACTTTCCATGGTGTTGGATACCGATGTTCAAAATGAGCAACATATCATCTTAGAGTAACGAAGCACAACAATGGCTAGGAGGGTGCACCCCTTACCTGCTCTTGGGTTTTAGTCATTTCCGACAAAGAATAATAAAGCTCAAATAAAGCAACACAGCATCTTAGAGGGACGAAATACAAAAAATATAGTAGAGCCAAAATTGATAATCAAAAAATCAACTATCGGAAATAACAAAGTGATTTGTGTATGGGAATTAAATCGCATACGCTTTCCATTAATGAGTGAATCAAACTTTTACAACATTTAATCTACACTTGGGCTTGATTTTCACTTTTCAGATATTTGTGAAATACATTAAAAACTCTCTTTGAAATATTCTTTTAAAAAGGGAAAGTTATAATATTAAGCGTGTTAAAACAAGGGTTAAAGCAAATGTCATTAAAACAATGTTTAATATAAACCCCAAACAATTTACACTTAGCTTCATTTCTAAACAATTTCTGTTAAAAGATTTTTCCATTCATAAACCAGCCTTTATAAATTTAAACAACACTAATTATTCCAAAGGATAATAAATCAATTTAAATACCTTTTATGAATTTTGAACAATATTTATTGTCCTAAAGGATGATTTATATACAACTTTATAATCTTTCTAATAAAGCAATCGATTATCTTTAAACACTTTCGATCAAATTAATTAATTAACTTTAAAATATTTTTATTAAATCAACCGATGAAACACAAAAGATGAACAAATTCATTCCAAGGTTCGAGATAGAAACAAAGAAAATGAATTTATCCAACATAACTAGAAGGGTGCTTCCCCTTCAGTGAAAGTATACCTCTAGATAAAATATACTTAAGAGCATACTCTCGAGAACTTCCAAGTTGTACCTCTGCTATTTTAAGAATCTGAATATACTCACATTAACGCATGCATGCTATCTACTCGCTAGATAAATCTAAATATACCCTAACGGATGCGACCCACATGGCTTGGCTCCCACTTGCCTTTTATTTTAGTTTCCACGGTGTTGGATACCAATGCTCCAAATGGGTGACAAATTTTTTTAGAGTGACGAAGCACAATAATGACTAGGAGGGTGCACCCCCTTACCCGTACTTCGGTTTTAGTAATTTTTGACAAAGGATAATAAAGCTCAAACAAAGCAACACATCGTATTAGAGGTACGAAATACAAATAATATAGCGGAATCTAAATCGACAATTGATAAATCAACTATCGGAAATAACAAAGTGATTTGTGCATAGGAATTAAATCGCATATGCTTTCCACTAATGAATGAATCAAACTTTTACAACATTTGATCTACACTTGGGCTTGATTTTCACATTTTAGATATTTGTGAAATATATTAAAAATTATCTTTGAAATATTCTTTTAAAAAGGGTAAATTATAATACTAAGATTATTAAAATAAGGGTTAAAACAAATGTCATTAAAACATTATTTACTATAAATCCCAAACAATTTACACTTAGCTTTATTTCTAAACAATTTCTATTAAAAGATTTTTTTGTTTATAAACCAGCCTTTATAAATTTAAATAACACTTACTATCCCAAAGATAATGAATCAATTTAAATACCTTTTATAAATTTAAAACAATTTTAATTATCTTATAAGGATAATATATATACAACTTTATAATCTTTTTAATAAAGCAATCGATTATCTTTAAACACTTTCGATCAAATTAATTAATTAACTTTAAAACATTTTTATTAAATCAATTAAGTAACTTTGAAATACTTTTGTTAAATCAGTTGATTTATTTTAAACTCTTTTATTAAATTAGTTAATTAACTTTTAAAAAACACCATTAATTAAAATCATTAATCAAATCCAAATATCATTAACTAAATGGATTAACTAGTAATTAAATCTAAATATCATTAATTAAAATGATTAATTAGATTCAACCATCGTTAATTAAAATGATTAACTAAATTTAAGGCATCATTAATTAAGATGATTAATTAAACTCAAATATCATTAATTAAAATGATTAATTTAATTCAAATCCCATTTGCTAAAATGATCAATAAATTTTAAATGTCATTAATTAAATCAAACATCATTAATTAAATGACTGATTAAATTCAAATATCATTAATCAAAATGATCAATGAATTATAAAAATCTATTTTGTGAAATAAAAGCTCAAGTTCAACGCACAAGGGTTTATGGAGATGATATTCAATAAGTGATGATAAAATGAAAAAACGCTATAACGATACTTAAACAACTCAAATAGACTGTCATAATTATTTTAACTAAACATCAATATAAGTAATAAAAGAATATAAATGAGATGTAGATAACAGTAAATAAATAAATAAATAATGGTGAGAAACCTTGCTACAAAGGTCCCATGTAAATCATACATAGGTATGTGTATTTTTCGAAGTATTTCGTAGCAACTTGTTCGCTACGATAACGCTCCAACTTCTTCTTCTTTTTGTCTCATGCAACAAAATGGTTATTTGTGCCATTTGCTACTAGGTGGGAACAAACAATAATACAAATAGTTATATGAAATTTCAAAACGGGAATCCAATCCAAACAATCAATCAAACAACAATATAACCTAACATCTAAGCAGGCAATAAATAATTTTTATCAGCTATATAATGTACCGATTAAACAAAAAGGTGAGTTTAAATCCAAAATTCTAGTTATCGCTTTCACGTTCTGATTCCATCTAACAGCGTTCGATTTTAGCTTCAAATTCTACAAGATCTAATTCGTAACAGTCCCACTCTAAAGCGTATGTTTGACGCTACGATTTTAATGTGACTAAATGCATTTGATTTGGACCTTGTACGAGAGAGTTATATAATTTAGTAGCTATCGATTTTTGATTTTTAATTAAAAACTTTAATTACAAATCCATTTAACTAATTACTGAATTAAAAACTAATCCCAACTTCACTAAAGTTTAAACCGCCGTCGAAAAATCTAGAGTCTTGCTCCATTGTGCCACCTTCCTCCACCACTCCCTCTCTCACACTTGACGGAATCGCAAAACGATGAATCCAGTGAACTTCTCTTTGTGAATGCTGCCTAACCATCACTATAAGGAAGCACCCGACCTCTTCCTCTAAACAATGACTCTCAGCAACTTCCTCGGTCGTACTCAATGATGCGCAACCTTCCCATTGACTGCGCCTCCTCAAATTATACGCCAAGGAGCGAAACTCACCACAAACCATAACCAAGCCTCGATTTCCACCATCGCTACCCCTAATTCATGAAAACACAAAACTCAAGTCCCAACAATACGCCACCGCTCCTCAAAACTACTACCGTAACTCCAATGAACATGCCCATATGAAGATCTAGCCTTCCCATGCCAAAAGGTCCAACTCTTACATTTATTTGACTTTTATCCTATTTGTTTGAATATTACAAAAGAGGGTTTTTACTATTTTTTTCTCTTTTCTTTGTTTTCGTTCTCTGGCACACGTGAAAAAGAAAGAGTGAGCGAAGAGAAAGAAAGCGTTGATGGGTACAAATTGTCTCATGTTAGTTTTAAAATTTAAGTTTTATGGCATCTCGCCATACATATTTCTCATTCGCGTATAAATCCTGAATGATAAAACAAAAATACATTCATGCTCAACTTAGTGACACGACCCCAAAACAATAATAATATACACTTATTATTAAGTTCTGTAAAATAGTAAAAATGTCGTCGTTTGCCAATAAATCGTCAAACGATAATTTTAGTATTTTCCAAACTAAAAATTATGGAAAAAATCAAATAAATTAAATTAATCATACGTTAATAAAAATTGGCTCGTTATAATAAAATAAATTTTCTATTATATTATTCGAACCATTTATTATTGCAAATAAATTTACAAATTGAATTCACTAATATTGTTTATTAATTAAAAGAAGTTAAATAAGACTATTAAATACATTTATTTAATATTTAAAATTAACTGAGTATTTAAAATCCAAGGACCAAAATTATGGGTTGTTACATTCTCCCCCTTAATAGAATTTCGTCCTCGAAATTCCCAAGAAAGAAAATAACTCCAAACCCTTAAGTTTTAAACTATTAATTAAAATGAGTTATCACATTCTTAAACTTCCTTAAAATACGGAAAGTTTTAGTAACACCTCCTTCGCGTGGCTCGATCGAAAAAACTACAGCTCGTCTAAACCAATCAAAAGAAAAATAATGCCATGTTGCCTCCCATATCTGAGGCATAAAATCAACAGCTAATTCCAATTTCCAGATCTACTACATCCTTTTTGCGTTTAAAATTTTAAATATTTTCAAACAACTTGTTCACTTTATGCAAATACAGGTGCACAAGAACCAAATAGTAGTCTCTTGCTTACTTGTACTTACATAATCCAAAAGCGAGTCAGGCTGACAAAAGAGCAATATGATACAACTAATAATAATATTGAGGCAACTCCACATGAAAACAATAGCAACATATCAACCATATACAACAAAACACATAGGTTATCCAATAATAAAATGATGTGCATCCAATTATTTCAAAAGATAAATTTAGAACTTATTGCCAGAATTTTATATTCAAAACATATTTTCAAATTTTTTTCGAAGTGAATTTAAATCAAAATCAAAATCAATTACAACAAGGAGGGATTCTCTTGCCGATGCATGGTATAACTCTAGGATCAAACAACATGGAGCATCCAGTAGTATTCTAGTTCCCCTAAAACAATTAAAGAAAACAAATATACTTGGTGAGTCCTCTAAATTAAAAAAAACTCCCTTTTTGCCCAACTTTTGTCATAACCAAAAATATTTGAAAAAATATTTCGAAAATATTCTTTTAAATGTTTGAAACTTCAACACCTCATCAATATTTTTCAATACAATACTTTTATTACATCTTTCCACAAATTCATTTGAAATCACCTTTTCAAAACACCAGGATTTAAGTCCTAATAAACAACAATCCAAAAATCTTTGTTTATAAATTCAAACTTTACAAATAATGGTATATAAAAATCACACAACCAATCAAATCAAATCAGATTCCGTATAGGAATACACTAACACTATCAATCAATCAAATTTCATAAGGAAAATTTTGACACTTAACATTATTTAAAATGTCAAATGACTAGCAATCAGATTTAGAATTTTGCTCAGACTGGCACTTCCTTAGGTCACACATTAAGTATATAAATATACTTAAGTCCATTTGATATACATAAATCATCCGTACGCTATATTTGATCTAATCACTTGCTTAGACACAAAGACTTCTACTTGCGAACTAGTATTGCTCATTCAACCGCTCTAGCTCAGATTTTGATCGAGTTCCTCGATTAGAAACTTCTGTTCTCCTTGCATAGCCATAAACTATGATAGATAATTTCAGAATCATATTGAGAATCCAAATCAACCGTTTGCTGAAAAGAATCAAGTGAAAAATCCTTTTTCGGACAGGTGTGAATCACCCCGAAGATATATATTCGAACCCTATATCAAGAATTGTGCGAATAGAATGATCTACGTATGACTTACGTACTTAATTCAATTAGTTTCTCAATTATACCCATTTTTCTAAATCTCTTATATTTTATATTTAGTGTATCACTCGACACTAAAGTTATTTTATGAATTTCTTCATAAATTTTCTCTTAAGTTTATAAATATTATATAAAGTCATTTCTATATAAAACATCAAATAGAAACTTACTCCACTCTATTTACTTGTATAATATCCTTCTAGATCCTAAGAGTATATGCAAAATGTCAAATTTAATTAACCAATTTGTTATTTTTATTATTTTTATATTCAAATGGAGGCCTAACAGCACCAAACAGTTCACACTTACGATTTACAAAAACTATGGTTTTAATAAAATAAATTTACCAAAACCTTTTTATCTAATTTAACTCATTCAAAACTTGATTTAAATTACGCCTTTTCTATCCAAGAGTTTATATTTACATTTGTCGAAACACCTTTTTATTTTAAACAAATTTCCTTTAAGGAAACTTAAGAATTAAATACCCAATGTTTTTTCAAAACCCTTTTGAAACTAAACTACTTACATTTCTTTATGAAATAACTTTTATATTTAGAAATACTTCCAAGTAGTACTACTATACATATTTTCCAAAAACCTTTCAAAATTATTTCAAACAACCTCACGATTTAAAATCAAAGATCTTTTTTTAAAACATATTTTGAAACAACCCGGGATTTCACAATTATTTTATTATCGTCATTGACGTTTTAATTTGATTGCTAATTGCTTTTGGCATTTAACCAATCGGAGTTCTTTTAAAAAATTAATTAAAGTTGTGTGGGATTTAGAGTAATTTGGCCCATGTTTTTGGTTGGTGCGGTGATTTTTGTCAAAGGCAAACCATACCTTTCCTTCATTTTATTTTTTCAATCACAAAACCCTAGAGAAAACATACGAAAAGAAATGGAGGCGGATTCTTTTGATTTTCGTTCGTTCCTCATCTCAAACTAGGGGTTCTATCAAATAGGAAAAAAAAGATGGTGGCTGTTCGTTCTCCTCGATTCGTACTCTTCGGTGAAAGTTCGATGTTGACTTCGGCCACTCGAAGGAGTTTGTCCTTCTTCGTTTTGGGCATCGTGCAAAGGCAAGCAAAAGGAGATGCTTGTGGCTACGATTGGTTGGGATTCTTCGACTAAGGTGAGTGATTCTTGTCACTCACATCTAATTCAAGTGTAAGAGTTTTCTGATTTATTCAAATTTGCGACCTTTACTGCTTGACTTTTACGATGTTGACGTTGTCTTCAACTTGATTGATTTATGGTTGTGGTTTGAATCTGTTACCATTGAATTTAATTGAAAATATTGGTTTCTTTTGTGACTTCGATCTTTGTTGATCATGGGTTCGATTTGTTTATCATCTGAACTTCGGCATGACTATTTAATTTAATTGGCCTCGGCTTATACTTTGAGCAACAGTTTGTATGCTCCTCTGTTTTGATTTTTGCAATACACCATTTATGTTGCCTTGAACATCTCGTTTGAGATGTGCATTACCCTCGAGTATTATTCATGTATACTTGATGTAGTCTTCAGGCATATCTGGTTACTGTCTCGGCCTATAGTGTGGTATTGATATGGATTCAATTGTTCTTCATTTTTGAGTTATACTGTGAATTTGGTTGGAACATTTTCACTGATGTTGGTTCTCTTCTTTTGTTTTGTCTCGGTCACGTGAACACTATTTTTTTTTTTTTTGAGTTGTAGTTCAGGCCTCCACTTCAGTTCACGTCCTGATTCATATATGCATTTGTTCAATTTGGTTCAAGTATACTTGAGGCGCTGATTTTTTGATCGAGACTTGTTTTTGATGTCTTGACCATTTCCCATATACTTGTACATTTTTAAATTTCACCTGTGTATGTCACTGCACACTACATGTTGAACTCTTTCCTCCTGTTGCAGTGTAATCTCAGTGGTATAACATCACATATGATATGTACATATCCTCTTGCTAGTTGATTATGTGTTTGAACATCCTTCACTTGTACATGTGTACACCCTCTTGTTTGGTATTGGTTCACTTTGACCCGATCTGCAGCATGAGCTATTAGCTTGTATTTCTTTGTCTTTGTACTTGTAGTACATGGTTCAGGTTGCATAGCATGTTGAATATCATCATGCAGTCTTCATTTATCTATGCTTCTATTGTCGCTGACTTGAGTTCGAGCCTCTGGTTTGACTGTCTAGTTCAAGACTGATACATTCATTTATTGCATTGTATTCATTGTGTGGTCTAGTCCTCATGTGCATTCATGTAGTCTGGTTGTTGCTTGATCTGTAGTACTGTGCTATAGCTTGATCTTTGTAGCTTGATGTCTATATGCTTTTGTTTTCGAGTGTGTACTGGGTCTCTGAGCTGATGGCAATCGATCCAGATTACTTCTGCTCTTTGGTCTACATACCTATTATGTCCACTGTTTGGTTCAGGTAGTATTCACTTGCATACAAGTTCATCATGTTGTCACTGCATATCATTCGAGTGAGTTGATAATTTTGCACTGCTTCATTTGATTATGTGATGTTGCATCACTTGATATTGTCATGTTCCCTGACTTTTGTTGTCTCTGCACATGTTACACTGAGTAGATGTCGACTGCATCACCATATATCTGTTGCAATTCTGTCCACTGCCCTGTCTTGTTGTACATGCTTACAATCAAATTATGTATGATACTTGGTCTTGATATCACTGGTGTACCTGAGTGTGCACTGTGCATACTGCTTGACCATGTTTGCTGTGTTGATCATGTTTTTGGTGCCTTCTTGAATTTCCAGTCTGTGCATTGACCTTGTGTTGAATCCAGCTTAAACGCTCGGGTTTGACCATGTGCCTGTATGTGTACATTATCACTGTAGTGGCAAGGCAGTGCATGCAAGCGTGAACTGCAGCCACACGGTATGGCTTTTATGATATTCTATTTTGTTTTGATTTATTGATCTTTTGCATATTCCATATGTTGTAGTGGCGAGGCAGTACACGCGTGCGTGTGCTGCAGCCTACCCGAGTTGACATTTTAATGGATATTTCAGTATGTTTTGGATTTGTATTTTGATTGGTTAATTTGATGATTTTGCTGTTAATTGTTGTTTAGGCAATTCTGATGTTTTTAAATTATCTTCATTGATAATCTTTTTAATTTATCTTCGTTGATGATTTATATTTGCTGATTTGTTGTTTAACACTATTACGTATTATATTTATCGTTATCCGATCTCTTTATTTAAGGATCGGATAGACGAGATTTATTGTGACTGTCGTCTATTTGTTACTTAATTATTATTGCTTCTGTGCACTAATAACTGAGTTTGAATTAGACTGACCCGTGTATTATTTTCTTTTGAATTTAATACTCGGGTCAGACCGAGTTATTACAGGTTGTAGATATCTTGCTTTGGGTTGCTGCTAGAGCTATGAAGTCTTTTCATACTTTTGGAGTTGTCGTGTCGTAGTATAGGAAGATATGTATTCATGTATATTATATACAATAATGTACTTGTATATGTAACTTTCAGAGTCGATAGTTGTAGTTGTATCATATGTACTGTATCACATGTATTGTAACTGACATCAGTTATTATATATATGAGACTTTTTGTTTTATCTGTGTTCCGCATTTATATGATCTGTGTTATTATTATATTTATTGTCCTAAACTATTATGAACCATCGTAGTTCGTTTTATATTGGAATTGGGTATGTCGATGGGAGTAAATAAATAAGAGATGAAAAATAAAAATATATACCACTCCTATCGAGATAACCAATACTAGTGTAAGGCCTAACTACGGATGGCCGCTCCTATCCAGCCTTATTCTTCGTAATAACGGACAGTATTTCTTCTAATACTCTTTGTTATTGTGAGCATAAAGGTGGGGCATCACACATTTTATAAATCAAATTTATATAAAATTGCTTTTATATTAAATCATTTCATATTATAATAATTCTCCTTTATTATAATAAAATTTTCTCTAATATTTATTCACTAAATTTCCTATCCTACCATTTAGATTATATTAAACTTTTATCAAAAGTTTACCTTTACATAACATTATAATCGAATGCCTTATAGTCAAATTGTGAAACTTAATTCACAAGGGTTTTTTTAGTACTCGCAATTGTTAAACAATAAACGCTCAAAACTGGTCGAGCGCAAAAAGACAATCAATAATCCACGCTCTTAAATTATCCAAGCACGACCAATCAAACAATTATGATAATAAATAAATATTATCATTTTCAAACAAACATACCATAATAACTATGTAAACTTTGAAAAATATTCCTTTGCATATACAAAATATAATCCTAGGCAAAATATCTCATTTACCAAATTTTCAAAAATCAATATCATATCCATTTGCGTTGTTGAGTGTTTAAAAATCCCTATCGACACCATGGCATCCCACAACTGGACCAGAATTCATAAATAATTCAAATGACCAATTAACATGATATGTTTTTATAAAAAATAACATATACGCTCTTGTATATATAATATTCTTAGACTCATTATAGGGTGTTAGTTATCTTATCTCTAAAGAGTCATACCCTACCAAAGCCAAGGTTCTCACTTAACCTTTAGCTCTGATACCAAATGTAATGACCCACCTTTTCAACCATCGAAAGTCAACACTAAATACATCCACGGTATTCAAATGTCAAACATCCAATCGATGAAAAGGCATATTGTTAGGGTAAAATAAAAAGAAAAGATTAGAGAACGGGGAAATCAGAATCTCACAATGGAATCGACAACATATAATATCACAAAGACAGTAAGAACTGTCACTCCAAAATGCAGAGTGCATCAGAGTTAAAAATGATCCTTATCAGCTGGACAATTATAAAATCTCAACCTTACAATTCATGACAGGTATATATAATACAGCGGAAAGTAAAATACTACAACATGTGAACATCCAGCTCTACTCCATGAGCTCCATGTCCTATTAGCGACAACCTGGAAAAATACTCAGTCTGACCCGAGCATTGTAATAAAATAACACCTGGATCAATCTAGAAAACCAGTGTGACAAAATTCAAGTAATAAGGCTAGCATTTAGCAATTCTATGGGACCACGTCGCTAAATGCGAAGCGGGTTTTTCCCCCACAAGAACAACATCCATATCCATACATAAAGAAATGGAAAACAACCAAAACAACAATCTAAACAAGAAAGGATGTACATCCATAGCAATGAAATCCAAATTTATAAAATGGAAAAATATAATTAGACTTTGAGAAGAGCTTCAGATACTTCTCGATGCAAATTATGAAACACAACTCAAAGATTTGGATTAAATAAGAAAATGGAAATTTTTCAACAAATGACTAAGATGGTGCTTCCCTTATCGAAAGTATACCTTTAGAAATATACTTGAGAGCCACAATGGATCACGGATAATACCAAACTGGACCCCCCAATGGTTACCAAGAATCCGAATATTTCACATCTTTAAACACATAACACCAAATCCAATCTAGAGTAGATGTGAAGATACCTTAATGGGAAAATCCCATATAGCTTGGCTTCCACGCATGATTAGTTTTAGTCATTTTTGGAAAAGGACAGTAACACTCAAGTAAGCAACAAATCATCTTGAATTGATGAAACACAAAAGATGAACAAATTCATTCCAAGGTTCGAGGTAGAAACAAAGAAAATGAATTTATCCAACATAACTAGGAGGTTGCTTCCCCCTTCAACGAAAGTATACCTCTAGATAAAATATACTTGAGATCATATATGTTACTCTCGGGAACTTCCAAGCTGGGCCCCCGCTACTTCGAGAATCCGAATATACTCACATCAACGCGTGCATGTTATCAACTCACTAGACAAATGTAAATATACCCTAACGGGTGCGACCCACATGGCTTGGCTCCCACTCGCCTTTTGTTTTAGTTTCCACGGTGTTGTATATATACCAATGCTCCAAATGGGTGACAATTGTCTTAGAGTGACGAAGCAAAACAATGACTAGGAGGGTGCACCCCCTTACCCGCTCTTCGGGTTTAGTCATTTTTGACAAAGGATAATAAAGCTCAAACAAAGCAACACATCGTCTTAAGGGACGAAATACAAATAATATAGGGAATCTGAATCGATAATTGATTTATCAATTAACGCAAATAACAAAGTGATTTGTGTATAGGAATTAAATCACATACGCTTTCCACTAATGAATGAATCAAACTTTTACAAAATTTTATCTACACTTGGGCTTGATTTTCACTTTTCAGATATTTGTGAAATACATTAGAAAACTCTCTTTGAAATATTATTTTAAAAAGGGAAAGTTATAATATTAAGTGTGTTAAAACAAAGTTAAAGCAAATGCCTTCAAAACATTGTTTAATATAAACCTCAAACAATTTACACATAGCTTTATTTCTAAACAATTTCTGTTAAAAGATTTTTCCACTCATAAACTAGTATTTATAAATTTAAACAACACTAACTATCCCAAAGGATAATAAATCAATTTAAATACCTTTTATAGATTTTGAACAATATTAATTGTCCCAAAGGATAATTTATATACAACTTTATAATCTTTTTAATAAAGCAATTGATTATCTTTAAACACTTTCAGTCAAATTAGTTAATTAACTTTAAAACATTTTTATTAAATCAATTAAGTAACTTTGAAACACTTTTATTAAATCATTTGATTTGTTTTAAAATCTTTTATTAAATTAGTTAATTAACTTTTACAAACACCATTAATTAAAATCATTAATCAAATCAAAATATCAGTTACATTCAAACATCACTAATTAAAATTAGTAACTAAATCCAAATATCATCAATTAAAAAGATTAATTAGAATTAATCATCATTAATTAAAATGATTAACTAAATTTAAGACATCATTAATTAAAATGATTAATTAAACTCAAATATCATTAATTAAAATGATTGACTAAATTCAAATCCCATTAATTAAAATGATAAGTAAATTTTAAATATCATTAATTGAAATGATTAATTAAATTCAAACATCATTAATTAAAATGATTGATTAAATTCAAATATCATTAATCAAAATGATTAATGACTTATAAAAATATATTTTATGAATATACAAGCTCAAGTTCAACACACAAGGGTTTACGGAGATGATACTTAATAAGTGATGATATAGTGAAAAATCGCTATAACGAAAAATTATTTAATTATACATCAATATATGAAAGAATATAAATGTGATGTAGATAATAGTAAATAAATAAATAATGGCTAGCAACCCATTTAGGTCTCTCTACAAAGGTCCCCTGTAAACCATACATATATGTGTGTATTTTTCAAAGTGTTCTGTAGCGATCTTTTCGCTACGATAACCCTCCGACTTCTTGTTTTTGTCTCCTGCAATAAAATGGTTATTTATACCATCCACTACTTGGCAGGAACAAACAATAATACATATAGTTATACGAATTTCTAAAACGGGAATCCAATCCAAACAATCAGTTGTACAATAATATAAACTAACATCCAAGCAGACAATAAATAATTTTTATCTGCTATATATTGTAGTAGTTGAAAAAAGTGAGTTTAACCCATCAAAATTCCAGTTATCGCTTTCGCGTTCTGATTCTGTCTAAAATCGAACAGCGTTCAATTTTAGCTGAAATTCTACAAGCACTAATTCGTACAAATCCAATTCCAAAACATAGTGTTCAACGCTATGGGCTGAACGCGACTTACCCGTTCGATTTGGACCTTGTATGAGAGGGTTATACAATTTATTAGCTATCGATTTTTAATTTTTAATTAAAAACCTTAATTACAAATCCATTCAACTAATTACCAAATTAAAAACTAATCCCATCTTCACCAAAGTTTAAATTGCCGCCCAAAAATCTGGGGCCACCCTCCATTGCGCCACCTTCCTCCACCTCTCCCTCTCTCCACACTCGATGGAATCACAAACCGATGAATCCAACGAACTTCTCTTTGCGAATGCTACTCGACCACCACCATAAGGAAGCACCCAACCCCTTCCTCCAAAAATGCGACACTCAACAACTCCTTGGCCGTATGCAAGGACATGCCACCTTCCCATCGATCACGCCACCTCAAACTCAACACCAAGGTGCCCCACCACAAATCTTAACCAAGCCTCGATTTCCACCATCGTCGCCCCTAATTCATGAAAACGTAAACCCTAGTCCTAACAATACATCGGTACTCCTCAAAACTGCTGCCGCAACTCCAATGAACATGCCCATATGGAGATTTAGCCTTCGCATGCCCAAAGATTCGACTTTTACATTTATTTGATTTTTATCCTTTTTTTTTTTGAATTTTTCAAAAGAGGATTTTACTTAACTTTTTTCTCTTTTCTTTATTTTCATTCTCTGGCACATGCGAAAGAGAAAGAGTGAGGGAAGAGAAAGAAAGTGTGCGGGTGGGTACGAATTGCCTCAAGTTAGTTTTAAAAGTTAAGTTTCTTGGCATTTCGCGGCACAGATTTCCTATTCGCATATAAATCCCAAACGATAAAACAATAATACGGCACGCTCAAAACAATGACTCAACCCTAAAACAATAATAATATACACTTATTATTAAGTTCTATAAAATAATAAAATCATTGATGTTTGCCGATAAATCGTCAAAAGACAATTTTAATATTTTCCAAACTATAAATTTTAAGAAAAATAAAATAAACTAAATTAAAAATATGTCAATAAAAATTGGCTCGTTATAATAAAATAAATTTTCTGATTAATTATTCAAACCATTTATTATTGCAAATAAATTTACAAATTGAATTCACCAATATTATTTATTAATTAAAATGAGTTAAATAAGAGTATTAAATCCATTTAACTAATATTTAAAATTAATTGAATATTTAAAATTAATTGAATATTTAAAATTAAGGACCAAAATTCTGGGTTGTTACAACTTGAGCACTGGTGGAGTGGAGTACTATAGTCTTTTTGGTATGTGTCCTTTGTATCATTTGAGTCTATATAAGTATAGAGTCCATGCTTAGTATTTTATTCCTTGTTGAGTTAGTAGAGTATGTATTTTGATTTTGTTGTGTCCGAACGGGCCGATATTATGCGGGTACGGCCCCCATTGTTTGAATTGTACAAAGAATGATATTGGTAATGAAAAGATTAACGTTTCTATTGTAATCATTCCCATTACTTTCCCTATAGTTTACATATTGTGTCTGTTTATATACCATTGTGTATGTGCATGATACAATTTCCATATTATATACTGTTGTACTGTGTGATGTGTGCATTTACCGCAACTTTTTCTTGTAGATAGTGAAACTTGTAGCAATTTCTGTACACTGCTTTTCCTAGTTCTGTCATGGTTTCCAAAATTCTTCGTACAGCGTAACAGAACCATGGTGTCTCTTAGCTTAGCTTGTCTAGACTGTACGTTGGTGTATGTATGCTCCCTACTCCATAGAGCTGGTTACTCCAAACTCAGGGTTCAAGCAATTGATTAGAGACCTGTTGATTTAGGCAAATCATTTGGTTGCCCTTAGTTTGGGTTATGCAGTAGGCTCATATCTTAGGGAACCTGTGGTATTGACGCTCGATTTTAAGCATTCCGTTCCTTGATAAAATTCCTTTAAGTTCTGAGCTGAGATCTTGTTCGCATATCAGTTTATGTCTCTAGAAACTTTTAAACATCCTAGGTACTTGTATTTTATTCTAATATGCCGTCGATTTGGCAATTTGGTCTTTCGTGACATTGTCAGAGTAATACTGACTTTTGCTAATCCTGTGATAGGAAATTTTCCCGACGTTGCAGAAGCAATGTTGGTACTTAGGAAACATAGATGAGCTCTCGGTGTTACCGGGATAATATCGATTACCAGAGGACAAAAGGATTTCTCGGCATTGCCGAGGCAACATCAGTAATTGTGAAATTTCGAGTTGATTTTCTTGTCGATTCGGTAGTTTAGGTGCCTATACTCCTAATCCAGAGATTATAGAGTATTTCCCGGTTGAGCATGATGTATGTGGGTTGCATACTTAAGCACGATTCAATGGTTCAAGCAATGACATGTGACTTATTGGGGGCGCACTGGAGTCTGCTTGCAAGAGTACAGTTCCTTCGGTTCAAGCAGTGAAGGAATGGAGCGTACTTGAACATAGTTACATCAGTTCAAGCAGCAAAGGGATGGAGCATAATTCAAAACAGTTCCATCGATTCAAGCCACAAAGGAATAGAACGTACTTGAACATGATTCTATCTATTCAAGCAGCGAATGAATCAAGCATGCCTAAATACAGTTTCATCAGTTCAAGTAGTGGAGCGTACTTGAACACAGTTCCATTGGTTTCAAGTAGCGAATGCATGAAACGATTTGAATATGGTTCCATCAGGTACAAGCAGCAAAGTGTAGCTTGTTGGTGATCATGAAGATTTGGGACTTCCCAACGCTATCGGAGTAACGTTGGTTCTTAGAAGGTAGGGATCGATTTTCTCCATCGATTCAGTGGTTTGAGCTGATTTTACCGTCGAATCGGCAGTTTTCTTACAAGAACACGGTTCCATTGGTTCAAGAAGCAATATTTTTATCAATGGGATGAAAGAAAAGCAAGTCCTGCCTATTTACAATGACCCCAGTGTCCCTAGGTGGCTTATTTACAAAAACAGGAAATACATAGATTGGTATTAAATAAATAGCGCCGCAGCAGGTTGCTATTCCGGGCATGGGGAATCCGAATTCCATCGACCGTTGTCAGCTTAAAAGTTTCGTCTCCAAGTTTATGGCCGATCATGTAGAGTCCTTCCCAATTTGGGTCAAGTGCTTCCGTACCCTGGAAGATCCATTTCAAGATGAAATCTCCCACTTTGAAGGTGCGATTGCAAACTTTGGTGTTGAAGTGTCATGCTACCTCTTTTGGTGAGCAACGTTCCTTAGTTCTGCTTCCTCCCGCTTCTCATTGATCTTGTCAAGTGACTCGAGCAAAAGCTACTTATTTTCATTTTGATTGAAGTGTCGGGTCTCTAATGAGAGAGGACTTCAAGTTCTACTGGGATCATCGCTTCTGAACCATATGCCAAAGCAAATGGTGAGTGCCCAGTCGCGGATTTGTGTGTTTTCCTGTAAGCCCTAGTGCAAGCGGAAGCTCGTCAACAAAATTTCCTTTAACTTTTGTGGTAGATTTCATGATTTTATTCACCGCTTCCACTTGCCCATTTTCCTATGGATGCGCTACAGTGGAAAATCTTTTCTCGATCCGGTAACGCTTGCAAAAGTCCTTGAATTCGGCACTCTCGAACCAAGTCCTATTATCTGTGATGATTTCCTACAATACTCCAAACCTACAAAAGATATTTCTTATTACAAATTTAATCACTTCTTTTAGTGGTAATGGTGGCAAGAGGTTCCACTTCAGCTCATTTAGTAAAGTAATCAATTGCAACGATAACATATTTGGCTCCTCCTTTGGCTATTGGTAATACGTCGATTGGATCGATTCCCTAGATTGCAGATGGCCAAGGGCTGATCATTAGCGTAAGTTCTGAGTATGGGCTTCTCAGGATCTTTGAAAATCTCTAGCACCAATCAGTGTCTGGCGTAGTCTGGTGCATCTTAGTTGATTGTGAGCTAGAAAAATCTATAACATAGAACCTTCTTTGCCAGTATGTGTCCTTCGGTGTAGTTGTCGCAGCTGCCTTCGTGAACTTCCATCAGAATCTTCTTGACTTTGTCTTTGGTTACACATCTAAGTAGGCGGAGGAGAAGCCTTTCCTATATAGCACTCTATCTTATAACACGTATCATGGTGCCTTTCGAAGATCTTCTTTCGCTCATTCCGGATTATAGAGAGTATTCCCCTGAGCAAGTAGTCCATGATTGGCATCATCCATGATTCTCCCTCTTCGATGGTCCCTAGAATCCAGTCGACATCCACCTATTCTATACTGGGAGCTGCTAACACTTCCACTGGAACTAATCCCATGGCCTGTGCATCTCCAGAGCTGGCTAATTTGACCAAGTAGTCAACCTTCATATTTTTCTCACTAGGAAAATGGGCTAGGTGTAGTGTTCGATGTCATTGAGTAGTTCTCATGCTTCTGACAAGTAGGGAGCGAGATTCACCCTTTTAGCTTGATATTCCCTCTTACCCGACAAACGACTAGTTGAGTGTCGCTATAGATATACACAGCTTTAATTCCCAGTTCCTTTACAATTTTCAATCCTACCATTAATGCCTTATACTCTACCTCATTGTTAGTAGTAGGGAACTCCAACCTTAAGGCATAAAAAATCGATCATCTTTTGTGAGTCTCAAGCACAACTCTCGCTCTTGAGAAAAATTCATTTGATGAGCCATCGAAAAACAGCTTCCATTATGATACCGCTTCCATTATCTCCTGCTCTTCGTCACCTCGAATGGTGAATTTTGTAATGAAATCAGCTAACGCCTATCTGTTAATTTCCCTCCAAGGATAATAAGTCACGTCATGCTGGCTCAATTTAATATTCCACTTCATAAGTCACCCCGAAATCTCAGGTCGATAAAGTATTTCTTTCAAAGATTGATCCGCCAACACTTTAATTTGATGAGCTTGAAAGTATGATTATAACTTCCTTGATATTATAAGTAAGCAATATGCTAATTTTTCCAGCTTTGGATATTTCTGTTCAGCTCCAATGAAGCGTTTACTAGTGCAGTAGACGGGTCGTTGAATTCTAGCTTTCTCTCGTACAAGTACTTCATTTAGAGCAAATGGGACACAATAAAGTAGATGAACAAGTCTTCTCCTTCCATCGGCTTGGATAGCACCGGTGGAGTATCCATGCATCGAATTAGTTCTTCAAAAATCGTATGACGATCCTGATTCCACTCGAAGTTCTTCTTACATTTCTTCGATGCGTCGAAGAATGATATACATTTATCTTTCGCTTTAGAAATGAATCGACATAATGTTGCGATTTTCCTATTCAAGCTCTACAATTCCTTCTTTGTTGAGGGGGCTATGACATTCCGTAATGTGGCTCTCTTCTTTGGATTAGCTTTGAAGTCCTTAGCATTTATAATAAATCTAAGGAATTTTTCAAAAGCTATGCCGGAAGAACACTTAAGTGGATTTAGTTTCATCCCGTATTTTCGAAGGATTTCAAACATCTCTGAGAGATCGCCCAAATGATTTCCAAATACCCATGACTTCATAAATATGTCATCCACATATACCTCCATCGTCCGTCCGATCTGATTCTTGAACATTGCATCCACTAATCTTTGGTAAGTAGCACCGGCATTATTTAAGCCAAATAGCATCACGCGATAATAGGACAGCTCTAAGTCGGTAATGAAGATGGTGTTCTCCTGATCGGGCTCATGCATCATAATCTAATTATATCCTACGTAGGCATCCATGAATGATAGCAACTCGTGTCCCGCAGTTCCATCATCTAACTGGTCGATTCTGGTTAGCGGAAAACTATCCTTCGAGCAAGCTCTGTTCAAATTCGAGTAGTCGACATAAGTTCGACACTTCCCGTTCGATTTTTGGACTAGTACAAGGTTTGGTACCCATTCAGGATATGTGGCATTACGGATAAAGTCATTGACCACCAACTTATCATCTTCTTCCTTCAATGCAGCAAATTGCTCCGGACCCAAACTGAATCTCTTCTACTTTACTGGTGTGAATTTAGGGTCGATATTAAGTGCGTGACATGCTATCTCCAGCGATATCCTACACATATTGAAATGCATCTAAGTGAACACATCTAGATTGGCATGAAGAAATTTTATCAATTCATTTTGCATCTTGACTCCAAGCTATGAACTATCTTCAAGACGCGAGTTGGGTCGTCCATGTCGACAGGGACAACAACCATAAAATCCCCCACATCTGCCCGCTCCTTCCCTGAACTTTTCTTCCTAGGATCCAAAGCCTTGTCAATGCGGCTATGGTCCCCAAGCCAGGGGCGGTTCTTCTATGCTTGTGGTTCACGAATGTGGAGAGACTTCCCTACATTCTTACCTTTCTTACGATGCTTAGATTCGCGTAGTTCAATGACATAGCATTCTCTTGCAGCATTTTGGTCTCCCCTCACTATTCCAACCCCATTCTCCATTGGAAACTTCATGGTAAGGCACCAGGGAGCCAAAGATATTTCGAATAAGAAAGGGTGGGTCGACCCAAGAAAGCATTGTAAGCTAATATTTCATCAACTACTACGAAGGTTTGGATAAGGACCCTTCTTCGAGCTCTACAGGTAAGTCAATCGTCCCAACTAGCCGTCTCGGTTCTCCTGTAAAGCCTCAGATCTTAGTTCGGCACACAATCACATCTTTTCATTTTATCAAATGTATGTCAAAATAAGACATTAACTGAGCTCCCACTATCAGTTAATACTTGACTCACAACAACCGGTTCGACCATCTATTCAAGAGTTAGCACCTCTATTCCTTCAGTATCCTGACTTCGAAATACAATATCATTTGTGATTGTTTTCTGCTGTTTAGCAGGATTTCCATCCTTGTTTTCTGCTGTTTAGCAGGATTTCCATCCTCAATTGCATAATAAGTTTCCTTTAGAGCATGTTTTGGCGAACTAGCATATCGCTCCATCTCGCCCCAACTCTTCTATGCTGGGTGAGGTTCTCCATAAATGGTACTTACGATGAGTCTCTAATCAGTCCGACGAGTTCCTTCTCCAGTAGGCTGGGACTGATTTCTTTGATTGCTTGGAACTTGGGGTCCAGCGGGTTGGTTAGAATTTTGCAATTCCTTCATGTGTTATTGGAGCCCAGTGTTCCTTATTATTTCCTTGATTAAGTCCTTCAGATGCTTACATTCATTTGTCTTGTACCCGTGAGTCTCATGGAAGCAGCAGAACTTTCCTGATTGCTTTTGTCGTTCATATTCTTCCTTCCGGTAAGGCTTGTTGTATCGCTCAGTTCCTTGAATTGCAAGGTATATGATCTCTAAGCTATCATTCAATGGCGTATGCACCTCAGGTCTTAGGTTCCTGATTCGCTTTCATTCCCATTACACATGCTAGTGTTCTGGTTCTTCCTTTTCTAATTTCCATCTTTCCCTACGTTTCCTGTCGTGGCTCTAGAAATGTTTCCATCCTAGTTGACTGCTACATTGCTCTGAACTATCTCCTTCCGTTGCACCTTGGTGGTCCTGCCCTCCAATGCATCTGCCACTTCCAATCTCGGATACTTACTCACCTTTCGGTTAAACTCCTTCATGGTGTTTGGTTGTTCCATCTTAATCCGTCTTCCAATTCTGTGTCTGGATTGATAGCTCGGACCAAAGCCATAAATACCATATCTTCGTTAGGATTTCTCACTCAGTTTCGGCCTTTGGAAAAGGCCAAATAGGGACATCACATCTTTTGGCTATGCCATGTGAAGTCCAAACTGTTCCAAGAATTTCCTTGCTATCATGTCAAAGGTAGAAATGGATCTTGATGGGGTCTAGTAAACCACGTAGAAACACCTTCCAAAAAGATAGGGAAACATCTACAGTAGACAACATCCTTTGCCCTTGCTCCATCCATATGCCAACTTTATTTATAGAAGTACTATGTGGTGTCTGTCATCCCATTGTAAGATGGCATAATGGGCATAATAAACTTCTGGGGGTACTCTTCCTTTAGAATGTTTTTAGTAAACAAAATTCGGCTTGGAGCAAAATCCTAATTGTTGTCCTTCCTGCCTTTAGTTTCTGTGATGACCCGCCCTTCTACTACCAGAAAGACATATCATCATTAAGAAAGAAAGAGATAGAAATAGAAAAGAAAGAGGAAGAAAGAACAACAACATCAGAATCTCACAGCGGAACGGCACAAAGTATAATATCACATAACTAATACATAGTTTTACATATATCAGAGTTATACTATATCAATACACATGACAGTTATACATACATATATCATTATATACATCAGAGGTACAATACATGTCAACTAACACGGCGGAACTAGATAAATAGCTACTTACGTTTGGAAACTTCTGCTTCAAGCTTCTCCAGAAATCAAAGTCCAAAACCTATCACTTGGCTACTCATAAAAATTTGAGTACCCAAGAGTTTATGAAAACAAAATATAAACTCCGGGTCAGACATGGGTCTGGTATGAGTAAACGGTTTAAAGTTGTTTAACTTTGAAAACATTTAAAAATAAAGGTATCACGTAAGACTCCCCACAAATAAATACGGGTAAGTTTTTACCTTACGCTAACCAAAACATTTCATAGGAAATCCAGTGATATTATAATAGTGTCTAGGGTTTTCAAGTAAATAGAAAATAGCTGAAATTGCTACATTCATTAAGTTCCAGCTACTAGCCACAAATGGGTAATACAAATCAAAACCGTAGGGTCTCGTAGGGAAAATGGATTTCCAACAATGGCAGGGCTACTGGGGTACCGCCCATCATAGTACGGGGCCTAGATCACCGTACCGAGGATCACCCCCGACCCCTATAACACAAGGCCGAAACCATTCCTTACTGAACAGTCCCAAACAAGATAAACCCCGCGGTTGTAGCTAGCAACCGCCCACACAGCCGAAATAAAAAAGGACGTCTAGACGGGGGAAATATCTTGTCCTGCTTGGGCATGACCCATCTAACCTTGCTGCATGTCCCCTGTTTTAGCCATTCCCAGTTGATGAGGCTTGAGGCTGTGATTGCCTTTATAGGACATATCACTTAGAATGCTCATCGTTCGCCTGACGATGTGCTGAAAGCATTCAATCCATACAAGTTCATTCCGGGTTAGAACGAAACCGAAGGCATTATCTCGTCACACTCATTTTGGAATCACCCTCAAAGTCAACGACGATAACCCTTGCATTCTGAATACACCATCTCGATCTTCATTTCAGAATTCACGACCTATCATTTAATTTGGATCGATGTGGTTTTCGGAATATCAATTGGATACCCGATCCCAGTCTCATCGAAATCCAAACGCCATTTTAAAGGCCAAGTTGTCTAATTAACTTAAACAGTTTAAATAATTTAAATTCAACAATTGAATTAACATAGCATTTATCACAGATGAATTATACACAATTATACAGATATATCACAGCATATCACAGAGCATCACAGAATATCATCAAATAAATATCACAATCAGCTATTCTACGCAACAATCCATAAGCAATCATCTGAAATTTTCATTTGTAATTAATTCAATTTAAATTAATTACATCAGAATTAATTACTTAACCCTGTTTTATTGATTAACAGTTTATTACTTATTTCCTTTCAAGCTATTTAAATCAGTAGATCATTCATAATCAATTATTAAATCTTAATTACTTAATAACTTTTTTTATTTTACATTATTTAATTAATTAAATTATTTAACTTTAATTACTATTCTTTAATCATTAATTATTACCTTGATTGTTATTTAATAACTTGATTACTTATTTGTTAACTTCTAATTACTTGATTAATCATTTATTAGTCCTTAATCCTTAATTAAATTACTTAATTAATTAATTATTAATTCACAACTAGTTTATTTGATCAATTAACTATCAATCAATCATTAATTAACTTAAGCAGTAATTATAAACTTATTAATTACTTATAATCCATCACTAATTACCTTTAAAAGTGATTATTCTTCATTACTTTCTGAAGATAATTGATTATTTAACTCAATTAACATTTAAAAGGTTTCTTTAAATTTGAAGTTCAATTATATTACTAACCACAACTCAAACATTAATTAACTTTGTGCTTAATTAAATTGATTACTTAATTAAATTTATAATTAAGAGCTTAACATTACAAAGTATTGATTAAAATAATTAGCTTGTATTTAGGTTTTAAAACTTGAAACTGTTAAACATTATTAAGATTCACAGTGTTTATAGTTTGTTAAAAACTGTTAACTAACTTAAAAAAATAAATATGCAGTAAACAAAAACCCGAGGCCTCCCCTATCAAGACGCGTACGCTACTTCGAGTAATCCTCCAAAATCACCGAGCCTTCCCTATTCGCACCCTTCTTCTTCCCCCTTCTTCACTTTATTTTTTTCTCTCTCTTTCTTTCAGTAATTAGTTTAATGTTTAAGCAAAACTTAATTTTAGCCCAAAATCACTCACTCTCGAACACGATAAAACCGAAGCAAACCCCACAACTACACGAGCACGACTCGGGTCAATGTCGACCATCGCTACTGACACGATCACCAGGGCGTACACGTGTACGGCGGCACGGCCGACCTCCGGCTACCACAAACATCATCCACAACCCAGAAATTTCCCCAAACTTGAAATCTAAACTCAATTTGTCCCTAAATTTCTCGAATCAAAAATATACCTTTTGCTCGAAAACAGAAACTCACCTCTATCGATAAAACGGCCACGCCATCACTACAGAGACCACCTGAGCCCCTCCACCCTTGGCCACACCACGACAACACGGCCCTCTACCACTCCCTTGAATTACGTAGAGCTCGATCACGCGTAAATGTCGTACGCCATTTATTACAGAGAAGAACAAAACTCCCAGTAAAAACCCTAATAAGGTCTCGTGTTCAAATTTCAATCAATAGAAAAATTAATTCACATTTTCCCGAGTTTATGGATGTATAAACTTGCTTCAATCCAAGTTTCATTAATTAAAATTGAATCAATCCACTTGAAATAGGAAGAAATGCAAATTTACTTTAATTCCAAACTGCTCTTTTAATATTAATTCATAAATCTTGATCTTTGTTTTAAAAATCCCACTTTGGAATGTTTATTCAAGATTTGAATCCAAACTAACAAATTTAAACATTCGAATTTATCAAGTAATATATGAATTACTTGTATAACTTGTTACAGAGAAGTGCTCCCTTCAACATATTTAAAATTAGCTTTAGAAATCAAAACTTAATTTAGTTTTAACATTTTGTTGAGTTGAAATAATTACAGTTTTCAATATTGATGAGAATAGCTTGAATTTTTGAACAAGAATAGGTAACTATAACCACCAAGAACACATAGCAGAGGAGATAAATATGCAATATAACATATACAGATTCATATTCAAACATAAAACCATATACAAATTATATTAGTTAAAGAATCATGACTATATAATTAACTTAAACTTTAAAAAATATCTTAGCTTACTCGCCTTAAATTTTGTTGAAACAGAAAACAAAGATCTGGTTGAAAGGCTGCAGTTGAATCCTTGAAAATCCTTCTGCCTTGATGTTGAATTGAGTTTGTAAAGACAAGATATTTTTTTTTTCTTATCTCAGTTAGCTTCTCAAGTTTTGTAAACGAACAAAATAATATGTTCTATAAATAGAGGTAGCTTGGACAGTAGGTTATAATTGGACAGCCTGCATGTTTGACCATACAAGACTTTGTATTAAATACACTGCAAAAATTGAAATGATATTATAAATCTCGGCTGAAAGGATTTTCTTGCAACTAGAATTGATAAAATGTCATGCTAACTAAATGCATGTCTTCAAATATGTTTACATCTAATTAATTTTGTCTGATATTTGTTTATGTTTGTACAAAGATATTTGTATATGTGTAAAAATATTTGTATTGAAATGTTGTGAATACTTTGTTTTCTCTGTACAAGATATTTTTGCATATGAATAAGTACATTTTGTAGTTGATTTGTATACTTTGCCTCCTTTGCACACATGATTCCACAGCAACATGCTATTATCTTTGTTAAAGGTTTTGTGTTGTATAAATGTATTTCACAGGTAAATGTTTGGGCTAACTTATCTTATATATTTTGGGTAAGCTTATTATAATATTGTTAGCATAGTTTCTAAACTTTGTAATTAAATTTTCAAGCATTTGACTTATAACATTTCATTTGTATATTTAATATTTATCTCTTATGTTCATAATTATATTTTATGCTTATGTTTTGTATGTTTATGTTTATAATCACTTATATTGTTTTATACTTAAGTTTAATATTCATATTTGAATATTGATATGGTTGCCTAATTTTAAATATTATTATTTCAATTACATTTTATATGTATATTAGATTAAATATCAGCAATATAGAATCTTTGATTTTAGTGAATAAGACAGATTTGTCTTTAAATGGTTTTGAAACATTCTATTTTAAATTTTCAAATCAAAACTTCCATTTACAAACACATATATAACTGTTAAATATCAAAGATCTCATTAGTTTATAAATTCGAAAAGCTTGTATTTCATTTAAATTGTATTAAATATTTATTAAAATATACTGTCAAAATTCCGGGTCGTTACAGTTTCTTTCATCAAGAATTTTACCATATCCATAATGAAGGCCTCAATAGTCCGGTAGTCTATAGGTCGACCATCATGGGCTACGCCTAGCGTTTTACTCTACAAATGGCCTTAGTTTACCAACTGAAGTCTAGGTTCTCCATTCTCCAAGAGAACCATTCCTACAGAATTCCATTGCCACGCGGTTGGCCTTATAGCGGCAGTTTGAACTTCCTTTCCAGCATTTTGCATGCTTATGTCAACATTCAATTCCAATCCTTTAGCATTAAGTTGCATGTCACCTTCAAAATCAGAGAGAAGCATTGAAATATTCCCTTGTAGAGTCTTCACTCTAAGGTTAAGGTATGTGGCAGGTTGTCCTCTGGTAGGAGGTTACTTCCATTACCTTCAATAATAATTCCAGTCGCTCCATCAACTATAGCATTTTGCTTTTGCTTGCCATCCTTTTTATTCAAGCCTAAGACAGAGGAGTTCTTCTGTTCCATAACCTATGCAGTTTCCATCCCAATGGGGTTGTTGCGGTTGTAGCGCTAGTAAAGAATCAATCTTGTCTATAAGAGCCTTCTGACTATTAGCCATCTTCTGGTTAAGTTGATTAACCATCTCGTTAAGCTCTCCTCCGCTTATAACCTCCTGTTGAGCAAAAGCACCTAGCACTAGCTTTCTAGTATTAACCTTTATTTAATGATTATTGGGATTGTTTCCTTCAGTTTGTTTAGGGTTTGCATCACCACCATCGATTGTTGCTCATGTGGATCTTCTAGAAGTGATTTTTTGTTTTCTACGTGCCATTGATCCCCTATGGCAAGCCTAGAATCTTCAAAATAAATTCCCTAAATCTAACCATTGGGTATCTTCTGATCCAAAATAGCAAGCTAAATCTGAGCTTGAGTTCAATTCTTAATGAAAGCACCAAAATATTTTCCAAAAATGGATCAACACTTGATATGAGTATGTGAAAACACCAGCCTGTCGAAATAGGGCAAAGACAATAGAAAACAACAATAAAGCAAAAGAAGTAAGAGAGAGACACAGAGATTTTTATGGTAGCTCGGCTGTTAACTAAGCCTACGACTAATTAATAGTTGCTTGATCTTGTTTGTATAAGACTACAAAGTGTTTCAGAGAGAAAGGGTCACAAGTACAGGTGCTAGACAAGTTTTAAATCCTAGAAATGTCTATAGTAGCTGCCTTGGTGACTATGGTGTGGAGGAAAGAGTTGAAGAAGAGACAGCGTTCCTACGTAGTAATAGCAGAATGCAGATCATTTCTTGGTTGCTCTATGTTTTGTATTTATAGGAGTAATAGTCGTATTGGGCCAAGCAGAGAGTTAGAGTAGAGCCCAGAAGAAAGTCCAAGATAGTGTGTAAAATTGAAGGTGCAACGAAGTAAACATGACATGCCGAAAACGGCTGCACATGTCAGTGCTGACATGTGCAGTTGAGTCCAATTGCCTTATGATCTTTCATATTGCCTTCATTCTTCATTTTAGAGCGTCCCAAGGTGTTTTTGTGGGCAGATAGTTGATATTGGTGCTAGTTCCTTCATCATTTAGTTTGCTCTGTTATTCTGGTGCTAACTCCTCAATTGTTATACTCAGTTATTCAAAATCCTCTGATATCTCTTAGGCACACATGAAATTGTTGGGAATCAAATCTATGGTTTCGATGACGACAACTATACAATGGGAATTGAATATGCATATATATATATATATATATTTCAATTTACAGGTAATTGCTAAAGCAACATCACCAGAGAGACAAGAACAAGGCTCAAAGAGCGTACCAAGAGGCTACAAGTTGATAGAATCAAAAGAGCAATGACACAGATACAAGAAAAGCAACATGCACAAGATCAGACGTCTGGGTGCATTAGCCAGACGTCTGAATAAATCCTCTGGATTACAAACCAGACAGAACCGGACGTCTGGTTAATGTACTCAGACGTCTAAAAAGCTAATATATACAAAAAATATATATAGAGCCAGACGTATAAGACATATTCCAGACGCTTGAAACTAAACTCGGTTGTTGACATTCAACTTTCAACTGTCACAATTGAAAAGACACCTTCGCTTCTCTTCACTGCAACTCTTCATCACCATCAGAAGCGACCATAGAACACTTTTTAATTGATACAACTACTCAAGGAATCTCTCTGCCACTATAAATAGCATCAAAAATCCAAGAGAAGATTTCACCTCACTTACTTGCGTTCTTTACTCTTATACTATGATATATTCTTGATCTCTAGCAACCATATACTTGTATTTCACTCTTCCATATATTCGAAGCTCTTCAATCAATATTCTCTAGATCTATATATTGGAAGCATTTGTACTTAATAGTCAATATCCGTGTTATATAACACATACTTGACAACAACAAGCTATTGTAATGAAGCCTATTCTCCCGGGCAAAGTGACGGTGTTTGATAGTCGAATTCCGAAGGGGAGCTTTGGGACTGGACGTAGGACGGGAGGTCCGAACCAGTATAAAATCCTGGTGTTCTTAGTTTATATTTTACTAGATTAATTTTATATTAGTTACAATTAGTCACATATACTTGCATATACACTACACGATCCATCCTATAGACTTTCAATTGGTATCAGAGCAAGGCTTGATCAAAATACAGTAAAACGTTTTTGAATCACTTTAATATGACAAGTATTTTTCAAGAAGGACAATCCGCAGCACGACCCCTACTTTTTAGTGGCTCTAACTATGCATATTGGTCAACATGTATGAGAATTTTTATGGAAGCTAATGGTCTAGAAATTTGGTCAGTCACTCAAGATAAAAATGAAGCACCTACTACTGCTACGAACACATGGACCGATGCGCAAAAGACCTTATCATCAAACAATGCTAAAGCTATGAATGTTTTATTTTGCTCTTTAGATAAAAATGAATTTTCACATGTCATGTTATGAACGACTACATTCGACATTTGGCGTACCTTACAAATTACACACGAAGATACAAAAAAAGTCAAACAAACTAAGATTTCAATTTTGCAAAATCAATTCTCGTCATTCAAAATGAAGCAAAATGAAACTATTGTTGACATGTGTTCTAGATTTCAAACTATCCAACATGATCTTATGGCATTAGGAGTTAAGTTTGCTGATTTTGATTTAGTTTCTCGAATACTCAACTCTTTAATATCGGATTGGGAAAGGAAGGTATCAGCTATTGAAGAAGCTAATGATCTCTCCACTCTCAAAGTTGAAGAGTTGATAGAAAATTTAATGTTCTATGAATCTAATTTGCAGGCACGAAAAGAACTAAAATCGGAGAAGAAGAACATAGCATTCCCAGCAACAAAGAATGATGACTCTGATTTAGATGAAGAAGAGATAGTCTTCTTTGCCAAGAATTATAACAGATTCAAGAAATTTAGAAAGATAACTAAATTCCAAAAAGAAGGAAAGTCCAACACAACAAACCTATCTCAAATCAAGTGTTATGAATGTGATCAATACAGACATATGAAAAAGGATTGCCCTAAATTAAATAATGATAAAAAGAAGAACGAATTTGAAAAACTCAAAAAGAAGAAGGCTTTTCAAAGTAACACGGGATGACTCGGATTCTTCATCATCTGAAAGCGATAGTGACAGAGAACAAGCTAATGTGTGTTTTATGGCACAAATTGATGAGGTATGTCTGGAACTTAGTTATGACGAATTATTATAACTTAGCATAGAATTATATGATAAATTTAAACAAATTAAAAAATTGAACGAAGAATATATAGTCAAAATAAATTGATTAGAACTTGAAGTAGGAATGCTAAAAGACGAAAAAATTATCTTAGAAGAAGAACTAGAATTATCTCAAGAAAAATTTTAAAATAATTTGATAGAAAGTGAGGCTATTGCTATTGATTTTGAAAACACTAAAATAGTGAAGGATAATCTGTTAAAAGAAAATTTCAACTTGGAAAGAAATATTGAAAATTGAAAATTTAGAATTAAAAGAAAAATTAGATAAAATTACAAATAATGTGTCAAAATAAAGGAAAACAAGATTTGAAAAATCTTATCAAAACTTCAAAACCATCAAGCAATAGAAATGGAATATGATTTATAAATACTTCTAAACAAAGAGGAAATGATGCTAAAAAATTTAGTTATAAAAAAACTAAAAGATTACCTACGTCTAACATGAATATCAAAAATATAAAAATTTGGATTCCTAAGACAAATAATAATTTGATTAGACAAAAACATATTAATAATTTCTTAGAGAATGTAGTCTACAATAAAAATTATATTTATTTTTATTTTGCAGGCACCCAAAATAAAAAATAAGGAGAAATGGATACTAGATTGAGGATGCTCCAAGCATATGACCGGAAATTCAAAAATATTATCATACATCGATGGTGGAAAGGTAACCCTTGGAGATAATTCAAAAGGATATGTCGTGGGCATTGGGGAAGTCATCAACTCTGGTATTTCTAACTCTCCTATTATTACAAATGTTTTATTAGTAGAAAGTTTAAAACACAACCTACTAAGTATTAGTTAATTATGCGATAAAGGCTTTCAAATAAATTTTAAAAAAGATAGATGTAATATTGTCGATAATAACAAACAACTTGTATTTAAAGGTTTTAGAAACAAAAATATTTATGTATTAAACATGAATATAAATAAAAATTCAAATTTATGTTTAATCACCAAACATGAAGATCCATGGTTATGGCATAAACGATTTTGTCATATCAATTTTAAAATATTAATAAATTGGCAAAATATGAGCTAGTTAGAGGTTTATCAAAAATAAATTACAAAGTAGAAAATTATGTGATGATTGTCAAATTGGAAAACTAAAGAAAAAGCTCTTTTAAATCTAAAAATAATATTTCTACAAAACAACCATTAGAACTATTATATTTAGATTTATTTGGTCCAACACAAATACGATCTATAAATCACAACAAATATGTTTTCGTAATAGTTGACGATTTTTCGAGATATACATGGACTTTGTTTTCAAAACATAAAAGCGATACTTTTGGAATGTTTAAAATATTTGCTAAAAGAATTAAAACACAAATGGACTTGAAAATTAAAATATTCGACGTGATCACGGAGAAGAATTCGAAAATGATCACTTTACTAATTTTTGCAATAAGAAAGGAATAAGTTATAATTTTTCTTTTCCTCGCACACCTCAACAGAATGGTGTCGTAGAAAGAAAAAATCGAACGTTACAAGAATATGCACGAACATTATTAAATAGTAGTGGTCTACGAAAACACTTTTGGGCTGAAGCTATTACCATAGCTTATTATGTGTTGAATCGAGTAACCATACGTCCTATGACTAAACAAACTTGTTTTGAAATATTTTTTGAAAGAAAACCTAAAGTATCATACTTTAAAACTTTCGGCTCAAAATGTTTTATATTAAATACAAAAGATAACTTAGGAAAATTTGACCCAAAGGCCGATGAAGTTATCTTTGTTGGATATACGGATCGTAGCAAAGCCTATAGAATTTTTAATAAACGTGTAATACTGTTGAAGAAAGTTTACATGTTTCGTTCGACGAAAATCTTTTTAACCATCATACTAATGATGAAGAAGAAATTATTCCACTAACAAATTCAACAACTTCTATTAATAATGAAACAAATGTGCAAAATAACACTTTGATATCATCCCCTGGAATTCTTAAGAATCATCCAAAAGATAATATCATTGGAGATCTCAATTCTAGAGTAACTAGAAATCAACTTAATCAAATAAGCCATATAGCATTTGTGTCAAATTTTGAACCAAAAAATTATAAAGAAGCTTCAAACGATAATTTTTGGATAATAGCTATGCATAAAGAATTAAATCAATTTGAACGTAATAATGTTTGGGAATTAGTACCAAGGCCTGAAGATCAATTAGTTATAGGAACAAAATGGCTATTTAAAAACAAAGCAGACGAAAATGAAAATATTGTTAGAAATAAAACACGTTTAGTTTCTCAAGGCTATAATCAAGAAGAAGGTATCGAATATGACGAAACCTTTGCTCCAGTAGCTAGATTAGAGGCCATTCGTACATTACTCGCCTTTGCAACTCATCACAATTTTAAACTATTTCAAATGGATGTCAAAAGTGCTTTTTAAATGGTTTTAGTAAAGAAAATGTATATGTGGAACAACCCTAATTATTTGTTCACGAAAAATATCCCGACCATGTTTTTAAATTACACAAAGCATTATAAGGGTATAAAACAAGCTCCTCGAGCATGGTACGAACGTCTTAAAAATCATTTAATTACATCTGGTTTCCAAATAGGCAAAATAGATACAACTTTATTTATTAAACAAGAAAATAATGATATTTTAGTTGTACGAATTTATGTTGACGGTATTATTTTTGGATCAACCAACGAAAATCTATGTAATCAATTTTTAAATATTATGAAAAATGAATTTGAAATGTCACATATATGAGAATTAAATTTCTTACAAACAAAACAACTTGAAAATGGAATTTTTATTCATCAAGAAAAATATTGTAACAATCTATTACGACGTTTTAAAATGGATAAAACTTCGAGGAAATCAACACCAATGAGTACCACCATTCATTTAGATGAAAAATTATATCGTAGCATGATTGGTTCTTTATTTTATTTGACGGCTAGTCAACCCGATATTATGATGAGCGTATGTCTTTGTGCTCAATTTTAAGCAAAACCAAAGGAATCTCATCTAAGAGCTGTTAAGCGTATTTTACGTTATCTATCTAGTACTAGAGATTATAGTTTGTTTTACCCTAAAGGATCATCATTTGAACTAGTTTCATATAGCGATGCGGATTTCGGTGGATGTAGAACAGATTGTAAGAGTGCTAGTGGAACATGTCACTTTATCGGACAATTATTAGTTTCAAGGTTTAGCAAAAAGCAAAATTGTGTTTCTTTATCTAGTTGTGAAGCCGAACATATCTCAGCAGCTCTAGCATGTGCACAAGTGATATACATGCAACAAACACTTACGGATTTCGGCAAAATTATCAATAAATCTCCAATATATTGTGATAACACAAGTGCAATAAATTTATCAAAAAACCCTATCAATCACTCATGAACTAAGCATATATATATATGTGTGTGTGTGTGACATCATTTTTTACGAGACAATGTTGAAAAAGGAACCATTTCATTAGAATACGTAAATACCAAAAATCAAATAGCAGACATCTTTACAAAACCACTAAATGAACAAACTTTTATTAAATTCCGACATGATTTAGGGATTTGCTCTCTTCGTGATCTGCTCACTTAATAATCACTGCTTCATTTAGGCTATGATTAGTCATTTTTTTTTCTATCCACAAATTATAATTAATATTTTTTGTACCTTTGGTTTCTTAGAAAGTTAGTTTTTTTTATAAATTTTCTATAAATAATTTAAAAAAAAACTTATATACAAACAGTTATACAACAAAATATATACACACAATTCATATCTCCTTCAAGAAACAAAATATAGTAATGTCTTCTGAAAACTCTTAATATCCATCTCGACACCTACCACGGATAACTCAGCTGATACACCACAACGGCTTCCTACATCTACACCACAACAGGAACCGACGTATAAGTGGTCCTCATATCAAACAGGATTTACTCCCGGTAGCAAGAAGTCCAAAAGATCTCTGTTTGTCTCTCTTACAACAAAGGAGAAAATTGATGAAATTCATCACTATCAGAAACAACAGATAGATCTATAATGAGAACTATATTTTGAACAAAAAGTTACAGCACGTCGGCTAAGCTTTTTAGAGCAAGTAGCAATGAAGTTTTGTACGTCACGAAAAAGAGATGTCCATGAACCACTTCCAAAACCTTGCAGTTCTTTAAATCCCTCGTCTTCGTATCGTGCTCCTTCGGACCCTTCACCAAGATGATTTTCTGTCTCCCCGAGAACCCATGAACGTGGAAATATATGGTCTCCACTTAAACTATGAAAGGATAACAAGTCAGGAGATCGTAAAACTCCATCACCTTCTAAAAAAATTATTTTTGTTATTATATGTGTATCTATGTTTATTTGTTATTTTTTTCACATAAATATTGCTACATTCTGTTTTTACTAAAATAGAGAATCGAAAGATAAGAAAAACCATTAAAATTTTAGGCTATTTTTAGAAAAATTGCCTATTTCATACATCTGGATATGGACCTCAAACGTCTGACACTCTGATATACGTCTATTTTTTAAGCACTGTGTATATGTCAAACGTCTGTTATACCCCCCAAATGTCTGAAAATTTGTTCTGCCTCCTCTAAATTAAAATCAGAAAATTTCAAACGTCTGATTTTTAACCCAGACGTTTGGAAAAACTATACGACCATCAAATTTTGCAAATTCGATCAAACCAGACGTCTAACCCAATAACCAGACGTCTGAAGTTATCTACTATATTCAATATAGGGCAAATCAGATGTCTGATTTAGATTTCAGACGTCTGAAATTCAATCGACTCTTTAAATTAACTCAGATAACGTTATTTTTTTACTTTCATCTCAAATTTTCTCATCTGCGATTTTCCCAATGACGATTTTTCTCTCAAAAACTTACTTTTTACGCGAGCTCAAATCCCAATGCCTCCTAGAACTAAAATTCCCAAGATATCCAAACGAAAACAAGACCAACCAACATCATCTTCAAATCCTCAAGTTTGCTCGGATGATCAAATTGAAAGATGGATGAATAGAGCACCACATTCAATCAAGAGATATAAAGATGTACAAAAGAAAAAGCTTGACATAGGTCCATTCTATAACCTATTTAAATTTCCAATGTATGATTTGGATGAAATGTGTGAGAATGCCGGACTAGAAACCTTGATTTCATTCACTCCTAATGACATCCAAATCGATCAATTGGCAATATTTCTTTTCTATGCAAATTTGGATAGCACTTTAGTGTGGAACACTGAAGATGAGGATAACTGGCTATGGTCTAGCGTGTATGGCAATACGATTAGACTAACTCCTGGCATAATAGGTAGAACCCTAGGATGTTCTAACACGGACGAAGATTTATACAACGTTCCCGATATGCGCTTCAAGCCAAGAAATAGTATAACACATCAAATTTGGGAAGATGAAATGCCAAAGTTTGCCTCTAAATATCTACATCCGAAAGCACGACTCTTTACTCGAATGATAATCAATACCGTTGTTCCACGCATGGGAAGCCATGAGCAAATAACCGAGTTAGAGCACAAAACCTTATATGCTCTATTTAGTAGAACAAGGGTGAATTGGGCCAAATTCATTTTTGACGAGCTCAAACATTTTTGGACTCGATCACGACCATCAATTATTTACCCGACATATATTATGAGACTTCTTCGTGCACATAACATCCCATCCTACCTATCGACTTTCGAAGAAATCTCACCAAAACATGCTTCCACCAAATTTTTCTCACTTATGCACTTACCCGAGATTCCCCCAAAGTTTATATCCTTCGAAGATTGGACACACACTCGTCAAACTAGACAAATTGAGCCTCCACCTCAACCACACAATGAACCATCTCAAGAGGAGGAACAACATTGAGAAGCAACTCCAACTCCTCCTGCACCATTTGATTATCCAGGACAGGATAAGATTATGGACACTCGAACGGATACAAATCCAAATGAAAGTGTTCGAGATCTCACCCTTAGAAATCAACATATATTATCTCAAAATCAAATTTTTTTGGCTAAGCGGATTGAGAACTTCGAAACATTGTTTGCTACACGCCTAGTAACAGTTGAAGAATCTCTTTCAACTGTCTTATCGGTTCTCAAAGAAGTACTCCAATGGGTTCGCGGTCCAACACCACCTTTTGAAGATTATCCAACCCCAGTACCTTCTCCTCCCGCAAAACATTCCAAACTTTTTGAGGACGAACCTCTCAAACAAGCTTTGACATCTCCTATAAAGCCTAGCACTTTTGAAAAAGAAGAAAAAGAGGATGATCAAGACAAAGCTTCTCCAAAGGAATCATAGATTTTAGGATTTTAGAATTTCAACTTTCGTAAAATTGATAAAATCTATGAATGTAATCAATTTCGAATTATTAATGAAATTTTCCTTTTGTGTGTTATCCTTGCCGATTAGCTAAAATTTTATAATTCTTTTTTGATAATGCCAAAGGGGGAGAAATATAAGTATAATTATAAAACATTAAGAATAAGCACATATTCTGGGGGAGATTTATAAATTATATATAAGTACGTTGAATAGTTGTCATCGTCAAAAAGGGGGAGATTGTTAGGAAACCAAATCTATGGTTTCGATGGCAACAACTATACAATAGAAATCGAATAAAGAGACAAGAACAAGGCTCCAAGAATGTATCAAGAGGCTATAAGTCGATAGAATCAAAAGAGCAATGATACAGATACAAGAAAAGCAACATGCACAAGATCGGACGTCTGGGTGCACTAGCCAGACATCTGAATAAATCCTATGGATTACAAACCAGACAGAATCAGACGTCTAGTTAATGTACTCGGACGTCTGAAAAGCTACTATATACAAAAATATATAGAGAGCCAGATGTCTGAGACATATTCCAGACGTTTGAAACTGAACTCGGTTGTTGACATTCAAATTACAACTGTCACAGTTGAAAAGACACCTTCGCTTTTCTTCACTGCAACTCTTCATCACCATCAGAAGCGACCATAGAACACTTGTTAATGGATACAAATATTCAAGGAGTCTCTCTACCACTATAAATAGCATCAAGAATCCAAGAGAAGATTTCACCTTACTTACTTGTGCTCTTTACTCTTATACTCTGATATATTCTTGATCTCTAGCAATCATGTACTTGTATTTCACTCTTCCATATATTCAGAACTCTTCAATCAATATTCTCTAGATATATATTGGAAGCGTTTGTACTTAATAGTCAATATCCGTATTATAGAATACATACTTGACAACAACAAGCTATTGTAACCAAGCATATTCCTCCGGACGAAGTGAGGTATTTGATAGTCGAATTCCGAAGGGAGCTTCGGGACTGGACGTAGGACGGAAGGTCCGAACCAGTATAAAATCATGGTGTGCTTAATTTATATTTTACTAGATTAATTTTATATTAGTTACATCATATAGTTAGTCACATATACTTGCACATACACTACACGATCCATCATATAGACTTTCAGAAATAGGTAAAGAAGAGCCTCCGTAAAGTTTGAGTAAGAAATATGGATGTTCGAGAAGTCATCACCAACCTCTTGATTTCAGTATCGAATTCCGATACTCGCTTCATTCTTATTGAGATTTCTTAGGGGTGCTTCCCTAGCCTATCTAAGTATGTTTCCAAGACTTCAAGTCGTTTCGTCTTCATCTTGATGTTCTAACTCTTTTTTATTTCTACTTGGTTAAAATCCAGTTAACAACACACATACGCGTTTAACCGCACTTACCAATTAAAATTAAATATATGTACATAGCATAATTTACGACGATATTCGTATTAGTTATTAATAGTGTATTAAATTATATGACTATGAGGTTGAAAAAAGAAGGAATGGTTATACTAAAATTTATGGACTATAACTACAAATTTAATAGGCAATAAATTAGTAGTTAATAGAGAGTTAAATATATTAAATGAGGACTTACTAGAGAATTTAATATGGAAGTTGTGAAGAAATTGAATAGATATAATATGTGGATTTTGAAATAGGTAAATAAATATCATTAGAGATTGTCTAATTCTGACATAAATGACCAATTATTATGGATAACTGTCATTCATTGGACATAAGGGAGAAACAAGGAAACCAAAGCCTAAGCGTATAAAATAGGAATAATTACATAGCGAACAAGTAAGTATTAATAATATTATATATATATATATAATGCAATATAATTTTCATAGTAGGAAATTATATAACTTCAATTATACGTTTAGAGCGAGCATTAAATAGCAAACCTAACCCAACACTTAGGCTTTGGACGTTTGGTTTGGTTTAGTGGATTGGAATGCAAAGTCACTAGAGTTACACAACATAAGTCTGCCCTTCATCTAGTGGCTACCAATAGTTGTGTACTTACTACTGATGCGAGACATCTCTAACTATAGGCCCGTAGGGAAGGGATATGCATTACGGTGGCGGAAAATATATCGAGGATTCACCTGGGCTTTAAAGTATTAATTGGCCAAGTATTTTTAAGGAAATGGGGTATGCTTTACTTCCAATAAGAGGTATTAAGTAACCAAAATAGACATTTTCCTTGACTTACTTAGGCTAGCCTAAACGGGATGTCAGCTGTGGAAGGTCGGCGGGCTATGTTAACATTTTTACACCGGTCTTTAGTAGTAGGTCTGACATATAGGCTATAAGCACCAACAGTCCCGAGCAAGCGAGAGCAAAGAATTAGGTTTTTCCCGGACGAATTTCGCTTCCTACTAGTGTAGAATCTATATAGGAGATGCATAGACCTCAAAGTAGATGGTTAGACAAAATTTATTTATCAGAGGTAGGCTAGTTAACCTTAGAAGAGTCTTTGAGATGGGTTAATAGAATGAAAATTAAATTATAAAATATAAAGCCATATATAAGGGTTTTAAGGTACTGAAACGGTTAGACATGTGTGCAAACAGACATATACATATATAATTATACCTCGGGGGAGGTTAGACATATCGTATGCGTATATAGGATTTAACCATTAATTGAATATTTAAAATTTAACATTATAGTTATACCTCAGAGAGAATCATTTGACCATTAAAATCATTAATTGAATATATAAAATTTATCAAATATTCACAAATCAAAATGGTAAAATTTTGAGTCGTTACACAAAACCTCACATTAATTGCAATGTAAGTCACATACGAATTGAATTTAGTCATTTATTGCAAATAAATAATATCGATTATCAAGTATCAAAGTTATATCATTGTTAGATATTTGGTGGCTTCAATTTTCTTTGTACTTTTAAAATGCAGGTTAATTGAATTTTTTTAATTTTTTTTGGAATTTCTTGCAGTTCTTATAGATTATTAAATGTTCAAAGCATGACTGAAAAATGTTTCAAAACATCTAATTATGCCTCACATAGGCACTAGGCAAGATATACAGTCTAGTTCCCCGCTTGACCACACTTAGTTATTAAACGAGGCTTACAACCTCGTTTAGGCATTAGATGGTTGTCTAAGCAAGCCTTATTGCCTCTTCTAAGCATCCATGCGTTGGTTTTAGACGTTCTTCCCCCGTTGCCGCTAAGCTCATCCAAACCCCAAATTTCCTATACGGATCGATTAATACTAAAATAAATGCAAATTTTCCATAAAATTTTATAAACACCTAGCTCTGATTAATCTCTACCTAGACGATTAGTCTCTAGTATGAACACAACATAATTGTCCGCTTAGCAATTTTAAACTTGTAGTTTAAAGGCATACCCCCCAATGCAGTTTTGATTGTTTTCATTTTACCTTGCATTCCATGTTACAAACCATCAAGTTTCTAAATTTATTTACTAAATGACATGCTTGATGGAAATAATTGATATAAACCTTGAAACGAGCAAGTATATTAGTACGATTTTGAAATGAGCAAATAAACTAGTACGATTTTGTTGATTTTTTTATACCTTGGATTATCCATTGTGCATGTCGCATTAAGATTTTGAATTTGTTTATTTTTACTAAAATTAATTTGCATTATAATTTTAAACTGATATGTTAATATTCATTTGTGTAATTTTGGTTATAGATGCACGCACGCGCGAGGGATCCATATCTTGATTTTTTCGTACCTTCGATTTATGCTCGGTTTTATTTCAAATATCTATGATCGTTGAAATTTGATAATTTTTGCAGATGTGATCAACATATCATTACCATCTCTGCAAAAAAGTAACTTATTACGTAATTTTTCCCTCTAAAAATTAATTGTTTCGAATCGATAACTATAATACATATTCAAAATACATAGTATATTACATAAATGATTTTGATGAGATAGAAGTATCAGCATATAATATTTTGTTACGGAGATGATTTAAATGATAAGTAGAACACAACTACAAAAGATTATCAAATTTGGATGGTTGGCGATACTTGAACTGAGCCGAGGACAAACTGGAGGCACACAAAATTAGGGTGAGAATCTCTCCTTATATATATGTGTGCGCATGCATGTGCGTGTACACATACTTACACACACATATATACACTTTAAAAAGTGTAAGAAAATTAATAAGCTACAATTTTTGTTACTGCACTAGGTTTGAAGGACGTGGAAGTGGATTTATGATTTTGGTTATATTCTTAAATGACAATGAATTTGTGTTTTGGTTTCATAGTTTGTTACATTCAAAGTTGCAATATTAGAAAACGATATTTTTCACAATATGAAAAGTAATTGGACTTTGCCGTTGCTTTTGCAAATAAGAAGGACTCAATTTGGGAGATTGATTTATTGTGATAACTTGAGTTGAAATGCGATTAATAAATTGGATAGAGATGGAGACGTCTCAAAAACGGGCTTGTCAACATATACTTTCGAATGTGGATAATGCCATGTCCGCATCCACATTCGAAATCATTTTCAAATATTGGATTTCTACATCTACGGATACAGACGGATATTGAAAATTTATCTCATCCGTTGATGACTGAAAAATCTAAAAACAAAAAGTAGAAACTTTTTGGTTTAACATAACTTTTTTTTCCAATCTCATCAATTATAAAAGAATTAAAAATAAACAAATATTGGTAATAATTAGTTTCCAGTTGTCAATATGTTTAATGCAAATAATATAAAGCATTAAATTAATAAAATAATATATACGTATAATTTATTACACTAAAATACGCATAGTACAAAGTACAATCTTGACAAACACGGAATGAGTAATTTTTGGATGTAGATGCCTCCATATCCGAATTCATATACATTTTTCCAAATATCAAATATCCGAATTTTGAATTTTTCGGATATCCATTAACATACTTTCTCATATCATAAATATATTTTGTAGTTTATCTTATATAACTATCAAGTGGTGTATGGAGCAATAGCGTATATAGATACTAAACAGTTAAATCTATTCATACACCAATAATCACTTAACATGCACTGAAAAATAAAATAAACTAATATACACAAAAATTACTTTGCATACATCATTCCTTCTACAAAATCACACTTATTTTTGTTTTCATTATCTTCTCTCCTTAAAACTTAAAACTAATTTTAGAAATACTAGAAATTCCTAGCACCAAATTAAATTAAAATCCTATAGAATGAACTTTAACTTTTGATGCTAATATTGTAACTTCTTTAATTTTCTTAAGAAAATTTTAGTTTAAGCAAAGTCAAATCCAAGTTTAGGAAAAAAAAAGAGTTAAATACTTTTAAGTTAGAGCGGTTGGCTGTGAGAGCTATCTTACGAAATATTTTAAGATTCATGATTAAAAAAACAACCAACTTCTTTATCAAATTTATAGATTTAATCGAATATCATTAACTTTAATGTTTAAATTGGATGTTTATAAGAGAAAGACTAAAAATACAATTGGGAAGAAGGGTAATTTAGAGTGCATTCACAGTAAATCCTTGGCCAGTTATGGCCTTAGATGCATTTGACCATCGTTTGAACCACGCGACAAAAATGAATAGCCATTTCCCCTTCCTACATAACCCCTCCTCCTCCTCCTTCTCACTGCCATCCCCCCTCCCCCCATAATCAATTCCGAGCACATCTAAGCTACTTCGAGCATTTTCAAGCACCTGTTGAGGTTTTTTCCTAGTTAATCGCGTTTATTTCAATTTTCTTTACAATTTTTATTTTTTGAATGTTCTTTGAATTTTTCTGATTTTTTATTTACTTAACCGCATGTCTACCGCTTCCTTCGATTCTGGCACCTCCAAAGCCATTGCCGACTGGACTCGAGAACGCACAATAGTTTTAATTGATATGTGCCTATAGATGATCGATAGTTAGGCGAGGATACTGATCTTTGGAACAGCCATGTTGCACTCGCTTTTAAGGCCCAACAATGCGTTAACTTGAATGGATCATAAACAAAGAACAAGCGAGACAATTTCAAATGTCTTTGTTCTCCATGGAATAAACTGCTTCAAATTGAAGACATCATCTACAACACAAAAAAGACACTGTGGATGGAGATGAAGAGTGATGGAATACCGCGATTAAATACTATAAAAATTCAGGCTGCAATCTCTACCAAAGTTCCGAAAGATGAACACGATGTACGGTGGTTGTATAGGGATGCCACAATACAAATACAACATCATCTATCTACTCCAACCAATTTCAATACTCAATTATACACCGAGGGTTGAAAATGGAACTTGGTGTTACTAGCCCCCACACAGTATCGTAGGGACGTCCCATTGAGGATATTTCATCATCCAGGCCTAGAAGATCCAAAATGACGACCACCGCTCCGGTACATCCACCGAGTTCCAACAGACCATCGATTGGCATATGAAATCGAAGGAAACTGGTGACATTTATGTGAGCCGAGAAATTTGTATACTTTCGCCAATCAAGAGATAGATTGTCCATTTGTCAATAATATGGCTATTGCTACGAACATTAGGGAATTAGTAAATTATGGAAAATTTGCATGCAAGTCGCTTAGTTCTTTTTATGTATCTTTTTAATTGCACCACATTAATTTAAAAAAATAAATTGCGATGTATTGTTTTTTTTTTAAGTTCAACGTTTGTTGTAGTAGATTATAATTGATTATTAATCATTAGAAATCATCCTACACTATTCAAACAAATAAAAACCAAACATACAAATAAAAAATAAAAACATAAATACTTCGTTCCTAACATAAAATTACATTTCCTTTCGTTTACCTTTTCCTTTTGTAATACACTTTCAAAATACATCTTTCGCTAAACAAAAAATACGTCCGTAGTAATATATTTTATGTGGTGCTAAAGACACTATGCTGCTTGTTATGAACACTGTGGTAATCGTTGATCGTAGTAGTAAAAAGGAAAATTTCCGTTCGGTTTGTTAATGACCGAGCATGGTGCCTTTGGCACAAGTTGTGGTGCCCTTGGCATCACATTATTTTTTTTCTTTGACAAAATAACAGGATGTGTTACGTTATTTCTGAAACAAAATTCTACGTAGAAAAGTCACCCAAAACAAGCAACTTTTGTGAAAAAAAATTCATAACGTGGGTCGAGTTGGGTCTCATGCGCCTTTACTATGTGCGTCCCAATCCGCAGATAAACCCTACTGCCGATCAAGCACTGCTTCCCCTATTCAGTTTCTCCATGGACACAACAAAAGAAAGCGCATTGGACGTTATTTTCGAGGAGGACGAGACCTTAGATTACGGCAACGAAGACGTCGAGATGATCGACGCAGACGAAATTAGTGGATGCGATGGTGGAGGCGAAGCGGCGGAAGATGGTCCGGGATCTGAACAGACAAATGAAAATCAGAGCGTGGCAAAGAAAAAGAAAAAGAACAATAAGAAGAGGAGGAGGAAGAATGGGGGTTCTGCTCCTAATATTACTGATATTAATCGGTAAGATTGTTTGTTCTTATTGAGAGAAGGAATTCAAAGATTCCAAACTTGAAATTTGACATATTGTTAACTGCATTAGCAACTAAATATTCTTACATCATCATTTTATGATAAGTAGTTATAGTTTGACAAATTGGTAGTACCCTTTGGGTGAAAGTCATATTTAAGAAAGTACATGTTGTATGGAACTTGCTACAAATTACAATAGTGTGCTTACAACTAGGCCTGTCAATGGGCCGGGTATCTTAAAACCATGACCCAAGCCCAATTACAATAATCAAAACGTGAGTCCAGCCTAAGACTGCTGGGTATTTCAAATCCAATACCCGAGCCCGGCTCGTTGTGCTAAGCCCATCGGGTAATATCCATATACTTAACTCATAATATTTATGCTAAGACCATACTTTAAACTCGTAATTTTTGTAAAAACTATGCGTATACATACAAATTGGACACTGGAAAGTGATGCAGCCAAGTTCAGAATAAAAATGTGCAAGAACACCTACATGCAAATAATAAAATGGCAAACAAATAATGTATACATTCATGTTTTGATACTATAGAAACCTAATAATCGGGTTGGGTTCAAATCGGACTGAGTTGTGATCAAACTGTACCCGAGCATAATAGTAATCGGGTCGGGTGTGGGTCAGTCTAGGTAGTTAGAGTTAAACCCGTACTTGCATTAACATATTGGGTTCGGACCAAAACTCTCACCACTACCAGACCTACTTACAACAACAAAAATCCATCTTCATAATAATTCCGTAAGAGCTAATTTGACTGATTTTGTAGTTAGCAGTGTTATTTGTGGACTATAATAGAAATAGGTGATCGATAAATGTACCAGAGATATGGCTAAGGAGAGTGACAAGGTAATGGACAATCTGATAAAATCATAAAAATAGGGAAAACACAGGAAGGGGGATAAATAAAGTTTAGTATTATGTAATACATTAACAAAATATATTATTGATAAGGTAGAAAAAAATTGGAAGATGCAACAAATATATTAGAGGAAAAGCATTAATTTATAAGCATTATATCATCAATAATTTATTCACTGAAAAAAATGATAATTTAACACTTATAGATGATTGATATTCCTCTAACATATTCAGTTCTTCTCAAAATGCATTGGGGGCGCAACAGTTGATTTTACAACTAGGGGTAAAACACTGTTTCGGTATGGGCCGTGAGAGCGGTACCAAATCGAGGGAAACTCCGAATATTCACATCTTCCCATTTATCTTAACCCTTACATTTTGATCATTTCAAAGCTGCCTACTCCAGTTGTTAGAACTCTAGTGTTGGTTTCCAGTTTGTAAACCTAGAGTTCTAGACACTTTGTGATTGAATTGAAAACTGACTATACATATAATTTTTTGTTCATGATGGTAAAAATTTAAGTGGAAATTAGCTACAAGGGCCTCTTTAGCAAGTGCATTTAGTTTCTAAGACACACAACTGAAATAATTACTTTTAAGGACAAAATGCAAAATAATTAGTTTTGCCCAAAAATCTATGAAATTATGTTCTTGAAATTAATTGGACTGCTGACTTTGTTCTTAAAAGTAATTATTCTGTTGACTTTGGCCTTGAAATTAATTTTTTGGATGTGTGTCGTAGAAACTAATTGGACTGCAAAGTTTGCTCTTCTAGTGAAATGCTCCAAAAATTTATATATTGATTTTATAATACATAATTCTTTTATTTCAAAAGACCATAGCTAGAGGCTACCATTCAATTTTATAAAATAATTTCAGAAGCATATTGTCGAAAATCCATTGAGATTATGATCTAGTTAAAAAGGCTCTAGATTCCCAATCCCTTTATTCTCTGGATATCCCCCTCAGTTTTCATCTATCTACATGTTTTGAAATCTTTTTTTTAAAGATACGATGATCTAATCATATAGCATTTTCACATATTATTAGATTTTTCAGAACTTTGAACTTATAAACACAAAGTTATTGCTAGTTGTGAAAAATTATTTACTTCAACCATTAATTTACACTACCATTTTGAAAGGGTTAGAAATTTCAAAATAATTCAAAATTTTGTAATACGTAAATATGCAAAAAGCGTGAGTGAATAATAGGAGGGATCTGAAAACTCTTACACACACACACATAAACACATGCATGTATCTTTGTATGTGCGTATGTATGCATGTATGCACCCCGTATGGAGCCAAGTTGAAGCTGATGATGGCGCTTGACTCCGCCAGGATTACATATAAAAATCCATTCATTGCAAACATAAGTTAAAACCGCCTCCACCTCTCTTTGTCGCACACAATGATTCCACCAACAACAAACACTCTTAACCACACGCGAATCTCCGCCTCCATCTATCTCGGTGGTGCCATAATCCAAATTTTTTGACTTTGTAGTTTGATGAAAATTTGATGTTTTTGATGGATTGGATTTATGTTTGGGCTTAAATTGTTGAATTTTTTTGACCTTTTGATGATATTGATGCTTGTTTTGATGAAATTCTGATGAAACATTGTTGGTTGGCTGCTGCAAATAAGTTTGCTGACCGTATGAATTTGATGGAGTTGGTAGGATATCTGGATTAAAATTGCAGTTCTAGCATTGAACACTTATTTGAATCGCTGTTTAGCATTAGAAAAAAAACGGCTGTTTAAAATTAATTTTTTATGCAGTCACGTAAGTTCAAAATAGATTTTTTCTTGAAATTATTAAAATTTGATTCTAATATTAGCAATTCATTTTTGAAATTGCATAACGAGATTAATACAGTTGGCAAAAAGAAATTTCTGTTGCCTTTTGCCTATTGCCCCCCAAAACCTTGATTATTTTCTACTCTAGACCTTACCAACCAGAAATCCTGGTGACACCACCATATGCATCTATATGTAATTTGTTAAAATTTTTAAAATTGGATTAGAGTTTTGAAGTTTGCTGAAAAAGATGCGTTGAAGAGAAAACGTTAAATTTGAAATTTTCTTTTACATTGTTATTTGGTAGAAATCAACGAATATTTTCCCTCATCAATTTTTGTATTTCTAAGAGAGTATTGTTATCATCCCCCTTAGCCAAATCTCCAATGCTTTTATTAACCATCGTATGACTTCACAATTATGGCATCATGCATTTTTTGAATGTAGTACAGTAGTAACCTAACTAATTAACATATTTCTCATTTTTGGGTTCCCCTTAGGTTTTTATAGTCTGAAATCAGTGGTCAGTGGACCTCATTTATTTATTTATTTTAAAGAAAAAATTGATATTGCAACTATAAGTGTGGCAAATGTTTCATTGCATGTAAGTTCAGCCTTCACTAAATTGTCCATGAGCATTCTATATCTATATTACCCGTTGCGTAATGCAATTTTTGTTACTGATTTGTGTGTTGAACGACTGAAGTAATGCTCTTTGCAGCATCTGTTGATTCCACATTTTTTGTAGCGGTACAAATTCTACGAATTCAACATTTTTAGCATCTTCTTTCATTTTGAACGTCAACTAGCATCTCCCCTAATTACATTTTGACATAACATGATGTTAGATATTGACTAATTGTGGAAATGCAACATGCTATAAACACAATAAAATATCAAGGTAAATAAAGAAATAATGCACTGGTTTGCTTATGATAATAATATAAGGTGTTATAACACTCCATATTAATCTCACAATTGGTAGTGTTGCGTATGAGCATATTATTCTTTGAAGAAACCTCTCTAACTATATATCAGTTATGGATCTTGAATTCAGAAAATCCACAAATTTAGGCAGCGCAAAACATTTGCTCTTGTTAATCGTTCCAAATTAAAAAAATAAAAATGATGAGCCTTGTGCTGAATTGGATCAAAATCATCAAGAATATTACAAACATGGGTTATTGGGATTAGCGACTTTGGAAGACTCCAATCATTGATTGATAGACTAAAAATGCTAGAGGGATGAGGAAAAATGTTATTATCATTTTAAATTGATAATGACGTAGTCTGTCAACATACAGGACTCGCCAGGAACACTTGATTACTTCATTTTATGCATTACTGTTATGCACCTTTCCTTTGTGCCGGATAATGTAATGTTGATTTTGTATGGTTGGAGTGAAATACTACTGCAAGAGCCTGTAAAGCTCAGTTTTGTGCCATATGAAAATTGAAAATGTTAATTTAACATTAACGCCCAATCAAATATTCCATAGAACAATTATGTAATCGTATGATCTTGCACTATGCACTTGTCAACATCAAATGATTTAACTCTGCCATTGATGCATGTTTATCTGAATAACAATTTTTACAAAAATGTTTCAGCACACATAGGCTCAAGGCTTCACCTCTGCGCTTTTTTTTACCTCCAAAGCTTAATTGTCTACGAAGATGCGCAAAAGCATACTCTTTTTGCACCTTAAGAATGATATAATCGTATCAATACCCTTTTCTTCTTTCAGTTTTCTTATATTCTTTTTTTTTCCTTTCAATTTTCTTATATATATATATATATATATATATATATATATATATATATATATATATATTACTGTTTTCTTCTAATATCTCTTTCCTTTGATTTAGTAATATTACAATTGGGGGCAATTCACTTCTTATCACTGAACCGATCAGATTCTGTTAAAATGTTTCAATCTGAAGCTAAAATTGGTTAATCAAATGATTTATTCCATATTATTTTTGAATTTTTGTTTTTATTTTTATTTTTTTTCATCATATTGATTTTTTGTTTTGACAATGTCATTAATCTATTATAATAATTTCTAGACTTTACACAGATTCCAAGTTTATACTGATTCAATTTGTTAGTGATTACTGATTTAGAATGTTATTAATTTTAGTATAATTTATATTTGAAGTTTTGAACTGCTTAGAGAAATAATTACACAAAATTAGCACAAAGACATTGAACTTTGATTGGCCACAATAAAATTAACGAATAGGCATAACAAGTATGCATTTGCAGTTCTGTAGGAAAGGGCGAGCGCCTAGGGGCAAGATGGGAAAAAACTCGAGATGCCTTGCCTTTAAAATATAAATTTGACTACCTTGGTTTCCAGCGAAAAATGAAAAAGAGGAAATTGAAATTTATAGCCATCCCACTGAAACTATTTGATAATAATATTATTAGAGAATTTCTGGTGCATGTGCTTTGGTGCTAAACTTGTTGTATAATCTTTCACGTATGCTTCCCACAGAACATCCCAAATTTGGTAGACTGAAGTCAATAAATAGGAATTCATACTCTTGCTGTTGCATGCAACAACTTAATACCTTTCACTTTAAGTAATTCTTGAGTTCGACAATAATGTTTTTTTGTTTGGACTATTTAATATGGAAACTAAAATTCTATTTGAAAGTAAATGTATTAAGATGCATTTTGTTTTAGGTCTAGGGTCTTTTAAGGCTAATGTTTATCTTAGTGTAAGAAGTAATTATTTTCAAGGTTGAAGAAAAATAATAATGATGTTACTTGATATTTTATTTCACAAATGTCTTGTTCAGCAAAGTTGGCCAATGATGAAGAATGTAATCCGAGTTTTCAACCTTGAATAGATATTTGATTTATAACGATCACCTTTGTGGTTAAAATTCTGTAACCGACTTTCTGGTTTTGGCTTAACATGGAGTGCACTACACGTATCCGCCTTATTGTTTTGGGCTTTAATACTGTGATATATGTTAACTACTTTGTTTTATAGCGAAACGTGTTGAATTACACTTGCCATTTGTCAGTTATGATACATATATCATTTATATTTTCTAATGTTGGTTTTGCAGTTTTGTTATAGATACTTGCAGGCGTTTAAAAGAGCAGAAATCATACTTAGTTTGGGAAGCTATACGTTGTCTTGGAATCTCTGTTGTGAGCCATCTTGTTAGCGAGGTTAGCTTTTAAGTGGAATGGCATATTGAACAATCTGAATATCTGAGTAATGAATATAACATTTGTGGTTTTGTTTGTTAAACCAATCTTATTAGCCTGATAGCACAATGATCAGTTAGATTATTCATACATGTATGCTATTCTTATGTTGTTCGTCTATATTTTGAACGTGTCTTTGAGTAATGACAAATTTCCAATTATGGTCAGTGAATCTCTTAGTACTTGAATGAACATAGACATATCATATGGACTAGTAAATATTATTTTGAGGATTAATGTTGTTGCATGTCACACTTTAGCAGCTTTTATCCGTCAACAATTATTATAGTTGCTGGAAATGCCCCCACCCCTCCTTTTTCTGGCATGACAGCTGTATAGCCCACAAAATGTAAATGATAACGTAATGCTCTAATGAGATTAAAAAAAATATTAAAATGACAAGATACAAATGATATAGTTGATTGATATGGACTATAAATTTTACGACGAGGATATACTAGTACAGTGGAAAACTGAAGTTGATCCTCGATTGTTTGATGAAGATTCTTGGATGCTGGATACACAGAGAGATGTTGCTACTGATTTTGATGGTATACTTTCATAAACAACAAGAAAAAAAGTAGTGAAAACAATAATGGTTCATCAAATGATGATTAAGATAATGGTGATAGTGGTAGTGTTGGTTTAGTGAGTAACTATAGTTTTAATGCTAGTTGTGATGGTGGTTCGCATAGATCTACTCAAAATGTTAAATATCGAAGGTATAGTCGTTTAAATGTTGAATATGGACTTCAAAATAATTACGATCACATGCTTTAAATGATGCACGAATCCCGTACCGGAGGTTATTCATATCACTGAACAAATGTGACATACATTAATGATATTTATAGCGATCACAATAGTCAAGCTACTTATACAATACAAAATGATGAATCCTTACTATTTGATAACATGATGATGACATTTCTAGGTCTAGAGCAAATAAAATATGATTACCAATCATATTATACAACACACAAGTTGATAAAGAAAACTTTAAAACGAATCCATATACATCTCCAAGAATAGTTAACAAAGGTCATGGTGTTGTATGTTATATTTTTTTTTCCATTAAAGAATATATTTTGCATTTTGTTTGCATCGGTCGTTAATGTATTTTCGTTGACGATACTGAAATCTGAACTGAAACCGAAACTAAAGGCAAAACTGAAACTTCCAAAATAGTCCGAAACTAAAATGATTGAAACCGAGGTTGAAATCTAGTTCTCAAGCAGTCCAATGTTAAAACTGCCCAAGTTCAGAAAACATTGGTAATTCTAGCAGATTCAAATGTGTAGAGATTGTAGGTTCCAAGCAATCCAAGTTCAGCTACATAACTAGATTCAGCAAACATTGGCGATTCTTGCAGATTCAAATGGGTAGTGGTCCAACACCCACGCCCCCCCCCACAAACCCCCCACCCCCAAAAAAAACCCCAAACACACACACGCGCATCGTATGTGATAAAATGTAGAACCATCATACCTTCAGGTGTTCTAATTTCCATGAGATTTGGCTTAAATATTAATACATATGGTGAAACAACTGGGTACTGTGGACGCAAAACATAATCTGTTACAAGGGCCAACCCAATGGTTAAGATTCCTCTGACCGAACAAGTTTTTTTTTAAAAAAAAAATCTTTTCCACTGCCGCAAGTTCTTTTTAAGTAAAAAAATAAAATTTAAATTTCATTGTAAAACTGAAAATTGATCACAAAACACAGTGAACTAAGTCATTTAGGTCACCTAGCACACTTGAAAAGCAATAGTAAAAAAAAAAAAAAAAACCTCATTAACCATTAGTGGTTGATTTTTTACGAAATTAATGGCTGTTTATTTACTGATTAATAATGAAAAATTGGTCAACTTAATCAATGCTTCCCTTCTTGTTGTATTTCCTATTAAATTGTCATCTCATTTCCTTTGTTATACCTTCAAAGTATAAATTTTTATTCTAGATTGCTTATCCTGTCATTATCTTGCATTTAGCTTTCAAAACATTCTTTTTGCAGCATTACATCATTATTTTTCTAATCAAGCATCCCCTCCATATATTCTTTTAATCATGTCATTACTCTTCCCTGTCAAGTGATACACTATCCAATTCTGCATGTAACCTATCAACAAAACCACCTTTTACTTTTAATTCATGAATATACACAAAACTAAAGGCTAAGATGAATGATCGTAACACAAGCAATACTCAAAGCATTAGCAAGCATCAATAGCCATTAAAAGAAATGCTCAAGCAGAAGCAAGCCATAGTCAGTTACTGATTAACTGAAAATTAATTAGCATGTTGACTCAATTAATATACAAATAAAAACATTCTAGTCGATTGACTGAAACTATCAAGAATATTAACCCGGTTGTTTTGAAACTTATGTGATTTCAGAGATCAAATCAAAAACTAGCTCAGTTGATTAAGTTAAGCATTCAATTTGATATATTACAGAATTACACATCAACCTTAATTCTTGTCAAAATTAACACAAAAAAATAAATATTATAAATTTACACTCACATAATAAACTAGCAGTTTGACAGTCAGAGCATGCACTGGGAAGTCAGATGGGCGGCACGTGTTAGGCAGCATCTCAAACAGTGGCAATGGGTGACGATAGATCGGAGGAAACATCACTGTCCGCCTGCATGAATGCTTGCCGATTGCTCTAATAATTTCTGAATCGGTGGGAGAAATTTGTTGCCCATATTGATTTGTTACCCGTCTTGATTTGTTGCCCTAGGTTGTTGTCTTGGTGGACTTGGGCTGGGCCCGGCTGGTATTCAGTGCAACTAAAATATCACTAATGATTAATGTCATTCTGCACAAATTAGCTCCTTTCTTGTATCATGTCAACAAATGAATTACTGTATTTTACAAAGTTTTCAAACTGTGATTCTGACTAACTTCAAACTGTAGGTTGACACTATTCAGAAATGCGGAGGACAGAAAACTGTAGATGGAAGACGCTTTCGTACTGGAGGAGGAATTCTGTGGAATATTTTGAAAACACAGGAACCAAAGGCATATAAAGAAATAATGACAAAAGGAAGGGAATTTGAGGTATGCGGTTAGATTTTAACTATACATCTATCATCAATCTTTTTAACATCCAATGTTGACTGATTTGTTTGCCTAGGCAAATAAGGGTATATTCATTAACAAAATAGGTAGAGTGGACTGAGATTCTCATGAAAGTTTGTGGTAGCTTGCCACATAAACATCATGGAGTGAGAAGTTACTTATTTTTATCTTATACAGTTGTGAGAATACAGTTCTATTGTTAGTCGATTTTAATCTGGTAAACTTAGATTCAGATGTTACTTTTGAATATATTCTTCCTAGACCTGAATTCTTCTGTAGTTTTCTTAATTCAACAAAGCTAATATACCAAATCTGGAAGTACAATCAAGCACTGTTTTAAGTCATCATTCTCCTTTGAGATCCGGTTCAATATCTCCTTTTTGCACTTGAACGAGATAAAATCTGGGATGATATTACAATTCATTATCTCATTTGATTTATATGTTTTACCTCTACGTTTCGTTTTTCAAACTTCTTATGTATAGCAAAAAGAAAAAAAAAACCTACTATTAGATTTTTACTTGGACGAGACATAACAAGTATTTTAATTTTTAGATGAAAATTATTAAATAAGTCACTGTCTCAATTTTGAACACGCTAGTTATTCTGAGAATATTCTGAAATGTAATTTAACATTCGAGATGTACATCTGATATGCATTGATATCAATTGCTTTCGTATGAAACCTCATCTGATACGAGACATCGTTTATGAAAATCTCAAATAGAGATGCGGTCCTATCTCAAATAGAGAAGCAATCAAAATACGAGATTTGTAACCTTGATATCAAGTATTAGCATGGAAAAGCAGACTTATTTCCATAAATTACCTGTAGTATACTTGTAACTGCGAAGTTTGTCAAGGAATAACTCATACCGAATATTTAATTGGAGAATTCGACAGAGATCGATTTCATTGTTTTATTGATGATTGAAACTGAGAAGTTTTGGTTACTAACAGTAACAACAGAGATGTAAAACAACACACTTCGTTTGTCTTTTATTGCATGTGAGCATAATGATCTCCTCGTTTGAATTAGGAATTTGTCTAAATTATGTTATCAAGGAAAACTATAATTATTCAGGATAATTAATTAACTTTAATACCATTTTTTTTAAAAAATCCAAGTATTGGTTGACTGATTGTTGTAATTCTAAAAAATTTTAAAAATTTAAAATAAAAAATCCTGGCTTATGACTTCTAATAGTCAGGCTTTACAATTGTTCATTCTCATATTACAGTGTAAACCAGACTTGTAATAGTCAAGGTTTACAATTGTTCATTCTCATATTACAGTGAAAATCAGACTTATAATTGTCAGGGCTTGTGAACAGATACTTCGAATGTAATAGCGTTGTACTCACGTCCATGCTCCGAAATAGTTCATAGATGTTTATCCCTATCCGTGGATATTGAAAATTATCTGCTAGTGATTGGAAATTTCGAAAATTGATAGATGAATATAATTGAATGTAGAAACAATTTAATGGCGTTTGAAAAATACAAGAAATAAATGCTCTAATGATAAAAGTAATATACTGCCACCAAATTTGTGCATAAACATAATAAATAGTACAAATTCCAATTGCCTCTTTTACTACTAACACACATAATAATGTACATCATATTCCTGATAGAAACGAAATATATATTTCTTGAATGCGGATACCATTACATCATTATCCGTATTCGTTTTTCCAAATATCTGATATTTCTTTATGTTTTTTGATACGAATGCAAATGAATTCAGGTATTTATCAACAGCCATAGCTATAAGAAAATAATTCTTGAGGTTCTGTACAGAACAGAAAAATGAATTTTTTAAATAATTTTAAGCTGACATTAATAAAAGTGGCCAATTTAGTGTTGGAGATAACCTTTAATAAAATAGCTGTATGGTATTGATCCATTGTTGGCAGTACGATTATATGAAGCCCAAAGTTTAGGGTGCACACAGTTATATGTATTCTTTATTTTGAAACGATAAGAGATTTAGAAAAAGGTAAGGAAATAAAATTTATTCCTTATCAAATTATATCACGATTAGAAAAACTAGGATTCATAGGAGATGACGTTACCAAGAATAAAGTTAGGCATGTTTGTAAAATTAAAATTATTAATCCAGAACTATAAAAACAGCAAATATAGATTATTCGCCAGCCGATATTAAAGAGTTTAAATTACAAATAAATGAAATGTTGAACCAAAATTTGATTAAACAATCAGAATAAAAACATAGATCGGCGGCATTCATTGCTAGAAACCATTCTGAACAAAAAGGAGGTAAACCTAGAATTGTTTATAACTACAAAAGACTTAATGACAATACCAAAGGCGATGGGTACAACATACCCAATAAAGGCACTTTTATTAATCTCATTCAAGATAAAGGAGTTTTTAGTAAATTTGATTTATAAAGCGGTTATAATCAGTTAAAGTTAGAAGAAGATTTTCAACCATGGACAACGTTTATGTGTTCAGAAAGACATTTTGAGTGGAATGTTCTTAGTTTTGGCTTAAAAACGGCACCCTCTTTATTTCAACGTTTTATGGACAACATTTTTAATATGATTTTTGTTTAGTATATATTGATGACATTTTAATTGCTAGTGATAATATAAAACAACATGAATGTCATTTAAAAACAGTTTTTTAATGAAATTGAGAAAAAATGGTTTAGTTATTTCAAAGAAAAAGATGGAATTATACAAATAGAAAATTTCTTTTTTTAGGTCTAGAAATTGGAAAAGGAAAGATAGAACTACAACCACGTATTTCATAAAAAATAATAGGATTTCCAAAAATACTAGATAACAAGAAAAATATTCAAGTCTTTCTAGAACTACTACATTATGCAAGAAAATTTATACCAAATTTGGCCAAATTAGTTGATCTTCTTTATGGGAAGATTTCAAAAAACGAAGAAAGTAGATTTAATACAGAAGATATTAAATTAGTTCAGAAAATAAAAGAAAAATTTAGAAAAATCCAGCCATTAGAATTACCATTATCCGCAGATTATATTATTATAGAATGTGATGGATGCAAAGAAGGATGGAGAGCCGTCCTTAAATGTAAACAATCTAAATATTCAGATAAATCAACAGAAAAAATAGCTGCTTATGCCAGCGGCAATTTTAACCCAGTCTCCAGTTGGACTTCATTAGATTTGAAATACAAGCGTTAATTAATTCTTTAGATAAATTCAAAATTTTCTTGAATAAAGATTTTACCGTTAAAACAGATTGTGAGGCAATAGTTAAATTCATTTCAAATGATAATTCGAAAAAGATTAATAAAACTAAATGATTAAACCATCAAAATTTGATTCAAGAAAATGGATATAGTATTCATTTCGAACACATCAAGGGTAAAAATAATCATTTAGCAAATATGCTTTCAAGAAAATTATCCATTTTTGATGTTTCTAATAATGTTTGTCTTATGAATCAGGAATCAAGCAAACAGCCAAGTCAAACGCTTTAACAAATGAATAAAGTCAAAGAGCCTCTAGTAGAAATGAAAGATAGCAAAACGGTTGTGGATGTCAAAACCTTACTGTTACCAGTTAAGGTTGAAGCACCATCAAGTAACTCAATGAATAATGAAACGATGGGTGGTAATTCCTCAATAGTATCTCCAGCTGCAAGTCCAGTTAGATCATCAATATATAATCAAACGGCGGCGAGTAATATCCCGTGCATGACCTCTGGTCAACAGTCCCTTGTTATTTTCAAAAACGATGATCCAAGGAGGTTCAAACCACTTGTTCGTATAAGTGACTCTTCTCAACAATGTTTACTTGATCACTTATGGAATTTAAAAACAATTGAGCCCGAAAGGCGAAATAAATAAAAGCTTGGAAATGCTTTTGCTATTTATTTTTCCAAGATTCAACAAAAACCGTTATCTAAACATTTCTTTTGTTACATTGTTTTTAGAGGAAATTTCACAGGAGTTTTTAAAACATATAGCAAAGTTCAAATGGCTATAAATAATTTTCAAAATCCAATTTTTAAAGGTTTCTATAATTTGAACGATGCTTTACAAAAAGCCAGAAATTATTTCGGTCCAAATTACTATGTTGATCCGGATTGTAACCAAAGTTATGCACAAACGGCTTTTTCAACTCCACAAAACCCAAACGACCTCATTAATTTCCAGGTTAGTTGGTTAAACGATCTTCAACACCTCTACCAAAATAGCCAAATACAAGTCCAAAATTTTATCCAGAAAATTCAAGAACTTGAGCGACAACTACAACAGTTGGAAGACTATAAAAAGAAGACGATATACAGAAAAAACTAACAAAATTTATGAAGAACGTATAAAGAGATTAGTCCTAGAGAGAGATGAAGTTATAGCACAGATTCCAAAGCCTTACACAAACTTGTCATATGAACAAATTCAGAATCATCTAAAGCTTATAACTCAAAAAACTCTAGAGCATCTCTATAAATATTCCAGTCCAGATATTAAATTAAAAATAGACAAGTTGGTAGGGCAAAGATGGGAATAAGAGCTATCAGACTTACATGATTTATTAAAACATTATAGGAAAATGAGCGGTTGGTTCAAAATAGTTCAAGACAGATGCAGTAACATGTTAAGAGCCAGACTTGATGATAAATGTCTCATGCTTGAATGAGACACCATAATCAAATTATATGACAATAGGATGCTTATCAGGATTAAGTTCAACAAAGACATCACCGACAAAAGAACGATTCTTCGCTTTGATACAAAATTCCAACTTTGAGTCTTATGATGCAGTGACAGTTTGTATCAATTCTACTACATCTCAATGCATATTCAAGACAACCACGACATAAGACCAGTAAAACATTATATTTTCATGATTGTCCATAAGAATAAAAAGGTCCAGACTATTTATCAGACATACGAAGGACAACCTATTTGGTTTACTGCTAATAAACCTTGGGAATTTCATCAATCTATAGTAACATTAAATCCTTAGAATCTACCGACAATGTGAAAAGAATTAGTGTTAATAACAGAATCATCAAGGATGCAAAATTCGAGGTCCGTTAGATGTTAAGATCCAGATACCCTTACAAGAAGCAGAAGCTACTTTCAATTTCAATGACGATGTATTAAAATACGATGAATTATCTAGTGACATTAGTGGAGACGAAGAAAAAAACAACTAGATAATAAAGTCAGTATAAAAGGAAAAGCAATTATTGAAGACATAAGTTCAGAACACTCTTACCTTGGTGAAAATGATGAAGATATGATTGAATAAGACAGAAAGCAGAAAATATTTTCCACTGAAGAACGAATCGACCAGCACGACAAAGATAGCCAACTTAAGTCAAATCATCTTTATTTAATGGAGCACTACTATGTAAATTATTAAATGCGATATGTTTTTAGATATTAAGTGCGGAATCTTACTGTTTAGTGTATGTAATATATTATTGAAAAAACCGGTTTTTTTAATAAATATGGTTGTAATGAGTGAGCTCAAAATATCTGAAAAAACTGTAAGCCTTTAGCAAATTAATGAAGCTTAAATTATTCTCGTCATTTGTCTATAGCTGCTCTTCTTCTTTCTCCAAAACTTAATATTTTGAGAGATAATGATAAAAAATATATCCGCTTCATAGCATCCAAGCTCCAGCTTTGATCCTTAGGTATGAATTTTCCTACCTTACTTCTTTTATCCAATATAATTGATTATGTTTTCAGATTTTCGGTAGGATGTATTTTTGGTAGTTACATTACTAGTGTAATAATAGAGTTCTGTTTAATAAAATATGGATATAAATGAATAAAAATAAAAATGGTATCAGAGCATGGTTAATCCTAGTATTAGTAAAACAAGCAATCCTTTGAGTTGATAATTTAGGGCTGCATAGATGCATAAATCCCATTTCTTTATCAAACATGATGAATATGTTAAAAATTAGTAATCAGGGCTTAATCATGTAATTATACCAGCAATATGTGGTTTTGTTAACCTTTTGATTAACTTTATATTGAAACTAATTATATCTCTCATAAGAAAATTATTGTTATGGAAAGAAAGGACACTATTAGACAAATGAAATATTCTCAAACATTATTGTAAGTTTTTCAAAATCGATTCTTTTAATCCTAAAAAACTTGAGTTTTTAGATTTAAACTATAATTTTCAAGATCGTAGTATAATTAGCATCGAAAATTATAAATTTATTTGTAGATTTGATAAAGAATTTAAATACATTTTGCACGGAGAAAATAAACAATTGAACAATATAACAGACTTAATTCTAAGTTTAGGGTATAATTTAGAACAGTGTGATAATTCAGTTAGAAAATCTATAGAAACGATTGCTAGATCCATAGGAGAGAAAAACAAAATTCCTAAACAGCTAGTAGAAAATGTTGATTACGTCAAATTACAAAACGAACAAATTTTACATACGTTGTTAAAGCTAAAAAGTAATTTACTAGACAAAACTATTATAAACGAATTGAAATTTCTTTTAGAAACGAATAAACCAAAGGCTATTGAACTTGAATCAAAAAAGATTTTAGACGACCTTAAAACTAGAATTCTTGATTTTGAGGCCAAAATAAAACAAATAGAGCAGGTAGTTAACGAAGTAAAACATTTGGTTGTTTAAGAATTTTATGAATAAATTTATACAAAAGGCAATAAAAGAATATAATAAATACGCAACAAAACCGGTGTCCGAACAAGGCTTTACTACATTTTCAGGAAATAGTTCATCAGATAAAGAATACCCAAATTTATTTAATATACTAATAAGCTTAAACTTACAAATTTTAGAAAAAGTAGAAGAGTTAGATACTAAACATAAATTTGATAAAGAATTAGATAAACTTTCAGAACAATTAACAAATTTATCTTTAGGAAATCCAGTTGAGCCTATAAAGAAAACACCAAATTATATAAATTTTGGATCCCTAGAAAATAATGTTAAACCCAGAAACTCATTTTCAGGCCCTAGTAGGACATTAGCAGAAAGTAGTATGTCCAGAAGTAAACCAAAATATGAAATATCCAGTGTTCTATCTAAATTTAAATACAGGAAAGAAAAACAAATAATTCAGCTAGATGAAGAAGTAGATTTATATAGAAATTTAGAACTTTATAATAACAATCAGTTAGACTTATTAAATCCACGAATACTATATCAGACAGAAATAACGAATATTAATACAACGTTAATTAGAAGTGTACGAGAAGAAGAAAGTAGAGTTATTAATAACAGTGTAACATTAGATATTTTAAGCCCAGAAACTATTCAAAAGCTTAAAAATACTGGAAAAAGATTTTTTTCATCTAGGATTAATTGTTATAGGTATTATAGTACTTACACGAAAGGGAACAGGTACAAAATTGTTAACACTAGTTTTAGATAAAAGTTGGACCTTAAATATAGAAAAAGCATTACTATCAGGAATGAAAATAGATTTAAACAATAAATCTGCATTAGTTTATTGTGTACCAGACATCTTAAAATCCATTAAAGATTTAAAAAATTTAAAATTAGGATTTTCAACAAATGGATTTGAAAATTATATAGGAAATAATTTAATTATAAGCATAGGAATTTTATAGGTAAGGCTAAGGTATTATAGTACTTACACGAAAGGGAACAGGTACAAAATTGTTAACACTAGTTTTAGATAAAAGTTGGACCTTAAATATAGAAAAAGCATTACTATCAGGAATGAAAATAGATTTAAACAATAAATCTGCATTAGTTTATTGTGTACCAGACATCTTAAAATCCATTAAAGATTTAAAAAATTTAAAATTAGGATTTTCAACAAATGGATTTGAAAATTATATAGGAAATAATTTAATTATAAGCATAGGAATTTTATAGGTAAGGCTAGCAACAGTCTGGTATGAAATTTAAAATAAATTTAGAAGGAATTGTTCAAAACATTTCATCCACAAGATCTAGCTGGTCTTGAATGGAATCTCGAAGACTTTGTTACAAATGAAAAAAGCATTTTAATACCAGAAAGCCATGTTATTTACAATAATCAATTCGGTAAATCTAGTTTAAGACTTGGAAGTTACAAATTTAAACAAAATGAAGAAGAAACAGATACAGAATCCGAATTAGAAGGATCAGTTAGACATAATTTTAATGAAATAATTTCAGAAGAACCATTAGAACAAGCTAATAACATGGATTGGGACGATTCTGAACCAGAATTAGAAACAGAAATTTTGGAACAATTAAATATAAATGAAGAAGAAAATATTTTAGGTTATCTTATAAATGATGATGAAGAATATGAAGAAGATAAAAATTTAGAAGTATAGAATTTTGAAATAGAATCTAAGAAAACACTCCCAGAAATAATCAATAGAAAGATTACCGTATAAAACATTAGGGAAGAATCAGATAACATGATTATAGCCTGCATGCAAGATTTGAATATGGACTATGAAGAATCTTTCACAACGCTAAGTAAATACTTTAATATACCCCTAACAAATGACATTGCCAGCCAAAATATGTCATTAAGTGATTTCTTTCTAGATACAAATTATATGACAGATAAAACAATGGTCCCAGTTAATAAACGAAACCGACGAGATAATGAGCCTATAGACTTTGGAAAATACAGAGAAAGACCCTTGGAACGAGAAACATGGAAAACAGTAGATGATTGGCAATATCAAGAAAGTCCATTTATAGGAAAATGAACTAGGAAACCATATGGAAGGCTTTACAGTAGAGACATGCTTTTATTAGAAAACCAGTCACCACGATTATGACCAGAAGAAATTTTAGTTTGGAACAAAATATAGTACGATATTGGGAAACAAACAAAAAACCTGATATGGATATGTGGGCTGTGTTAGAAACAACATTAGGACCATTGGCATTAGAAATCTATTTATCAGTAAAGAAAGATAGTCCAGAAACAATAAGAACAAAAGCAATCAGGAAATAATCCCTATAATTTCACCAGTTTCATGAGACTACAGTTAATAAGAACAGATCTAGGTAAACGTCAAACAACTTCACAAGAAATAACATTAAGAAATTTAGAACAGTTAAGTATAAAAGGACTTTAAATATATAAAAGAATTTTTCCAAGACTTTGCAACAATGATAGCCCAAACAGGGAAAGCTAGGGACGAAGAATTATGCAACAGATATTTTACAAAATTAGCAGGAGACTTAGGAAGACAATTACATAAAATTTGGAAAGAATTATTCGGTAAAATACCAAAATTAGATATATGTCCATATATTATGTTTGTATTCAATGAATTAAAAAAATGTTGTAGAGAAGCCACTTTACCAGAACAAATTAAAGACAAGCTTGGATATTTTGTAGAATTACCATCTACACTCAAGCTTATGGATACCATAAACCACGTAAATATTTAAGAAAATCAAAAAAGTAACGAATATAAAAAAGATAGATATATAAAACGAAGAAAACCCAATAGAAAATGCTATTGTTTTATTTGTGGCGATCCAAACCATTTAGCCAATAGATGTCCTAATAAACAGAATAATAGACAAAGATCAAACTTAGTCGATGAGATAGGTGAATACGAGATAGAATCAGTTCATGAAGAAGATTTTAATGATAATGAATCAGTTTATAGCGTTGTAACATATGATGAAGGAAGTTCTTTAAATAATATCACATATACACTAATGAATAAGGATAAAGAAATAAAATGTTATCACAATTGGATACAAGGACGAGGAAATAACCATGTTCCTTGTTATTTCTGTACTAGATATGCAGAAATTAATAAACGTTTTCAATGTGATTTCTGCTTCGTAGAAATATGTTTTCTCTGTGGAAAGAAATATTTTATGTTAGATTTAGTTATCAAAAAACAAAATACAAATGAAAAAACAATATTTCAAGAAAGCATAGAAAAACATGATGCTCAAATTAAACCGCTACACTTAGAATTAGCAATGATTAAAATAGATATAAAACAAATTAAAGAAAAACAAAAAAATTATTCTTTGCACGAACCAGGAGGAGCCAGTAAAGAAGCAGAAAACATAGAAAATTTTAATAATGAAATACAAGAAGTGTTTACAGCGAATATTGATAAATATAACACAAACCTTCTTACATTAACATGTAAAATATGGTTCGATATTAATAATTTTGTAGAAACAATAGCCATAGTAGATACAGGTGGTACTAAAAGTTTAATAGGACATTTTTTAGTACCTTTACAACACTATATACCCTTGACATATGTTATTACTAGCAAAACGACAAATCAGAGTTTTATAAAAATGACTCGTAAAATTCCTGATAAGTCCATAATACAATTTAAGGACTTCAGTGGAAATTACAGCAGTAAATACGAGTTAGGACAATGTACTATTGCTCCTTAAGAAATTAAAAGCATTGAATTTCTTCTAGGGTTAAATTTTATTTTAAATTATAGAGGTGCAATCATAATCAGTAAAAATAGTATTACGTTCACTAAGAATAATTATACATTACCTACAAATTGTAACAACTATACCTCAGAGTTCGCTTTTTTATTTTTATTCATTTATATTTTTTATTTTTTGTTCATTTATATCCATATTTTATTAAACAGAACTCTATTATTACACTAGTAATGTAACTAACAAAAATACATGCTACTAAAAATCTGAAAACATAATCAACTATATTGGATAAAAGAAGTAAGGTAGGAAAATTCATACTTGAAGGATTAAAGCTGGAGCTTGGATGCTGTGAAGTGGATATTTTTTTTATATCATTATCTCTCAAAATATTAAGTTCTGGGGAAAGAAGAAGAGCAACTATAGACAAATGACGAGAATAATTTAAGCTTCCATTAATTTGCTAAAGGCTTTTTTTCAGATATCTTGAGCTCACTCGTTACAACCATATTTATACAAAAAAGCCGGTTTTCCCAATAATATATTACATACACTAAGCGGTAAAGATTCCGCACTTAATATTTAAAAACATATCGTACTTAATAATTTACATGGAAGTGCTCCATTAAATAAAGATGATTTGACTTAAGTTGGCTATCTTTGTCGTGCTGGTAGATTCGTTCTTCAGTGGACAATATTTTCTGCTTTCTGTCTTATTCAATCGTATCTTCATCATTTTCACCAAGGTAGGAGTGTTCTGGACTTATGTCTTCAATAATTGCTTTTTCCTTTATACTGACTTTATTATCTAGTTGTTCTTCTTCGTCTCCACTAATAGCACTAGATAATTCATCGTACTTCAATACATCGTCATTGAAATTGAAAGTAGCTTCTGCTCCTTGTAAGGGTATCTAAATCTTAATATCAAACGGACCCAAATTTGCATCCTTGATGATTCTGTTATTAACACTAATTCTTTACACATTGATATTGGATTCTGCGGATTTAATGTTACTATAGATTGGTGAAATTCCCAAGGTTATTAACACTAAACCAAATAGTTTGTCCTTCGTATGACTGATAAATAGTTTGGACCTTTTTATTCTTATGGACAATCATGTAAATATAACGTTTTACTGGTCTTATGTCGTGGTTGCCATTGAATATTTATCGAGGTGCAGTAGAATTGATACAAATTGTCACTGCATCATAAAACTCTAAAAGTGTAGATAAGCAAAGTTGGAATTTTGTACCAAAGCGAAGGATCGTTCTTTTGTCGGTGATGCCTTTGTTGAACTTAATCATGCTAAGCATCCCATTGTAGCACGAGGCATTTATCATCAAGTCTGACTCTTAACATGATACTGCGTCTGTCTTGAACTATTTTGAACCAACCGTTCATTTTGCTGTAATGTTTTAATAAATCTTGTAAGTCTGCTAGCTCTTGTTCCCATCTTTGCCATTACCAACTTGTCTATTTTTAATTTAATATCTGGACTGGAATATTTATAGAGAGGTTCTAGCGTTTTCTGAGTTCTAAGCTTTAGATGATTCTGAAGTTGTTCATATGACAAGTTTGTGTAAGGCTTTGGAATCTGTGCTATAACTTCATCTCTCTCTAGGACTAATCTCTTTATACGTTCTTCATAAAGTTTGTTGGTTTTTTCTGTATATCGTCTTCTTTTTATAGTCTTCCAACTGTTGTAGTTGCCGCTCAAGTTTCTGAATTTTCTAGATAAAATTTTGGACTTGTACTTGGTTATTTTGGTAGAGGCGTTGAAGATCGTTTAACTGACTAGCCTGGGAATTAATGAGGTCATTTGGGGGCCGTTTGTGCATAACTTTGATGACAATCCGGATCAACATAGTAATTTGGACTGAAATAATTTCTGCCTTCTTGTAAAACATCGTTTAAATTATAGAATAATTTAAAAATTGGATTTTGAAAATTATTTATAGCCATTTGAACTTGGCTATATGTTTTAAAAACTCATGTGAAATTTCCTCTAAAAACAATGTAACAAAAGAAATTTTTGGATAACGGTTTTTGTTGAATCTTAAAAAAATAAAAAGCAAAAGCAAACTTCTGTCTCGCCTTTCGGACTCAATCGTTTTTAAATTCCGTAAGTGATCAAGTAAACATTATTGAGAAGAGTCATTTATACGAATAAGTGGTTTGAACCTCTTTGGATCGTCCTTTTTGAAAATAACAAGGGATTGCTGAACAAAGGTCATGCACGGGATATTACTCTCCGCCATTTGGTTATATATTGGTGATCTAATCGGACTTGCAGCTGGAGATACTATTGGAGAATTACCACTCATCGTTTTATTATTCGTTGAGTTACTTGATGGTGCTTCAACCTTAACTGGTAACCGTAAGGTTTTGACATTCACAACCGTTTTGCTATCTTTCATTTCTACTAGAGCCTCTTTGCCTTTATTCATTTGTTGAGGCGTTTGACTTGGCTGTTTGCCTAATTCCTGATTCATAAAACAAACATTATTAGAAACATCAAAAATGGATAATAATTTTCTTGAAAGCATATCTGCTAAATGATTATTTTATCCTTGATTTGTTCGAAATGAATACTATATCCATTTCCTTGAATTAAATTTTGAAGGTTTAATCATATAGTTTTATTAATCTTTTTCGAATTTTCATTTGAAATGAATTTAACTATTGCCTCACAATTTGTTCTAACAGTAAAATCTTTATTCAAGAAAATTTTGAATTTATCTAAAGAATTAATTAAAGCTTGTATTTCAAAATCTAATGAAATCCAACTGGAGACCGAGTCAAACTTGCCGCTGGCATAAGCAACTATTTTTTCTGTTGATTTATCTGAATATTTAGATGGTTTACATTTAAGGACGGCTTTCCATTCTTCTTTGCATCCATCACATTCTATAATAATATAATCTGTGGATAATGGTAATTCTAATGGCTGGATTTTTCTAACCTTTTATTTTATTTTCTGAACTAACTTAATATCTTCTGAATTAAATCTACTTTTCCCCTTTTTTGAAATCTTTCGATAAAGAGGACCAACTAATTTAGACCAAATTTGGTATAAATTTTCTTGCATAATTACTAGTCCTAGAAATGCTTGAATCTTTTTCTTGTTATCTAGTCTGTTTGGAAATTTTATTATTTTTTGTGAAATATGTGATTGTAGTTCTATTTTTCTCTTTTCAATTTCTAAACCTTAAAAAGAAATTCTGTTTGTATAATTCCATCTTTTTTTTTTGAAATAACTAAACCATTTTTCTCAATTTCATTAAAAACTGTTTTTAAATGACATTCATGTTGTTTTATATTATCACTAACAATTAAAATGTCATCAATATATACTAAACAAAAATCAAATTTCTTAAAAATATTGTATATAAAACGTTGAAATAAAGAGGGTGCCGTTTTTAAGCCAAAACTAAGAACATTCCTTTCAAAATGTCCTTCTGAATACATAAACGCTGTCCATGGTTTAAAATCTTTTTCTAACTTTAACTGTTTATAACCGTTTTTTAAATTAAATTTACTAAAAACTCGTTTATCTTGAATGATATTAATAAGAGTGTCTTTATTGGGTATGTTGTACTCATCGTCTTCAGTAATGTCATTAAGTCGTTTGTAGTTGTAAACAATTCTAGGTTTACCTCGTTTTTTTGTTCAGAATGGTTTCTAACAATGAATGCTGCCGATCTATGTTTTGATTCTGATCGTCTAGTCAAATTTTGGTTCAACATTTCATTTATTTGTAATTTAAACTCTTTAATATCGGTTGGCGAGTAATCTATATATGTTGTTTTTATAGTTAAATCTGAATTAATAATCTTAATTTTACAAAGTGGAATTAGATTGAAGGACTTCTATTTCCAGAGTAATAAGTTTTAAGGACGGCATTTTTGAATAATTAGTTTTAAGGACAATTTCCAAGATAATGATAAATTCATTTATCTTTTTAAGTAATACAGGAAAATGATAATCCTTTTAGCATTTTTTATGTATAACTGAAAATGATAAATTCTTTTATCTTTTTACTGTAAAATGTCCTTAAAACTAATTTTTCAAAAGTAGCGTTCTTAAAATTTATTACCCTGAACAAATAAGCCCTTTAAGTGAAAATCCCCTTTTACAAACATGCCTAACTTTATTCTTGGTAACGTCATCTTCTATAAATCCTAGTTTTTCTATCATGATATATTTGATCAGAAATAAATTTTATTTCTTTACCTTTTTTTAAATCTCTTATCGTTTCTATATGTATGTATATAATACATATAGGGCAAAGATCAGCTACATCTCTATTCCCTCCGATTTCGATCACACATTTTGACTTAAATAATATAATAAGCTGACAATAGAGATAAATTATATTATTTAAATCAGAATGTGGTCGAAATCATGGACGGAGGGAGGGGGTGGTGGTTGGGGGGAATAGATGTGCAGCAAAAATTAGGTATAATCGATCATTGGCGCGCGCGCACACACATATATATAATAGAAAGGGTTCTGCTACACCTCTATTCTTTTTCAACCTACATGGTTTCGAAATTAAATGAAAATTTGTAGATATATTATTACGTTACTCATGATCATATCTACAAAGTTTGGTTTAATTTGAATAATCCTAACACGTTCAAAATCATGATTCAAATCAACTGTTAAAACAAATGTTTCAATGGTTGGAATTCGACTTAACATTTTGAACATGTTAGTATTTTCGAAATGATCTCATTTTTTGTGGATATGATGTTCATAGTGTAGATTGAAATCCCCAAAGTTTCATTTGATTTGGATTAGTGTAGCATCGAAAACAGTAAAGGTGTAGTGAAAGTGAGGTGTTGCGAGTCCTTGTCCAACATGCACGCACATATAATATTCTGTTAGAAAATAAATTTTGTAGTGCAATGTGAAATTATAATTTCAAGTTTATGTATGTCTCAACTATTGTGCACGTTCATCTGTGTGTAATAAGATAATTCCAAAAAATTCATCAGTTTTCAAAAGGGAAAATATTACGTGAAATTCACGTAAAACAGTGGGAGAGAAATAAAATGAACCTTGCAGATAATTGCAGAAGCTATAAAATATAGGGACTCAAATGCAAATTGTTTGGAATGTAAAAGTCATAAATTGTAGAAGCTGTAAATAATTGTAAAAATCATAACTTACAGAGATGGAATGTAAAATAATACGAGAGAATAAGGAAGAACTTTGTAAATTCTTAGGATTAATGAGAGAATTCAATGCTTTCGCATCATTTAGGGAGACATATTGTTGTTTACAGTATTTTGATAAAGCTGCAATAATACCGAGACTTATTATTTGATGTTTGTCTAATTTATTTTTAATATGATTATGCTTTAATGCATCGATCTATTATTGACATATTTTCACAATTGAAGTTAACAAATTAAGACTATTTTTTGACATTTACAGCAGCAGCTTTTGCAACCAAAGAAGAAGCAAAAAGCAAACATAAACGAGCAAGAAGTTTCTGAGAATACACAAGCTCTTTGTGAAGCAGGAAATAAACGCGGCAATTCTGAGAGCACAGAAATGCAACTGAATCCGGAGCGAACCCATGCGAACGAGGAACGCAAGCCGGTGCACAGTAGAATCAGAGTACCTGTTTCTTATGATGATTTATATGAAGAGGGCGAAATACATGAATAAAACTTCATAAAAGTAATTAGAAAACTGTTCAAAGATATTGTTTGTTGTGGTATACTGAACAAGTGGATTAAGAAGGGAAATATAGGAAAATTTTGTTTTGGATAGATGATCGTTTTTTGGAATGGACACAAAAATGCTATTTTCGATGTTGAAATTTTTCGGCACTTCCTCGCATCTGCACTATGTGCACTTTATTTAGTGCAGAAGAATGTAGCACATATATGTTTATGGCCACTCTTGTTGTAACAAAATGAATCTTTTACTGTTACATGTTATCAATTTCATGTATGTTCATCTCTTTTAGAACATCCATTCTAATATTAAACGAGTCACACCTTGTTCTCTCAGAAACTTATTCAAAGAATAAACTTGTTTTCTCAAAGCTATTATTTGTGCATTTATTTAGTATGCAATTACAAATTTTGAATTTGTGTTTGACTTTAAAAAGGAAACAAATGCAAATTTGAAAATGAAGCTGTGCGCTTTACAAGCGAGCAAAAACGGAACTTCAATATAGGTTTATTCTTAAATTTAGGACCCGTTTGATTTGAAAATAGAATTTTGAGTTTTAAATAGAATTTTGAGTTTTGCATTTTTAACATGTGTTCAAAATGGAACAGAAACGGCGGGGAATACAAAAAAAAAAAAAAATCATTTTCAATTTTACATGTTAAAACCATTTTCTGAATTGATCGTTTCTGAAAATTCGATGCATTTTATCATACGAAAATCCAAAATTGAAAATTACAAACCAAACTAGCTTCTTATTTTTTTGTCTGCTTATTTTCTTCCCTGTACGAGTGGGTTTGGAAAAAACTTGGCTTAGAGCCATGGTTTCGTATGTTGGTAGTTTATATCACATTGAAAATCTGGACTTCTTAAATATTGGATGATTATTTCTATAAAATAGGGCCATTGATGAATAACTTTCTGATGATAAGTGTTTCGATGATGCATCGTAATTAGCGTATGATGTAGACTATGAATTAATTAAAACCGTATTTTGTTCTACAATGATTAATGAAGTTAACAGTTGTAATTGTGTAGTTTTATCTTTTAGCATTAAGTTTATGCTATGATAACAACAATAGCATTCTCCTCCTTTTCCTTCCCCCTTCCCCCAACTTGCTTGTCTTGCAAAAATGTGGCATTATAGCATGTGAGCTATGATGTCCACGCTTATTTCGTAATATAACGCAGTTTATGATAGAGCTAAGAGTCTAATCTAGAGGCAGTTTATTTTTGATTGTATATATTGTCGTATTAAGATGTAACTAATGTTTTATACCCACACACATATATAAAAGTAGAAAATCCTTAGAAAATAGTGTTTTATCGATTGTACTTACGAATGAGTTCGTAATTATGAGTATTAAATCAAATTAATAAAAACATATATTCTTAAATGTTATTAGTCAATGTATATTGAGAAAGATATATTAACGCACTCGTTGAGACCAGTGTACGATATTCATCTTCAAAGAATGGATAGTGAATTAGTCATGAACATTGGAGCACCAAGATGTTACATAAATCTAATTGTGTAGATATTACAAAATAGACTCAACGATAGTTATGCATAAGTTATTGTATCTAAGTCAAATAAATTCATGCGACTTGTGTAGTGGTCTTCTGACCTGAGGTTACTTTGGATCTTTTAACACGAATGTCTTACTATTATTATGGAAGTTCACTCGTTATTAGTTCGAATTATGACCATTTTTTGGTATTTGTTAAAGTGTAAGAAGTGGAATACGATTCAAGGGAGAATTCATTTCTTTCGATACAGAGGGTTAACACTATCGTAATTGAGAGTCAACTCAAAATTAAAATATCTATCTAAAGCTCGGTTAGTTGATGTTAGTTATCAGATTGAACCAAATGACTTTTGGAGTTTGAATTTCGTAATGAACTGCAAACATTATTATAGTATTGGCCAACCTAAACTCTAAATTTCTTAGTAGCATTTTGACGACGAAAAAGAAAACGTACACATCATTGCTTAAGGGTGCTCTTTAAATAAATGAAAAAAATAAGGATTTTACATAGATGATCTATAAGCATCTGATTAGTTCCCAATACTATACCTTAGAAAAGTTCGTACAAGCTTTAATATTTAGATCAGTTAAATATTAACTAAGGATCGAGTCCACTCATATGGGTCTCACAATAGAATTTTCGACGCTTTCCAAAATAACTTCAGTATATGTGATTTATGAATGTTATAGATTATATTGATGGAGTAATATTAATATAAATGTTATATTAGTTTATCTTTTAAGGATAAAATATTGATTTAGTAATATATAATTGTTATATATTTATTTAATTTAGTAAGGCCTTAAAATAAAGGGATGACTATTTGAACATAAAATGAAACATAAAATATGACATAATAGATCCTGACCCATTGACCTCACATATGAGGTTGAAATCAGGGGATAACCTAATGATTGAGATTCATTACGTTACCAATTGTGTCAACCTTTTGTGTTCCAATGGATTTTCCCTAATAAATTAAATAAGTAATGTATATATTTAATTGTGTAAAATATGCGTTTATATATATATATATATATATATATATATATTTGAAAATGTTAGGTCATAAGCCCTTTAATTAATACTAATTAAAATATTCTAACTACATTAATATGTTTATATATATAATATTCTAAAGGAATAATGTTTAATACATACATACCTATATGTATGTATTAAATGGTGAAAGATGTGATCTACTTTTTAAGGAGATATTTTGAGATATTTGTATCCCTCTTTCTCCTATAAATAGAGCCTCACCCTTTCAATATTCCATCCGACATAAAAACGAGAACACTCCCTTAAAAGAAAGCTTGGAAGGAAGCTGTATCTCCTCATCTAAGATCGAAGTTACTTTAGAAGGAAGAGTCGATGTTCAAGGTGATGACTATAGGCATCATCATCAAGGTAATAATCCATAAATTTAATTTAATTATTGATGATAATAAATTAGGAAGAAAAAATATATTTTTTAATATATTAAAACTATTTCTAATTCAATGAAAACAGTAGAGAGTTATGGCGCTGTAGGCTGAGGTTCGAAAGGTCACAGTTCAAACCCCATGAGACATCAAAATGAGTGCTCTTCTTCAATAAAGTATCACTTCAATTATAAAATAACTATTTCTGAAATTATATATAAATATATATGTAGATTAAATAATATATATACATATGTATACATTATGTTTATACAAGTATATATCAAATAAATTATAAATAATTTAAAATAATAATAACAATAATTACTTAGAAAATACATTTTTTTTACATACCTAAAATTATTTGATTATATATATATGAATATAATTATATACAATTATATACATATTTATGTTTAATTGTTTTTGCCTTTATATATATAAAAATATATATACATGATTTTGTTTTGGATTTATAAATAAACAACTTTTGAATATATATATATATATATATATATATATATATATATATCTGTGTGTGTGTGTGTGTACATGTACATGTATATAGTTATAATTTCAACTAAGATTTAATTTTAAAGGCCCTTTTTATGTATAATTTTATTTCCATAAATTTCATATATATATATATATCAAATAAATTATACATAATTTAAAATAAAAAATAATAATTATTTAGAAAAAAACATTTTTTTACATACCCTTATATATATATATGAACATAAGTATATATAAATATGCACATATTCAAGTTTAATTGTTTTTGCCTTTAAATAAATATCTTTATATTTTAAAAATGATATACATACGTACGTACATACATACATACATACATACATACATACATACAACTTTGTTACATATTTATTAATAAAAACGTTTGATATGTGTGTGTGTATATATAGTTATAATTTCAAATTAAGATTTAATTATAAAGGCCCTTTTTATTTAAGTAAATTATAACTATATATATATATATATACATATATTATATTATAATCTTATCTCCATAAAATTCATATGTATTTTAATACAATTTTCAAAAATAATTAAATACTTTTATACATGCATATATGTATTGAATATATATTTATAATTATATAAACATACAAGGACTTATATATATAATGAACGGTCATCGAAGACTACAGAAAGCCGTTAACCTTGGAAGCTATAGGGTCACCCAGTCCGCAACCACAAGATTATACAACTTATCCCACTTCCCCCTTGGACTTCCACTATACCGAGTAAATTTTACTCGAGAGATAATTGCTCATGGTAGGGATCGAATCCGCATCTTACTACAAGACGAGAGACCCCTTTCCACTGAGCTACTACCGTAGACACACACACACATATGGAAGGGATCGACTACACCTCTTTTGTTACACCTCTACTCTACACCTTAATGTTTATTTGAGCTTTACACTTTGAAATGAATCCAAATATTAAGGATGTTTAACCTACATTACAAACATCATCTATATAAAAAAAATTCATTTTAAGGTCTCTAACATGCTCAAAATATTATATGTTAGTCATTGCATTTAACTTCAATTTTGAATATTATTCTAAATTTTTTAAAAGGGGCTTTCACCAGAAGAACAAACTTTGCAGTTCAATTAGTTTCTAGAACACACATTCGAAGAAATTACTTTCAAGGCCAAAGTCAGCAAAATAATTATTTTCAAGGACAAAATCTCAATCCAATTACTTTCAAGGACATAATTTCATAGGTTTTTAGTCCCTAAAAACTAATTATTTTGTGTTTTGTCCTTGAAATTAATTATTTCAGTTGTTTGTCCCAAAAACTAATTCCACTTGTTAAAGAGGTCTTTGTGTCTAATTTTCACTTTTGAAAAATTATCCACACAATCCAAATTATTGTCAAGGTGATCTTTAACTATATAACAAATCATCCCTAAATTTTCGATTTATTTTGAATTATCTAAGTCGAGATATCATTAAGGTTTAACATAAATGGTGTACTATAAGAGGTCCAGTTGATTTCTCCCTCTATATATATTGTTACACCTTTCGTTAACAATGTATATAGCACAATCCAATTAATAAAAGAACTAAGAAGTATATTGAAACGACCCAAAAATCATGTAATGGACTAGATAGATCCCTAGAAAACATTATGCGCGAAGTCCAGTAAAATAAAGTAACAAGATTAAAAGGTCAGCCAAGCCCATAATGCAATAGTCTCCCCGAGCAACAAGTAAGCCATATCATGAAACGTACTACATATATCCATAGTATTTAAAATAACTATAACACTCAACAAAACATACAAAAATATAAACAAGAACTGCACTGCAATAAAGCAAATAAATACTCGAACTTCCCGGACTCGGCACCATCCACATATTGGATTGTACCGCCATCTTCGACAAACACTATTCTTCATACCTTCAAACGATGTTGTCATAGCTTCAAATGACATCGTCATACCTTCAGACGACGTCGTCATTTCCTAGGTCACAAATCGTCTCCATAACCTGCACTGCCATTTACAAAGCCATCTTTGCCATATAATGAAATCACGATGTAACATTTAAGAAAAAACGTTTTCATTACATAGGACTGCAATATGAATCCAAAATAATTATACAAGCAAAAAGAAACCCAAACAAAATGATATGCACAATAAGGGGCAAAGTCATAGCAGCAACACCACGTAAGAAAATTATGATGTAGTATTTCCACACTTCTCTACCACTTATGAAATCATTCCACCATATACGGTTGCTACGCAATAACATTCACGCATATCAAACGACCTCTATAACACACGAACATACCGTGTCACAATAATCAAGTAGAACGACTCCTACAATGCAAGATGGTGTAGACATACCACCACGAAACTTGTCCGATCCATTTGATTATCCAAACAAATAAAACTAAAATTACCAACACGGCTATGTTTCATAATCTACTTGATTGTCCAAATGCCAAGTGCAGAAGTAGGTAACCTAGATATATATGCCGTAGCACTAAGGTAAACCTAAATGCCCAAACGAGAGTCGTGATAAAGCAACTGCATTTCATTCGCTAAGCGAATTTCTCATGTGCATCAATGACTCCAAAGAAAGAAACCATCCCAACGCACAAAATTGCGCAATGGTTATTCTGTCAACCTGGTACCATAATTATACCAAGAAGATGTATTGCACTGCAACATCTCCAAAATGAAACCGCATTACCAAGAGGAAATCAAATCACATCACCTAGACTCTACCCCAAACACCACCACCACAACAATTACAGACTACATCGCCCTTTCATAGTAGAACAAGGCCCAAGAAATCCAAGCATAAAGCACAACGTTGGTCCATTGGGATGCGTACGGTACCGAAGCAACCATAAAACTATCGATTCACCAATTTCAAATAACAACATTTCAAATTCAAATCATCCCGCCTAAATCCAAGTCTTCCCACCAAAAGCAAACTTTCCCGCTTATGGCCATCAACAATCTATGTACATTACAACAATAAATAGATAGAAGTCACATGTCAACATCGGACGGTGGGGTAAGAATCTAGAAGAGCGATGTCAAAAATCAGGAAATTTCTGCTATATATAGAAAATACTGTAGTTGAGAAAGGGATTTACGATCGAGACTCTAAAAAATTACCTTATATTCTTGTACTCCTTTCTGTCGTTAAAATCATTGTACGAGGAAGAGGAAATTTAGCCATGTAAGTTTATATGTACTTTACATTATTGCACTTATTGCTTTTCATTTTTAGTAGATTCTATTTTGCTTTATTTTGCGAAGTTTTGCACCGAAACTAACCTAAGCACATCAACAAACAGTTAAAGTGTCTCTTCATGATTGTGTAAGCATCCCATAATACAATTACTACATTAAAGACAAATTTAACATTACATAAATTTGTTGATTCCCAACTAGTAAGATAATATGAGATCTAATCACCCTATTTGAAATCTAGAATTATGAGACGAAAAATCTCACCAATATTTTGGCATCAGTGCGAGTTCCCCTCCAAGCAAACCTTAATAAAAGTCATAACCTAACCCACTTCTTAGCACTTTAGAAGGAATCTTGAATAATGAACACAAGAAATTCTTCCACTCCCCACCACAAGAACCTGAGCAAAAACAAACCCTTAGCCATCTCATTGAAAACAAACTGTCCACCCCAAAAAGCATCCCCAAACTTCATCCTTGACGCACTCAACATTTTCGTTGCTCAAATTGATAAAAGGATTGTTGTCATCGAAAAATTAGTAACTCAAAATCAAAACAAATCTGCATAGCACCACGACCAACTGCCCACTTTCTCCAACTGCATAGAAAGTGCAGGCAGTAGAAAAACATGACATTCTCATCAATGAGAATGGTGGTGCCAGAGTATTTATCTTGGGAACAAAAACAAAGATCAAAGCACCAATAAACCTAAATTTTAAAGCCAAACCTACTAATATCAACCCACTACTATTGGAACAAAATAAGAACAAGACTGTGTAGGAGAATGAGGCCAACTCGGTAAGGGTACCTTATCACATATTAGCGAGAAAAACGAAAAGATAAGAGAGCCGAAGGCTCGCGTGGAATAGTTGGAAAAAATGTGTGAATATGGAAATAAGGGAAACATAAAGGAGAAGTTCTTTTCTCCATTCAGTGAAGCCATTATCAAAACGGATTTCCCGAGTTGCTTTCGAGCTCCGACAATCGAAAGTATGATCGGTTGACGAATCCGATAGATCACTTATGCACATTTAATTACTATGTGGACATTCTGAAAGTTTGAAAACTGGCATGCTGCAAACTATTCTTAATAAACCTCATGGAGGCAACTATTCAGTGAAGCCAAACAACAAGTCGTAAACCTACATAGTTTTCACAAACCTCAACAATGCCTACCCAAAGGATAGTTTTCCCTGCCTAGAATAGATCAATTAGTGATGCAACAAGTGGGCATGAGTTATTAACCTTCACGGACACGTACCAGGTTATAATCGAATATCAATGTTCGAACCGGACCATGAACACACAAGCTTCATAACCGACAAAGAGCTTTATTGTTACAAGGTAATGCCATTCGGACTTAAAAATGCAGGAACAACAAACCAAAGGTTGGTCAACAAGTTTCAGGGTTTCAAATAGGAAAGAATGCTGAGGTATATGTGGACACATGTTATTAAAGTCTAATGCTACGACAAATCATGTGAAGGAACTAGAAGAGACCTTTGCGACTTTAAGGTTATATGGAATAAAGCTTAACCTACAAAAGTGTATGTTTGTAATACAATCAGGAAAGTTCCTAGAGTACATAGTAAGCGCAGGGGGATAGAGGCTAATCTAGAGAAGATTGGTGCAATAAAAGAGACGAATGTACCAGATATGCCTAAGGATGTGATGAGTTTGAATGAAAAGGCAGCTGCCCTGAGAAGGTTCATTTCCAAAGCTAAAGACAAATGCATTCCATTTTTTGGCCAGATCAAGAAGGAGAGGAAATTTGAGTGGACCAACGAATCCGAGGAAGCCTTCAAAGTACTAAAATCCCATTTGGCCAATCCCTGGCTACTCTCTAAACCTATCTCAAGTGAGGCCCTATACATATACCCAACAGTAATAGATCAAGAAATGAGCATAGCAGTGATAAAAGAGAAGGAGGGCATTCAACGTCCAATATATTTTAAAAGCAAACATTTTAGCGAAGCGGAGTTGAGATACACATTGATCGAAAACCTCACATACAACTTTCTCTTAACGCCAAGAAAGCTTCGGCCATATTTTCAAGCACACCCTATAAAGGTTCTAACAAATAAGCCCCTGAAGTTGATACTACAAAGGCCAAAACTTCGAGATGCCTTCTAAAGTGGGCCATTTAACCGAGCCAATATGATATCACATATCTCCTCCCGTAAGGTAATTAAGGGGTAGGTGTTAGCGCAATTCATTATAGAATGCACTCTATAGGAAGAGTAATCCATCGCAGAACAAGAAGACTTCCTACAAATTTGGCAATTATATGTTGACGGCCCATCCAATGAGTAGGTGGCAGGAATAGGCTATATAATTGTTACCTCGAATAAACAAAACTTTATTGAGCGATCCAACTAAAATTTAAGGCATCTAACAACATGGTAGAATATGAAGCACTGACGGCAAGCCTTAAAATGATGTAGGTAATGAAGGTAACCCATATTAAGATTCAGAGTGATTCTCAATTTGTAGTTAATTAAGTGTAGGGGAGTTATCAGATAAAAGAGCCATCTTTGGTCAAACATGTGGCACTAGTAAAACAATCACTCTCTTAATTTTAATAGTTTGACAATGAAAAAAATCTAAAGGGAAGAAAATTCACCCGCGGACACCTTGGCCAAGTTGGCAAGCACCAAATTTGCGCATGAAACTAAGACGGTCCCAATAGGGCATTTGCTGGAGCCTAGCATTTCCAAATACTTGCATGTTCTAATGGAAATCGGGTCACAAAGAATCCAGAAGAAAAGAAAGGGAGAGCAGGAAAGACTAGATAAGACCCAAGGGAATCTCATCCCATCATATATGGGACATGAGGAATTATAATCTTGGATGACCCCGATAAATTGTTTCTTATTAGAAGGGACTTTTCCAACATATAGGAATGTGGCAAGAAAGATAAGATATCAATCCCTTTACTATACATTCTTCGATGTGATACTTTACAAAATAGAATACTTCACCACTTATTTAAGATGTGTAACCAAGAAGGAGGTAGCCAAAGTTATGAAACAGATCCATAATGGGTACCATGGAGATCGTTCAAAGTGGACAAAACTGGAAAAAAAGAACCTAAGGCATGGATACTTCTAGCCAACAACATTGGTAGATTCCTAGGAATTTTTACGAAGATGTGATAGGTGCCAAAGATTTGCAGGCATCCCAAGTTTTCCTTTTCATGAACTGATCCCAATGGTTAGTCCATGGTTATTTGACGTGTGAGGAATTAATCTAACAGGTCTTCTCCCCATGTCCAAGGGAGGGGCGAAGTATGCCATTATGGTGACAAATTATTTCATTAAGTGGGTGGAAAATGAGCCTCTAGCAAAAATTACAGCAAAGGACATGGTTACTTTTGTGGTTAGGAATATCATTACCAGGTTCAGAATCCCATATGAAATAGTGTCATACAATGGGACACGGTTCGAGAGAAGAAGTTCGCAGACCTGTGTGAAAGAAACTGAATCATAAAAAGTTTTTCCTCCGTAGCTCACCCTCAGGCCAATGGGTAAGTTGAAGCCACCAACAAAATAATAAAGAAACTACCAAAAAAGTGGCTGACAAAAGACAAAGGCGCCCTCTGGCTTTGTGGGTATGTAGAACCTGAACCAGATCGCCTATAGGACACACCCCATTTTCCCTCATGCATGGATATGAGGCCATGCTTCTAGTTGAAGTAGACATAACATCATATCGACAGTTATCTTTTGCAGTGGAAAGGAATTCACCCTTGAAGGAAGCCGTCTTGAATCATATTCTAGAAAAAGGGACAAAGCTGCAGTGAGGTCTGCTGTATGTAGACAACGAATGAGAATGACATATAACTCACGTATTAGAGAAAGGAAGTTCTGTAAGGGAGACCTTGTATTGAGAAAGTTAATAGCCAATACCAAGGATCCTGTAGAGGTGGTGCTAGGCCCAAATTAGGAAGAACCACTGGTTATTGTAGAAGCTATGTCAAATGGAGCATATCGCCTCTCTAGAGATGATGGAATTTTTTTTTGAAGAACTTGAAACTCCAAACACCTCAGACTATATTATGTTTGAGATACTTTGTCCCATTTATAGACTTTTTAATATGTAAAATATTATTAATGATCAGTTTGTGCAATAAAGTGTATTAGCTGGATATAGGGATAATAGAGGGCCCGAACCAGTACAAGCTTCAACTCTAAAGCTTGGCTTGTCAACCACATACTACATTGGAAGTATAGATAATATATGGCCCAAAACAACTATTAAAAACATCACATAGTAAAAAAGGGTTGTAAATACATGACCTGACTTCTCAGTCGAAACACAATTAGTCTGCACCAGTAACGGAGCAGACCGTGCCAGCTGCATGACAAAAAAGAGGGGAGCTAGACATAGCAGACCATTGAAGAAAGCATAAACAACATGAAAGACGCAGAGGAATCCATACCAAATTCCATCTATAATAAAAGAGAAGAAATGCAACAATGACACAAAGCCTGCCTGGTAAGCATAGAAGTTATAATCTATTTTTATCTACACCACTCTTTTATACACAATGCATGTATATAAGATATCATAACTTGAGTTTAATGTTAAAGAAAGTAAATTCACCTAATCAACAACCATCACAATATGAATTACACTATGAATTTGAATTTGAATCAGAGGGATCGCTGACAATAACTCTTCTATCATAGGGACACTTCTGAGCGCCACCTTATTTTCAAGAGGCCAGCGTAGTGGGTAAGAAAAAATTCTTCTAGAATCAAAAGGCTGGGGGAGATTTTCCGACTAGAAATCACTACCGACGAGCGGCGTTGGGCACTACCAAAAGTAGCATGAGGATCGTAGTTAGCCCCTGCCGATTGGTTATCAAGATTGTGTTTGTTAAATACATGGTCAGGTAGATAATAGAGCAAGCTTAAGTTTAAGGTCGGTGTAATATGTGCAAAGACATCCATTGCAAATTTTAAGGAAATCTCCGTAATGACGTGCCTAACCTTTTACTCTTTAAGATTCTCAATCAAATCAGATTGCGCATACATGAGTTAAGCCAGACCGTAGAAAGACGTAGCCAAGGTCAATTTGGTAGAATCTGAGCGTAGTATTTTCTTTCCAAGACAGTTAATACACTCAATGGTGGTACGACGGACACGCTCAAAATCATCCTAGACCTTTGCTTTTGTCCTTTTGGTCTTCTTTGAGAATGGGCCAAGCAAATCATATGCGAAGGAACATCTCTCTACCGTCAGCCCACCATTTGAACCTTTCAACCGTTCTTCATAAATGGCTTTCAGCTCATCAACTTTGTTTTAGTAATACGCAATAAATTGCTTCTCCTATTAAGAAGCCTTATCCTAACCTATACTAGAAGGAGGGGAAGGAGCCACTTAGGAATGAAGGATGTTAGGGTCGTCTTTCATAGATAGTTAGATAGTGACTTACTAAGACGATTCATCATTTGGTTTTTTAAGCTCTTTGCTTTATCTTCATAAAAAATCCTATAACAACACTCTGCATCTTTCAATCCCCCCTCCAGTTAGTAATGCAAACCAGAGCAAAACTGAATTTCTATTCCAATTCACTTATGTCTAAATGTTATTTGATAAACGTTGTTTGATGATACAAACATGCTATCGAAGAGTAGCTTGTTTAAATTCTTCCAACACCCATGCTCGTTCACTATATGAGATGCGTAATTCCTTTCGAATATCATTAGCAATCATTCTTTCTCCTTAATAAAGTCTACATAAGTGGCCTCAAGTTCTTTAATCCGGGTTTTGTAATCTTCAATAACTACTAACGAAGATTTCTCCTTTAAAATAAGAAGTATAAAGGATGCACAAGGACCAGCTACCTGCTGGAAAATCAGTTAAGATAGCTTCGATGCAAGAAATGAACCTAGTCTATAAATATCAAGTGAACAAGTAGAAATCAATGAACAATCAAACATGAAAAATACATATACATCAAGGGAAATGTGTTATTCAATTAAGATTCGAAAATACAAAAATACAAACACTACCCTCATTCACAACTAAGTCTATATTGAACCACAACAGATGGGAATGTCCTAAAGGGAGAGGTTCATTTTTCAATAAAGAACTTCATTTTGTAATACTAAGTCGTAAAAGACATTTGTCTCATGAGTGACTTGGATAATCCTAAACAGATCCCATTGAGACTCTCTTTTTACTTGAGATACAGACCTCTCAAGCTCTCTTTTCCTTATATGTACATAGTCAATGTTTGTCGAAAACCTCTTCATTACTTGCTTTTCCAGACACTCAATACACTTCCTTAAGTATTGAATTAAATTATCTTCCTCGTATGACTTTAGCCACAAGTGTTCCTCAACACCTACTTCTCTTACACACGAGGACAAGCTAGGAGAATACACGTTCAATATATACTACTGCACATATAAAAATAATAATAATAAAATACGATAAGGTAAACAACCGATATTTCATAAACTCACTATCAACACATACACAACCTAAAATAGTACAGCCTAGTCAAAAAAACAAAACAACAGGAGTGGTCAAACATTAAGTACTGCATTATCTAAAGACCCTAGCAAGATAAGTCCATACTACACTCCTACATCAAATAGGTTCTGCTCTGTATTAGAGTCATCAAGCATCATCTCTTCCTAAACTGCCATAGAAGGGGAATCAGGAATCCACTTAAGCTCTCGAGACCATTTATGCCTTCGAGATCCTCAAGAACACCTCATCCATCATGTTAAGCTGATTTGGAAAAAAGCTGCCTTTTCACCTGAGTATAAATTTTTTACAGGACATTGAAGGTTGTGTTATCGAACTCTCTCTCCATTTCAACAAGTTTCTTCTTAAATCCCTTTGCCCTCTCCTTCCACATGTCAACTTACCCAGCCTTGTCGGCCAACTGCTTAGCTTCTTTAAGCTTCTCATTAACACTATCAAGCTACATAAATGTTTAAGTCATTTTAAGCCTTATCACATAACTATAGAACTTTTACTTTGCAGGTGGATATATATATTTGACGGAAAAAAGTAGTATCCTGTCGCAACAAGTTATGGATTCGAAGTTACTTTTGATGTTAACTACATTTTGGTTCATATGCTTTTATGTATTACAACTTTTGGTCACTAGCCGCGGCTTTTTAAGGACTTATATGAGTTTGATGTAAGAATATTGCGTGTTTTATTATGCGGTGTTACATTTGATTAAAAGATGTGATTAGTATAATATGTTGATTACAAAGTATGTGATTAACATAATATATATGTTCATTATGAAATATGTGTGTTTATATAAACTCTGTTACATAAAAATTGTGGCTGCATATGGTACTGTAACCTAATTAGGAACTAGGAAACACACAACATCTTTTATAAAACGCCGATGAAAGCTTCTATAGCGTTTTATAAACGCTGTTGAAACTTTTAACAGCATTCAAAAATTGAAATCACAGCAATGACGGCAACACCGTAAAGTTATTATAGCTTAGTATAACCGCTATGGAACATATTACTTAGCAAGATGAAATGCTAAGGAATGAAATTTTGCTCGTCATCAAAACGCTGTAAAATGTATTAATGACATCAATTATAGTTTGATTCTACAGCGTTTACTGTATTAATATGGTATATGTCTGATCTATAATGGCATGTTAATATACAGCTTAGTTAAAAACGCTGTTAAAGGTTTTTATAGCGTTTCTAAAGCGCTGTTATAGGTAATTTTGTTGTAGTGCACTTTTATAAATACTTACTTTATGTTTTGAAAAGTTAGTAAGCTTTCAAGTGTTAATTTTTCAAATGGGAAAGCCAAAAAAAAAGAAATTTTAAGTTATGGTCCATATAACGATAGTCGCTATGATTGCAGTTTCGTTAAAAAGTCCACTTTTTGCAAATTAATTTTTTATACTTAAAACACTTTGGAAATGTTATATAAAAATTAGCTAATAATGATTAAGAAGTTAGATGAAGATTTAATAATTAATTGTTAATTAATTAAGTTTGGTAATTAATAATTAATTAAGTATTAAACAAGGTTTATTAATTATAATTAAGTGGAGATTAATTACTAATTAATTAACTTTTAAAAATGAGATTTAATTTAATTATTTATTGATTAAGTAAGATTAATTTTTAATTAATTATAATTAAGTATGTGATTATGTTTAATTAATTATTAATTAAGAAAAGGGTTGATTATTCATAAATTATTAAGTAAGTGTTTAACTATTCTAATTATAAATTAATTATGAGTTTAATTTATAAATAAATTATTTATTAAAGGTTAATTGTTTATTAATTAATAATCAAGTTAAGTTAAGACTTAATTAAGATTTAATTGTATTTTTAAAATAGGATTTAACTAGTAATTAATTATTTAAAAAGAGGTTTAAGTTCTTAATTACTTTGTTTTTCAAGAATCAATTATTTAAATGCAACTTTCTTTTACATAGAATAGTTTTGAACACAAGGAATTTGATTGTTTGGACATCCTTTAGCAGAATAAATCCTTGTTCTGCTATAATTAAACTTGATAGATGGTGATAAATGGAAATGATTTATTAAAAGGATTCATTGAAGAAATTAATAAAAGAATAGGAGACGGGGTTTCCCTTAACCGACCTTCTTAATTTTGGCGGTGTCGATATTTGTTTCATGCATAACACATAAGAAATAGTGTTTGGGGTTATCCTTATCTCTAATTTAAATAACATTTGTTTGATCCTTTTAATATGACTTTGAAATGGGAAATCTTTCACAATGCTTTGTGGATATACTTATCCTAGTGTGATAAGGATATGAATATTTTGATAAATGTTATTAAATGAGATTTAAATAAACGAAAACTTATTTTGAGGTTTATTGGTTTCTATGGAAAAAATAAATCTTTGGATTATTGTTTGATTGTGTATTTGATAGTTTAATAACCGACTATCAAATGTCGACCTGTTTTTAACTCAGGAAGTATGTTGCGTATATTTAAGTTTTCCGGTGAGGACTCAAATACTTGTTCCATACTTCTAAAGAACTAGAATTGAGTTAGCCAAGAATTACCGCTTAGTACGTAGGCTTCGGTTTCAGATAATATTATTTATCTGAACCATTCTAAACTAATAACGTCATGATGGATCATTATAAAGTATACTATGGAGCTATACTTTTCTTCCCAAAGGTGATTCCAAAATGGAAGATAGTAAATGTTGAATGTTTGTTCGATCCCAAAACAACTTACATGGATGAATGCTAACATTGCATTCTACCTGAAGGGCAGTGTTAGCATTCCAAGATGGTCTGCTAGGAGGAAAAGGAAATCATGGCCTCTCAAAGCCTCACACCTCGGTAATGGTTAAAATAAGGTAGACGTGGCAGAACTATGTGGATCACACCCATTAGTGTATGATCACCCCAAGATCTAGCGTCGATATCTCTATGTATGCTTTGGGGCCCATTTTTGGTTTTTGATCACAGCCAAAAGGTGCTCATATTCGATACTATCCACTAAGGGGTAGGCCATTCCTGTGTTGGTAAAGGTCGAAAGGTTTTTAATCTCACTATACGTTTAGCTAGAGGTGTACAAATTTTAGGAAGATAATCCCTTACCTTTCCATTTGTTGGAAATCCATTCTCCAATAAGCACCTTCGGTTTTTGATTGTACACCTATTATTGCTGTCATGTACACATATAGCTACTTGACATATTTACTTTCAACCCTTAGACATTATTATAATATCATTGAATTTTCATATAAAATGTGTTGGTTATCGTAAGGTAAAAACCCGTCCATGTTTATGTGTGGCAATGTTCTTATGAGATACTTTTGATTTAAAAGAATTTGCTAGTTAAATAAAATTCCTTGTGATTTGAGTTTATCACGCTGGTTTTACCAGACTGGCCTGGGCATTGTTTTCTTATAACTCTCGGGTCAGACCGACCATATTTTCCCGATTAACTTTGGATGCATTAGTGCTCAGGAGATAAGCTGAAGGCCAAGACATAACTATGTATTTCTTTATGTTCCACTGCATGGTTTTTTTTGTATTTATCAGAAATTGTAAGGACATGTGTTATAAGTGCTTAAGTTGATAATATGTTAGTGTACTTCGATAAATGTATGTATATAAAAAAAATTCTATTGCAAAGGTCATTGTTATATTATAGATCATTCATTGCGATGTGAGATTCTATGTTGTTTAGTTTATTCTTGACTTTTTTATTCTTCTTTCCCCTAACTATCTGTCTTTTCGGCACTTGGTTATTCTGCGCGTGAATACCGTGGATGTATTAGTCTCGACTTTTGAAGATCGAAAAGGCTAGGCATTACATTATCAATTTTAGCGTCCTCTGACATATATATCTCTCAACTTTATAATAAAATTCCGCAAGATCCATTTGTGGATCCCTTTCCAATGTAACTTTGAAGTCGGCCTTGCTTGCAACTCCAAACACTGTGTCGATTGGGATTATTGATGGGTTCGGCTTATCGACTATGACCACCGCCACTTAAACCTAGTTAGATAGCTTCCCAAGGTCCCTTCGTGCCTTTGCGTTACGGTTGATAGCATCATCACTTTCTTTGGTCGGGAGATGTGAACTCTATGTTGTCTTATGAACTTATTCACTAGGTCCGCCTAAGTGCTTATGGATCCATTCTCCAGCTATTTGAACCACATTGCTGCTAAATTTGTTAGGTATAATAGGAAGCATGTAATGTCATGCTTTTTCGCACGCTTTAAATCGACACACGTGCCAATTCAAACCATACGGAAGGGCGGATTGTTATGTGTAAATAAGAAAAACGGAGAAGAAATAAAATAAAACAGAATCTCACAGCAGAAGGATAAAATATAATAATCAATATATAGTTCATAAAACTGTTTACACACATTTGCTTCTTCTTTATACAATAAATATCAGAGTTCACATACCAATAAATATCAATGCAGCGGATTAAATAGTGTAGTGGGATATAATATATAATAATAATAGAAATGAAATCTTCGTCTTCTTCCTCCAGAAAATCTTCAAATCCTGAAACGCTCGGACTGACCCGAGTGAATTGAAAAGACAAAACACTCGAGTCAGAACAAAAAGATCTTATGTAAGTTAAATTAACAGAAATGAATATAAGTGCAGTAACTCAAGAGATGCTCGAGATTTACATCTCCTAAGAATCCGTTAAACTATTTACTATGTAGTATATTTCGCTATTATAATAGTGTCTAATTGTAAAATAAACTTACTTTTAAATAGCGTTAAGGCTTTATATTTTCCACCTTAACACATAATATATTCCCATAGTCTATACAGTACCGTAATCTCCCCCGTACTGGGCGTCGTCAGAGGGCACTCCATAGGTATGGTACAAACCAAAATCGTATAAAGCGCGATAGGTTAGGTGACACAGCACAACTAGGCAATGCCAGGGTAGATATACCAATTACGCATCCGGGCCGGTGGTAACGCATAGCCGCAGCTATCGCCCACCTGAAAAAACTCCCCCTAAAATCAAAAGTAAAGGTGGCCACCGAATCAATCCAAAGTCAGAGTATAGTATCGAAGAGGAGTGTCCGATAAAGGGCGCTAACCCCCTTGGCCCGAGAATCGCTCCTGTTTTAGCCACCTTATGCCAACTCACGAGAGTCGGGTCCACGTATTTACCTTAAAGGGAACACCGCCACCAACCTACTTCATTCTGGAATCTCCACCGCGTACACGGTTGTTAAAGTGGTTTTCGGAGTTGGCAGAGAGTATGACAACTTCCGATCCCGGTCTCTTCAACAACCAAACGTTATTATAACACCGCGGTCATTTAAAAATAATTAAACTTTCAAAACCAGAATAAAATTATCCATTTCAAAACCCATAAATACGATATCATTTCCTTTTAAAACCCAAATAAATATGATATCATTTTATTTCAAATATATTTCTTTTCCAAAATCATGCCACTTTTAAGATTTATAATACCTCGAAACCAATTATTTGAAATTTAACTTTCAACATAATACTTCGAAATCCTTAGTTTTAAAACCATAACTTTCAAAACTTAAATGGTTTGGATATTCAACATTATATAAAATAAAACAGTTTGAATTTAAATTTCTTTATAAAATAATTTCCACGACTTTACAATTTATCCATTTAAAATTTTAGTCTAAACCATAAATTTTAAATTCACTTTCAGTTGAACGAACCACTTCAATTTAATATACTTCTAACTTGGAGTATTTAACAATTTCAAATCTTAAGGTTGGGAATTTATATTCAACAATTCATTGTCCTATTATTTAGTTTTTGAAATGTTTACATAATAAATCAAAAATCATTTAAAATAAGCAACTTTGCTTTTGGAATTTTTCGATTTCGTTGAATGGATTGAATGATATTGAGGAAAGAAGATAAGCAATCTATGACCATTGAATAAGTGGCGGCCATGGTATAGAATTAGGGTTTCTGAAATAAAATAATAATAAAACTGTCTCGGTTTGCGTGCGTATTTATAGAGTTTAACGTCAAAAACGGGCCAGAGTCCAATTTAAGCGTGCTGACAGGCGATCCTAACTTAAAAGGCCTTCTTAACGCAATGGTACTGGTTTTGAAGCCCAGTTCCATCATTTTCGTAGGAAACTGTTCAAGTCAATTTGTTTGAATGACAAAAATGCCTCTGAAAAGTCCATTTCGGCTCCGGAGCGAAAATGAATAATCCCATATATCAAAATAGATGTTTTTAAATATTTTAAACGCGATGGAACAAGTTTCAAGCCCAAATTCCATCGTATGATAAAGTTATGTTAAAAACAATATTTTCAAATTGATTTCAATTGCATAAATTTCAAGGCGTTTCGAGTCCGTACGATCAAACGATAAGTCCGATCGCTACGAAACTTGAAACACTATTATATTTCACCGTTATGGATTTGATGAAACTAGTTTCATCAAAATCCGAGTCAGTGGCCAAAATGGCTATTCTATATTAATTTGATAACCTAAAAATTCATTAATTAAATCACTTTTTCAATTTCACTTCCAAATTTTACAAATCTTATCGATTTTGTTTTCTTAAACAATCTCGGTGATTTAAACCAATTTAAATGTCAATTAATTGTTGATTCAATCATAAATTTCAGCGTAAATTCAAATTTCGTTATATTTATCAATTATAAATTAACTTTTCAAAAATTCCATTGAATTCACTATTCATTCTTTTTTATTCAATCCATTACAATTAAATGGATGAAATTAACGTTGGTTCAAAGCTATTACATAGATATTTTCCAATTTCTACTTAATTTTCAATTAACGTAAAATTTTATATTTAATTTCATTCATTTGCAATAAATCCAACTATTATAAATTTAATAAATTAACTCACTATTAAAATTCAAATTCTATAATTCATAAATTTTATCATCTTGATTTACTTATAAATTTATAATTCTTTAAACCAATTCCCGTTCCAATTTAAAGTAACTTAATTTACCAATTATAGTATTTATTTCAATTTCTTAAAATAACCTCTTTATTACACTTTGAATCCAATTTATTTTAATAAGTTTCCAATTAAATGGATTAGATTTAATTCCAACCTCTAACTTACACTTACGTTTAGGTTATAATCAATTTATAACGCATTACTTTCTTAGTTATTACTTTACATACTTCTCGTATAAATTTCATAATTAATCATAATTATTAAAGTAACGCTTATAATAAATACGACCTATAATTACTCAACATTTAAACGAACGTTTTTTCATTTTCCATTAGTGTAACATTCATTCATTTTATTATCACTTATTTCAATTTCTAATTCCATTAACAAATAAGCAGGTAATTTATAATATATGTTACAAGAATTGAATTAATCACTATTCATTATTATTTACTTTAATTTAGCATTAATTACCTTGCATTAACATTGTTACTAAAAATCCCTATCCAATTGCAATCAATATTCTAATGAATACATTTACTCTTTCCGTTATGTTATTAATTATCATCAAGGCACATCTAATTATCTTTATTGGTAAATGAGTGAATTTACTAGTAACCCCCTATTATAACCTTTAATATACTTGTATATTTACTCCTCACAATAACTACTACCTATAAAAATTTATTTCGCCCCTAAATACAAAATTTGCAATTTTTTCTTATTACCATATTCCATTTACTAAGTCATAACATTTGAATTAATTCATCAAATTGAAATGTTCATTCGAGTTTATAAATTATTAACTTGAGATAACGTATCCCTACTTAAAATCAATTACTGTAACAATGTGTCCTTACACTTCTAATTTAATGCCTACCTTATATTTTCCATATTCATATTATATCGAGGTACAATACTTACACCATTTTATTTATTGAAATTTTATTCATATTGCAAATAAGTAGGCTTTAATTACCATTTATATATTTTATTTTAGCCTTCATTTTGATATTAATTTACCCCCTTTTATTATTTCTACTAAAATTTAATTACAAAATCCTATTAAATTAACAAATTAAATTGTCGAAATTTACGGGTCGTTACACTCTCCCCCACTCAAAACTTTTCGTCCTCGAAAAGGAAAAAGAAGGGAGAAGGAAGAATTAAATAAACAATACATCTTATTCAAAATATTAACATATAAACAATAATTTACAAATTTTATTACTTTAAATAAAATATACCCATTTTATAATCATTGTATTTTTTTATATATAAATAAAATTTGGAAAAACAATTTCAAAATAATTTATAAGTCCAAGATTTTTGAAAAATTTCGGTAGAGTCTCCTTTGTACGGAGAGGCTCGGGAGAAAGTATAATATCAAAATATAACAATTATATCACATATGATATCCAAAATATTATATCCCAACACGGGAAAATATAAAATAGTGCTATAAACCGTAATCCGAAATGTACCTATTTGTCGAGCAATTTACGCTTAATTTATGGAACCAAAAGTAGTAGCAATTGCTTCCATAACCTGCATTTCACTTATAAAATCCAAAGGGTTAACAATTTACATAAAGTGAAATATTTAAGTGGTTTCATTCACTAACAACAAATCAATACAACAACCATCAATTTCAACAAACAACATACACAACAAATAAAAAGCAATCATTCAATCAAACAAACAAATAGTTGTTTGGGTTCAAAACTTTTAAATTGTACAGAATGAAGAATAAACTACTAGCGCATCATTTACTCAACAGTCTTAGATAAAACTAAATAGATTATTCTTCACCCCAAATCCAATTTTAAAGTATCCTTGCCCAAACAACCATAAACCAAACAACAACAATCAACTTAACTTATTATTAATTTCATTTCATAACTTTTTTGTTTGATTTTCTTTTTATTTATTCAGTGATTTATCTTTTTAACTTACATTTACTCATTAAATGTTTGCTTCATTTATTTTTACTTATTACTTACAATTATTCAATTCCATTAACTCAGGTCACGCCAGTTCCCCTTTATTTCGTTATAACTATTCGTTCATTTATTATTGCATGCCCTCATTTATTTATTATAATATTCATTTTCCTGCAAATTTTATTTATAAATATATTCAAATGTTTACTTAAGTTCATTATCATTCATTTACACAACTTCATTTCATTTATTTATGAATTTAAACTTAAGTTTATAACATTAAATTCTCATTTAACAGCAATTTCATTAAATACTTTCATTATTTCAAATTTCTACTTGTATAATATTCTATTACAATCTCTTATTAAACATTTCAACTTTTAATATTTGGTAAGTTATATATATGTTATTTAAGGGTGTAATTTGAAAGTTATACAAGTTTGTTCCATTCCCTTTAATTTATTCATTGTTAAATAATTTTTTACCCTTTTCCTTATAAGCTATAATTTCAACTTCCTTTAATTTCCTTTTATAACTTAGCCTTAAATCTCTTACCTAAATTAGAGGTTTCAATTATTAATTACTTACCTTCCATTTCACTACAATAATTAAAAAATTAATTAATGGAAATTTAAGAATTTAATACCGGGTTAAATTTTCAATTTATTTTAAAACAATAGATAAATATATTCTTACAACTTATATATCTCTAATTATATTCAAAACAATTCAAAATTTATATATTTTTCAAAAATGAATCTGTAGTAAAACTACTACAGTGGCCTTCCCCTTGAAACTCGAAAATGAAAGTCGATGATGCGGCCGCCATCGCCGAAATTATTTTCCAGCGACAGAGAGGAAAGTACAAAACTTATTTTCTCCAAATATTCTTTTAAACAATTCTTCCGAATTATAATAAATATTTATATCAAAAAGTACTTGTAAACTATATTATTATATTCCAAAATTTATTCGAAAAATTTTCAAAACCCCGGATCTTAAGTTCTAAGTTTCCAAATTTCATTTATCTTATTTTTCAATCTTATTTCTATTATTATTTTTACACTGTATTACCTAACAACCAATCTATTTCAGCCAAATATAGATATCATTTGAATTTTTTTATTTTATATACAAAATATAATAGGCAAAATTATTTCATTCACCTATATTAAAACCAAATATTATGTCGGTCTGTCCTATTAAGTGTTTAGAAATCCCTATTGATGTCATAGCGTCCTATGCATCAACCAGAATTTATAAATACAAAACGGAACAGATTAACACAATATAAAAATCTTTTTATAACACTAACAAATACGCTCTCTCATATATACATACTCTCAGTGACTCCCAGAGGGTATTGCTACCCTATTAATAAAAAGTCAAACCCCACAAGCTAAGGTTTATCGCTAAACCAAAGCCCTTATACCAGATGTAACGTCCCGCTTTTTCGCACGCTTTAAATCGACACACGTGCCAATTCAATACATACGGAAAGGCGGATTGTTATGGGGTAAATAAGAAAAACGGAGAAGAAATAAAATAAAACAGAATCTCACATCGGAAGGATAAAATATAATAATCAATATATAGTTCATAAAACTGTTTACACACATTTGCTTCTTCTTTATACAATAAATATCAGAGTTCACATACCAATAAATATCAATGCAGCGGATTAAATAGTGTAGTGGGATATAATATATAATAATAATAGAAATGAAATCTTCGTCTTCTTCCTCCAGAAAATCTTCAAATCCTGAAACGCTCGGACTGACCCGAGGGAATTGAAAAGACAAAACACTCGAGTCAGAACAAAAAGATCTTATGTAAGTTAAATTAACAGAAATGAATATGAGTGCAGTAACTCAAGAGATGCTCGAGATTTACATCTCCTAAGGATCCGTTAAACTATTTACTATGTAGTATATTTCGCTATTATAATAGTGTCTAATTGTAAAATAAACTTAATTTTAAATAGCGTTAAGGCTTTATATTTTCCACCTTAACACATAATATATTCCCATAGTCTATACAGTACCGTAATCTCCCCCGTACTGGGCGTCGTCAGAGGGCACTCCATAGGTATGGTACAAACCAAAATCGTATAAGGCGCGATATGGTAGGTGACACAGCACAACTAGGCAATGCCAGGGTAGATATACCAATTACGCATCCGGGCCGGTGGTAACGCATAGCCGCAGCTATCGCCCACCTCGAACAAACTCCCCCTAAAATCAAAAGTAAAGGTGGCCACCGAATCAATCCAAAGTCAGAGTATAGTATCGAAGAGGAGTGTCCGATAAAGGGCGCTAACCCCCTTGGCCCGAGAATCGCTCCTGTTTTAGCCACCTTATGCCAACTCACGGGAGTCGGGTCCACGTATTTACCTTAAAGGAAACACCGCCACCAACCTACTTCATTCTGGAATCTCCACCGCGTACACGGTTGTTAAAGTGGTTTTCGGAGTTGGCAGAGAGTATGAAAACTTCCGATCCCGGTCTCTTCAACAACCAAACGTTATTATAACACCGCGGTCATTTAAAAATAATTAAACTTTCAAAACCAGAATAAAATTATCCATTTCAAAACCCATAAATACGATATCATTTCCTTTTAAAACCCAAATAAATATGATATCATTTTATTTCAAATATATTTCTTTTCCAAAATCATGCCACTTTTAAGATTTATAATACCTCGAAACCAATTATTTGAAATTTAACTTTCAACATAATACTTCGAAATCCATAGTTTTAAAGCCATAACTTTCAAAACTTAAATGGTTTAGATATTCAACAGTATATAAAATAAAATAGTTTGAATTTAAAATTTCTTTATAAAAAAATTTCCCCGACTTTACAATTTATCTATTTAAAAATTTAGTCTAAACCATAAATTTTAAATTCACTTTCAGTTGAATAAACCACTTCAATTTAATATATTTCTAACTTGGAGTATTTAACCATTTCAAAACTGAAGGTTGGAAATTTATATTCAATAATTCATTGTCCTATTATTTAGTTTTTGAAATGTTTACATAATAAATCAAAAATCATTTAAAATAAAACTCCAATTACTAACAACTTAATCATTTCCTTCAATTTATTTATGCTAGAAATATTTGTTTAATTCATCTTGAATAAAAATTCAGTTACAGATATCATACCTTTTTAAAATTTCAAGTTAATAAATTTTACATCAACTTATGAAGTTAAATTCTTAATTAAGCTCTATTCCAAATAAATTTCCAATTTAACTCCTAATCTTAATTGATTTTAAATCATTTAACTCTATATATACACAAGATCTTAAACCTGTACTTAAACATATAATATAAATTATCAAACTCCATTATGCAACTTATTTATTTTCATTTAACAAATTCATACATAGCTTAAATTCAATAATTTAACTATATATATGTATATATAAAATAAGATTTTTATATAAGATCCAAAATTAATATTTAGTAAACGTATCTTATCCAAACCATAGAAATCATTTCAAAAATAATTATATATATATACCGCGGTGCCTGTATATAATTTTCTATCCTATGGTCAAGTGATACGGATATTTATCATTTTAATCCGCAATTTAAAAATAAAAAATTACGGTTGTATATCATTTCAAACTGCAAATCCCGAATGAAACGAAATGCATGATAACTTGCAGTTTATGTAAATAAACATCCATTCATCCAAATATCAATCATCAATCCTTTTATTAAAATCATCATCCAATTTGAACAAAACATCAATATATAGCATATAAAATATAAAGGTAATAAATAACAGGTATTAACTAATAGTTTATATTCAATAATAAATTTAATAACTATTTAACTAGCAGTTTATATGCAAATAAATAAATTTTAACTGTAAATTTTTATGCAATAATAAAATTAAATAACAATTCAATTTAAATAAATTCAATCTAACTGAGCTAATGAATAAAATATGTCAAACAGTCATAAATGAATTTCTAGTCATATCATAAATCAATTTACAAACATAAGAAAACTTAGAAGTTGTGAGTGGGTTAAAACACTCACCTTTTGAATTTAAATTGAATTTAAATCCGATTTAAACCCAAAATTTTTACAGTCTCCAAATCCGTCCAAACCAGCGTTAAAGTATCCGGAATTTCGATACGAACACAACGGAGAAAACCGCGCGTCAATCCGAGCTCGTATGCAAAATTTATTCGAGTTAAAAGATTTAAATTTTAATATAACATAATTAATTAATACATAAAAAAATATAACGTAACATCATCTTCTTCCTTATCTACGAACCTACTAACCTATCACGCACGCGCCACTTTCTTCCGTGCGCATGCAAATCGAGACGTATAGAGTTCGATCAGCGACTACCATTGTGTGCGCCACCTTGAGAGCCACCTACGGACCAAGTTTCACATCACCACTCGCTACCGTTTGCACGCAATCCAAGAAAATACGTCCATGCTTCCAAGCCAGATTCTGGCGAACCGTGGTCCAATAGCATAGATAAACCATATGGATTTGAAGAGCTCGCCGAGATCTACAACTTTGCTTTTGAAATTTTTCGATTTCGTTGAACAGATTGAAAGATATTGAGGAAATAAGATAAGCAATTTCCGGCCATTGAATACGTGGCGGCCATGGTATAGAATTAGTGTTTCTGAAATAAAATAATAATAAAACTGTCTCGGTTTGTGTGCGTATTTATAGAGTTTAACGTCAAAGACGGGCCAGAGTCCAATTTAAGCATGCTGACAGGCGATCCTAACATAAAAAGGCCTTCTGAACGCAGTGGTACTGGTTTCGAAGCCCAGTTCCATCATTTTCGTAGGTTACTGTTCAAGTCAATTTGTTTGAATGATAAAAATGCCCCTGAAAAGTCCATTTCGGCTCCGGAACGAAAATGAATCATCCCATATATCAAAATAGATGTTTTTAAATATTTTAAACGCGATGGAACAAGTTTCAAGCCCAAATTCCATCGTATGAAGAAGTTATGTTAAAAATAATATTTTCAAATTGATTTCAATTGCATAAATTTCAAGGCGTTTCGAGTCCGTACGATCAAACGATAAGTCTGATCGCTACGAAACTTGAAACACTATAATAATTCACCGTTACGGATCCGATGAAACTGGTTTCATCGAAATCCGAGTCAGTGGCCAAAATGGTTGTTTTATATTAATTTAATAACCTAAAAATTCATTAATTAAATCACTTTTTCAATTTCACTTCCAAATTTTACAAATCTTATCAATTTTGTTTTCTTAAACAATCTCGGTGATTTAAGCCAATTTAGATGTCAATTAATTGTTGATTCAATCATAAATTTCAGCGTAAGTTCAAATTTTGTTATATTTATCAATTATAAATTAACTTTTCAAAAATTCCATTGAATTCACTATTCATTCTTTTTTATTCAATCCATTACAGTTAAATGGATGAAATTAACATTGGTTCAAAGCTATTACATAGATATTTTCCAATTTCAACTTAATTTTCAATTAACATAAAATTTTATATTTAATTTCATTCATTTGCAATAAATCCAACTATTATAAATTTAATAAATTAACTCACTATTAAAATTTAAATTCTATAATTCATAAATTTTATCATCTTGATTTACTTATAAATTTATAATTCTTTAAACCAATTCCCGTTCCAATTTAAAGTAACTTAATTTACCAATTATAGTATTTATTTCAATTTCTTAAAATAACCTCTTTATTACACTTTGAATCCAATTTATTTTAATAAGTTTCCAATTAAACGGATTAGATCTAATTCCAACCTCTAACTTACACTTACGTTTAGGTTATAATCAATTTATAACGCATTACTTTCTTAGTTATTACTTTACATACTTCTCGTATAAATTTCACAATTAATCATAATTATTAAAGTAACGCTTATAATAAATACGACCTATAATCACTCAACATATATAGAGGATTCTGATCGGTACCTAGTGGCCTTGGTCATGGGGGTATCATTCCAGCCTGCTTCAGTCCAACTCCAGACGCTCTTGTATTAGTTCCGTGTCCTTGGTTCTGAATTCCATAAGCTCTAGCTATTCCTTATTGTCCCATCCATTGAAGAAAAAAAATCTTTTTAACGTTTCCTATTGTCTAGCTACCATTCCATTCTATGTCACCTTCATCATTTTCTCCATCTCCTCTTTGGTTATGTAAATGGATCGATGAGAGTTTGAAGACACCTCTTGACTGCCCCTAGGCTTTGGTTGGCTTTCCCTAGCCTTAGATCTGGTGTTAGGTCTCTTCATCTTCTCCGAATACCAAATTCAAGCTTCAAGTCTTTAGATCTTGTCCTCTCTCAGTGAAAGCACCAAAATATTTGCACCAAAAATTGCATGAACATCCAAATATAAGATAAAAGCACCAATTCTTGTAAAAATAAAAGAAAAACTAGAAAATAAAAAAGGCACAAGAATTTTATAGTGGTTCATGGTAATCTTCGACCTACATCCACTTTAATCTTTGTTATTAGTTGTTTTCTTTCTTGATTACAACTAGTTATATCATATCTAACCACAATCTAATGGATCTCAAATTTACAATGGAGTTTTTAGAGTATTTAAGGGAGTAGATAGAGTGAAGAGAAGGCGAAGATGAGAGTGTGAAGCAAAGTGAAGATCCTTTCCTGGTTGCCATAGGGTTGGTATTTATAGGAAAGCAGAGGTATTGGGTCAGAAGCCTGCTTGCGCTGGGGTCCAGGAGATAGCCTGAAGATGTATAAGAGGGATCGAAGTCCCATGAGTCAAAATGATAACCAAGTTATCTAACTTGGTACCGATCTATTTGTGTTGGTGCAAATATAACTTTTCTCCTGCTTTGCTCTTCTACCTTCCAATTAACAAGCCCAAGCTCTTTTCATCGACTTTTGGTTGATTCTAATGATCTTTCTATTTCTTGAGTTATCTTGTTTTCTTGGTTTTCTTCTCATCAGTCTTTGAAATTATTCATCCAAACTTTGAGAAAACAACTTGATACCAAGTAATTGGAATAATATGCAAGACATATGAAGCTTGGGAGGAGGAATATAATAAATAAATAGGTCGTTGCCGACCTATATAATCAGTGTCGAGTTATATACTTAGCTCTATTCTAGTTGAAACTCCTATCGGTTGTTTCTCTAGCTCTACTGGGTTTACTTCCAAGTCCGTGAATCATTTCATTTTTGTTCTCTAGGTCTAGTTAAAATCTTCTTTGACTAAAAAGTGGGTTAGTGCATAGCCAAAACACAACTTTTTTGTTTCCAACTTAAGGCATCAGCTACTTTGTTGCCTCTTCCTAAGGTATACTCTATCCTAAATTCATATAGTGCTAGCATATGACTAACCATACTGATAGCATGAGCAATATCTAGCCTTGTACAGACCATGACATACATCAAACTCTCACTGCACTTCCAATGGGCACTCTCTCCATATAAGTCTTGTCTTCAAATGAAATGAGAGATCTTTTTCCAAAAACTTTACCTATAAAGGTATGGTTGCCGAAATAGCCTTTGCAGTATCCACGCTAAATCGAACGAGCACCTTTAGAACTCAATCTCAAAAGTCCAAACTTTCGATCTTTGAAGGTTTCTATACCTACAATTCTCTTTGGTTCTCCAAGGTCCTTCATTTTTAATTCCGCTTTTAAATGCTTCTTTAATCAGTTGATTTCTTCTCTATCCTTGGATGCAACAAGCATATCATCCAAGTACAAGAGTAAGTACACTCGATCGCCACTTTCTAAGTGTTTATAATAAATACAAGTGACTTTTATGCTCTTATTAAAGCCAACACTCAACATAAAAGAATCAAACCTCTTGTACCATTTTCTCGACGACTGCTTCAGGCCATACATCAACCTTTTCTGTTTGCAAACCCAATCTGACTTAGCATTCACTACAAACCCATGTGGTTGTTTCATGTAGGTTGTCTCTTCTAAATCTCTATATAGAAAAGCTGTCTTCACATCTAGCTGCTCCAACTTCATATCGTGAGTAGCAACTATAGCTAACAAAATCTTAATAGATGTATGTCACATAATTGAAGCAAAGATTTCATCGTACTCATTCCCCTCTCTATGAAAACCCTTTTGCTACCAATCCAGCCTTATGCCTTCCATCGTCTTTTATCTTGAATATCCATCTGCAACCTATGGCTCTATTTCCTTGAGTAATGGAACCAAATCCCATGTCTTGTTCTTCTGCAACTACTACATTTCTTCCTCCATGGTGCAAATCCACTTCGAACTGTTCGTTGACTTCAAAGCATCTTTAAGGTTAAATGGCTCCTCAGGAACTGTATGTAAAGCATCTTCAAGATCAAATGGCTCCTCGTGAACTATACGCAAAGCAAAATCGAACTGATCATTAAGGCCGAGATTTGTAAACTGTCAATCTCCATACCTGTCAAGTGCCTTTCTAATTTTCTAACTAGCACAGATGGCCCCAGCATCGCCTGCCATTCTTTCAGCTCCATCTTGAACTGAATCTTCTCCAACTTCATGACCATCACCATTACTATTAGAGGAAATATGTGGACTATTACATGATGGTTCTTCAACTGCATTTTATTTGTCATCAACAGTATCAACTAATCTCTTTGGATGAAATGTAGCAATAATCTTCGTCTCCTTAGGCTTATCTCCTTCCAAACCTAAGCCATCCGATGTCTCCTCCAATGGTCTAAACATTCCTGACTCATCAAAGGTAAAATGTTTGGAATGTATAACCTAGAAAAAAACACATGGTAGCTATGATGATCACCTTTTCAATCCTCAAATCTCGACATTAATACATCCATGTTATTCACGTGCTGAGAAACAAAGTGCCGAAAAGACAGAACGTTAGGATAAAGAAAAAGAAAAAAACAAGAAAGAGGAGAAAAAATCAGAATCTCAGAGCGGAGTGATAAAATATAATATCTAAGGATAGTACACAATGTTACTCTAATATACATAGCATGTCAGAGTTACTAATCAAAGTGCTATCATCCGTCCGGACAGTTATAACAACCCATCCTAACAATTGCTGATTTACATATATATAGTAATGTGGTGGAAATAAGAATACCGTTATCCATCAAATGTTCTCAAGAGTGAAAGTATGAAAGAAGGAGCAAGAGCATAGGTGAGGTTTAGAAAACATTAGAGTGGTTTCTATAAGCATTAAATAGGGCTTTCGACAAGAATATAAAGGAAGGATTTACAAAGAGAAACAACAATCACAAAACCTTTCAAAAGAGACAAAAGGATGCTCCAATAGAATGTGGGATGAGTAATGAGCTTTCGAAGAGGTCGAAAGGTACCTTTCTAAGGAAATGGATAGCATATTATCAACTTTCAAAGAGGTCAAAAGTAACCTTTCGAAGGTAATGAATAACATGTTTTTCGCATGTATGCCAAGCCATTCAAAATAATTGGTTTCGTCTTTATTTATCTTCATCAGAAGAATGTTTTGCTAAATCAATCCTTTCAAAAGCATATATTAGCCTTTCGAATTGGTTGAAACCATCCTCGCCTATGAAGGAAGAGTTACATGAATTAAATATAACTTTCTCAAACACTAAAAGATAGGGTTTCGCAGCAGTCGAATAGAATGCTTTCAAAAGGCGTCTTATGCAACTAATCTGTCAACAGTGTTTGAACTCATTCAAAGCCTACAAAGAATGTGTTTACCTACTCCCTTTTCAACTTATATGGTATAATACCAATTTGGTGAAGAGCGCTTCTATACCTTTCGACGAAGTCGAAAGCAATCGGACAAAATAGAGGAAAGCCCAATCTTCAACGACAGCAGAAGGTCAGTAAGATAATCCATTTGACTAGGTCAAAAGGTATGATTCAAAAGAGTAAAGGCGAAAGAATGAATGAGAAAGGCTAGGAGAAAAACCTTTTCATTGTATTAAAAAATGCGCATGAAAGGAGGAAAGCAGACCTTCCGATCTTGTCGAAAGCAATGAGTCGAAAGGTGCCCACCTGCACCTATAAATAAGACTATAGAGGTCTGGTTTTGGGGATCTGATTTCATTCACTTCTACTTGTTCTTTCTCAAGCTTGTTAACCCTAATTTACAAATCAAATTGGGAATAAAATTACTTTGAACATTTGAGCTTCAATTAATGAAAGAATATATTTTCAAAGCATGCATATAACATTCTTGAAGATAATAGTTGGTTGAATGATTTTGTGTAACTTGGATAAGGTCTGTCTATATCAATGCACTCGAAAGGTTACCTCTCGAGAAAGTCAAAACACTCAATTTAACCAATTTCCCTAAACCTTTAAGTCCCAACCTTAAGCCATCTTGTTTACTTCGACATGGGGGTTTCGATAGAATCTTAAACTAGTTGAATAGGCTTAAAAGGTATAATAAATGGTAATAAGATGTTTCGACCTAGTCGAAAGGTTATATAAGAAGGAACTTTAATCACCTCAACCTATTAGAAAGGTAGTCTTAAGAGGATCAATAAGTCTTAACTATCCTGATCTCTTCGAAAGGTGCATCTAAAGGACCTACACATTAAAATCATCTATGGGGTGTTAATAAGTTTTCTTGTTAACATTTTTGACGCTAGAAGAAGGGCTTGTACTTTTAATTACCAATAACTTTCATCACAAATTAATTGTATAGAGTTCTTCATTCGAAAGAAGAAAATTGTCAGAGTAAAGGTAATAACAACATCCCTAACAAAGAAGCTACATCGCATTCAACTTTGGAAAATGATATAGAACCAAACTTCAACTTAGAGAATATGAAAATTGGACAACCTTCGACCCTAATAAGATTGGAAAACAATGAGATTAAAGTCCACAATCTACAACAACAAATGATAGCTATGCAAGAATTTCTTGAAGGAGCCCAATCTCAAGGATCATTAAAATATATAGAAGGAGAGGATGAAGCAAATCTCCAAATAAAAACCAATATGAAAACCAAGAAAGTCAGGCTAAGAGGGCCTTTGAGCAATCAAATAGTTTAACCTCGAAAGACAATGAAGATCACCATAACAACAATCTCAACCAAATCACAAGAGATACGGTCAAAGATGTGCTCTCTAAATTGGAGAAATATGTTACCCTGCAAAAGACTCCTTTTTCAGAAGAAATAATGGCAGTCGGCATTCCTCCTCACATTCAAATTTCCTCACTAAAGTATGATGGAGCCCACTGACCCAGAGGATCACTTAGTAGCTTTTGGAATATGAATGGATCTCTACAATGCTTCTGAAGCAATTCGCTGCAAACTTTTCCCAGTAACTTTTCAAGGAGCAGCTATCAAATGGTACAAGAATTGCCTAGTGAAAACCATTCGTTCTTAGGAACAATTTTCTTATATTTCGTGAGACAATTTTATATATCTAGAGACCCAACTATGGATTTTAGCTTGTTTACTACAATTAAACAATACCAGCAAAACTACTTGGCGAATACTTGAAGATATTCTATATAGAAGCATTAAAAGCAAGGAATACAACCGACAGAGAGAAGCTTATGACAATTGGATCAGGATTGGTCGAACAAACCCCTTTTTGGGAAGATCTTTATATTAATGGATGTTAGGATCTACAACATTTCTATCTACAAGCTGAAAAGCTTATTCAAATGGATAAAATGCATCATGCTGTGAAGAAATCTTGAAAAGAATAAAAGGAAGAAAAGTTTGACTTAAATCATCTTAGCAAAAAGTCTAAATGGAAGGAAAAACAAGAAAAACACCTGAATAGTGGCATCTAAATCCAGACTAGTGGAATTAAACAGATCTGTCTACTATATCTTTTCCATTACAAAAGATGATGAAAATTTCTCCATTTCCTATAAGACAAGAACTCTCGTTGAACCCTAAAAAGAAAGGAATTACTGTGCTTATCATAAAGTGAATGGACATGAAACTAACAATTGCAATGTTTTAGTAAAAATAATTCGGAAGCTAATCATGTATGGATTCTTAAAAGTATTTGCCAAAAAGGATTAGAATATTTTCTACCTCGAAAGGGGCAAATCAATCACTTAAAGCCCTGATAGAGAATCAGTTTTACAACTTCATCTTTAGACTCTGACCAGGCTATAAAGCCTTGCAACATCTGTATATTATAAATTTTCTTTGCCTATAACTTATTTAATTTGAATTGTACTTTGAATTGGTCATATATGAATACAAAATTTGAGGGTCATTTTTGGTAAAAACAAAAATAGTCCATGACATTCAACATACTCTTAGCTACTTAAGAAAGACTACTTAAATGCTGGGAATGAGACAATTCATCCTCATCTCAAAGCTTGAATCAATGTGGTGTAAAGAACTACTCCCATGGAACCCTGGATTATAGTCAAGATTCAACTAACAAGAAGGATAAATATCTAAAACTCTCCCAAAAGAGGGGATTCTTGGGAAAAGCATGCCCTTATTCGGGAAAGTCTATTAGTCCATATATCATGGCATTTCAGACTCATGAACAAGACATCTCTTTTACTGAGCAAAAGCCGAGGAAGCATAACCGTATATACTATACAGATTGATTCTATTTTCAATTAGTTACCATTTGGGGAGAATTTTCCTAAATATGTTTTCAAGAAAGTCGCTTTCAAAAGTCGAAAATGATTATTTCTAATTAGCCTATAAATAAGGGAAATTAAGTATTTGTTTATTTGAAAATAAATTTGCACAATCTTTAAAGAATATTATTTGGCATATATACCAAGCACTTCCAACTAAGCAATTCCAATATTTCAAAGTTTTCTAAAAACCATTGGCGAGGAGAAGCGTATTCATTCTTTTTCAGGGAAAGTTTTAAAGTTATTAAAAGTTCATCAAAAAAATTCAAATTAGAGAATCTTATTCTCGACTAAAAGACTATTGGTTATGAATCATAACCTCCCAGTCTCATGTTTGAGATCCGTTTCTCTACTATAAGAATGATTTAAGGACCCTTGCAAAAGGCAGCGTTATGAAAAGATTCTTTTATAGTCAAACTCTTTCAGAAAAATAATCCCTCAATATATTAGAAGGGTTCATTTACAAGAATTCTTTGATATTCATAAGGATTTTCATAAACATTTTAATTGGTCAAAAATGATTTTCACGTACAAGTTTTAGCCTACGGCCAATCCATAGCACCTCCTAAAAGGAGGGGGAGCCTGTGCCCTCTAAAAGCATACGGCCACTACAAGAAAAATCAATTTTAACAGCGTCTAAAGTCAGCGTTTTAATGCAATACGATGTTTTACCCTTACTGAAACATTCTCCCTCTTACCAATTGGTTTCCCTCCACTCATTCATTACTTCAATATCCTCTCCTCCAAACCTAATTCTCCAATCCATGAAAAGTCGCTGCCACCACCATCAAATTGCCATTGTCCTTTGAATCCCACTGCTGCCCCCATGAGATCGCCACTGCCCCTTGGATTCTACTCTCGCCCCTCGGATTCTTCTCCCGACCCGCCCTCCAAGTGCTCCGCCTCCATCGATCAATTCCCCTCTTTGGCTAACTTTATACTGCAAGTTTGCAGTTGAACTTCACACCTGTATTTATACGAAAATTTTGAATTATCATTCTCATTAATTTGGTTTTGCAGATCAATTTGATGAATACAGTGTAAGCATTTAAACTCTTGGTTAAATGTTTTAATAATCAACATGTTGAGTTAACTGTCTATCAATTACCAAGTTTCGGCTAATATGAGTTTTGAGATTCTTTTTATTTATGTTTCCATTGCTTCCATAGTATGAGCAATTAGACATGAGATAATCATGTGTTTGTTGATTCCAACATACTAATTAATTATTTTGGTTTATATTCATTAGACTTGAATCATTATCATCATATATTAAAATGTCCCGCTTTGCTGCTTGAGTAAGCACACGTGCAATTGTAAATGATGATACTTTCTTATGTTTGTTTCTGATTCCAACATCGAATATTAACTTTTTATATCCATCGTTTGTTAAATATGAAAAGCTTGCACTAGTTTAAAAACTATAGTGCCAGCAAGCTTGTTGCTGCAAGCTTGCACCAGCAGTTTAAAAACTACAATGCTTGCATGTGCAGGCTTGCAGCACCAGTTTAAAAACTATAGGGTGATTTTCAATTTTAGTTACGGGAGTGAAAGATTTTTATTTATTATTTTTTTAGGTGAAATTTGATGACTGAAGTATCAACAGGTAAACTTTTCTATAAGGAAAATTTAAAATGTTGCATTGTGATACGTAGAGAATATTTTCATGTTAAATTCGTATTATAGGATATTTGCAACAAATGTTCTACTTTTTCACATAATTTTATTGTCAATTGTTTTATGGATTAATGTACTTTGTTGAATGGAACTATGGTATGAGCACATATTGGAAGTTATTGATTAAATTTTAGTTGGAGTTGATTGGTAAATTGGATTATAATTGCAACTCATTATTGATCATATGCTTTATTCTAGTTATTTATGGGTCTAGGGTTCAGTTGATTTGATATGTGATCTTATGGTTGTGATTCTTTGAAAAGATTATAGGAAACATGCTATAGATTTATGCATGGGATGTAAATCATAATAATTTATCTTTAGAAACAAAAACTTGGAGTAAAGTATGTCTTTTTAGCCGAGGCAAACTGGTGTAAATCTACAAGCTTTTTAACAATTTCCATTAAACTCCACACATTGGGTAGTTAAACTCCACATATTGGGTAGTTAACCATGATGAAATACCTTGATTTTTGTTTGGTATTTGATTAGAAGTGCTCCTATGACTTTTGGAAAAAACAAATATAATGACATAATTTGTATTGTTTCGAACGATGAATTGCAAACAAATCTAAAAGTAGATGTACAACAGGAGTACACCGAAGTAAAGAAAATATATGATACTATCATGCATGCTCTACTAATTAGTCTGCAATATTTGTTAATAGGAACGTCAATAAATAAATATAGTTCATACTTCCATGATTCAAAGAGATATGTAGTGACCTGTTAAAATAAATTTTGAAGTAAAAACAAATTTTACTAGGTTATACACCACTGTTGATGTATGCAGTCATAAAATGGCTTTATTTGAAAAAGGTTAATAAGGAAAGTTTAAGAGAGAGCCTCAATCCTGTCAAAAATGTTTTTGAGTTCTCCGATTCTGTTTATCAAATTTGTGTAGCGTAAATAGAAAGAAGACCGGCAGAAGCTAAGTGTTATAGATAAATATCCTGACAGGATTCCAGCAAGTGAATTTTGCGCATCTATTGCTAATATTGCATATCTTGAATTCATGGACTCACCTTTCATTGGTTCTTTCAACACTTTAGGTGATTGTTGAGAAGTCAGATAGAAGTGACGTTCCAGACAGAAAAAGTATGTGTTTTTACATTGTTGTTTCATCAAATTCTAAACTAAAATTTATTTTTGAAGCTGTAGCTAATAGTCTCTTTTCTACAGCGTAGATGTTCTTTCTTTGAAAAATGTACTCATATTCAAACACATAACCATACATATACAAGTTGACCCTAGCTTAATGACAAACCTGCCTACACTTTGGGGTGAAAGACAACATGGATGAGAAAGGCGAATAAAAGATTTAACTGGTAAAACAAGGTCAAGTTAAGGATGATTTCATGCTAATGTGCTTTGTTAATTGTTTGTTTTCATTTATCCAAAATTTTTATGTTACATCGCTGCAAGTTTTGTTCGACATGCGGGATTTTGGAAGGTAACCTAAATGTTATTTCTAGGTTTTGTGAAATGGCAGGTGCTGCTCTTTGGAGCCACATGGACATCGATAAGGTGTATTGTTTTATTCCGATAACTTACTATACTACATAACATTCGAGTAAGGTTATGTATTATATACTATTCTGTTATGAGCATGGTGGTTTAGATCAAATTGGATTTTCGATAATATGTGATGAATTTGTCGAAAATCAAAAGCACTTGAGATAAAATGTGCTGAGAAATTAAACAAGTTAACTGATTTAACTAAATCTTATAACAATTAACTAAGTTTATTAAAATCAACCAAGTTAAGTTTTATCAAAATTAATCAAGTTTATAAAATTAATAGTTTTTAAAAATATTTAAGTTTAAAAACATTAACTAAGTTTATAAAACTTAACTAAGAGAACTATGTTTTATAACTAATTAATAAACTAAGTTCACAAAAATTAACGAAGTTAACTAAGTTTTATAAAACTTAAATAAATTAACTAAATTTTATAAATTATTACTAAGTTGATTAACTTTTATATAAATTAATTGAATTTAAAAATTAACTGAGTTAACTAATTTATAAAAACTAAACAAGTTTATAAAATTAACTAAGAATATAAAAAATAACTAATTTGCACTACAACAAAATTAACTAAGAGCATGTATTGTAGCAATTAGGGAGTAATAAAAACTTTAGAGATAGGCTGGGTGTTTGGCTGAAGAGAGAAGGACAGTAGCTTGCAACGTGGCTGATGGGATTCTAAAGCAAACTGAATCAAACTGCAGCCTGTACAGTAGCTAGAAGGTGGGATGCAATCAAACACTGAGCAATGGTCTGTATTAAAGGGATGCTCCACTGGTAATACGAGTTGTTCTGTAGGAGGATCTAACTCTTGATGCGGCAAGTATTGCGGGCCTGCAGTGGTTCAGTGTTGCAGTTTCTGAGAACAAATAGCAGACTGGGATGTTGTGAAGTGATCAGCCAGAGAGTTGTAGAACGACAAACGTGATGAAACACTGGCTTTCGGTCGGTGTTTGATTTCATTATAAAGACAGGCTTTGGATCAGCCAGAGGTGCCTCTTTCCTTTTATCTTCTTTGATTCAAACAGTGGGCTTAGGATTAGCTACCTCCTTTTCTTTATCTTCTTTTATGCAAACAGCAGGCTTTGTATTGACTAATGCCTTCCCTCTATCTTCTTTGGTGCAAGCTTTTCTTACTTCTCTTTCGCCATTTACATTTCCAGGTTTCTTATTAGGAACAGCTGCAGCTTGAGCACTAGCAAGGAGTTGAGCACTAGCAAAGAGTTGAGCACTAGCAAGGAAATTGGTTGGATCTGCATTTCAAAAAAGATAAGGTTTTATTATATTATATTTTATTATTCACTCTTGATTTTAAAGTATGTCGCTACTCTTTGTTAACATACGTACTCATAACTAGCTTATGATATAAGTCCATCAGTTTTGGGTTCTGTTATATTGTAGCAAGGAAACTGTGCTTTCCTTTGCTAACATTTATTACTGTTGAATATTAATGAGGAACCCCTTTAGTTTATTGATTCAATTATTGAATTACTTATTTTTTTTCAAATGGACACCTGAAGGCAAGTATAGATAGTATATTCGGTTTACATGATAATGATTATACAAATGAGGAACCCCTTTTGTGATTATGTTTATAGTTTGTTTACATGATAATGAAAATATTTAGTTTGTTTGCAACAGTCAGTGTAGGACTTTTGGTTTACTGTGCAAATATTACAGATTCACATGTTCTTACTGGATTTCATGTTTACAGTATATTCTCATGTGTGAGTGCATGCTTCAATTCATAGTCATCAAACAGAACTTAATCCAAGTCATCTTGCTAATTATTATAAGTGAAATAGTGATTACCTCACGAGTTAGATTTATTTCTAAGGTACAGAGAAAATGAACTGACATAGATCACCTCCACTTTCGTTTATAAACTGTTCGACCTTATACAACAAATCTACAAAGAATGTGTACAGATACCACAATTATGATACAGTACCGGATAAATAATTAAATTTTAAAATGATCCCTACCATGAAAAGAAGCATCTGACATGTATCTCTGAAACCATAAAAAAAATTACAATCGTCAGAGAGTTGTGTGTGTGTGTAGAGTTTAAAAACAGAGAATAAATACCACAATTTGACTCTTGATATCACTGCCAGGCAAAGCAACTGGTAGCACAGAACCATCTTCAACCAATAGGAATTAAACATCAGATCATCAAGAACACATTAAAAATATTTTTTTGGCATGATAGACCAATATTATGAAATAAAAAGATAATGAGTTGGTCATACCCTGAACAACTGATTTTTGTTTAGATGCTTGCGTTTTCAGTATACAAATACCTTCAGTATTTGAGCATTATAGTACCAATGTCTAATATTGACTAGAATATGAAATATGTGCCTTTTCTGTCTTTACTTTATTAATATTTCTCTTCATTTTCTCTGTGCCTTAGAAATAAATCTAACTCGTGAGGTAATCACTATTTCACTTATAATAATTAGCAAGATGACTTGGATTAAGTTCTGTTTGATGACTATGGATAGAATATATCTCATTAAAGGACATTCTAAATATTATGACTGCTAGTCTGGTTCACTATCCTGTAGGATAATTTTACTCTGCGAAATTCTGCGGTACAAACTCTTAATTTGTTTGTGTGTTGTCACTACCATTAAGAGAAACTGAGGGATTTATCCAAATGTTTGTTTGTGTGTTATCACTACCATTAAGAGAAACTGAGGGATTTATCCAAATGTTAAGTAATCATCGGATATTAACTTTAAACTTTGTGTTTTTCACCATAGTGGCATTTGTTTTATTCCCGTATGACATCCTTTATCCATCATAAATCAATACATGTATCTAGTTTAGCATCATAGGTTATCACCTTCAGAGTACCGTAACATTGAAGTAATAATTTTCTCACGAATATTATGGTTAGATATCAGTATTCAAAGTGCACCTTGCTGATTAGTCTAAAATTATGGTTAATTTCCAACTTTTGACGTGATACAAAATTAAACATGGTATATACAAATACTGATTTTTTTGGGTAGGGTTTTGCAGATATAGAAAAGAGATCATTGCTACCATATATGGACAATTATGTAACTGTTTTTCTATAGACAGATAGACAAATTTATTCTTCACAGTAAAAACTTTGCCTTATGTATTCCACTCTTATCTCTTTGCCAGTGTATATTGTTGCTTATCATTTCTTTTTTGATGTTTTAATAGGTTTGTTTTTAAAGTGCTGAAGTGGTATGTGTCAGAACTAAAGGTTGAATGGATAAAAAGTCTTTCATTTACGATTGATGGATCATGCACTGTATTCGATGTACTTGCTAAGGGCGTGAACTTGATTACTGATGGTATGTTATGCATATCTACAAAGCAATTTGAATCTGGATATATACAGACTTCATGATGACAAATTTGATGACTAAATGTGTGTCTTCTACCATATGTCAGTCTAAAGTATCTGCAGTTGCATTTGTTGCCTTGGTTGTCGGTGCAGATATTGTGCCTTTGTCCATTGTTGTAGGATATTAGTTTATAAATATTATCGTTGTTTATGAATTTATGTAAACTTTGTTTATGGATATTGTATTCAACTTAATTTACTGAAATAGTTGATTGTTATGTTTTTATATGATATTTTTTAGTTTGATTTGTATATGTTATGTATATTATCCAATTGAAATATAATAAAATGCTATTTAGATTAATGATACATGTGTGTAAATATTGCAATGGTGCAACGCTGTAAAAATAGTACAAACAAACAACAGCGTTCAAACCGTGTTGTCAATTCTATGAAAAGATAATGTACATTGCTCCAACAGCATAATAAAAATGCTGTGAAAAATTAACAACAGCGTTTATTAACTGCTGAAAAAAACTACTACTAACAATTTTGAAAGCAAATAATAAACGCTGTAGAAAATTATATACAGCGGTAAAAGAACGCTGTCTAATACAGTTTTCAACAGCGTTTATTTTTTGCTATTATTAATTTCGTATATACGACAGCATGTTGTTATACAGCGTTTTTAACAACGCTGTTATATCCTATTACAGCGTTTTTGAAACGCTGTTAAAAGCTTATTTTGGTGTAGTGGGCCCATCCATAGACTCCTAAAAGGATGGAGGGTCCTGTATCCACAAAAATCCTATGGCCAATCCATGGCACCTCCTAAAAGAAGGGAGGTCCCGTACCCACCAAAAGGCAACGACTAATCCGTAGCACCTCTTAGAGGGAGGGACAAAAGCCTACGACGCTGTTCCATAGCACCTCCTAGAGGGAGGGTTAAAACCTCTAATGTCTAATCTACCTCTTAGAGGTAGGGTCAATTCAAGCACCTACCAGCAAATTTTAGAAGAAGGTTAATTTAACAAATAGTATAGCCCTTAGAATCAAGGGAAGCATAGAGAGGGCACCAAGCAGACAAAGGAGGACAAAGATGTCCACGATTCAAAACAAAAGTCATGGCCCAAGGAAACAAGGGGTCAAAAGAATATGACTATACACCATTAAAAAAAAGATGAAGGATGGTAAAAGAATACAAAAAAAAGAAAAAGGATGAAGATGTCCTACACTGTAGACAAAAACAAATAAGATATTCAAGACCATAATAAAAAAGGACAAAGTATCAATTAGAAACCTTCAAAACATCTGATTCGTAAAAAGTAACTCTTGCAGCTAAGAGTAATGGAACCTACAACCTATAAAGAAACACTAGATAGGAAAATGGGTAAAGAGATTCACAGTTTGAAATGGAACATAAAGACTAATACGAAAATTGAAGGAATGGAACATATAATGAATTTTTACTACAAAGATAAAAGTGACTTCATTCGAAAAATAGATTAAGAAAACCACTCCTAAATCCTTAGAAATAAGGTAACCCTTTAGGATGGGAGAGTCTCTCTATATATATAAGTTATTTCGACTATTACATTGCCGAACGACTAAGAAAAAGTATGGAACTTGCATTGTTGAACGACCGACTAGTCAAACAGAACTTGCACCGTTGAACGACTAGCCAACTAAACGGAAGTAACGGTTGAACGGCTGAAAAGCCGAACAGCCAAATGAAACTAACTGCTGAACAGTTGACTGGTCTTATGGAGCGACTACTCCGAATGGCTGATTGGTAATACAAAACTACTATTCTAATTGATTGCATGGCTTTACGAGAATACTGGGCTCCAATGTAAGAATAATACTACTAATTTTTTGGCACTTTAGGAATTATACATCTATTAATTGGATATTTTCCTTTGAATAGCGAGAATCCCCGTAACTATTCAAGGTATGAGTTTAAATAAATCTCTAGCATAACATTTTATGTAGAAATTTGGAAAAAGGCCCGAGAGGATTAAGACCTTTTGCTTAGGTCCACTTGGATTACCATTACTAGGTTGTTTTCTAATCTTGTACTTATATAGGATAAAATTTCGAAGTAGTCTATTTTCCTGATGAGACCCTAACAAAGTATTGACTAAACCCATGACTTTATGAACTTTCAATTTCCTTGTTCCTTTTGACAAAGATTTCATACTAGTTTTTGTGAATTCAAAATTTCCTTTTTGACTTTAAGGATGACTTGTGGATTTTATATTCTTAGTTTCCTTATTGAATTTTCATAGTGATTTCTTATTGAATTTATGGTTTCGTGAATTGTAAATTTCCACATTGACTTTTATGATGATTTGTGGATTTCATATACTTGGTTTCCCCATTGGATTTTCATAATGATTTCTTGTTTTTATGAATTCTTGATTTCTTGACAATTTTATTGAATTTTTGTGATGATCTGTAGACTTCTTATTGAATTTCGACTTTGTATTATTATCATATAAAGTTTTGAGCAGTTTGTTTAACCGATGAGATCCTTGAAGTTTTTTGACTACATTCCTAAAATTCATGAATTCTTGGTTTCTTTTCATGATGATTTCCGAATGAATTTATGGTTTTATGAATTCTTGATTTCTTTATCAAGTTTTCATGATGAGTTGTGGATTTATCATTGAATTTTGGCTTTATGAGTTTTCTGTATGAATTTTGAGTTTTTGTATTGGAATTGAGATTTATCTGAAAATGCAATATTTCCATATTATTATTAGATAGGAATTCTGGATAAGAGTTTATTGATATCAAACATACTTTTATTCTTTTTGTTAAAAAATAATGTTAAAAGGGAATGGAGCTCCCTAATTTTCATATTATCAAACAACATCGACGCCTAATTAACTTTCTATCAATTTGTTAATGGATGAAGGAATATTGCTAGTATGTAGCGTAGGGATGAAAATAAAATTATAACAGGGAAACAAGGTAAAGCCGCCAAAAGTGAGGAATTAATCCCCAATGGCTAAAGAAAACATAACCTAAGAAAAGAGGATTTGTAGTGTATAATGGCCCTCTGGGAAGGTTTATTTACTTAAATCAGCGACTGTTGACTAGGTGATATTGTTCCATATTTCTATTATTAGTTTTAAAAGGGTTTGGTCATGTATTTATTTGAATGATTTACCCAATAATACCATCAAGATAGTATCTTGAATTATAAAGTTACCCATCACGGTTTCATGACAAGGTTACGATCCAAATAAAAGTTATTATATGTTTTGCAGGAAGAAAAAGAAAGGAAATTTCATTGAAGTGTGAGCAGTTTGAAAGAAATTTTTTGAAATTTTGTCCTAAAGAAAAAAAGCTTCTTTCATACTGGAGGGGGTGGGGGAAGGGGGCTAAATGTTATCCATCAAGTTCTCAAGAGTGAAAGTACGAAAGAAGGAGAAAGAGCATAAGTGAGGTTTAGAAAACATTAGAGTGCTTTCTATAAGCATTATACAAGGCTTTCGACAAGAATATAAAGGAAGGATTTACAAAGAGAAAAAGAAATCACAAACCTTTCGAAAGAGTCGAAACGATGCTCTAGCAGAATGGGGATGAGTAATGAGCTTTCGAAGAGGTTGAAAAGTACCTTTCAAAGGCAATGAGTAACAGGTTACCAGCTTTCGAAGAGGTCGAAAGGTACCTTTCGAAGGTAATGAATAGCATGTTTTCCGCATGTGTGCCAAGCTAATGGTTTTTTTCTTCATTTACCTTCATCAGAAGAACGTTTGGCTAAATCAATCATTTCGAAAGCATATATTAGCCTTTCAAATTTGTTGAAACCATCCTCACCAATAAAGGAAGAGTTACATGAATTAAATATAACTTCCTCAAACAATAAAAGATAGGATTCTACACTAGTAAGATAGAATGTTTTCGAATTGTGTCTTCTACAGCTAATCTCTCAACAGTGTTTCAACTCACTCAAAGTCTACAAAGCACATGTTTCGACAACATTGAAAACCTACACCCTTTTCAAATTATATGGCACGCTACCGGTTTGGTGTAGATCGCTTCTATACCTTTTGAGTGAAGTCTAAAGCAATCAAAAAAAAAAGGGAAGCCCAATCTTCAGTAGCAGCATAAGATCGGTAAGATAATCCTTTCGACTATGTCGATAGGTATGATTCAAAAGAGTAAAGGCTAAATAATGAATGATAAAGGCTAGGAGAAAGACCCTTCGATTGTATTAAAAAGATGCGCACGAAAGAAGGAAAGCAGACCTTCTGATCGTGTCGAAAGCAACGAGTCGAAAGGTGCCCACCCACACCTATAAATAAGACCCTAGGGGTCTGGTTTTGGAGATCCAATTTCATTTACTTCTACTTATGCTTTCTCAAGCTTATTAACCCTAATTTCCAAATCAATCTGGGGACAAAATTATTTTGAACACTTGGGCTTCAATTAATAAAAGAATATATTTTCAAAGCATGTTCAGAGCATTCTTAGAGGTAATAGTTGGTTAAATGATTTTGTGTAACTCTGATGAGGTTTATCTGGCATGAAAGGTTACCTTTCTAGAAGTCGAAACCACTTAATTTAACCAATTTCCCTGAACCGTTAAGTCCCAACGTTAATCCATCTTGGTTACTTCAACCGATGGGTTTCAATAGGATCTTAAACCAATTAAATAGACTCGAAAGGTATAATAAATGGTAATTAGATGCTTTGACCTAGTCGAAAGGTTGTATAAGAAGGAACTTCAACCACCTCAACCTATTTGAAAGGTAGTCTTAAGAGGACCAATAGGTCTTAACTATCCTTATCTCTGCGAAAGGTGATTTTGAAGGAGACACCTACACATTAAATTCAGCTTTAGGGTGTTAAAAAGTTTTCTTGTTAACAAATACTATGGTAGGTAAACATCTAACTCCTCTCTACAAACTCAATAAACATCAATTAAAGCTTGCCTTTATCGGACTGCTCGAAAGAGCACATGAGGAATTTATGAAAAATAAAAGCCATGTGTCAGACGTAAGCCGATGTGAGAAACTGAAAAAATATGTGTACGACATATAATAGCACCTTTTGAGATCATTGTAATGATTATCCCCGTAAAAGAACCAAACCATCAAATGGGTACATTTTGTGATATAATAGATAATGTCTAGGGTATGAAATATAAACCAAAAAATAGTTGTCACACTATAACATTTTAGAGTACAATTAAAACCACTAAGGCACGCCCGCATAATGGATTTTCCACTAAGACCTCCCAAGTAAACTGAGACTAATCTTATATAACAAGGATCAATAGCCACCTTTTGAGAGTCGTATATCTCTAGATAAAATATACCAAAAGGCAAACACAACTAGCCCAACATCCGAACACTTTTGTGAACAACATGAACCAAGTACCAACAACTCCCTGCATGCAGCATAATGAAAGCATACTCTAGATATGGAGTTGATATACACCCTTGGGTTGGCTAAACCCGAGATCATGCGTTCTACTCTGTCTTTAGTTATATATCGATGATAGAGTAATATTTTGCATCTTAACACATGAGCCATCATCATTCATATTGTTCACTCCCTAAGTGGATTCTAGCATCTTGAACAGATTCAATTCCAAGAGATAGAACACGTATCGTAGTATTGAATTGGTTTTTGATAAGTAAAACACTTAATTCCAGTCTTTTCGAGACTGAATCGACAAATTTGGTCACATTTAACAACAATGAGAATGATCGCACATGGAAACCAAGTCTCGTACACTTATCATATTTCCAAACTATCTCAACTTCTGCTATCTCTCGATCAAGAGTGAAGCCCGGTAGATTAGAGCATTATTAACTTCTACACCCTACTAGAATCATCATTCTTAACTCTAAAGGATAGTAACAAGTCTATTCTGTTAGCTTTAGTGTTAAGTACACAACTAAATGCTTTCTATAAACAAGAAAACACACAAAGCACGATTAACACACACAAAGCATGATCAAGTCACATAAACGACTTTTAATCCTTTTTTAGCTAATTAACCATTTATTGATTAAAACTACTTTTATTAGTAAAAAGCCTTTTTATCTAATAAAAATTATTCTTAATTAAAACTTCATCATTTAATTAAAAATTCTTCCTTTAATTAAAACTTCTTCCTTTAATTAAAAATCATTTTAATCAAACAACTTTATTAATTGAACTCATTTATTAATTAAAACTTCCTTTATTAATTAATATTCCTTATTAATTAAAACTTAACTATTTAAACTTGTATTAAGATTTAATTTCCCTTTGTATAAGAATGTACTTGTATTCTACTGTTCACATTTTACTTACCCACGTACATACTATTTGCGTATTTACTATTCACATACTTAACTATCCATTTATACTCTTCTCTATACTTCAAATGTATTTTATACATATCTCAAATGGTATAAATATATTCACAAATCATTAACAAAGTTTACTTAGTTTAAAATATAATCAAAGAGGTTAAAACAAATGTTAACAAAACATTGTTACTATAAACCCCTTCTCTTTTATAAATTAAACGTATAACTTTTCTATCTTCATTTCGAAATATTCCATACTTGTTATTATTATTAAAATTCCATTATTAAAGATCTAATTATATTTATAATATTTTTCTACTTTAAATTATAACCCAAGGGTTTAAAAATAAATGTTACTAAAACATTGTTTCCTACAAACCCAAACACTTCATACTTGACTAGTTTCTTTAAAACTCTCCTTTAAAGATATAATTACTTTTATAAGGGTTTAAGACTAGTGTTATCAAATATTGTCAGAACCACCCAAAAATATTCACTTATAATTATCTTGAATTTACTTATAATTAATGTCCTAATTATATTATTACTAAGGATTAAAAACAAATGTTACTCAAACACTATTTACTACAACCCAAAATCATTTACTTATAATCACCTTTAAAGTATTCACTATTATGTATATTTAGTTATATTGCTAAGTATATTTGGCTTAAAAACAAATGTTACTAAAACATTGTTTACTATAACCCAAAACCATATACTTATAGTTGTCTTTAAATTATTCATTTTAATCGATGCATATCCGCACTTATTAATTAGGATAATACACTTTTAATTGAACTTCTCAAAATAGCTTATTTTAACCTAAATGTTACAATCCAAACTTCTTTTAAAAGATATAAAGATCCAGTAGTGGATTCATTACATGTTAGTTAACATCAAACAAAGGCCGGAAGAATTACTTGGCGAATACATTAAAAGATTCAATATAGAAGCATTGAAGGAAGAAAATGCGACTGATCATGAAAAATTCATGGAAGTTCGCTTAGGGCTAATCAAACAAACTCCTTTTTGGAAGGAATTTCATATTCATGCGTGTAAGGATCTACAACATTTTTATCTCCAAGCTGAAAATTTTATTCAAATGGACGAGATGCATCACGCTATGAGAGAATTTCATCTAGAGTGTAGAGAAAGAAAATCCAACTTTAGGCATCTCGACAAGAGACCAAGGAAAAGTGAAAACCAGAAGGGGAGTCGAAAAGAGATGTCCGAATCCAATTATGTAGTCCTAAATAAGCCTCTCTCCCGCATATTCGCCATGATGAAGGAAAATGAATTTTTTTTTCTATTTCTTATAGGATCTGGAACATTCCTGAACCAAATAAAGGAGGTAGTTATTGTGATTACCAAAAAGCAAATGGACATGAAACTAACGAATGCCGCATTTTAGCAGAAGCAAATCAAGGCATGATTAGGTCAGGATTCCTAACAAAGTTCATTAAGAAAGTTTGAAGGATATTTCATTCTAAAGAGGATATCTCTAATATTCAAAAGCATAATTATACCTATGAGAAAGAAGCATCTTAGCAAACTCAAGATTGGACCCTTATCAAGCCATGAAACCTTACGGCATTGGTTCAGCTATGGATTTTCTTCTTTCATAACTTTTTTAATTTGATTTGTAACTTAATTTATACTTTGATTTGTGCTAAAAATTGTTCATGTATTAATATGAAATTTGAGTGTCTTTACAGATAAAAAACAAAATCAATCCATGGCAATCAACATTCTCTTAAAGTACAACAAACTTTTAACTACTTGAGAAAGACTACCCAAATGCTGGAAACGAGACAATTCATCCTTATCTAAAAGCTTGAATCAATATGGTGTAATGAACTATTCCATGTAACCCCGGATTATAGTCAAACTTTTGCTATAGACTCAAGAAGGGTAAAAATCTAAAACTCTCTCAAAGGAGAGGATTCTTGGGAAAAGCATGCCCTTATTCGTGAAAGTCCATGTATCTTGGCTTTTCAGACTCACAAACAAGACATCTTTTTTGTTGAGAAAAACCCAAGGATGTATGACTATATATACTATAAACATTGATCCTGTTTTCAATTGGTTATTCTACCGTTTGGGGTGAATTTACCCAAATATGTTTTCAAAAAGTTGGTTTCAGAAAGCATAAAGGATTCTCTCAAATTTCCTGTAAATAAGGAGGATTATGTATTTGTTTATTTTAAAGATAAACTTGCATAATCTTAAAATAATATTATTTAGCATTATTAAATGCGCATCAAGGACTTTCTACTAAGCAATTTCAATATTTCAAAGTTTTCAAAAAAACCATTGGCAAAAAGATTATTCATGATTTTTCAGAAAAGTTTTTAAGGCTATCAAAAGTTTATTGACAAGAAACTCAAATTAGAGAATCCTATTCTCGACTAAAAGACTATTGGATCATGAATCATGATCTCCCAATCTCCTATTTGAGATCCAAGCCTCTACTATGAGAACAACAAGAAAGCCCTTGCGAAAAGCAACATTAAGAAAGGATTCTATTACAAGTCTACTTTCTCTAAAAAAACTCTATTACAAAAATTTGATATTCAAAAAGACATTTACAAACATTTTAGTTGGCAAAAAATAATTTTCATATACAAATTTTAAAGCCTACGACGCTCTTCCATAGCACCCCTAGAGGGAGGGACAAAAGCCTACGGCGCTCTTCCATAGCACCTCATAAAGGGAGGGTCAAAACCTCTAACGTCCAATTGACCTCTTAGAGGGAGGGTCAGGTCAAGCACCCACCAACAACCTTCTAGAAGAAGGTCAACCTAACATACAATATATCCCTTAGAATCAAGGGAAGCCCAGAGGAGGACACCACACTGATGAAGAAAGACAAAGATGTCTGCAACTCAAAACAAAGTTAGGGCCCAAAAGAATAGAGGGTCAATGGAATAAAGTTAATCGCCATCTAAAACAAAGAAGAAATTTGAGAAAGGGGTATAGACAAAGGCAAAAGGATGAAGGTGTCCAACGCTATAATAAGGAATAAACAAGGAATCCAAAACCATAATCAGAAAGAACAAAATATGAGCTAACAAGTTTCAGTACGTCCGATACTTGAAAAGTGATTTTCATGCCAAGAAACTTGCATCCTAAAAGGAGACACAAGATAGGAAAATGGATAAAGAGATCTATAACATAAGATGGAAAGCAAAGATCTATACAAATGTTAAAAGAATGGAATATATAACAATTCTTTACTATAAAGATAAAAGTGACTTCATTCGAAGAATAGATTAAGTAAACCACTCCTAAATCCATAGAAATAAGGTGACCCTTTAGGATAAAAGAGTCTATATGTCATAAATATATTAATAAGTTATTTGGACCATTACACTACCGAACGACCAAGCAATAGTATGGAACTTGCACTACTGAACGACCGATTAGTCAAACGGAGCTTGCACTACTGAACGACTAATCAACCGAATGGAAATACCTGCTAAACGATTGAACGGCTGAAGAGTTAAACAATTGAATGAAACTATCTACTAAACGGTTGATTGGTCTTATGGAACTACCATTCTGAATGGCTGACTGGTAATACAGAACTACTATTCCGAATAATTGCATGGCTTTAGGGAACTACTTGACTCCAATATAACAATAATACTACTAACTGATAGGCACTTTAAGAATTTAACATCTATTAGTAGGATACTTTCCTTTGAATAATGGAAATCCCCGTCATTATTCAATGAAGGGGTTTTAAATAAATCTCTGGCATAGTGTTTTAGGAGTAACTTTAGAATTAAGGCCAGATAGGCTTAGGGATCTTTTGCTTAAACCAACTAAGTTTACCATTATTAAACAGTTCTCTGACCTTGAGTTTATATTGAATGAAATAGTGAGTAGTCTATTCGTCAAATGAGATCCTGACAAGATTTTGGTTGTGTTCCAGATTTGGTGGATTTTTAATTTTCTTGTTTCTTTTCATAATGGTTTCTTAATTGATTTTCTATTTCTACGAATTCTTTATTTCTTTACTGAGTTACTATGACGATCAGAAGATTACACATGGAATTTCTAATTTTGTACTAGTATAGATAGAATTTTGAGCAATCTATTTGCCAAATGATATCCTGGCAGTTTATAGACTCAATTCATGACTTTATGAGCTTTCAATTTCTTTGTTTCCTTCCATAAAGATTTCATATGGATCTTCCGAATTATAAATCTCCTTATTGATTTTTATGATGATTGGTGAATTTCATATTTTCATTTCCTAATTCAATTTTTTGCAATGATTTCTTATTGGATTTGTGGCCTAATGAATTCTAAACTTCTATATAGATTTATATGACGATTTGTGGATTTCGTATTCTTAGCTTCCTTGTTGAATTTTCATAATGATTTCTTGTTGGATTTCTGGTTTCGTGAATTCTAAATTTCCCTATTGAATTTTGTGATGATTCATGGATTTCAAACACTTGGCTTTTCCATTGGATTTTCATAACGATTTATTATTGATCTCCTGTTTCTATGAATTCTTGCTTTCTTAACATCTTTATGGAATTTCCATGATGAACTGTAGACTTCTTATTGAATTTCTGACTTTGTACTTGATGTGCACGTAAATGTGCATATTTTTACCACCATATTTATTCTTTTTAAATTAAATAAATGATCATATTGGGTATTTTAACTTGTTTAAACCAAAATTCATATTATTTGAAATTGTCACATATGCATCTTCATCCATGGGCAAAATGGTCATTTTTTGTGCATATATTTCTTTGAGAAAAATTAATTGAAAATTTGTATATATTTTTGTAGGAATTTGATCTCAAATAGAAGTGGTTTCATGAAGATATGCATGCACAAAATTAATACAAAGGAATGAAGATGGAAATAATTCAAAGTGAAGAACATGGAGGACCCCACCTACCCACCTACCTTAATGTACAAATTAAAGGCTAATGCACATGCTTTTGGAGTTAATGGCTTCATGTACACTTAATGGGGGATTAAGACATGTTAATGATAACTTGGCCTCCACACTTCCTAAAGGGCATTTTGGGCATTCCCCAAAAAAATGAATTAGGGTTTTAACACTTGTATAAATACCCCTTATGTTTCATGTAGCCATTTTAGTTAGTTAGTTTTAGTTTAGAAAATAAATCAAATCTCTCTTTCTTTCCATGGCTACTTAGCCATGTCTTCTCTTATGTAATTCCTTTTTTTTATGCAATGTTAATTATTGTTTCTTTTTAATTACATGTTCATTTCCTTTTATGCAAGTAGTGTAGATTTTCCTTTATGCAATTAGAATAGTTTTCCATTTCACTTTGCTCTCTTTTCCATTTCTTTTTCTCTCATGTTGCAAGCTACATTTGTTCATATGATAACAAATATGAGAGGCTAAACCCCTTCAATTTAGGGGTAATGAAGCTCTCTAATCATGTAGCTTCAACTTAATTTGATGTTTATGGTCTCTTTTTATGCTTAATGAGAATGAATGAAGTGGTTTAATGATGTTGTTTAGCTTTGAATTTGATAGTCTATGTTGTTTATAACAAATAGGCTATGCTTAAACAAACAAAACACAAATTGCCTCTTCATCTACATATGATTATGGCAAAGAAGTGATTGTTGAAATTGAAATTTGATGGCTTATATTTCTAATTAATGGTTAATAGGCCATGCTTAAAATAAATTTTGCTTTCAACTTTGTTGTCATATTTCATGAGATTTAAAAGTGTATTAGTGGTTGTGTTATAGTTTGATGGTTTATATTGAGCTAATTAATAGCACAAATATACCATACTTATGATAAGCACATCAACTAATTCACTAATGACAAGAAAAGAGAGATCATAACTTCATTTTGTTGATTTATGTGATCTAGATAGTGCAAATTGCCTCTAAATTGTCTTAACACTCTCATATTTTTATCTATTTTCTTTTGTCATTTTTCTTTTTTCTTTTAGTTAATCACTCTTCCAACTTTGGTTAATTTGATTGAGTAGAATTTTAAAATCATCAATTCCCTGCGGATCGACCCGTATTCGCCACGTGCTACATTCGTACACCGTGCGCTTGCGGTTATTTTTATTTCTAAATTCGTTCGATGGTTTTCTAAACCGATAGAATTTCCGTCGACGAACAAGTTTTTGGCGCCGTTGCCGGGGAATTGCTTCGATTTTGATTTTCTATTCTTCGGATTATTTTCGTTAGGTTATATTGTGTGTTTGTTTTGTGTGTTGAGTGCATTTAAAAGAAAAATTGTTTTGTGTGTTTGATTTGTGCTTGCTTTTGTTTGTGTGTTTGTAGTTTTTCATTTTACATTTGCATTTCTATTTCCATTAAAAAGAAAAAAAAACATACAAAATTTCAAAACAAAAACATTTTATTTCCTGTTCATTTTTTTTTACAATCTACAACTCAATTTCTTTTACAAACTTGATTGCCTAAAAACTGTGCAGTTCTCCCTCTTCTCTGTTACTGTTACTGCACAATCATCTCACTGTAATTCACATCTTCAAACTGTAATTCACTTCACCACTTCAAACTATATACAAACCACTGCTATCCACTACTCTTCTACCCACAGCCGAACCAACAGCAACACTCACCATTCTGTGATTCCATCCTTCCCTGCCTGAACTCCAACAACAAACATCACCATTAATTCAACAGCCATCATACATACCCACAACTCTGCCACACCATTCATTCCCTCTTCAGCAATACCACTCCACCTTTCAGCATTCAAATACATATACTTGCATCAGTGCATACCATCGACCACTGTCACCCCATCGTCCAAACTCTTATCACCACGGTTCCTTTGCCACTGCAATTGCATAACATCTCTGCAAGCAACCACAAACCGACTGCATATTGCCAAACCCTGCAAGTGACAATATTGCCAAAAGCACAACCAACTGATCAACTGACCTCTTCAACAACCTCCATCAACATACACTGTTCCACCACCGATACTTCTCCACCCCCCCCACCCCCCCGCGGGCCACTTCCTCCTTCAACGACAAAGATCACCATCAACTCCTGCAGCAGTTTTGATTTCTGCCTTCATCCACATACTTTAATACCTTCTATAAAACATAGCACTGCCACAACATTCACGCTCAATAGATCATCAACCTGTTGCTGCAACCTTCCTCCTCAACTAAGCATTTTCACCTCAGTCACCACGTCCCCTCTGAATATCATATCCAGTCAACAAACTTCACATCTGCTCTGTTAACCCATTGCTGCCTGTGCATTTTACATTGTCAACAACACTTCCACAAGAAATAACTTCTTCAAACCTGACCATATCACTGCACTGCTGCCGCGCTTCCAATTAACTGCTTATTTCCACCACTAACACTTAACTACCCACCCAACCACTCAACCTCTCAAACACTCAACTACCCACGCATACATCAAACAAGTTTTTGACCAATGAGTTGTTTATTTGACCGATGAGATATTAGCAAGTTATTGATTACATTCCTGAATTCATGAATTTTCGGTTTCTTTTCATAACGGCTTTTTGGTTTTATGAATTCCTGATTTCTTTATTTAATTTTCATGATAAGTTGTGGGTTTCCCATCGAATTTTTGGCTTTAAGAATTTTCTAGATGAATTTTGAGATTTTGTATTAGAATTGAGGTTTGTTTGAAAATATAATGTTTTCACAATAAAATTGGATAGGATTTCTGTATAAAAGCTTGTTAATATCAAACAAACTTTTGTTCTTTTATTAGAAGATGATGATAAAAGGGAATAAGAGCCCTTTAATTTTCATATTATCAAACAACATGAATACCTAACTATATACCAATTTATTAATGAATGAATAAAAATCACTAGTATACAGTGCAGGGATGAAAATAAAATTATAACAGGGAAACAAGGTAAAACTGCCAAAAGCGAGGAATTAATTTCCAATGGCTAAAGAAAACAAACCCAAGAATAGAGGATTTAGAGTGTGCGATGGCCTTTTGGGAAGGTTTATTTACTTAAATTAACGACTACAGATTAGGTGATATCGTTTCATATTTCTATTATTAGTATTAAAATGATTTGGTCATATATTTACTTGAATGCTATGCCCAATAATACTATCAAATAATACCTAGAATTATAAAGTTACCCATTAAGGTCTCATAACATAGTTATGATCCTAATAAAAGTTATAATATGTTTTGTAGGGAAACAAAGAAAAGGATTTCATTAGAGCTTGAACAGTTTGAAATAAATTTTTGGAATTTTTTCCTAAAGAACAATAGCTTCTTTCATACTCGGGGGATGGTGGGGTTAAATATTATCCATAAAATATTCTCAACAGTGAAAGTATGAAAGAAGGAGAAAAAGCATTGGTGAGGGTCAGAAGGCATTAGAGTCGTCTCCTAAACATTAAATAAGGCTTTCTATAAGAAGATGATAGTGTCAGCAAAACCTTTCGAAGAAGCCAAAAGGATGCTTCAGGATTATTTTGGATAAGCAAAGAGCTTTCGAGGGGGTCGAAAGGTACCTTTCGAAGGCAATGAATAACATGCTTTCTGCATATGTGCCAAACCATTCGAAGCGACTGGTTTCGTCTTCATCTAGTTTCATCGGAAGAACATTTGGCAAAAGAAATTCTTTTGAAAGCATATATTAGCCTTTCAAATTGGTTAAAGCCATCCTCACCTCTGAAGAAAGAGCTATATGAATTCAATATAATGTCCACTAATACCAAAAGGTGAGGTTCCGCACTAGCCAGAGAAAATGCTTTTGAATGGAATCTTTTGCAGTAAAGCTTTCTATGGCGTTTCGACTCATTCGAAACCCAAAGGGTATACGTTTCGACAGCATCAAAGCCAACGCCTATGCCAACTTGCGTGGCACATTAACAGCTAAAGAGCGCATCTATATACCTTTTGACAAAGTCGAAAGTAATAAAGAAAGATAGAAGGAAGTCCGGTCTTCAGCGGCAATAGAGGGTCGGCCATGTAATCTTTTCGATTAGGTCGAAAGCTATGATTCAAAGATGTGCACAAAAGGAGGAACGCAGACCTTCTGATCTTATCTAAAGTAATGAGTCAAAAGCCAACCCGCACCTATAAATAAGATCCTAGGGGTCAAGTTTAAGGGATCTAATTTCACTCACTTCTTACTTGTACTTTCAAAAGCTTGTAAAACTCTAATATCAAATTAAATTGGGAATAAAATTACTTTGTACACTTGAGATTAAATTAGTAAAATAATATATTTTCAAAGCATGTTTATGGATTTAATGAATCTATATAACTCAGATTAAGAACTGCTTACATCAATCTGTTCGAAAGGCAACCTTTTGAAGAAGTCGAAACCACTTGATTCAACTAATACACCTAATCCATTAAATTCAAGTCTACACTAACTTTAACTACTCCGAAAGATGATTTTGATAGAGTCCTAAACTAATTGAATGAGCTTGAAAGGCATTCCAAAAGAGAATTAAACATTTCGACCACGTCAAAAGGTCATAAAGAAAGAAGTTTCATCTACCACAACATATTCGAAAGGAGGACTTAAGAGAGTCAATAAGTATGAGCTTCATTTATACTACAAACTCCACTTTGAGGTGTTGCCTCTATATCATTGCCTTCTTTACTATTATTTTCCGAACTAGCTTTGTAAATTCTATTAAGCACAAATTTCGAGCTGAATTCCATATTTTTAGCTAAGTGAATTGCACTTTGACTATCACAGTACACATTCACTCCTTCGCATATGAAGCCCAAATCACACAAAAGTCACCTCAAATAAAGCGCTTCCTTAGCCACTTCAACCGAAACTATGAGCTCTGCCTCTATCGTAGACAAAGCCACAATCATCTACAACCTTGCTGTCCAACTGATCGCTGTCCCACCAATGGTGAACACATATTTGGAGGTTGACTTCCTTCGATCTCTATCACCGGAATAGTCGGAATCACAAAATCCAACCAGCAGAAATCTCTTCCTCTACCGCCAAAGACAAGTCCATCATTTGGAGTTACTTTAAGGTATCTGAAGATACACTTCATTGCTTCCCAATGCGTTTTTCCTGGATTTGCCATGAATCTACTTACCAATCTAACAACCGATGCAATGTCAGGTCTAGTACAGACCATGGCATACATCATGTTGCCAACTGCACTTGCATATGGGACATTCATCATATAAGCCTTGTCCTTTTCCAAGATCGAAGAGCGTTTACTAGAAAGTTGTATGTGCAAAGGCATAGGTGTGCCGATTGCCTTTGCTCCTACCATGCTAAACTGAGCAAGCACCTTTCGAATGTACTCCTTTTGAATGAGGCTCAAAAAAGTCCTAGCTTTCTATCTCTTTGGATTTCCATATTCAAAATTTTCTTTGCTTCTCCAAGGTCTTTCATTTCGAATTTCGCTTTTAACTTTCGCTTTAAATTATCGATTTCAGGTTTATCCTTGGAAGCAATCAACATATCATCCACATACAAGAGTAGGTACACCCATCTACCATTCTTTAAATGCTTGAAGTACAAACAAGCATCTTTGATGCTATGATCAAAACCAAGTGAAAGCATAAAAGAGTTAAACCTCTTGTACCATTGTCTAGGCGACTGCTTAAGTCCATAAAAAGACATCTTCAATTTGCAAATCCAATTTTCTTTTCCATCTACGACAAATCCTTCTGGCTGCTTCATATAGATGGTCTCATTTAAGTCTCCATGCAAGACATCGGTTTTCACATCCAGTTGCTCCAGCTACAAGTCATGAGCTGTGATGATATCGAGCAAAATGCTGATGGACGTATGCCTCACTACTGGAGAGAATATCTCATCATACTCTAATCCCTTTTATTGTGAAAACCCTTTAGCAACTAGTCTAGCCTTATATCTCCCATCATCCTTCATCTTGAATACCCATTTGCAACCTATGGCTAGGCTTCCTTGAGGAGGTGGTACTAAATCCCAAGTCTTGTTCTTCTTCAACGACTCTAACTCCTCTTCCATAGCGCACATCCACTTTGAATTGTCATATGACTTCAAAGTTTCATCAAGGCCAAGCGGCTTCTCAAGAACCACATGTAGGGAATAGTCAAACTGATCACCAAGGCTAAAGTTCATAAACTGCCAATCACCATACTTTTTGGATGGCCTAATAATCTACTGACCCGGGTGGGTATTGCTTCACCTAAACTCCTTTCATCTCTACCTTGAACTGAACTTCCTTTAGATTCAGGCACATTACCAGCACTACTAGAAGGTACCTGTGGACTATCTTGTGATGTTTCATTAACTGCATTTTCTTTGACAGCATCAACGTCAACTCTACTATTTGGCTGGAACGTGGGAACTTCTTCCATCTCCTTAGGCCTATCAGAATCTTCTGAATGGTAGGTAGCTTCTCCTTCCGATTGAACATAGCAAACTCATCAAAAGTAACATGTCTGGAATGAACAATCTTTCGATCAACAGGGTTCCATATTCGATACTCTTTGATACCATTAGTGTATCCCATTAGTATGCATTTGTATGCTCTAACATCCAACTTATCATCACTTGTATGGTGAACGTACACAGGACAACCAAAAATTCGAAATAACCAAGATACACTACTTTACCTCTCCACTTCTCCTCAAGAATCTTTCCCTCTATGACTGAGCATGAAATTCGATTTATAATATGTGCCGCGGTTGATAATGCCTCAGCCCAAAAGCCTTTAGACAAGCCCACCATCAATCTCAGGCAACGAGCTTTCTTCAGTAGAGTCATGTCCATCCTTTCTGCAACCCCATTGGATTGTGGATCTCTAGGTGTAGTAAAATATCTCTGAATGCCATGCTATCTACAAAAGTCGAGGAAACCCTAGAGACAAATTCACCGCCATTATCAGATCTCAGCACCTTCAATCTAAAACTAGATTGGTTTTCAACAAGCGCTTTTCAGTCTTTGAACTTTTCAAAACTCTCTGATTTGGCCTTCATCTAATACACCCATACTTTTCGAGAAAAGTCATCAATGAAAGAGATAATATACTTTGCTCCACCAAGAGAAGGTGTAGAAACCGGTCCTCAAACATCTATATGCACGTACTCAAGTACTAGCCTTGATCTATGGAGTCCAACTCCAAAAGATACTTTAGTTTGCTTGCTTAACATACACTCCTGGCAAAAGTCCATCTTGTTGAAGCTTTCTTTGTTTGATCATCTTCCATCTGCGAAGCAACTCTTAGATTTTCTCTGTAATATGACCCAACCTGGGATGCCAAAGCTTTGTGGCATCCAAAGCTTTGTGGCATCCAAAGCATAAGAATTATCTACTTCAACACACGACTCTCCAAGAACTATGGTTTCTTTTAGTAAATATAGATTTTGAAATACATCTTCTTTCATAAGAACTAGTGCACCTCTCGAAACCTTCAGACTATATTTCTTGATAGTTACCTTGCATCCCAAAGATGCCACCTATCCTAAAGAAATTAAGGACTTTCAAAGACCCCAAACATACTAGACACCTGTGAAAGTGCGTATCACCCTGTCAAACATCCGGATCCTTACTGTACTTTCACCCATTTCTCTATAGCTAGCATCATAACCCATAAGAATAGAGCTTCCCTCTCATCCAATGAAAGAAATAAAGTAATCCTTATTAGGCATCATGGAAAGACGCCCCCGAGTCCAGTATCCAATGGTCTGAGACATCTAATACTGCTATAGACAACACATCGTCAGATACAGAATTCTCCACTGCAAATGATGAAGATCTGTCTTCTTCCTTCTTCTTCAAATCTGGACAATCCTTTTTCCAGTGACCAGGTTTCTTGCAGATAAAGCACTTCTCGTCCTTAGATTTTTCTTTCTTGCCATTACCGAGCTTCCTGGAATTGGAACGCCCTCTAGAGTGCCAATTCTTCTTATCTTCTTTACCTCTTTCAACAAACAGGCCATGACTACTACTTCTACCTCTACTCCCTTCACTTATCTCCTTCATCTGATCTCTCAAGCCCTGAGATAGAAAACCCGACTTCACATTTCCACTGTCAATTTGTCTCTAACGAAGATAAGGTTGTTAGTGAAACCTGTGTATCGCACCAAAAGAGAACGCAAAAGAATCATTTCCATTTGCTCCTCATCCATCTTCAAGTCAATAGTCTTCATCTTCATCACGAGATCATCAAAGAAATTAAGATGTTCCTTCACTTAAGTATCCTCTCTCATCCACATGGTAAAAAATGTCTTCAGCAATATCAAATGGTTAGTCAGAGATTTCTTCAAATAGAGATTCTCCAACTTGGTCCAAATACCCCTAGCAGTGGTCTCACTGCTAATCTCTGAGATAACATTCTCTCCCATAGCTAGTTATAAAATAGTAAATGCCCATTTTTCCATCTCCTCCCTTTTCGTGACCGAGATGTTAGCCATCAACTCCTTAGGGGCAAACACAATGGATGGACCTCATTAGAACAGCCTTCATCCTCCATTGCCACTTCTCGAAGTCTTTATCCCCATTCCATTTCTCAATTGCCAACTGTGATCCTAATGCGATATACATCCCTCTTGTATAGGGTCTTGTAACAACTGGAGCCGCTTCATCTCTTGCCATAGCGTCTAACACTCCTCAATCAACCTTGTAGCTCTGATATCAGACTATTGGAAAAAATCCCTTCAGATGATCAGTCTAAGGGAATAAAAATCCAATGCAGCAGAAAAAAACTAGATCATGATTGTAGTGAGAGGAACAAACAAAAGATGAACACCAGAACAGACAGTCACAGATCTATGTAATGCAGAAAAATAAATAACACCAGTATTTGTAGTGGTTCCTCTACCTTTAGGCAGTGTATGTCTACTTAGGGAGAGGAGATTTTATTAATCACTAAAATATTAGAGTTACAAGATTGATTCACTTTTGAAGGCTATACATAAGAAGAATTAACAATACAGATAAAATTCTGCAGAGTTTTTGCTTGATAGAATGGCTTTGAAATTGGTTGAAATTAGCACTCAATTCGGCTACTATTGTTGTCCAAAAGCTCATATATTTATAAAGTGAAGAAATGAGGAGGGGTAGCTGCTATATAGCAGCCCTGGGGTTTGATTCGACATGCATCTGGTTCGACGCCATTTGGTTCGACAAAATACCGAGCGAAAAATTTGGACCGGTAGGCAAATCACCGAATGAAATAATTCGTTCGGCAAATCACCAAACAAAATATCTCGTTCGGCAAAACACCGCTCCAAATCCTTCCAAGCCCTAGCACTACGGCTTGTTTCTCGTTAACATTTCGTTCGGCATTGCTTCTTCTTCAAACGAGCTCCTCTACCGAACGAACTCCCTATCTCCAAATCACATCACTTCTTCTTCCTCTATCACTCTTAGGGTTTCAGTCAAGCTCTTCCCTTTCAGCTTCTCCGCCGCGACTTCCTTCTTCTTCTTCGTCGATGGAATCTGGTATCACCTTCAACATAGTAATGTCTCTATCTTTGGTTGTTGAATAGTTACTGTATAGATTGCAAATCAGTGATGATGTACCAGGATTGTTTTTTTGTGTACTTCTGTCATTGCCTGAATTTTTGATGTACCTGGTTTCAGTTGGTGTTTGTACATCCTTAATGTTACGTGTTTGCACCATGTTATTGTATTACATGTTTGATTTCCATCATTCAACTGCTTGTCATTTTTGGCTGTGTCTCTCTGTGTGCATGTACTACCTGGATGTGCAAATTTTTTTTCTCATGTATCTATTGCATTAGTGCTTGTTGCCTCACTATGTGTGCATTTTATCTTGTCTGGCATGTGTTCACTGCCTTGTTGTATTGTTGCTTGAAACCGACTATTCGAGCTTGTGTTGTATGTCTTGGTGCATCAGTTTGCTACACTTTGTCTTGGTGCTTGATTATGCCTTGGTTCTGAATTGATTTCATTCTTGCTGAATCACCCGGTTCCATTTGCATTTATGTTGAGTCTGAGCATGCTTGGGCTTGACCTTTTGCTCACTTGCATGTTTTACGCCTTCAGGCTTGGCCTTTGCACTGCTTGTGTTGAGCTATTCAGCTTGATCTTACAGTTGTGCTTGAAATTGAACTTGTGCAAATGGATTTTGTGTATTTGCACAACTCTATGGCATATACAGTGATACACTATGCATGTCATATGTTGCTTGTACAGATTTATTTTTGGTTCCATTCTAAAATATGAAAACAAGCAACCCAATTAGCTGAGGCAATATTTTATTTAGTTTTATTTTTATTTTTCACTTTCAGTTTGTTTCTTTTGGGCTTTTTACTATGTTGTTGTTTGACAGACAAAGTAGAAGACTGGAAAAGCAATTGAAGCTAGAAGATAACAAATCAATTCGAGTGTTAATGAGTGACTGTTGTAGAGAGTGAAAATATTATTGTATATGGAAGCCTATAAATTCTGTTGTATATGAATGTTGTGCACTACTTGAATTCGAATTGAAATAAAATATTTATTTAAGTGAAATTGTGATTTGTTTTTTCAATCCGTGATATTGCAATAGTACTACATTTAATATATATATATATATATATATATATATATATATCATCATCAAACAAAATCATAAACTATTGTATTCTAAAGCCGTTGTCTCCTCAAAATCTAACCCTAACAAACAAAAACATACATCTACTTGTCACCTACCTTGCTGCCTACATCTTCCATCTCTTTACAACATCATTGCTCACCTCATCTTACTCACTAATCATTGATTACTGCAAAAACAGCAACAGGTAAAAAAAATGATATTGTACATTATTATTAAATGAGAAAATGATGCAAAAAGAAATATAGCGAGTATAAAATGCTGCCAAGTCGTATTACTTAACCATAAATGCTATTACAAGGTACGGTCAACTGTTACATGATAAAATTGAAATATATTTAATCTATTCTTTTTAGTTCATTAGATACATAACTGATACTACGAAATAGCATTATAAAATAATTTATGAAAAATAACACGATAAATATTCAAAAAATTGAACAAAAATGGTACTACCTTTACATAGCTATGCAGTAGCAGTATAAATCAATTTATGAAAATAATATGATAAACATTCAAAAAAATAAAATAAAAATGATAATATCTTTACAAAAAGACATAAAATGATACTGGAAAGCAAAATTTAAAAATATTAATTTAAAAATGATACTACTATTCATAAAAACTATTAAAAACCAAAAAATGTTAATATACTTTATAAACCGATATTGCAATTAATAAAGACTATTACAAAACAATGTTTTGAGATACAAGATATACATGATCTAAAATGATGCTACGATTGTTTATAAACTACTACGTACTACAACTTAAAAAAACTACTATAATTCAAAAACTGAATACCGCAATTCATAAAATTCTACTATAAAATAGCTTTTTAAATAAAAATATATAATTATATTTATTAGAAAAACAAAAAACGATACTATACACTATCATTACAAACACATCTAAAATTATACTACAATTGTTTAAAAATTTCTACTATAAATTTAGAAAAGCTATTACAATTTACAAACTGCCGCTGTAATTCATAAATGATGCAATAAAATAACATTATAAATAATATACATAATTATATATTTTTTTGAACATGATTTATTAATGCCAATAGGTGTCGATCTCGAGAATCAAACTCGTGATCTTTAGTCTCATAGTCTGAACAAACCAACTCAGACAACCCCGTTGGCACATAATTATATTTATTGAAAAAAATAAAAAAAATAAAAGGATGATACAATTGTTTGTAAACTAGTGCTACAATTAAATAAAGCTGGTATAATTAAGAAACCCGTACTACAATTTAAAAAAGCTGGTATAATTAAGAAATTGGCATTATAATTTATAAACTGCTACTGTGAAACAACATTATGAACAGAAATATATATAATTATATTTATTAAAAAACATAAATGATACCACAATATCTATTGTTACACACATAAAAAAAAGATGCTGCGGTTGTTTATAATCTACTACTACAACTTTAAAAAAACATCCGCTACAATTCAGAAACTGCCATTACAATTCATATCTGCTCCTGTAACGTAGCATTGTGAATAAATATACACAACTAATTTATTGAAAAACAAGAAATTATATTACACAGTAGCAAGTAGCGTTACTACATATATTTTATTTTTCTTCCTCAATTTGCTGCTTCTTACAACTACTTCACCACATCGCTGCTTTGACCAAAGTCATCCCTTCTCCATCCTTACCTGCCACCACTGTATCGGCAAAGTAATTCAGCCCGTACTCCTTTAAAACCCTAGTGGTCGCCGAGATTTGTCGTTGCATGAACCTACATTGTCACCAATGCCGCTGAGATCTGTCACGTCTTCACAGAAGAGGTTGTGAGCTCCTCCATCGTCCATGCTCATTTGTTGCGTCTTTGTCATTCTCACACAAAAAATTGCGCTTTTGCAAAATTTAGTCGTAAAATTTGTTCCCCACGCTAAAAAATCGAGAGTTGATCTAAGAAGCTAACAATTCGATATAATTTGTTCTTCATGCTATTCTTCTAAAAGGTGATCTTTTTTAGGAAAATAGATCAACATATAAAAGGATTTAAATTGTAGTAATTTTTTTTTTGAAGAAATCAATATGCTTGAAAGTACAATTTTCAAAATGATTGAGACCGCTGAAAAATATTTAATATTTTTAAGAAGATCAACAAATTTCCTTTAGTACTCGAGTTTGTTCAAATTACTTTTTTCAACTATTTTTTGCCAATAAAAATTAAGATTTTTGAAAGCACATCCTAAATAAACTCAAACTATTTATAAGACTAAGAGAGTTGTGTTTACTTATTTATTTTTATGTTTTTAATGCAATAAAATGACTAGTAAAAGTGATTCCTTTCAAGAATAGTAAGAAAAGGATATTATCTATTCCGACCACTACGTGTCAGTACTTAATGAAGTGCGATCTCTTAGTATTTACGTAAGAAGCATTATATTATTTAAAAATGTGGAACTATTGCCATTATTTCGAATCCATCTCTTGGTGGAAGATCAGTTGTAGATAATGAAGCGTTAAATTGAAGCGGTATGAGTTAGTCTGTTACTATTTCTGACACATTAGTCTTGCAAGAATAGCACTGTTATGCTATCACATAGGAAATGATGTGGTTAAGGACCCTGCTTTCAAGGACAAACATAGAATGTTTGAAAACATTCAAATGAAAAAATAATTAAACAAACATATCAGGTAGAGAAAAGTACTTTGGAGGAATTCATGGCACTACAATTCAGACTTTGGACTGAACAATATGCTCATTTGGATCTGAACTGAACTTAAATACTTCCTAATAGTGAATACCAAAATAAAGCTTGTGATTCCTTGTTGTCTTCACTCTAGTTATATATCTCCTAAAGCTGTCGCAATATTGATGCATCCGTCTTCATTCCAATATAAAAAACCAACCATAGTTCAAGTTCAGTACTAAACAATCAAACATCATAAATTTGAAATGGATAATAAATCCATGGCTATTACCACTGTTCTTCTTAGATTTGTTATCCTAAGTAGCCTTGTTGCTTCTTTTGTTGTTCTCATCACTAACTCTATTGATGATCCTGATGCTGGGAAACTCAACTTCAAATTTTACCATGCTTATATGTAATACAATTAGTTTATCATATATCCAATGTTTTATTCAATAGCTATAAGATTATGCTAAACATAACATAAGTTTCATAATTTCTCAGATATGTTGTGGTTGTAGCAGGCATTGGATGTGCTTATATGTTTGCTCAAATACTCATATGGCTGATAACTATGGCTAAGGGAACCTACTTTAAGAACAAACTTCACATTTGGTTCCATCAATTCGCTGATCTAGTGAGTGATCTTTCCATTTATACATATACAGATTATTTATCCTTTGTCTGTTATCATTTGTAACAAAAAATGTAGATAACAGATATAATGTTCCTCTTTTGTAGACATTTGCTTTGCTTTTTGCAACTGCAGTAGGTGCCGGATTCTGGCTAACATTTGAATTACAAAAGCAATTCCATGAAGCTATTAAGGGCGCAGAATCTCTAGATTATGAACCGAATGATGACCATATTGTGGATAAATTCTTTAATATGATGTATGTTTCTACAGCTTTGCTTTTGCTGGCAACGATAATCATGGCCATTCTTATACTTTCTACAGGACATGTACTTACTCGGAAATAAATGCTTGTGTTCTTTTATGGCTTACAAATAACGTGGTGAAGAAATAACAAAATAACGTTTACCATATTGGTCTTTGTTTGTTTATTATTAAGGCTTTTGCTTACTGATTTCAATTTCTTCGTTGGGGTTCAGTTTTCCACCTAGTATACACATACAATAGTAGTGCAGATTTCCTTATAGTAGAATTGGTTGTATATTTGAATTGTGTATTGTAAGTGTAACCATGTCATTTGCCGTAGCATGATGTTTGCCTCTTTTTCTTTCATAAGCAAACGATTGTTTGCAAAATGAATCTTTGAAGTCAAAGATGTAGGTAATAATAGTAAGTGAAATTTTGGCCCATAAAATCCAAATTACATCTTTTTTTTCAAATAAAGTACAAATCCATCTGCGAAACTCAATTGTTTCATTTAAACGAGATTACAAAATAAAAAACTCGTCGATCATTAATCGACTTTAATTTCTTCAATCAAAACCTCGTTTGCTCAGTAATTAATCGTTGACGTAAATTAAAACCAATCAAAATCGAATCGAATTTGAAACCCTAAAATTGCAAAAAATATGGCTGTGAGTTACAGATTCATAGATGGAGAAGTAACTTGCACTGAAATCGCCGCAACATGGTTGTGAAGAATATGCGAGATTACAACAGGAAGTGACTCTGATCTACAACCAACATTATATCAAATGGAGGAAGAAAAAAGTGAAAAAACAGGTAAATAAATCAAAATTTTAACATTTTTAATTATGTGTGTTGGTTGTTTAAATTTAAAAGTTCATTTACATGCAAAATTATTAAAGCAAATATTTGACATATGCAATTTAGAATGTTGGTTAGTTGAAATTAGTACACTTGTTTGCATATAAAATTAATGATGGCAAATATTATACTACTTTGTATATTACAGTATGTCATTAGTAGATCATTATTATGTTGCAAACATAATAAGAAAATTTGTGCTGGGAGAAATATCAGGTTGAAAAATATTTTCCAGGCAAATATTTGCCTGACTAACATATTTACCTGGTTTTGTCTTGCGTGACATGTGTGGGAAGAAATATTAGGCATGCAAATATTTGTCTGGCACCTACCTAGTATTTGCTTAGTTGATATTTTTCCCAGCATATATTAGATTTAATGAACATGTTAAAATATACCATATGTTGCTTTGTATATAACATAGATCATTATGCAAAATATAATAGGCAAATCTGTGCCATAAGAAATATTAGACAGACAAATATTTGCATGGAAAATATCCACGCAAATATTTTCTTGCCTAATATTCATCTAGTTAATAATTTTCCAGCACAGATAAAATGTATCATATGTGACACATTAACTAACTTAATTTATAGTTATGTCACTTCACGGATTCAACACTAGTGATAATGTTTAGAATACAAATATTGTCAGACACATTAACTAACTTAATTTATAGTTATTTCAGCTTCTTGAAGAAAAATATTCTCAATCTGAAACTGCATTAGAAACTGATGCCGATGAATATGATCCATTAGTCGAAAAAACCGAATCATCTTCAGTTGATACAATAATAACAAATTTAGTTCTTTCAACATTGAAAAAAAGGAAGCAACAAAATATGACAATCAGGTCCTCGAAACAAGCAACTACAAAGAAACAAAAGATGGATATTATAAAAAATCTAAGCAAATAGTTCTAGGAACCTACCGAAGTAGCTTCAAAAGTTTTCACTTCCTGTTTCAAAAATTGAAAAGAACAATCTTCTAGGAAATAAACACATTGATCGACTGTTCATGATATTCTAAGCTTTTCAAAATGATAACATAACAATTGAAGATATAAGCAAGGGATCAGCTTCTCTTGATTTAATAATTTAGTCATACACAGCGGAAGAAAACAACTATGGTTTTGGAGATATGAAAGTAACAACGAAAGAAATTGATATTACTAATATATTTGGATGGGATATAAGGGTTTGACAATTTATACAGTTACTCATTTGAAAGAAGCTGAATTGGATCCCGTTGTAAAACGCTTTAAGGATCAATATTTTACAGATTGAAAAATGATCAAAGCCAAGGACATAAAGTTAAAATTAATGTTAGCTTCAAAAGGGAACACAAAACAAAATCAAACTGATGTTGCACGGATGATGATAATGTATCTACCATCAACATATTTGCTTTCTAATACAAACTCATCATTTCCGTTAGTGCTACTGCCATATATTTATACAATAAATGAAATGAAAATTATTTCATGGCCGACAATAATTTGAACTTTTAATGAACCAAATCAAGAAACATAAAGATATTTCAAGAAAAATCAGAGCATGTGTAACTATTTTACTGGTAAATAGTAATAATTCATTCTATGTTTTTAGATTATATTATAAACTAAAATACAATCTGACATTGTTTTGCAATACTGATTCTCTGACATGATAGAAATAATAAAACCAAAAAAGGGTTATAAAGAAAGCGAACTTACATTCACAAAATGGAAACTATAGGAGGTTACTCCAAATATTATTCAAAAATTCATCAAGGTAATAATTCTTCTTCGTAATAACTTCAAGTCAGATATTTACCATTACCTATATTCCAGTAATACATTTAATTATAGTACATTTGTTCAAGCAACTTTCAAGCAAAAAATTGCTTATTAAATATTTGCTTGGAAAATATTTACCTTACAGATGTTTGTCTGCCTAATATTTGTCTGCCTCATATTTGCCAAGAAAATATAAAAGTTAAACCTTTTATTATCTAATTCACAAAGAAAAGAAGAAAAACAAAAAAAAAGGAGAAGGACCTAAAAACTGCCGAAGCGAAATCTCCTGAAAAAAGCTTCAACTATTGACCAAAAATATGAAAATATCCAAAAAAAACTGAAAGATACGAAGTTGGAAATGAAAAAATTGAAAGAGGATAATGCAGCTTTAAAAGAAGAGAAAGCTCCTGAAAATGAAATTGAAGATCTAAGAAAAAGGTAAGAAAAAGAAATGATAAAAATGATAAGATGACAAAGTTGATAAAGATCAAATAAAGAATGATAAAGCAATAGATGATGATGCTAATAATTATGAAAAAGATAAAGCTTATGACAAAGATACACATGTTAGTATTAATAAAGAGGATGATGGTAATGATCTAGTTTTAGATGCAGACATTGAAGGTCTTAAAGTTCACGACAATGACGATGGTGATCATAATTCTAGTGCCGGTAATGGTGATGGTATTTGCGGAAATGCCGGTGCTGGTGACAAAGATGGTGGTGTTGATGATAATATTGGTAATGGTGATGTTGTGGTATTGATGGTGCCGACCAAAATAAGGATGATACTGATGAAACAGCAAGTCAATTTGAAATAGCTATCATACCAAGGAAGTAAAAAGCAATGAATAAGAAGAAGCAAGATAAAAAAAAGAAAACACAGAAAAATGTAAATACACATGAATTATTGTTGAAAATTAAGGCGTGCATATATAAATATTTACCAAGCTAATATTTGCTCGATAAATAATTGCCATCTATTATGTAGTAAACAAAATAGTTAACAACTAATTTTTTTTAATAAACTAGATGATAAACTAAAAGATCTGATTGTAGAAAGATAGCACAAAAAATAGTTCAAAAAAAATAGGTATATATTTTAAAACAAATTTCGTTTTTCATATAAAATAACTCTCCTAGAGTATTTGATATGTACTAATTATTAAATTGAACAGATACTCAAAATTTTGGCATACTAGGGAAAGACTTCCCAACATACAAAATATTGACATCATGCGTAAGCCAGGAAAGCAGTCAAAAATCAACTCAAGATCAAATGAAAATCCATAAAAATTGGCTGCAAAATACGAAATAAAGAAGGAAAAAGATGAGAGAAAAATCAAGAAAGAATAAAAGAAAAGTTTCTCTATCTACACTATCCAAAAGAATTAAAACTAAAACAGAAGAGAAAAAGTAGAAGATCCAAATGTCAGTACAAGCCACCAAAAAAATATAATACACAAGGAAATTTAAGAAAGACGACGCCAACAAAAGAGAAGTTAAAAAGGTAATATTATCAAGATACCTAAAGAAGATGGACCTGATTATGACAGATCAGAAACAAAAGAAGATGCTGTGATAGACATTGAAAAAAGCAAGCTAGTAAAAAGATAGCGTACTGACAATCAAATTAGTGAACTAAAAAATTTTTACGAACAAGAAGAAAATTAGCAAGTTATTTAAAAAAACATAACATACATGTATACGTATATAGCAATTATTTGCCAGTCAGCACATATTTTCTTGTCAGATATTTGTTTTGTATATATGCAACGAATAAGATTTTCAACCCTCGAAAATCGACACAGATATGTCCACTGTATTACATGCCAAGAAATCGAATGCCGGAAAATCCGATTGTTAGGGGAAAAGAAGAGAGAAGATGAGAAGAAAACTAAACAATAATATAGAATCTCATAATCGCAGTGGAACAATATATAATAGATAAATATAGATCTTTATACAAAAAGAAACCGTAGCTATTAATATACATGAAATCATCCGAGTACAACCACTAACAAATCAATATAGGCAGTTATTATAACTTGTTCTCATCGGTACTGACTATACAGCCTGATACACATATAGCGGAATATAACTCAGTACGTGAAATACGTCTGAAATCCTCCAGCATGTCTCTTATGCTCCATAGCATCCTAAGATGAATTTGTAATACTCGGTCTGATCCGAGCACTATAATAAAACACCACCCGAGTCAGTCTGGAAAACTAGCGTGATAAATAACACTTAGTTTGATTTAAAGTTATAAGAAAGTCTTTGAAATCAAAAGGTATCTCGTAAGACCACGCCACACATAAACACGATGGGTTTTTACCTTTGATAATCAAAATACTTTTATAGAAGATGTTGTGATATTATAATAGTGTCTAAGTACAAATATTTATCAAAATAGTCGAAATTGTTACATTAATTAAATTCCAGCGTAATAGGTTCTACAATTAAAACTGCAAAGGCTCGTATTAGAGAATGGATTACATACTATGACCAGATAAGGAGCTACCTCTGATGAGTGCATCTCTATATCAATGCACCCGGGTCTGACAAGAACATCTTTTATCCTGCCGCACAGAACCTGTTGATACACGAAGATTTTGATCAATGACAATGAGCTTCAACAAATAGGAAGAGATATATGCAAAAGCTAGAAGAAGATCGATGAAGACCAAAGTATAAACATTAGTATGATTTTCTATGGGTCTTAGTCTAGATTATTTGTTAAAATCTATCCTCAAGAGATTTGCACGAACATTAAAACACATTCATAAAACTTCATTCACATGTTCACTGTGCATACTTTTATACTTCAGTCGACTGAACAGGCATGGCCAGTCGACTGAAACTGTACACATATACAAAATTGCACAGTTTCAGTCGACTGAATTACCTGTGCAGTCGACTGAAATTGTTCCTGAAAATTTTTCTTCATATTTTCAGTCGACCGAATCTCCTGCTCAGTCGACTGAATTTAAACCTACGAATTTTCTCTGAAAAGACACCTTCTTCTTCCCAAGAGTTGCAACCATTCATCAATGGAAATGGAAGCATCTCTTGTTTGCAACCTTTAACAACATACGCATCTCTTCTACAATTATATATACATGATTCTAACATCGTTTAATTCACTGAATTCTCTTGCTTTAATCTAACTATTCTCTTGTTCATATTTTCTAGATATTCTCAAAGCAATCACTAATCTATTGCTTGAATCATTGTTTTTGTTTATAACATTCTTTTGATTCATAGCAATTCACATTTCCTAAATCTTCACAAACACATTGCATACTCTCGATGATAAGATTATAGGAATATTGTACTACATTAGACTCATTAGTGTTGACAAGAACACAACAAGTCAAATATTGTATTTTTGTAATTGAGTTGAAGTCCTCTTCGGTAGTTGAGGCATGAAATCCCGTTCGGTTGTTCGGGTAAGTTGTAAACCTATTCCTCCGGGTGAAGTGAGGGTGTTAGTTAGTGAAATTCCTAAGTGAAGCTTAGGGACTGGACGTAGGATGAGAGGTCTGAACCATTATAAAATTCTGGTGTCTCCTTGCATTTACCTACTTTATCTACCTAGACTATTTTATTATTCCATATTACACGAACCTACCGTATAGCCTCTTTCAATTGGTATCAGAGCAAGGTTGTCCTATAACCATAACACCGTTATTAGACATATTGATAATATGGAAAATAACGCAAGTACAAGCACAACTTCTGCTTATAGTTCTACATTTGCGGAAGGACAATCTACCCAAAGACCCCCCTATTCAATGGACTAAACTATAACTATTGGGCTACAAGGATGAGGATTTATATGCAAGCAACAAGTTTTGAAGCCTGGAATGCTACTCAAGCATAGTTTGTTGCACCCACGACCGATTATCCTACATGGACATAAACTCAGAAGAATGAAGCTAGTGCAAATGCTAAAGCTATGAATATGCTATTTTGCGCCCTGGATAGAAATGAATTCAACCGTGTTAGCATATGTACTACTGCATATCAGATATGGGAAACACTTAAAGTCATACATGAAGGCACAAACAAGGTTAAATAGACAAAGATATCCATGCTGAAAATTCAATTCCAAAATTTTAGAATGCGAAAAAATGAATCCATCAATGACATGTACTCAAGATTTCAAGACATTCATCATGCTCTAATCAGACTAGGAGAAAGATACACGGATTTTGACATTGTGTCTAAAGTTCTAAATTCACTCACTGATGAATGGGAGAGAAAAGTACTAGCAATCGAGGAAGCAAATGATCTATCTACAATGAAACCAGAAGAATTGATTGGAAATCTTATGTCGTATGAAGTAAATATGCAAGCTAAAAAGGATCAAGCTCAAGAAAGAAAGAATGTTGCTTTTCATGCGGAAAAGGAAGAATCAGAGTCTGAAGATGAGGATCTAGCATTTATAGCCAAAAATTTCAAGAAATTCTTAAAGTATAGAAAAGGAAACAAAAACGGATTAAAAAATAATTTCTTGAACAAACCTTCATCCTCAAATATAGAATGCTTCAATTGTCATAAGAAAGGACACATGCAAAAAGATTGTCAAGAACAAATGAAGGAAAATCAGAAAAACTTCAACAACAAAAACAAGATGGATAAATTCAAAAAGAAGACATTTTCTGTAACATGAGACGATTCAGATTCATCATCATCCGAAAATGATAGTGATAGCGACAATGAATAGGCAAATGTATGCTTCATGGCTCAAGAATCTGAGGTAAATAATTTAACTTTCGACGATTTAATTGAAGTAAATACTGAACTCTTAAACATAATAAAAACTCTTAAAAAGAAAATCAAAGAAACTCGTGAAAATCAAAACAAAGCGGAATTTGAAAGGGATATGTTAAAAGATGAAGAAAAAAATCTTAGAAGAAGAACTTGAAAAAGTTCAAGAATCTCATTCAAATTCGGAAACTCAATTATCAATTTTAAGTCAAGAAATTGAAACTTATAATTGTTTCTGAAAATCATGAGTTAAAAACTAAGATTAGACAAGCTGAGATAGAAAATAATAGTCTTCAAGCTAGATTAGATAACATCACTAAAAATGTTTCTAACTTTAACAAAGGAAGAGAAAATCTATCTAAGATTTTAGAAAATTCTCAATCCTCGACAAGTAAACATGGATTAGGATATAAAAAGGAGTCAAAAATTCCTAAAAAGAAAAATACAAATTTTAAGAGGAATATAGATTCAAAACAACAAATATTTCTAAAGAAACCTATTAAAACAAAAGTAGAAAACAAGGTAGTTAAAATTTGGATACCAAAAACTAACAATGTATTAATAAGAAATAAATATATTAAAACATTTATGGATAATGTTCATCATAATAAAAACTATATTTATAAAAAGGATACTAAACCAAATTGGGTTTGGTTTCCTAAATTCTAACTTCTTAGGATCCTATTAAAAGGTGGGTACCAATAATTTCATATTTATTTTCAGGTCTCACTCAAAAAGAAGAAATGGATATTAGACAGTGGTTGTTCAAAACACATGACCGGAGACAAAGATATGCTTACAAACATCACATACTTTGATGGTGGCTCGGTTAACTTCGGAGACAATTCAAAAGGTTATATCATTGGCAAAGGAGATGTGAACAATTACGGTACATCAAATTTACCTTTTATAACAAATGTTTCATTAGTTGAAAATTTAAAACATAATCTACTTAGCATAAGTCAATTGTGTGACAAAGGTTTTAAAATAACTTTCTCAAATAATAAATGTAGTATTTTTGATCAAAACCAAAACCTTTTTTTGAAGGAAATAGAGATAGAAATATTTATGTTTTAAATACGAATATTAATCATAATTCAAGTATGTGTTTACTTGCCAAAGATAATGATCCTTGGTTATGGCACAAAAGATTTTGTCATATAAATTTTAAAACTATTAGAAAACTTTCTAAAAATGAATTAGTAAGAGAATTACCCAAAATAAATTTTAAAATAAATAATATTTGTGATGATTGTCAAAAAGGAAAATTAACGAAATCATCTTTCAAATCTAAGAAAAATATTTCAACTTTACAACCATTAGAATTACTACATATGGATTTATTCGGACCAACACAAGTTCAATCCATTAATCATAGTCGATACGTATTTGTAATTGTTGATGATTTTTCAAGATATACATGGACTATTTTTATGAAAAATAAAAGTGACACTTTTGAGCATTTTAAAACATTTGTCAAAAGAATTCAAAACATTAAAGATTTGAAAATTAAAAATATTCGAAGCGATCATGGAGGCGAATTCGAAAATGAATTTTTTGAAACTTTTTGTAAAAGAGAGGAATTAATCATAGTTTTTCTTTTCCTAGAACTCCTCAAGAAAATGGAGTTGTAGAAAGAAAGTATAGAACATTACAAGAATGCGCAAGAACATTGTTAAATGGATGTTCTCTACCAAAACATTTTTGGGCAGAAGCCGTTGCTACTGCATGTTATGTATTAAATAGAATTTCAATTAGACCATTAACTAAAAATACTTCTTATGAACTATTTAATAATAAAAAGCCAAATATATCTTATTTTGAAATATTTGGATCAAATTGTTTTATTTTAAATACAAAAGATCAACTAGGAAAATTCGATTCAAAAGCTGATGAAGGAATTTTCGTAAGATACTCAGAGTGAAGTAAAGCATATCGAGTATTTAATAAACAAACAAACTTAATTGAAGAAACTTTGCATATATCTTTTGTTGAAAATTTTAATAAAAATTTAAATATAAAAGATGATGAAGAATTGATAAATATAGAAGAAACAAACCTTGAAAATAATAATGAACTAAGATCTCCTCCTAAAATATTACGAGATCATCCAACTCAAAATATAATAGGAGAAATAAATTCTCAAGTTAGAACAAGAAATCAACTAAATCAAATGGGTCATGTAGCTTTTATTTCATCTATAGAACCTAAAAATCCAAAAGAAGAATCAACAGATGATTATTGGATTATCGCAATGCAAGAAGAATTAAATCAATTTGAACGTAACAATGTTTGGGAATTAGTTCCCCGTCCTAATAGTCAATCAGTAATTGGAACAAAATGGATTTACAAAAATAAAATAGACGAACAAGGTAATATAACAAGGAATAAAGCAAGACTAGTAGCACAAGGGTATAATCAAGAAGAAGGTATTGATTTTGAAGAAACTTTTGCTCCCGTTGCAAGACTAGAAGCAATACGTATACTATTAGCCTTTGCATGTTTTCACAATTTTAAACTTTATCAAATGAATGTCAAAAGTGCATTTTAAATGGTTTTATGAAAGAAAATGTATATGTAGAACAACCTCCTATATTTATACATGAAAAATATCCGGATCATGTATTTAAATTAAAGAAAGCACTATATGGTCTTAAACAAGCACCTCGTGCTTGGTATGAAAGACTTAAAAGTTATTTATTAAACTCGGGATTTAAAATTGGAAAAGTAGATCAAACACTTTTTATTAAAAATATTGCCAAAGATATTTTAATAATTCAAATATACGTAGACGATATTATTTTCGGTTCAACAAATGAAAATTTATGTAAAGAATTTTCAAATATAATGACTAATGAGTTCGAAAGGTCTCATATGGGAGAACTATCATATTTTCTCGGACTTTAAATCAAACAATTAACAAATGGAATTTTGATAAACCAAGAAAAATATTGTGCTAATTTAATTAAACGATTCAGCATGGAAAACACTTCTGCTAAACCTACTCCTATGAGTACCACTACCCATCTCGATCGAGATGAAAATGGTAAAAGTGTAGATCAAAAATTGTTTAGAAGTATGATAGGTTCTTTACTTTACTTAACTGCTAGTAGATCTGACATAATGATGAGTGTTTGTTTATGTGCACGTTTTCAGTCCGATCCTAAAGATTCACACTTAAGAGCAGTAAAACGAATAATGCGTTATCTTAACCAAACTAAAGATTTCGGTCTTTTCTATCCAAAGGAATGTTCATTTGAGTTAGTGTCATTCGGTGATGCTGATTTTGGTGGATCCCGAACGGATAGAAAAAGTACAAGTGGTACTTGCCATTTCATTGGAAAATCACTTGTATCTTGGTTTAGTACGAAACAAAATTGTGTCTCGCTTTCCACATGCGAAGTAGAGTATATATCAGCTGCTTTAGCTTGCACTCAAGTTATATACATGCAACAAACACTTAAAGATTTTAATATAAATTTAACAAATTTTACAATATACTGTGATAATACAAGTACAATAAACTTATCTAAAGATCCGGTTAATCACTCTCGTACAAAACATATAGATATTCGTCACCATTTTTTACATGACAATATCGAAAAAGGAATAATTAATTTAGAACATATTTCTACCGAAAATCAAATTGCCGATATATTTACTAAACCACTATTAGAAAATTCCTTTATAAAACTTCGACGAGAATTAGGTGTAATATCCTTTAAAAATATTAATTAGATATACATTAGAAACTTTTCCATATTTCAGTCGACTAAAATAAATTGTTCAGTCGACTGAATAATAATTTTAAATATTTTCAGGTTTGTTATATGTTATAATTTATAGACCACACATTTGTAAAACTGAATTATTAAATAAGAAACATACACTTTAAACAAAATCCTCTTTACCACTAAATCTCTATGCGGTTAAAAATTCTTATTATATTATAACCATTATTTGTTTAGTAAAATTCCATTATAAATAAACTCTTAAATTTTTTTTTCATCTTGATTTTACGAATAAAATCTTAATTCAATATAAAATGTCATCCAACAACTCCTTCTCTCCAATCAATATCACCTCGTTAGTTGATAACACTCCAACGTCGCCAAAACTTCCCACACCAACACCAGCACATGAGCCGGTTTACAAATGGGAAAATTATCGTACTGGTTTCACACCAGAATCCAAAAAGGCGAAACGCGGACTCTTTATTTCACCCGACACAAAAATAAAGATTGATGAAATTCATCACTTCCAACAACAACAGATAGATCTTCAAAGAGAACTATACTTCGAACAAAAAGTTACGGCAAGACGTTTAAGCTTTCTAGAGCAAATTGGTTTACGCTTCTGTGGATCAAAGAAGAACGAAGTGACTGAACCCCTACCTCGCCCCGTTAGCTCTCTTGATCCTTCATCATCTTATCGTACACCAATCGATCCTGTGAATCCTTGGATGTCTCCTAAGACTCCTCATTATACTCCGAATTCAAGGGATATAAATTACATGAAGAATGAAGGAAAGAAGACTCCAAGTCCATCCCCAAAGAAATAGTTGAATTTTGAAATATTTGTATATCAATATTTTTAACTATTTCTTTAAATAAATTGTTTAATTTCAAAAATTAACTGAAACAACGAAAATGCATGTTTCAGTCGACTGAAAGCCCCTGCTTAGTCGACTGAAAATATGACAGAAAACATTATATACAAAGTTCAGTCGACTGGAACCATGTGCACAGTCGACTAAAAATTCAACAGAAAATTTCAGCAACAAAATTCAGTCGACTAAATGTACTGCTCAGTCGACTGAATCTATCACAGAACACTTCGGCCTTTGATTCAGTCGACTGAACAGAGCATTCAGTCGACTGAACGCTACTTTCCAGGCAAAATTTCCCCTTTTAACCACCAGATTTTACACTACCAATTCACTTTTACCTCCTACAAACCTTCTTCCCCAAATTAATTTCGAAACCCTAGCTTCCAAATTCCTCAAAATCAAACCAATTCCCGAATTTTCGAGCATTCTTTCGTTGATTTTCAAAGCTTTCAAACCTACAACATCCAAGCGTTAACAGATCCGGCAGGTTTAACTTCTCTTTTAGATTTGAAAAGAAATGACCATGCCATTAATCATGTAATGGTAAAATTATTTTATGCTAATCTTAATCTTGGACACCAAACTCCAAGAAATCCAAACAATAGTGTTCAGAGTATGGTGTGTGGAAAGAAAGTTTGGTTTTCCTTGGATAGAATAGCACACATTTTAGAGTCTCCAAATGTCGGGCGAAAGCTAGAGGAGATAGAATTCAATCCACACATTCGCGACAACATCAACCATCGATTTATGGATGATAATATCAACTTTAGGGATTTTAAGTCCACCTCCCTTCGACCCATGGCAAGAATCCTCCATAAAGCCCTAATGAGAACGATTACTCCACGCACGGGCTTGTACGAAATTGTCTATCCAAATAACTATCGAGCTCTATATGCTATTTTTGGCAATATACAAGTTAATTGGGTACAGCTTATTCTTGATGAGTTGCTCACTTTCAACAATGGCAAAATACGCACTATTTACTTTGGAGAGTACATCATGCGACTTCTCCTCAATGTCGATACGCCATTACCTGAGTCGGAGAATACAATGGTCCATCAAATTAACCACCGGACCATAAGCCTAATGCAACTACCATCTCGACCTCCTCGCATAATATCACTCGCCGAATGGGAAGCAAGGCATCAAGAACAACAACAACAACAACAACAACCTCCTCAACCTCGCCACGAAGAATGTAACGACCCAGAATTTTTATTAAATTAAAATTTGAATATTTAATTAATTTTAAATATTAATAAGTGAATTTATAAGTCAAATAAATTTTAATTTGAATTATTGGATTTAATTGAATAATTAAATCGATAATTTAATACGTTAAATTATAGAAATAATTGAAAATTGGGTTAAATATGATTGAAAATGATTTGTAAAATTTTATTTTATCATATGGGAGTTAGAACGATATTTTAGAACTTTTAAAATCGAATTAAAAGTTAATTTGTGAAAATTGAATATTTTAATAATTAAATCGACTAGTGAAAATAGTCAATTTTTGAACAGTCTCAGAATTGAACGAAACCAGTTCCATTGGATCCATAATAGTTAGTTATTACCAGATTTCAATTTTCGTGTCAATCGGAGTTATCGTTTGATCGTGGCAGCTCGAAACGCATCGAATTATTTTTAATTTAAATTTGGCGAGTGAAAATAGCCATTTTTCAAAAAGTCTCGGATTTCGACGAAACCAGTTTCATCGGATCCATAATGTGATATTATTGTAAGGTTTCAAATTTCGTGTCAATTGGATTTACCGTTTGTCCGATACAAATTAAAACGCCTAGAAAATCGCTTAAATCGGTTTAATTTAAATTGAGCGTTTGTTGCCATAACTTGCACATACTTCCGAATTAGCTTCCGAAACCTGTTCCATTGTGTCCGGAACGTGGGGTAAACCTTAGAAACACTGGTTACGGCGCCTAAATCGGAGTTCGAAATTTCCGAAATGAATAGTGTTTACGCTTGATTTTCTATAAAAGGAGACCCTACCCCTTCATAAATAAAAAAAAATAAAAAATAAAATACAAAACCCTAGCCGCCTATGCTAATAACCAATGGCCAGAAATGCTCCCATCTTTTTCCCCTTTGATCTCTCAATCCATCAAGTTTTGGCTAAAACATTCAACTACAAAAGCGTAGAGGGCTGTGAGTACTACGAAATCAACGGTGGAGATCGCGAATGGAGTTGTGATTCGTGAGAAAAGGGGCCGCGTTTGTCATGAAGTCGGCCTCGATTTACGCGCTTGGATGGTGGCCGAGCTCCACCCTACTGAGGCCGAACATAGGGGGGTTTGGGGCTTCCTATTGCAAGTGTTGATCGAGTTAACATCGAGTATTGATGGAGAATAATTTAACCCTAACGAGGAGCATTGGGTTCATTTGTTTCGGCTGTAACGTGAGGGAGATGGAGCGTGGGAGAGAAAGCAACACGCGGCCCCGATTCCATCATCAAAAATGCACGGCCCAGATCAAAGGTTGTATAATATATATAAGAAATTGTAAATTAATTTCAATTTAAATCGTGTACAATCTTGTAAAATCAATAACTTTTTCATACGAGGTCGAAAACGCGCGAAACCAGTTGCGTTGGAATCGTATGGACGAGCACTACGCGATGGTGTTGGTTTGGAGTCGTTTGGAGTTAGTGAGAATTTTGGGTAAAATTAAACGTCCGTTTAATTTTATTCGAAATAAATCGCTAAAACGGAATTTAAATCAAGGTGAGAATTTTTCACTCAATCGAATCAGTTTTGATTTTATTTTAAATAGTTAGATTTAAAATATTTGAATGCATGTTTGAATGATGATTGATATCTATTGATTGTTAAAATAGACATTATACGCCGTTAGTAAGCGGATGTTATTTATTAAAAACATATACCGCGAATATTTCATAAACAGTGAAATTGGTATTATATATAATATCAATATATATATATTGGCATATGTATATATTGGAGTTATTGATTTCCTGCATTTTTTGTTTAGCGGATGAGACCCTATTGCGCCGTTATTAAGCGGATAATATTTAATAAGAACATATACCGCGATAATTTCGTACTGGAACGAAATTGGTATTGTGCTAATGTTTGTGAATGCAGGAAAACAGGTTGGAGGGATCCAACTGGATTCCTCAACAGTTTTTATTTGATTTCAGATATTTTGATATTTGATTGATTATCATATCGATATATGATATCGTTGTTGTCGTGATTGACTATTTGGTGTGTAGCATCATTGGACCAAATTTGGAATTTTAAAATGATTTCAAAGTGATTTTTGAAAGTATACGTTATAAAATATTTTTGGAATTGATTCATTTTAAAATAAATAAACGTATAATTTTTAATGTTATAAAAATTATGATTTTTGAGAAATATAGTTAAAAACTGATTTTTGAGAATATGATGCTATTGATTTTATAAAATAATTTAATCGGGATTTTAGAATTTATTGTGAAAAGTTTAAATATAGGATTTATGAAATTTAATTATTTTATGAAATCAAAATGGTGAAATAATAAAGGAGATTTAAGACGTTTTAAAAGGATAATATAAATTGATTTATATTAAGTGATTTATAAATGGATATTTATAAATTGAAATATAGACATTATAAAACGAGTTTTTATAAGTGTTTGAATGAAGTGAAAATGAATTTCATAAATGAATGAAATTTATAGAATTATAAACTTAGAAGTTATAAATAAAATTTATAAATAGTAAGATTTATAAATTGGTGAAGTTAATTGAGGAATAGATTTGGGTGAATAATTGAATCTTATAGGTTATAAGATTTATAATTATGAAGTTCAAAGGAACGATTTTTGCAAACAAATAGATTATAAGCACTTAACTTATAATATGAACTTTGAGTTATAATTGAGTTATAAACTGGAATAGGTTAATAAAAGAATTTATAAAAAGGAAGTTTTTATAAATAAATAGAAATGAAATTTATAAACGATGTTTTATAAATTCGCAAAAGACTTATTTTGATAAGAAAATTGTTGGAACCTATTAAAGGAGTTATATTCACATTTTTGAATAGTGAATAATCCTTTGAATTAAAACGAATAAAAGGATGAGATTTCTTAATGAAGTTTATTCACATTTTTGAATAGTGAATAACACGTTAAAGAAAATGGTTTGAATGTGAATGTTTTAAATAAAATTAAAACGATCTAACGATGTTTTAAAAAGGTGTTGAGATTCGAAACCATAGATTTCAACATTCATTGTTGAAATAGACGTTTTCGAGAAATAAAAGGAAATAGTAGACTATAACACTGTTGTTATAGTAAATGATTTCCGAAAGGAAATGTTTTGTATAGTATTGGGATTTATATATCTATTTTAATTTCGAATCCCTATACTAGTGATTTTGGGACGTCGTAACGATGTTTTACGCAACATTCGTTTTGGCCTAAATAAATATGTTTAAGAGAATGATTTCCTTAAAGAATGAAATTTATATACTTAATTCGATTTAAGTATATTGAATATTTTCCAAGTGTTGAAAATAAATAAAATTTGTGAATTACTTATTAAATAAGTATGGAATTGTTTTCCAATATGAAGTGATATTTAGAATTTATCTTTTTGAAGATAAATTGAAAATGAATAATTGAAATCGAATATTCATTGATATTTTGGAATTATAAATTCACTAAGGAATTTATAAAGGAAGTGGAATTTGTCTAAAAAAATAAATATTGATTTATTTTTGAAGTATTGAAATTATATATCTTGTAAAGATATTTTGTGAAATAAATAATTTGGAAAATTATTTGGAAATCTGGTGATGTGTGCATATCAATTGATAGTTCAATAATCGACTATCAATATTTCCCTTTGAATGGGTATTTGGATGTGATTTGATTGAATTTGAATGTCACACTTATTTTTGAATAAGCGCTCACTATTCGGGTTAACCGGAAAGGACCATGGGGTCGTATAACCCATTCTGAATATGTGATACGTCGTTATGAATTGCATTTGAAGATCGGTGTTGAAGACCGAGTATTTGCGAGAGCGATAGGATGACCTATCGATTGTTTCTGCACTGGGTAGCTCCTGGTATAGAGATTCCTTAAGTGATGGGAAATTCGATCGGGATTGTGAATACCCGGATTGCAAGGGCTTCGTAAGAAGTGCCTTCGGTTTTGTTCGAGCCCGGAACAGACTTGTATGGATTGTATGTTTGACATTACAAGTTGAGATATAAAGCAGATTTCTTTCAAATATATTTCTGTTGGTGGCGGAGAATTTATTCTTTTAGCGTAACACCCTTCTCTGAGACGTACGAGCTCAGAGGTTATGTAGTTGAATGTTATCAGCGATATATTCCCAAATTGGTAATGTGACATGCTGAGTGATGCTGAAATGATCATTGTGTTGATTATTTGTGATATGATCGTTTATTTGATCGTCTATCCTTGTGATCATTGTGTTGACCCAAAGCATGGCTTTTGTATAAAGTATGTTTTTGTGGACGTGAATTCGTCGAGCCTCACACCCCGTGAATGGTCAAAACAGGAAAGAAGCAGCAAGGTTATGAGGGGTAGCGCCCTTTAGGATGTGTCCATTTCCTTCTGGAAAAGGGTGGTATCATGGTATGGAGCCCAGATGCTTACTCATGTTGAAAACACTTTATTATGATTGTGTGAATTGATTACGAGCGCTCGGTGAAAAGGTCCCAAAGGACCGGGGGATGGCATATTCGGTCAGTTGTTACTCAGTTAGGGGTAACCCGGCCTTGTGTTGGTAGAGATCCGGTTTGGTTCTCGGGGATGTCCATCCAGAGGCATTCTCATGTGGCAATGGGAAGTTCCTTGGCCTGACCATTTGTTGGAAATCCAATTCCCAATACGAAACTTGTACGGTATTAGTTGTAGAACCTGCCATTCACTTATGGTGTCGCAACACTGTTTGGATGGTAGCTATAGTAGGCATAGTTCGAAATGTCTATGTTGGCTAAGATTTATATCTTTATTTTCGAAATGATTTTTCTCTACACTATGCACTAGTAATAATATCAAATGTTATTTTAAATGCGTATCAAGCATCTTTGACTATCATAAGGAGAAATCTCCTCCGATTCTGCGTTTGCATGTGTGTGCGTGCGGGAGGCCTTATGGTAGTCTCATTTTTAAAAGCATTGCGAATTGAATTTAAAAATATTCCTCTATTTTGATTTTAAAGATAAACTAACTGTTTTGAGTTCTCACACCAGTCTCATGACTGACTCGGAGTTTATTGTTTTCCTTCCTAAACTCTGGGTGCCCACCAATTTCCACACGGGCAGTCAAGAGTTAGGTTTATCAGGATATTCTGGATATTCAGGAGTTGCTGGAGGCAAGCTGGATGGCATGGCGTATTACTAGTTTATATAGTATTTCTTTTTCCGCTGCATTGTTTGATGTTGTTTGATGTTGTACACTCTGATGATATGATGTAATGAAATGTGTTGTAATGTAATAACTGATATAGTTCTTTGTTTAAAGATTATTCATTTATTATTATATGTTGTTCCGCTGCGAATTGTGAGATTCTGATGTTGTTCTGTTGTTTTCTTTCTGTGCCGTTCTATTTAAAAGATTCTCTTTTCTCTCTTCTCTCTATTTTCTATATTTTCTATTCTCTTTTCCCTCTATCTTTTCTACCTTATCTATTTTCTACCTTCTTTTCTCTCTTTTTCTTCTTTTCTTCTTTTTAAAAACCCATAACTGTTCGGTTTTTCGGCAACGAAAAATCGAAACGTTACATTTGGTATCAGAGCTGATGGTTAAGCGACAACCATGGTTCTGTTGGGTGTTACTCATTAGAGATAGAGTCAGCAGTACTCTAGAATGAGTTTGAGTGTAATAATAGCTATGAGAGCGTATTTGTTAGTGAATATGAAATTATTTTATATTGTGATGATTGGTTTATTGAGTGGTATATGAACCTTCGTCAGCGTGGTCTCGACAACTATGCCGAAGGGGTTTCTAAACACTTGAATAGAACAATTCGACATAATATTGTTTTAAATTGGGTAAATGAAATAATTTTACTTGATTATATTTTTATATATAAAGGAATAATTTTTTGGAATTATTAAAGTGTATATGAGTTGATTGTTAGGTGTTTGAATAATCTAAATAAAAGAATAATTGTATAAGTAAAAGAATTATAAGAATTGAATTATAATTAATGTGAATTACAATTGTGAATAAAATTATATATATATATGAGATATGGATATATTTATGAATATGAGTTGTAAATAATCAAGTGGATTAAATGAATATAAACTTGAGTTATATAAATGAAATTCAACTGTGTAAATGAATTGAATGAATGGATTAAATGAATCAATTAAATGTAAATTTAAGTTGATATGAAATAATGAATATAAGTGTTAATTCATTAAAATCAAATGTTATTGGAAGTTGAAAGTTTGAATGAAAATCAATTTAATTAAACCAAGATGAATATAAGTGAATGAATTTGGTTGTAATTAATATACTTTGGTTGTTATGTGATTGTTAGTTGATTGTATATAATTCATTAAGTGTTAATGAAATTGAAAGCTATGTAATTGAATTCAAATTGAAAGTAAATAAATTTGAATAGAATTGAACGTGAATTGGATTTAATTAGTGAATGCAAACTAATTAAAATTGAATAGGAATGAATGTTGATAAAATCCAATGTTAATGAATCACATATGATTTAAATTGAAAACCTATTTCATTGAATATAAATGAGAATATGAATGAGTATTTAGTTGGTTGATGGTTGAATATATATTGCATTTGCTATATTATGTAGTTGTTATGTTAATATATGTTGTATATTGAGATTATTGTCTATATGCATGATTCTCATGTTGTTTGTTGAGTGTTTAGTAGGTGCGGATCGCGTTTGCTTCGCATTTGGAGCTCGCTTTCGCGCTATATTAGCCGTATATGCTTGCTAATAAAATATAAGGTACATATCTCGGATTAAATATCGTACTTTTACATTTTTTCCCTGCGGGATGCCTCATTACTTGATGAGATGCATATTTGTGATATATATACTGTCTTTTTTTTTTCGGATCGAGCCGCGCAAAGGAGACTACGGCGAATTTTTCCGAAAATTTAAGGCGTTAGAAAAATTTTGAGAAAATTGGAAAATTTTGAAAACTTTAACTTTGATTTTGGAATTGAAAGTTAAACAATATAGTAGTTGTTTTTGAAAAGATAACTAAGTATGATTTGAAAACTTAGTAAAGTTATTATAAGAAGTTTAACTTTGAATTTTGAAAAGTTAATAAATTCTGTAATTTTCTTACTTAATAATTTCGAGGACGAAATTCTTTTAAGTGGGGAAGATTGTAACGACCCAGAATTTTATTAAATTAAAATTTGAATATTTAATTAATTTTAAATATTAATAAGTGAATTTATAAGTCAAATAAATTTTAATTTGAATTATTGGATTTAATTGAATAATTAAATCGATAATTTAATACGTTAAATTATAGAAATAATTGAAAATTGGGTTAAACATGATTGAAAATGATTTGTAAAATTTTATTTTATCATATGGGAGTTAGAACGATATTTTAGAACTTTTAAAATCGAATTAAAAGTTAATTTGTGAAAATTGAATATTTTAATAATTAAATCGACTAGTGAAAATAGTCAATTTTTGAACAGTCTCAGAATTGAACGAAACCAGTTCCATTGGATCCGTAATAGTTAGTTATTACCGGATTTCAATTTACGTGTCAATCGGAGTTATCGTTTGATCGTGGCAGCTCGAAACGCATCGAATTATTTTTAATTTAAATTTGGCGAGTGAAAATAGCCATTTTTCAAAAAGTCTCGGATTTCGACGAAACCAGTTTCATCGGATCCTTAATGTGATATTATTGTAAGGTTTCAAATTTTGTGTCAATTGGATTTACCGTTTGTCCGATACAAATTAAAACGCCTAGAAAATCGCTTAAATCGGTTTAATTTAAATTGAGCGTTTGTTGCCATAACTCGCACATACTTCCGAATTAGCTTCCGAAACCTGTTCCATTGTGTCCGAAACGCGGGGTAAACCTTAGAAACGTTGGTTACGGCGCCTAAATCGGAGTTCGAAATTTCCGAAATGAATAGTGTTTACGCTTGATTTTCTATAAAAGGAGACCCTACCCCTTCATAAATAAAAAAAAAAATAAATACAAAACCCTAGCCGCCTATGCTAATAACCAATGGCCAGAAATGCTCCCATCTTTTTCCCCTTTGATCTCTCAATCCATCAAGTTTTGGCTAAAACATTCAACTACAAAAGCGTAGAGGGCTGTGAGTACTACGAAATCAACGGTGGAGATCGCGAATGGAGTTGTGATTCGTGAGAAAAGGGGCCGCGTTTGTCATGAAGTCGGCCTCGATTTACGCGCTTGGATGGTGGCCGAGCTCCACCCTACTGAGGCCGAACATAGGGGGGGTTTGGGGCTTCCTATTGCAAGTGTTGATCGAGTTAACATCGAGTATTGATGGAGAATAATTTAACCCTAACGAGGAGCATTGGGTTCATTTGTTTCGGCTGTAACGTGAGGGAGATGGAGCGTGGGAGAGAAAGCAACACGCGGCCCCGATTCCATCATCAAAAATGCACGGCCCAGATCAAAGGTTGTATAATATATATAAGAAATTGTAAATTAATTTCAATTTAAATCGTGTACAATCTTGTAAAATCAATAACTTTTTCATACGAGGTCGAAAACGCGCGAAACCAGTTGCGTTGGAATCGTATGGACGAGCACTACGCGATGGAGTTGGTTTGGAGTCGTTTGGAGTTAGTGAGAATTTTGGGTAAAATTAAACGTCCGTTTAATTTTATTCGAAATAAATCGCTAAAACGGAATTTAAATCAAGGTGAGAATTTCTCACTCAATCGAATCAGTTTCGATTTTATTTTAGATAGTTAGATTTAAAATATTTGAATGCATGTTTGAATGATGATTGATATCTATTGATTGTTAAAATAGACATTATACGCCGTTAGTAAGCGGATGTTATTTATTAAAAACATATACCGCGAATATTTCATAAACAGTGAAATTGGTATTATATATAATATCAATATATATATATTGGCATATGTATATATTGGAGTTATTGATTTCCCGCATTTTTTGTTTAGCGGATGAGACCCTATTGCGCCGTTATTAAGCGGATAATATTTAATAAGAACATATACCGCGATAATTTCGTACTGGAACGAAATTGGTATTGTGCTAATGTTTGTGAATGCAGGAAAACAGGTTGGAGGGATCCAACTGGATTCCTCAACAGTTTTTATTTGATTTCGGATATTTTGATATTTGATTGATTATCATATCGATATATGATATCGTTGTTGTCGTGATTGACTATTTGGTGTGTAGCATCATTAGACCAAATTTGGAATTTTAAAATGATTTCAAAGTGATTTTTGAAAGTATACGTTATAAAATATTTTTGGAATTGATTCATTTTAAAATAAATAAACGTATAATTTTTAATGTTATAAAAATTATGATTTTTGAGAAATATAGTTAAAAACTGATTTTTGAGAATATGATGCTATTGATTTTATAAAATAATTTAATCGGGATTTTAGAATTTATTGTGAAAAGTTTAAATATAGGATTTATGAAATTTAATTATTTTATGAAATCAAAATGGTGAAATAATAAAGGAGATTTAAGACGTTTTAAAAGGATAATATAAATTGATTTATATTAAGTGATTTATAAATGGATATTTATAAATTGAAATATAGACATTATAAAACGAGTTTTTATAAGTGTTTGAATGAAGTGAAAATGAATTTCATAAATGAATGAAATTTATAGAATTATAAACTGTGAAGTTATAAATAAAATTTATAAATAGTAAGATTTATAAATTGGTGAAGTTAATTGAGGAATAGATTTGGGTGAATAATTGAATCTTATAGGTTATAAGATTTATAATTATGAAGTTCAAAGGAATGATTTTTGCAAACAAATAGATTATAAGCACTTAACTTATAATATGAACTTTGAGTTATAATTGAGTTATAAACTGGAATAGGTTAATAAAAGAATTTATAAAAAGGAAGTTTTTATAAATAAATAAAAATGGAATTTATAAACGATGTTTTATAAATTCGCAAATGACTTATTTTGATAAGAAAATTGTTGGAACCTATTAAAGGAGCTATATTCACATTTTTGAATAGTGAATAATCCTTTGAATTAAAACGAATAAAAGGATGAGATTTCTTAATGAAGTTTATTCACATTTTTGAATAGTGAATAACACGTTAAAGAAAATGGTTTGAATGTGAATGTTTTAAATAGAATTAAAACGATCTAACGATGTTTTAAAAAGGTGTTGAGATTCGAAACCATAGATTTCAACATTCATTGTTGAAATAGACGTTTTTGAGAAATAAAAGGAAATAGTAGACTATAACACTGTTGTTATAGTAAATGATTTCCGAAAGGAAATGTTTTGTATAGTATTGGGATTTATATATCTATTTTAATTTCGAATCCCTATACTAGTGATTTTGGGACGTCGTAACGATGTTTTACGCAACATTCGTTTTGGCCCAAATAAATATGTTTAAGAGAATGATTTCCTTAAAGAATGAAATTTATATACTTAATTTCGATTTAAGTATATTGAATATTTTCCAAGTGTTGAAAATAAATAAAATTTGTGAATTACTTATTAAATAAGTATGGAATTGTTTTCCAATATGAAGTAATATTTAGAATTTATCTTTTTGAAGATAAATTGAAAATGAATAATTGAAATCGAATATTCATTGATATTTTGGAATTATAAATTCACTAAGGAATTTATAAAGGAAGTGGAATTTGTCTAAAAAAATAAATATTGATTTATTTTTGAAGTATTGAAATTATATATCTTGTAAAGATATTTTGTGAAATAAATAATTTGGAAAATTATTTGGAAATCTGGTGATGTGTGCATATCAATTGATAGTTCAATAATCGACTATCAATATTTCCCTTTGAATGGGTATTTGGATGTGATTTGATTGAATTTGAATGTCACACTTATTTTTGAATAAGCGCTCACTATTCGGGTTAACCGGGAAAGGACCATGGGGTCGTATAACCCATTCTGAATATGTGATACGTCGTTATGAATTGCATTTGAAGATCGGTGTTGAAGACCGAGTATTTGCGAGAGCGATAGGATGACCTATCGATTGTTTCTGCACTGGGTAGCTCCTGGTATAGAGATTCCTTAAGTGATGGGAAATTCGATCGGGATTGTGAATACCCGGATTGCAAGGGCTTCGTAAGAAGTGCCTTCGGTTTTGTTCGAGCCCGGAACAGACTTGTATGGATTGTATGTCTGACATTACAAGTTGAGATATAAAGCAGATTTCTTTCAAATATATTTCTGTTGGTGGCGGAGAATTTATTCTTTTAGCGTAACACCCTTCTCTGAGACATACGAGCTCAGAGGTTATGTAGTTGAATGTTATCAGGGATATATTCCCAAATTGGTAATGTGACATGCTGAGTGATGCTGAAATGATCATTGTGTTGATTATTTGTGATATGATCGTTTATTTGATCGTCTATCCTTGTGATCATTGTGTTGACCCAAAGCATGGCTTTTGTATAAAGTATGTTTTTGTGGACGTGAATTCGTCGAGCCTCACACCCCGTGAATGGTCAAAACAGGAAAGAAGCAGCAAGGTTATGAGGGGTAGCGCCCTTTAGGATGTGTCCATTTCCTTCTGGAAAAGGGTGGTATCATGGTATGGAGCCCAGATGCTTACTCATGTTGAAAACACTTTATTATGATTGTGTGAATTGATTACGAGCGCTCGGTGAAAAGGTCCCAAAGGACCGGGGGATGGCATATTCGGTCAGTTGTTACTCAGTTAGGGGTAACCCGGCCTTGTGTTGGTAGAGATCCGGTTTGGTTCTCGGGGATGTCCATCCAGAGGCATTCTCATGTGGCAATGGGAAGTTCCTTGGCCTGACCATTTGTTGGAAATCCAATTCCCAATACGAAACTTGTACGGTATTAGTTGTAGAACCTGCCATTCACTTATGGTGTCGCAACACTGTTTGGATGGTAGCTATAGTAGGCATAGTTCGAAATGTCTATGTTGGCTAAGATTTATATCTTTATTTTCGAAATGATTTTTCTCTACACTATGCACTAGTAATAATATCAAATGTTATTTTAAATGCGTATCAAGCATCTTTGACTATCATAAGGAGAAATCTCCTCCGATTCTGCGTTTGCATGTGTGTGCGTGCGAGAGGCCTTATGGTAGTCTCATTTTTAAAAGCATTGCGAATTGAATTTAAAAATATTCCTCTATTTTGATTTTAAAGATAAACTAACTGTTTTGAGTTCTCACACCAGTCTCATGACTGACTCGGAGTTTATTGTTTTCCTTCCTAAACTCTGGGTGCCCACCAATTTCCACACGGGCAGTCAAGAGTTAGGTTTATCAGGATATTCTGGATATTCAGGAGTTGCTGGAGGCAAGCTGGATGGCATGGCGTATTACTAGTTTATATAGTATTTCTTTTTCCGCTGCATTGTTTGATGTTGTTTGATGTTGTACACTCTGATGATATGATGTAATGAAATGTGTTGTAATGTAATAACTGATATAGTTCTTTGTTTAAAGATTATTCATTTATTATTATATGCTGTTCCGCTGCGAATTGTGAGATTCTGATGTTGTTCTGTTGTTTTCTTTCTGTGCCGTTCTATTTAAAAGATTCTCTTTTCTCTCTTCTCTCTATTTTCTATATTTTCTATTCTCTTTTCCCTCTATCTTTTCTACCTTATCTATTTTCTACCTTCTTTTCTCTCTTTTTCTTCTTTTCTTCTTTTTAAAAACCCATAACTGTTCGGTTTTTCGGCAACGAAAAATCGAAACGTTACAAAGAACATCTCGAGCAAGATGATGAAATTCGTATTGTTGACCCAAGCTTCACTACCAACCAATCCTTGGAGATATTATCAAGAAATCAACAAATTCTTGACACACGTCTTAAAAAGGTAGATCGTAAGCTTGACAAAATAAAAGGATTCTTCAACAAGCTTTGGGATGCAATCTCGTGCTCAAGCACCACTACTGCTTCAACATCACGCGACAAACGTCCGGCACCTACATTTACATGGACGACATCCGAAGAGCGTACAAGTAGCAGTGCAAGTGGAGCTAGTTGTGGCCAAGGAGGAAGAGCACAAAGACCACCAACAGGAGGACCCGTCATACGTGAACCAACAGGAAGAGAATGTTCATATGACTGGGATAAAGATGAGTGATTTTTTTTGTTTTGATGTGTATTTTTAACTTTCTAGGGGATAGCCATTTTATGTTTCGGTCATAATATTTATCTTCAGTCATGATTATACGAATATTCTCTATGCTTCAGTGATTGTTTTGTTGAATTATTACTGCTGTTAATTCTTCCTTTTTGTCGATGACAAAGGGGGAGAAAATCTATGGTACTAACTTTGTTTTGTAGGAAAGATAGTGCATACATTCAGAGGGAGAAAATAAGTATATACATCTATATACATCTCTAGAATAGTATTGTCATCAATCAAAAAGGGGGAGAATGTTGATACACGAAGATTTTGATCAATGACAATGAGCTTCAACAAGTAGGAAGAGATATATGCAAAATCTAGAAGAAGATCGATGAAGACCAAAGTATAAACATTAGTATGATTTTCTATGGGTCTTAGTCTAGATTATTTGTTAAAATCTATCCTCAAGAGATTTGCACGAACATTATAACACATTCATAAAACTTCATTCACATGTTCACTGTGCATACTTTTATACTTCAGTCGACTGAACAGGCATGGCCAGTCGACTGAAACTGTACACATATACAAAATTGCACAGTTTCAGTCAACTGAATTACCTGTGCAGTCGACTGAAATTGTTCTTGAAAATTTTTCTTCATATTTTCAGTCGACTGAATCTCCTGCTCAGTCGAATGAATTTAAACCTGCGAATTTTCTCTGAAAAGACACCTTCTTCTTCCCAAGAGTTGCAACCATTCATCAATGGAAATGGAAGCATCTCTTGTTTGCAACCTTTAACAACATATGCATCTCTTCTATAAGTATATATACATGATTCTAACATCGTTTAATTCACTGAATTCTCTTGCTTTAATCTAACTATTCTCTTGTTCATATTTTCTACATATTCTCAAAGCAATCACTAATCTATTGCTTGAATCTTTGTTTTTGTTTATAACATTCTTTTGATTCATAGCAATTCACATTTTCTAAATCTTCATAAACACATTGCATACTCTCGAGGATAAGATTATAGGAATATTGTACTACATTAGACTCATTAGTGTTGACAAGAACACAACAAGTCAAATATTGTATTTTTGTAATTGAGAAGTCCTCTTCGGTAGTTGAGGCAAGAAATCCCGTTCGGTTGTTCGGGTAAGTTGTAAACCTATTCCTCCGGGTGAAGTGAGGGTGTTAGTTAGTGAAATTCCTAAGTGAAGCTTAGGGACTGGACGTAGGACGAGAGGTCCGAACCAGTATAAAATCCTAGTGTCTCCTTGCATTTACCTACTTTATCTACCTAGACTATTTCATTATTCCATATTACACGATCCTACCGTATAGCCTCTTTCAGAACCGACCTACAACTTGACTACTAGTATCGAATATCTCATCATCCCGGTTTTTCGACTTTAATCGAGATCTCTCATGCATAACCAAATCCTTAATAATATAGCGTAATATAAAAAGATGATGACATACCCTAATGGGAGCGATCCACTTAGCCCTGCTGCATGCCCTGTTTTAGTCATCTCCCGGTTGATGAGGCTTGAGGCTACGATTACCTTTTAAAAAATTTACAATTAGAATGCTCACTGCCCTCCAATGACAATGTGCTGATAGCATTCATCCATACAAGTTTTTCTGTGTCTGAACAAACCAAATCTTCAAAATTTCCATCTTCACTATCTTCACGATATCACAATTCGTAACACACAAATCGAATAGAAGTGATTTTTGGATAATTAAATTTGATCCCGGTCTTTTCGAAATGATTAACGAATTTGGCCAAATTTGATAATCGTTTATTTAACTATCAAATTACATACATAAGCAGTCACCATGCCATATTATAAATCTTTCAAAACATTTATTTCAAAATATCTTTACAAACATATTTATTCAAATCTCTTTTAGTATTTCAATATTTGAAAACGACTTCAAATACTTAAATCCATAACAGGATATTTCAACCCGTATCAACACTCATAAATATTTTCAAATCCAACTTATAATTCATTACTTAGGAAAAATATTTCTATATATCATTTTGTCGCTAAAATATCTCCAAACTTTTTATCCAAATCCTTAGGAAAGTATTACCATTCTTTTTCCAAAATCATTTCTAATATCCATACTTAGGTAAATATTCCATATTAATTTCATAGATCTATGAAATTTTATTAATTCCCTTTACAATTTCCAAAAGTTATCGATTTTACTTATTTATAATCTCGTCTAACCATTTATAATTTCTTTATGGATTTCGATTCATTCTCGAAGTTCTTGTTTCTAACATTTCGGAAATTTCCTTAAGTTTCCAAAATTCCGTTACAAGATTTCCCTTATAAAATCATATCCGTTCAATAAAATTAGGTCATTATAAATAACTTCAATCAATTTCCAAACTCCATATTATAAAATAAGTATTTTTTTAAAGAATAGTAATAAAATTTCAACCGTTTAAGTGATTATTAAAATATCAAACACTTTTAGAATAGACAACGATAACAAATTTCCAATTTACAAGTAAAAACTAATCGATTTACAAGCTTATCTTAAAATTAGAATTTATTTCAATTAAGATTAAATATTTGAATAATCAACTTTTAGAAATATCTCAATAAAAAAAATAGATTTTAAACTACATAGTTTAATAATTAAATAAAATCTTTTTCTAAAACGAAACTTAACTTCTCGATAAAAGATTGTTTTTAAAATCTAATCATAATCATTTTACATTTATAAATTTCTCTCGATTTCTCACAAATCGATTTTCATTACCAATTGGACAACTATTTCCAATTTCCAGAACAAGATTCACTATCTCATTCAAAATCGATTTTTCATAACTCGATATAAATTCATATTATGAATTTATATTCGCAATTCATTGAGTGATGATCGCTTCACTTTATTTATGCCATTGTTTATGAATTTTATAAACTTGTTTCTAGTTTCACTTATTTATAAAATAAACTCATTTATACAATTTTATTTATAAACCCATCCCTTCATAAATCCTTTTTAATTTTCAAACTATTTTAGATATCGATTTCGACGCCTTTTCCTTATTTCAAAAATACCACTTTAAATCCTTTGCTCAAATTTCTTTATACCGATTATCATAAAATCTCTATTTAAAATATCTTTCGAATTAGATAGGCACAAATCTCAAAATCAAATCATTTATTTTATCCAAATTAAATCCTTTTTAAATAACCCAAAATTCAATATAAATTATCAATCCCAAAATCGCCTTTGAATTTCCCTTTAAATTTCAAAAATATTATTGATGGTATTAAAAATGATAAAATTAAGGCCAATGCTACTATAACATCCAATATATCAAATCACATGATAATCCATAACATGTTATTCATTCACATTACATATCAGTATATATGAAAAACAGTCAATATATTTTTGAGGAACCCAGTTGGACTCATCTAACCTATTTCCCTACATCCATAAATGTTATATAACATAACATATCATTCCCGCTTCGAGACGGGATATCCTAGTAATATAGAGTCATGCACTATTATGCAGAGCGCACTGCTTCAACGGTTGGAATATGTCCAACTACTAATATATATAGTAATATGTATAATGTAACATCCAACTGATAATAATAATTTATCAATTCATCCAATCAGCCAATAAATAATTTTTAATTGCTATAAATTAAACTAGTCAACTAAGTTAAGCGAGATTTACTCACCTTTATTTTTTTATCACTTCTACATTCTGATTCCGATTAAATTCGAACGCGTTCGATTTTAACTGAAAATTCTACAAACACTAAATTCAACCAATTTAATTCCATTGTAAAGATCTCATTAACACAAACCCGATGCGACTGACCATGTTGGATTTGGACCAAAGACGAACGAGTTATGAAATTCATAAGAATTGGAATTTTATTAAACAATTTATATAAATTAATCCCCATTTTAAAATTTATCACCCACTAAAACTTCGGCCCAAAGTCCACGAAGCAAACTGACCCGCTAAAACTACTACTTCCCTCTTTTATGATTTTCCTCTTTCGCCTGTATCCATGCCGTGCACGACTCCATGTACACGCACACCAATACTTCATCCACACTCCACGATTTTCCAAATTTACTTCACCCCCAACTTCCTCTCCTCGATCTCGCCTGTTTCCACCCCTTTAATCATTGACCGAGCCTCCCGCCCGATTCGTGACCTGCTACCCACGAGACGACCCACCCATTAGGTCGCACACCCCATTTCGCCATCGAGTGCCACGAAATTTCACCTGAAGATGCGCTTATCCATGACGAACCCAAATACGCTATCCAAATCCCACATCGACCTCGAAATCAAAATCAATCTTCAACCCTAGCTTACAAACCATGCGCTGCAAAATAGCCAAGCACCCTAATCAACAGCTGCAACTCAAATCGAGCATATCAGAGGGAAGCTCTTCATAAAAGAAGATTTTTAGAACTGGTTGTAGATTTTTTCGTTGATTAGTTTATGTGATAAAGATTTTTGAAGTTGCCATGCTTTTTTTTTTATTTCTTCTTCTCTGCTGTGCTTATAATCGAAGAAAGGAACGTATTTTAAAAGGAATAGGTAGGCACACAATAGGGTGGCTGATAGGTCTCAAATCAATGTATATATATATTTCAAAATATCTCGCTTATAGTAACTTGAAATCCGAACCCTATCGAGGCGTGCCGTCTAATGCTATACTCCTGTTCCGAAAGCAATGGAATAAGTTTTGAGATCCAATCCGATCGTATGTAGAAGATAGTTTATGAACCCAATTATAATAATAAATTTTCGATATTAATATCAATGCGCTTCTATTCCGTACGACCAAACGATAACTTCAAATACTACAAAATTTGAAATCCGATAATACATTATTATGGATCCAATGACACTGGTTTTGTAGAAATTCGAGACCGTGTCCCGGAAAACTATTTTATATGTAAATTAAAGTGAGTTATTTTCAAATTCGAGTAAATCACTTGTAAATCCAATTAATTTATTTTATTATCTTCCTTCTTATTAATTGAAATTAAATAAGCCTTTATATCAGTTTTATCCAAATAAAATCCAAGACTTAAGTTATTTAAACGATTTTCAATTATTAAAATCAACAATTGAATTATCCAATAAATCGTTATATTTGAAATTCAAGTTATTAAATCTATAAATTAACTTTTCAATATTTAAAATAAATTAAACATTCCAATTCCAAGTAACTAAAATTATGGATCATTACAACACATGCTCATCAACTTACAATAACACATATATAATTTTGATATTATTGAAACAGGAAAACGACATTCTATGACACAGAAAAAGGCATTGAAATGAGAAGAATAAATATTTTAGATATGTTATTCAATAAATTCATTAATTCGGAGATATATAATTTTACGACGCATTTTCTATATAATGGATGATAAATATAGATAACAAAATAACAAAATTACTATATGAAATTTAATTTCGATGTGGGCTATAGATTGGTTCTTGAAAATCAAACTTGAACCAAAACATAAAGATATCGTTTACTTACATTCCTGTGCAGCAATATAAAATACTTAAAATCAAAAACACATATCACTTTAAAACTAATTATACTGTTAGCACAGGTATCTATTTGATGACTACAAAACCAGATATGAGTCTTTGGTTGTCAAAGTGCTGTAAGAAGGAGTAATGACTTGCAAAAAATATATTTATACCGCTACATCATATCAACCGCTGCATCATTGTTGGTGTAACGAATGCGATTTTTCGTTGCCGAAAAACCGAAATGTTAGGGTTTTAAGAAAGAAGAAAAGGTAGAAGAAGAGAGAAGAGATAGAAAATAGAGAGAAAAGAAAATAGAAAATAGAAAGAAAACAACAGAACAATAACAGAATCTCACAATCGCAGCGGAACAACATATAATAGATAAATGAATAATCTTTAAATAAAGAACTATATCAGTTATTACATTACATTACATCATATCATCAGAGTGTACAACAACAAACAAACAGCGGAAAAAGAAGTACTATATACTAGTAAATACGCCATGCCATCCATCTTGCCTCTAGCAACTCCTGAATTCCAGAATATCCTGATAAACCTTAACTCTTGACTGCCCGTGTGGAAATTGGTGGGCACCCAGAGTTTAGGAAGGAAAACAATAAACTCCGAGTCAGTCATGTGACTGATGTGGGAACTCAAAACAGTTTATTTATCTTTAAAATCAAAATAGAGGAATATTTTTAAATTCAATTCGAAATGCTTTTAAAAATGAGACTACCATAAGACCTCCCGCCTCCCGCCACACACACAATGCAAACGCAGACTTGGAGGAGATTTCTTCTTATATTAGTCAAAGATGCTTGATACGTATTAAAAAGAAACATTTGATATTATTACTAGTGCATAGTGTAGAAAACATTTCAAAAGTAGAATATAAATCTTAGCCAGCATAGGTACCATTATAGTATGCTTACTATAGCTACCATATTAAATGGCAGGTTCTACAACTAAAACCGTACAAGTCTCGTATTGTTTCTTTGGATTTCCAACGAATGGTCAGGCCAAGGAACTTCCCATTGCCACATGAAAACGCCTCTGGAAGGACGTCCCGAGAACCTAACCGGATCTCTGCCAACAAAAGGCCGAGTTACCTTTCAAACTAGGTAACAACTGACACGAGTATGCCATCCCCCGGTCCTTTGGGACCTTTAACCGAGCGCTCGTCATCAACATCACACCATAATAATAAGTGTTTCAACATGAGTAAGCATCTGGGCTCCATACCATGATACCACCCTTTTCCAGAAGGAAATGCACATACCCTAAAGGGAGCCACCCCTCATAACCTTGCTGCATCTTTCCTGTTTTGACCATTCCGGGGTGTGAGGCTCGACGAAGTCACGTCCACAAAAATACACTTTATACAAAAGCCGTGCTTTGGGTCAACAAATGATCATAGAAATGATCACAAAGATAAACGATCAAACAAATGATCCTATCACAAATGATCAACACAATGATCATTTCACAGCAACACTCAGCATGTCACATTACCAAATTGGGAATATATCGCTGATAACCTTCAAATACATAACCTCTGAGCTCGTACGTCTCAGAGAAGGGTATTAAGCTAAGAGAATAAATTCTCCGCCACCAACAGAAATATATTTGAAAGAAATCGGCTTTATATCTCAATTTGTAATGTCAGACATACAATCCATACAAGTCTGTTGCGGGCTCGAACAGAACCGAAGGCGCTTACAAAGAAGTCCTTGCAATCCGGATATTCACTAATCACGTTCGGACTTTCCATCACATATGGAGTCTCTATACCGGGGACCAGTCGATGCAAAGACATTCGACGAGTTGTCCTTTCGCTTTCAAAAATATCCGGTCTTCAACACCGGTCATCAATGCTATCCATTACGTCGTATCACTATTCGGAATGGGTAATCCGAATAACGAGCGCAATAATTTTAAAAATAAGTGTGCATTCAAATTCAAGCAATCACAACAAATACCCATTCAAAGGTAAATATTGATAGTCGGTTATTGAGCTATCAATGGATATGCACAACATCACCAGATTCCAAATAATTTTCCAGATTATTTATTCCCCAAAAATATTTTTACTAGATATATAGTTTTCACACTTCAAAAACAAATCAACATTTATTTTCAAACAAATTCCCCTTTTCATTTATAAATTCCATAATGAATTTATATTCCCAAAATATCTATGAATAAACGATTTCAATTATTCATTTTCAATTTATCTTCAAAAAGATAAATTCTCAAAACGTTTCATTTCATATTGGAAAACATTTCCATACTTACTTATTAATAAGTAATTTCCAAATCTATTTATTTTCAACACTTGGAAAATATTCAATATACTTAAATCGAAATTAAGTATATATTTCATTCTTTAAGGAAATCATTTTCTTTAACATATTTATTTGGGCCAAAACGAATGTTACGCAAAACAACGTTACGACAACCCAAAATCACTAGTATAGGGATTCGAAATTAAAATAGATATATAAATCCCAATACTATACAAAACATTTCCTTTCGGAAATCATTTACTATAACAACGGTGTTATAGTCCACCATTTCCTTCTATTTCTCGAAAACGTCTATTTCAACAATAAATGTTGAAATCTATGGTTTCGAATCTCAACACATTTTGAAAACATCGTTAGATCGTTTTAATTTTATTTAAAACATCACTTCCAAAACATTTTCTTTAACATATTTTTCACTATTCAAAAACGTGAATATACTACGTTAATCAATTTCATCATTTCTATACATTTTCTTTTAAAGGATTATTCACTGTCTAAAACGTGAATATAACTCCTTTAATATGCTATAGCAATTTACTTATCAAAATAAGTCGTTGCGAATTTATAAAACAATGTTTATAAATTCCATTTCTATTTATTTTATAACTATTTCTTCTTACAAATTTCCTTTATTAATCTATTCGATTTATAACTCAATTATATACTAAAGGTTCACATTATAAGTTAAATACTTATAATTTATTTGTTTGCAAAAACGTTCTTTTAAACTTCATAATTATAAATCTTATAACTTATAAGATTCAATTATTTATCCAAAACCATTCTTTTAATAGCTTTATAAATTTTAAAAACCTACTGCTTATAAAATTCCATTTATAACTTCACCGTTTATAATTCTATAAATTTCATTCATTTATGAAATTCATTTACAATTCATTCTAACACTTATAAAAGCTCGTTTTACAATTCCAATATTTTTAATTTATAAATATCAATTTATAAATCTTTTCTACAGATCAATTTATATTATTCTTTTAAAAACGTCTTTAAACTCCTTTATAATTTCATCATTTGGATTTATAAAATAATCAAATATCATAAATCCTATTTTTAAACTTTTTATAATTTATTCAAAAATCCCAATTTAAGCTATTTTATAAAATCATTAATCCCTATTTTCAAAAATCAACTTTTGACTATATTTCTCAAAAATCATAATTTTTATAACATTAAAATTATAACGTTTATTTATTTAAAATGAATCAATTCCAAAAATATTTTATAAACGTATACTTTTTAAAAAAAATCACTTTAGAAATCTCTTAAAATAAAAATCGTTATTTTTAAACTTCAAAAATTGGATCCGATGATGCAACACATCAAATAGTCAATCACGACTTTTCAAAATCATATATCGATATGATAAACAATCAAATATCACAATATCTGAAATCACATAAATATTTTTGAGGAATCCAGTTGGATCCCTCCAACCTGTTTCCCTGCATCCACAGACATTAGCACAATACCAATTCCGTTTCAAGACGGAATATCGCGGTATATGGGATTTTATAAATATTATCCGCTTAATAACGACGCAATAGGGTCTCATCCGCTATACAATGCGGGAAATCAATCAACTGCAATATATACATATGCCAATATATATTGCTATATATATAATATAATACCAATTCCACTTCAAGGGGGAATATCGCGGTATATGTGTGTAATAAATAACCTCCGCTTACTAACGGCGTATAGGGTCTATTCACATCCAATATATATATATATATATATATATATATATATATATATATATAACAATCATCATTCAAGCATTCAATCAACACAACTAACAATTTTAAATCTAACTATTTAAAATTTAAATAAATCCTTTAGAGTGAGAAGTTCTCACCTTTGCTTTTATTAGCAATCCATTTCCATCTTGACTCGATTTTCACCATTTATACCTTGTATAGATATTTATACAATTCATTAATATTCGAAACGATCGAATAATAAATTTTTCGCTCTTGATTGTTTAATTAATCAATAGTTTTATTTAAACCAATTTCTTCTTAAATAAATTCATTTTAACTAATTATTAAATTTCCTTTCTTCTTACCAAAAATTATATTTTAACTAATTCTCCTTTTATGTAAACTTTTCACATTCTAAAACAAATAATATTCCTGTCTTTAAAATTTTTAACTTCAACAATTATCAAATCGATTCGTATGAATATTTATTTTTCATTCAACGAATTTTGTTTTATCTAAAAATTTATTCTGAATGAAATAATCTGAACTAATATTTTTCTTTTAACAACTAATTCTCCTTTTATTATACAACTGTTTATATAACCTAAGTTTCTAATTCCTTAAAATAAAATATTAACTAAAAATTAACTTTCAAAACTTCAATATTTTTCTGTATAAATTTAAATACTAATTTCTAAATAATTCAAGAGTTTAAATTGTTTAAACTTACTACTTAAATTTTAAAACATCTTTAGATCTTCGAATTAACAAAATTAAAAAAAAAAACCTTACTGCAATTTTAAAATCCCATATTCTCATATTTGGATTAAATTAAATAAAAAAATAAAAAATTATACCTCACTGTACACGCGAATGCCGCCGCCCCCTGTTCGATCGCGATAGCCTTCTTCCACGCGCTAGCACCAAATCGCGACACCCCAGCAACTCGCGTGCGCCACTATCCCAAATCGCCACCGCGCCTTGCAATCGAGCTTGCTGCCTCGCGAGCACATCACCATAGTCGAAGTCGCGACGAACCCCACTAACTCCAACCGCCGCTCCTCCCACGCGCAAGCACGCGCGCGATGATGCTCGGTCGCCGCTTGCCTTCACTTCGAGATGCTCGAAATCGAGCTCGTCCCCACGCCGCCGTGCCGCTCGTTTCCCCCACTGACTCGCGAGTTCGATTTAGGGCTTCGGCCATTGTTTATTTTGAAAGAGGGATTTCATTGATTGTGAATGTAATCAGAGAGTGTCAGCCATTTTTGATTTGAATTTGATTTCTCTGAATCAATTTTTTGAACGAACAGAAGGGGGAGTATTTGAAATTGAATGAAGTATGCTCGGCCATGCTTACACGATTTTAGGCGTGATCGAAGGAGTGATTTTAGGCTTGAGGTTAGGGATACTGTCTTTTATTTAATTTAAATTTAAATTGAATTCGATTCAATTTCGATGCGTTTACGCGTCGTGTGCTCACATAACAACTTCGAAAAATACGAAATTTGAAATCCGAGAATAATTCAATATTACGGACCTAATGGAACTGGTTTCGTCGAATTCCGAGACTGTGCCTCGGACGGCTATTTTTAAATATCGATTCAAACGATATAATTTCAAAACTGAACAAATCACTTCTAAATTCAATTCTGAAGCTTCGATTATCTTCAGCATTATCAATATGAATTTTACAAGCCTTTGAAATATTTTAATTGGCTTAAAATTGAAGATTCAAATTTTTATTCAACTTTCAATAGATTAAATTTTATAATTTAATCGCCAAATTCATTCTAATAATTTTAAATTCAATTCAAACCATCATTCAAATATTTAAAATAAATTAAATATTTTCAAATTAAATTGGTTAAAATTCTGGGTCGTTACAGTTGGAGTTTAATGTAGTTGAAAAGACATGTAAGCACTATGATTCCCTTAGACCAAGATCGAAAAGTGCCAAATGCCACACAAACAGTGAGCTATTAAAATTGTAATTTATAAATATGTATATAATTGATGTTGACAAATATTTACAAGGCATGCCAAGAAAATATTTGCCTCCCAAATATTTGCAAATTGATATTTAACCAAAATTACCAACCGGATTATTTATTCGTTCATAATTGTCAAAGAGACAATTTAATGGACCTGCTTAGAACGATTTGTTCAAGAAATGGAAAGAAGCCAACAAAATTAAAAAACGACTAATCAAATTCATTACTTGCCACAACAGGAGCCTCATTCGTAAGAAAAACTTACTATTTACTGAAGTATTTTTCAAAACGTTAAAAATATCTAATTTTTTGAAATGATGCAGAATTCATAGTGCGATATTTGTCATGATATTTCATGGAAGATCTTTCCAAGATTAAAACGTTGAAGATAATCTTGAGATGTATAATTTTGATTCCATACAGAATATTAAAGCTTTGATGGTATATGATATAGTTGCAGACAAGAAACATAGATGGGGATCAGATCCTAATACACAAAAATATATCAAAGATTCGATGGCCACAAGCAATTTTGGATACTGGATGCAATAAACTTCTGGATGTTCGCTGTTGGTTATTGGCTTTTAGATGTGGGTATTAGATGTTAGACATTAATAGTTAGATGTTAGATAAATGACATACATTGATTGTTATATTTTCACAATCAAATATTAGTTTTTAGATAGCTACATGTTTGATATTAGATTTTCGCAGCTGTATGTTCATATACATTGTTTGATATTAGCTTTTGAATGTTGCATATGCTTTTTAAGTGAAATTGTAACCCGTAGTTTTACGACTATATATTTAAATGTTTTATTTAAATATAGCATTGTTAGTTGGATTAAAATCCAAAATGTGACATTTTATAAACAGTCGAATTCGGACTCGAGACCACTTTTACAACTTGTTTAGTATAAACATTGATATGTTTGGAGTTGATTAAGATTTTGATATTTTCATTTGGGCTTTGGGATAGCCCACCAACCCAACAAGATAACCCAAACTCCTCTATCAAATACCCTAACTCCTCTCCTCTTCATTCATTCCACTCATAATTTCCTAACACTCAAACAAAAAGAAAAATGAAGGAAAAGAGGAGAAATCAAAATTCCTAAGCCCTAGCTTCTTGTAGAAATTCAAATTCAAGTTCTAAAATCAAGGAGAAGCTTAGGTAAACATCCTCTTCACCTTCTCAATCTCAATAGCTCTTCAATTTTCATAATTTCCTATAATCTAATTTAGAACATCTTTGCACGTGATACTAGATTGAAGATTCTAGAAGTGTAGTTGAAGAGAAATCAATCCTAGCTTGTTTTAGGGCTTGTCTTTTGTATTTTGGGTTAAAAGGTGAATTATTGAACTCACATCCATGTCTATAGCTTTGATAGTGGTTAGGTATGAATTCCTAACATCTATTTCATATTCGAATGCATTTGAATTGATTTGGTTTGATGAATTTTTCAATTTTGGTATTTTGAAGTCAAAACTTGTGAAAACCCTAGTATGGGTGTTTAGGTATGTTGATTCGGGTGTATTGAAGAGCCTATACGGGTGGGTAATCACTTGGCATAAATTCCAAGTCGTCGTCGCTCATTCAGTCGCTTTCGAATTCGATTGCCTATTTTGGGCTAGGCAAATTCTGCCCCGATGTTTGGCTCAAAAGTTTGGGAAAACCCTCAGACGTCTGGGCCGTAGGAATAAAAATTTCTGAACCTAGGGTCAGACGTCTGAGTTTATCCCCAGACGTCTAAGCGACCTAGAATGAATTTCCAGAACTTCATCTCAGACATCTGGGAAAACCCGCAGACTTCTAGCGCTCTCAAATTCTACATATTTGCCTATTTTTATGTGGATTTTCAGTTTTTATCGATTTATGATGATCCGATTAGTTATTGTCATTCATTATTGACTTTAATGATTTATTTTCTAGATTTTTGGTGTTTCCATTTGATGGATTCGATATCGATTTTCGTGGTTTTTATTCGCATTGTTGAAATGCGGATTTTTGTGAAAGATTGTTTTACAATCGTTTCTATGATTTGTCGCTTTAAAATACAAAGGTTTTTATACTAGTATTAAATACTAAAAATCTTTCCCAAAAAATGATTTAAACACTACTTTTTATTACAAACTCTTTTTTTAAACAGTTTTCCAAACTATTAGTATATACAAACCTTTACCTCATTCGGATGAGAAACCAAATAAACAACTTAGTAAAAAAAGTGGTATGAAATGCTTGCGTTTACTTCATTGTTAATTCGTAGACTTGTTCGATTGAAATCTTGTGACAATTTTGAAGTGGAAATATACAATTTGTTCGTAAATATTTAAGTTAAGTCAGTGGTTATGGGACATGAAGTTAAACTTATTTATTTATTAGCTTAGTGTACTTTACACTTTTTGATCAATGATGATCATTTTTTGATTTAGACTATCGATATACGATGTCTCTTTGTCCGTATGGGGGACTATACCCCGTTCTGTGGAGCTTCGGCTCAATTTGATGGGGTAGCAACCCATGGTCTTTTGACCATTCATGGATCAATCGGCTCAATGAGTCTGTGTATGGGGAGTATCTTTTTAGGTGCGTCGATGTTTGGCTCATTCGTCCATAAGGGGGGACGGCACCCCGTATTTTTTTTGGATTAGCGACCCATAGGATAGCATCCCGTTTGTCATACACGTGTTGGTGAGTTTTTATGCTTCCATTTGTGATAGGTCTCCCCTTTTATGTTTTCTAGATTTCTAATTATTGATTTCTAGAATTTGTGTATCACCAATTTTTGTGGTTTACATTGATAAGCTCTATCAATATTTGTGATTTGGTGAATAAAAATAAAGAATATGACATTCTTTTTGGTGTTTTAGAAAATTTGAGATATTGCATGATTTTTATTGTTATCATATATATTTTTCATATCTCTTATCCTATCTCATCTTACATGATAATTATAGCCAGACTGATTCGTTTATTATTTTTCTTCTTAAGTAATACTCGAGTCAGAACAAGGTGTTTCAGGTGCTTTCATTTGAGTTCTTAGCATTGATTAGCGTCTGACTTTTTCCTAACTACTTTAGCTTAGTAGTTTTTGTCTTTCATGTATACGAGATAGAGACTCTCTGATGTATACATATTCTTTTGTGTAGAACATGTACCTATTCTTTTCTGATGTAGTGGATCTTGTATGACCACTACTATGATGTTCACTTCTATGTGTTATATTCATATCTGTTTCCGCATTAATGATATGAATATCTATTAATGATTTTATGTTATGTTTATTTTATATTGATTTTGAATGCCACTTAACCACTGTGTAGTAGATTTGAGTTTGGATTGGATATGTCATATTTTCTCTTGAAATGAAATGCATGATATACTATCTGATGTATCGGTTCTCGCTCAAACTACACAGATGATCGCTCCTCAACAGGCTTATTCTTCATGCTAGTCGACAGTATTACCCCATATTGTCCTTGCTAGTGTGAGTATAGAGGTGGAGCATCACGGAAAAATTCAAAAAAAATAATGTTGTTTTATATAGTATAAAATTATAAAACATTAAATATTCAATTCAATATACGGTCAGATACTTTTGACCAGCAAAAGTTTGGCAAGCAAATATTTGCCTGGCAGATAATTGTCGATCAAATGTTTCTATACAAAGATTTTAAAATTAGCAGGATTACTATATTTTCTTATAAATGCATTGACATATTGCTATAATTTGCATATAGATAAAACTTCAGTAAAACAACAACTACAGACATAAATACAAAGTTCATATCAAAGAAAAAGAGAAAAAATTATGGAGTCCAACACAATAAAACATTCAATTTTCACTCACTAACATTTCATTCTATAAAGAATACTTTCCCTAAATTATAAGAAGCAGATTCCAAATCTGGATTGTGTATCAGTACATTTTTCAGTTCCTTAAAGCAATGATTTGTTATATCACTAGAACATACAAAATTGAATGCCTGTATTTCCATCAGGATGGAGGAAGATATCATTTTACTTTAATCTCTCATTTGAAATCAGAGACAGATTGTGTTTTCCTTCCCAAAATACATAAACGCACGGTCTCCATCCTTGTCCGATCTTTCTAAATATTTTAACTCTTCATCTCTATCTCTTTCCTTCGAATCCTCTGTATGCATCAACTAGACTTGAACTTGAGGCTGTTAAAGGACGATGGCTGGGGCTTGGAAAGCAGAGAAAGATGGGAAGAGGTTTCCACCTTGAAGAGAAAGAAGCAGATTATAAAGAGCCAGTAAGTACAGTGACTATCGAGTTATCACTCCTTCTAGTTTGAGTACCGATAAAATAATACACAAAAAGCACCATCAGTACTCAAAGTTAAAAGAATTGCCAACCTGAGAAGAAAGAATAGGAGATAACAATAATCAGCCATAGGAGAAAAATTAAAGTATAATTTTTCACTAAAAAAGAATATGAAAAGAAAACAATAATAAAAAGAAGAGTATATAAACATTAAAAAAATCTCAGCCATAGATCTACAGATTAGCCAACCAATCCCAACCTTAGAAATCTCATCAAGGGAAAGGATCGAAAACTGATTAGATGACATCAATATTCGACTGTTTTGTTTCTGTTTTAGAAACAGGTCAAATATAACTACTTTTTATGATTCAATTACAAACGCTTTTGATCAACATTTTAAGCTAATGGGCAAATTAACCAACTGCATCTGATTAACACACATGTTGCATAAATTTAATTTTTTTAACCAAGTATTAAAGTAGCTTACTAAATATTTAAATAGCTCACTAAACATTTTTTGAGACAGAATGAAAAACAAACAAAGCAATTACTGATACGTGAAAACAAACTCAAAGCTACTAAATATTTGTATGACAATTATTAGCCAGGCAAATAATTGCCTAGCAAATACTTACCTTATGATATTTGCTATTCTACAAAATAGCATAATACCGATTCAAAGATATCAACTGTGAAATGTTTTGTTTTAAATAATGCAAAATTAATTATGCAAGATTCACAAAGAAAAACATACAGACTAAATATTCAAACTCAAAGCTACTACATATTCATATGACAAAAATAAGCTCGGCAAATATTTACCCTCTGATATTTCCTATTTTACAAAATAAGCTCGGCAACTTAAACAGATTTGCTTGTTGTACTGTTAATATACGGAAATGATATGTACTCTTTTTCCTTCTTCAATGCACCCATTTAGGTTAGGGGGGTTGAAAGGTTTTAACGAGGCATATCATGAAAGTATATGCTACTTTGTTAATAAAGTACCTTTCTTTCAAAAAATATATCAATATACTAATTCAATAATATCAGTAATGAAATGTTTTGTTTGAAATGATGCGGAACTGATTATGCAAAAAAAAAATTCCAACATCTAATAAGTATTTTCCAATCACATTATTTTGTTATATTCTTTATTTTTTACCAAAACATCATGAATAATACCTGGTCTAAAACTCTATCAAGGTATCACCCACAACATTATCTTTCTTTTTTCATCACATTCCATTTCGTCCATAATATCAACCAGAAGAATATCTCTATTGGCCTCAGTCGCTTAGTTTCTACCTCAACAACAACAACTATTGCAACTCACCCATTTGAACAAATCATATCAACATTTAGAAGGGTACATATCATACCTATTATTGTATGCATCATCATTCCCCTAACTCATTTGCATTGGAAAAAAAACATACTTCATTTATTTTTTAATCATGCACTAACGCAACATCATTCTTTAATAGTAGAATAGCATGATCAAAGTCAGAAACATATGCTCAAAAAATATTTGCCATATTTTCCTGAAAAGTATTTGTTAGTCATACAAATTTGTAAAAGTATTCTTCAAAACATTAAAAATACCATTTAGTTTAAAGTGATGCAGAATTGATTGTGCAATATTTGTAAAAGATTACTGCATTTTCTAATAACTGCATTGACATATAACTACAATTTTCATATAGAATAAACTTCAATAAAATAACAACTATTAACACAAATACAAAGTTCATATCAGCTAGAGATGAGTTTACAACATTCTTCAGTTCCGGAATATGTGTAAATACACAACCTAGTGCACAACATATTAATGCATTAACGTATTTTTATATTTCTCTATATAAATAAACTTTATTAAAACAACATTCAAGTAGAGACGAGTTTACAGCAACATGAATATCGCAAATCACTTTCCTTCAATTCCAGTTCTGGACTATGTATAAATACATTGTTCGGTCATTTTGCTTGAGCAGATTGCTCCCAGTTTCTAAGGCCCTCATTTCGTCTTTAAGCCTTAAGCATTCATTTTATATATGTCTAGATGTTTAGAAGCAATTTAAGTAGAGATGATTTTATAGCAATCACTATATGAACTTTCATTTCTTCTTGTAATGCATCAAGTTCATCTCTTTGTTTCGAGAAGAAGCAAATTATGGAGAGTAAGTACAGTGCTATTGAGCTGGCACTTATTTTAGTTTGAGTACTGATAGAACAAGAGATACCACCAGTACTCACACTAAAAGATATTGCCAACCAGACAAGAAAAAAATGAGACAACAATAGTCAACCATAACAGAAAACTTAAAGATATCATTTTTTCGCTAAAGAAGAAGATAAAAAGCAAAGAAGAAGAAAAAGAAAAAGAAAAAGAAGAAGATATATATACAAAAATATATATCAATCATAGTTCTACAAATTAGCCAATCAATCCCAGCTTTAGAACTCCAGTTAAGGGATAGGACCGAAATCTGATTCAATGACATCAATATTGGACTGTTTTTTCTATACTAAGAACACGTCAAAATGCAACTGCTTTTTATGATTCAATGACAGAAACATTTGATTAACACGTTAAGCTAATAGGCAAATAAACCAATTGCATCTGACTAATGCACACATGTTGAATAAATATTGAAACAACTTATTAAATATTGAAACAGCTCACCAAATATTAAAACAGCTTGCTGAATATATTTTTGAGATAGAAAAAAAACAAACGGACTAAGTACTCATACTTGAAGTCGAACTCAAAGATACTAAATATTTATATGACAATTATAAACTGGGAAAAAATTGGCCTGCCAAATATTTGCCCTTTGATATATGCAATTCTAAAAAATATCAGAATACTAATTCAACGACATCAATATTGAAACATTTTTTTTTAAAATGATGCAGAACTGATTATGTGAGATTTACAAAGAAAAAACAAAGGGATTAACAACTAAAATTTGAAATTGAACTCAAAGCTACTAAATATTCATATGACAAGTATATGTCGGGCAAATATTTGTCTAGTAGATATTTACCCTCTATTTGCTAGTCTATAAATATCAGAATACTAGTTCAATAACATTAATAGTGAAATGTTCTATTTGAAATGATACAGAACTGATAGTGCAGGATTTGTTTCCAACATCTAGTGAACCTTTTCCAATTACATAATTTGTTACCTAAAGCAATGAGCCAAAACATCTATGTTGACAAATATTTACAGGGAAAATATTTGTCCACAAATATTCGCCTCGCAATCATTTAAAAACTGATATTTATCTAAAATTAACAAAAAAAATTATATATCTGTTCATAATTTTCAGAGAGATAATTTGATGAATCTTCTTAGAATAGATTATTCAAGAAATGGAAAGAAACTAACAGAATTATAAACAATCTAGTCAAATTCGTAACTTGGCCATGACAGAAGTCTCATTTGTAAGTAGTATTTATTATCCACAAAATATTTTTCAAAACATTAAAAATATCAATTTTTTGAAATGCAAAATTGATTGTGCAATATTTGTCATGAGATTCATGGAAGACAAAAGCATTGAAGACAATCCTGAGTTATATAATTTTGATTCCATATAGGATATAAAGCTTTGATGGTATATGATATAGTTGCAGACAAAAAACATGGATGGGAATCAAATCCTGATACAAAAAAATGTCTCAAAAATTTGCTGGCTAAAGGCAATTTTGGATAACGAATGTGATAAACTTCTCGAAGCTGGGTTTTGTTTATTAGCTTTTATATGTAGGTATTAGATATTAGACATTGATTGTTTTAAAAACGTATGTTTAATGTTAGTTGTGACTGTTGTATGTATGAATACGTTGCTTGATATCAGATTTTGAATGTTGCATATGTTTTTTTAACTGAAATTAATACGAAATATTCAGATAAAATATTGTTGTTTTTATACATTATAAAATTATAAAACATTATACATTCATTTCAATATATGGTCAGATACTTTTGGCTTGGCAAATATTTGGCAGGCAAATGTTTCCAGACAAAAATTTTGAAGATAAAAAAGATTACTGCATTTTCTTAAAACTGCATTGACGTATTGCTATAATTTTCATATAGAAAAGAACTTAAATAAAACAACGACTACCAATACAAATACAAAGATCATATCAACCGTATAACTCTTTACAACATTGACTAAATTTGCGAAGGCTATCATCAGACCATATGCCAATCCTTCTCTCACTTCTTTCTCACAATTTAGCAGTGGACGTAAATAAGGATTTTAAAGAAATACATGAAGTACTTCATAAATAGACTCCGCTAGTTTAATCACTTCATCCTTTTTATTTGTGCTAAATGGAGAGTCTATCTTCTTTGACTACACATTTGAAAAAGTAGTACCTAATGGCATCTCACATCCTTCAGATTTATCACTTTGTTCACGTTCATCCGACATAAGTTTGATAAGCTTCAAACGAATTCTATCCAAACATCCAGTGATAGGCAAATATCATTCCTCCAAAATTAAACGATTAAAGCTTTCATCATAGTTAGAACTCATTTCTCCATAATGATTTCCAACAAAGAAAACATTAGCAAACTTTTTACAAGACAAGTCATTCAAAAAACTTGCTTATGCAGCCCACCAGCAAGCCTAAACTTAGACAAAGAATGATCAAATACATCTAATGTAGCAACATGGGAAACTTTGAAAATCAGAGAAATGATGCATTTCTTATTTCCTTGAGGACACCTTATTATTAAAAACTCTCTAAATTATTCATTAAATGATAGTAATAACAATCATGAGCTGAACCTAGAAAAATTTGAGGAACAACAAGAAAAAGACCGGAATGATGTACAAAGGTAAAAACACGATCATCATCATCTAAAATTTCACTATGCTTTGTCAGAAACAAATGCCAATTAGGTCCATCTTCACCAGATACAATATCAACAACTAGTGGAAAAAACCTTAATATAAAAAAATAGATATGTCATATTCATAAGATACAAATTGATGAGCATATCAAAATTACAACAACATAGAAATATAGAATATTTGCCAGGTAAATACATGTTTAAATTTTCAAAGATCAAAACAAGCAAAATGGTTAAGAAATGTTTTTAAGACTATATAAAACCTTGATTACCATCTTTAGCAGTAGCAAACATATTACAACCTTGTCCTCTACCTTTCATGAAAGTCCCATTAAGAAAAATCAAAGGACAATAATAGCTAAACCCATATTTGCGTGCTTTACACCTAATAAAAACCCTCTCAAATTCAAGACTAATAGGATGACCTTGAAGTTCAACAATACTTCCAGGATTGCAAACAAAAACCACTTCACAGAAAGATTTAAAATGATGGTAGGAAAGCAACCAATTCCTATGGATTTCTTCATGAACTAATCTCTTACCAGTGTATGCACTATTATTAATTTAAAACAATATTGTACATAGTTTTGAATAAATGAACGATGTCTTTCATCTTCATGAAAGGATTTGATCGAATAAGATTAACAACCAACTTCTTAACCAAAATGGTAGACTCAGGTTGATGTTTAACATCAACAATGCCAGCTTCACAAGAATTAATAGGTTCATAGTTTAATAACAAAAAACCTAGAAGATTGAATTTACGAGAAGCATGAACACGAAATGTGCAACCTTCATGTAAACAAATAGCTATAACATGATCCCTATCATTCTTAATAACATTAACTTTGTATCCATTCTTAATATAATATATCATAAGACACAATCGAAACTCTTTAACACCACAAGGATATCTTTAACCTACTCCAGTAAACACTGGTTTGTTAGAATCTACTTTTAACAACTTCTTCAAAACAAAACTAGAATCAAATGAAGAAACAATCATAGAAGAATCACACGAACCACCTTCAATAAAAGAATTAGCAACTGACAAAAAACAAATATCGACTGAACTAATATCAGACCTCTTACATATAGATAAATCATTTGATATAATTGAAACAAGTAGATAATCTTTACGACTATGACCAATAAGCAACAATATACTATGCAAAGTAGAATTAGTTTCTATTGACTAAAATTCCATCAGCAAGACAGAATGACTAATTAACCTTGGAATTTGTGAGAGAGTGGGGATTTAGTAGTGTGGTTAGCTTTGTAGTGCATGATCATGAATTAATGATGGAATGCTAGTAATGAAGGAGACATGGATTTTAAATTTGTTCGGCCCAAATAAATGCCTATGTCCATTGTATATATTATTCTCAGTATATACATATACATATATATATATGTATGTATGTATTATTACAATGGATACATGGAGGTGATGGAGAGTGCTTGAAGATGATAAAACTATGGTGGGAAGTGCTGTCCTTCTCATTTTTATGAATCTGATCCCTTGCCTAGTGAAGTGCTTGGGGTATTTATATCAGTAAGCCTCCTTTGATCTGCGGTTTGAGATTGCCTGAGGATATTCGCGGTCCGTACGACAAATCAGGCTGTGGGATGGTTGTCAGTTGGAGGGTTGGTGGCGATACATGCACATATAGGGACAAACTGCATTTTCGTACTCTGGCTGCTTCCTTTGCAGGATTTCAGATGGTGTAACTTAGAGTTTATTATTGCTTTCCACGACGGATGGGAGTAGTTAGTGGCAGGGAAGGTGTATTAGCGCTTTTCTAAGGTGGTAGGACTTTAGTAGGTATGCTATTTTTGTCGGTCTGATTATTCTATCTCCTTAAAGCCACTTCGGCCGATTTTCTATCCTTATATGAGAGGAACCCGAGCATATAAATTAGCCTGTCCTTGGGTCGGACGGTTCCTAAGGAATCCTGGATTAGCTGGTTTTCTATCCTTATGTGATGGATGCTTGTAATGTAATTAATGATGCTATCATGCGTCTTTCCATGGGCATCTTTGGTGGTCCCTTTTTCCCTATAACTTTTGAGCCAAAGGATCCAAATCGACCCTAACATCACATCCTTTTACACGCTGGTTTTGGTTGTCTTTTTGAGACAAAGGCCGCAATTTGGGCACGAGGGTCTATAAAATGACGAAGCTACATCTTCTTCTCTTTTTAATGTTTCCCATTACTTCTGCCATTTTTGTGAATCTTTTTCAAAATTCTCTGTTAATAGGCGTGTCCCTCTCTCCAATGCCATTTACCGTTGTCATCCGGTCATTGACGACTCATCTCTCCATCGCGGGTTGCCCTTTAGCTGTGTCTCTTTTGGCGATTTCGTTGTCTATTTGATGGTGTCCCTCTTTATACCACCATGCCTTAAGGCTAGTTAGTCTCTAAGGGGGAGGCATCCATCGTGCTTGCTTTTTAATATTTGATGTGGTCTTGCCATAGGATGGCTACTTCGGATAGTGCTTCGAGTTTCGCTCACATGGTCTCTTCCGACTTCGTGGGTGGACCAAAAACGTGGTTAGAGAGTTGAACCTGTTTGGTTGTTCCCATGGTGTAACGACCCGTAAATTTTCGTAATTAAATCTGTTAATTTAATAATATTTTATGAGTTAATATTTAAAGAAATAAAAATTTGTAATTTAATAATGGAATAATAACTAAATTAAAATGAAAAAAATGTTAATTCAAGTTAACTATTAGCAATCTTAATGAAACTCCAATTCATTGTAATTAAAAATGCTATGTTTGGTTATAAAATTTAATATAAGAAACAAATGTAAATATTTAATTATTGTATAAAATAGATAGTTGATGAAAATTGAATAAGATCGGTATTGTGTAAGGAATCATAATATTTGTTGTATTAATGTGTGCATTGATTTATAATGGGATGTAAAAGGTAATTAATAATTTAAATGTTGACTTATTAGTAAAATAATGCATGATGGATGGAAATGGAATAAATGTATTGTAATAAGAGTTGTTGTAATAATTGTTTGTATATAATAAACTTAAAAATGTTATAAAATGTATAATGGTGACAACTATTATTCGTTACCGATGTATTTAATCAATAGCAATTAAATGTAATTAAACATTACCTTATGTAAGTTATGATAATAACTGAAAATTTTGAATGTAATAAAATCAATAGAAATGTTAATTGTATGCATAAGGTGGTAGTTGATTTAGTAAAAGATTGAAACCAAGATAAATAAATGAATTGGGATATTAAATGTGTATAAGTGACAAATTTTTAGCATAATGGAAATAAAATAGTTAACACAAATAAAAGATGAAATTAGAGTTATATATCTGATTGGAACATTTGTTATAATTAATGAACTTTTAAATGTAATTAAAAGCTAAGGGTAACAATGGATATAAATTACCTATTTATTTAGTTCATAAAATTTAATTTGAAATCAATTGTAGTTAATTCACTTAATTAATGCAATTAATGTTGATTAAATTTGTAATTAAAGAATGTTAATTCAATAGGATGTAACCAATGAAAATTTTAATCACAATACGACTATTGATTTGAATAAAAAGAATGGAAATCATGTTTGATCAATTTATTAGAGTTTATATTATAATAAATAGATATATTGCGATTGAACGTAAATAAATGTTATATTAATGTGGAATATGACAATAATTGTAGTGTGAAAGTAATAAAAGGTAAAGAAATGTAAACTTTATTTACAAGGCAATGATTTATGAAATAAAAAGATAGAAACCTATGATAATAATTTCATAAGCTATTTTTGATTTAATAGTAGGAGGGTAAATCAAAATAAAAGGAATAAAAATGAATAAGTTTAGTAAAGGAGTAAACATATGTTTGTTTATTTATTTGAAATGTTTGGCAGTTGAAAGATTGATTGTAGAGACGAGAAACCATTATTTAGTAAGAAATGTATAATTACATTTTGTATCCAATAGTGTATAAATATGTTTAAATTACTGTCATATAGGAAATAATTGTTCTACTTCTCGTTAATTCATTTAGTCCATTTTGAAACTAATCAAATGAAATTAATGTAATTGAAAATTTTCAATTAATAGAAGAGAGAATACTAATTGTAAATTAATAGGTGCAATTAAAAGCAGCTTATGTTTTGTGAAAATATAAAGAAATTTTGATTTAATAAAAAGAACATTTACATCAAATAAAATGAATGTTTCATTTGTGAATGTAGGTTTAATTTTATTAAAATAAAGAATAGAATGATTGATTTCAAAGAGAGAAATATATGTTTATTTGAACTATGTTTTAGCATACAGATTGGTTACAAGAATAGGAAAATAATCTATTTTAGTAAGTTATTTATTACTCTTATGTATAAACAAGAAATTTATAAACGTGTTTAAATAAAAAATTGTTTAATTTTTTCATCCATTTAGTTGTCTGTTTTAAAATTTAACTTTGTAAGTAATTGCATTTAATGTAATTCAAATGTTTCAATTAAAAGAAAAGAAAATGTTGATTGCAATTAATAGATTTAATTAAAAAAACACACATTTTGTGTTAAACAAAAGGGTGCTTTGATGGAAATAAAAGATCATTTTGAGAAAACCAAATCGAACCTTTTCATTCTTAAGGTAAGCATAAAATTTTATTATGCGTAGATAAAACCTAAATGCATGCAAATTTGAATATTATTTGAGCTAATAAAGTTAATTTGGGTACGTTTTAAAAAAATTGAATCTCAAAAGGTTGTGCGACGCACGTGGTCCCTTCGTTTGTTTTATTATTAATTGTTGCATGAACGTTTTAAAATAGTTACCTTATAATTAATACTTGATCCATTTATTTCTCTTTCTGTTTAATACCTGAGTCTAGACTTTTAGGTTGCATTTAATTCTTGCCACCTCATTTTCACGTATACAAAATTTTACTTTCGTTTGCAAACTTTTCCTTTCCTACGTATATTTCCTTATCCATTATTAATGCCTGAAGCTCTCAAAATAAAATGTGACACTTATTTTTTGTCCCTCCATCTTCATTTCCTAATTATAAATAACCTATATCTTATTTCTTCTTTTACATTTTTATTTCTCCTAATACCTCATATTCAAAAGCTCTTATTCTTGCAAATCCAAAAGCTTTCTTTTAAAACATGATTTTTTTTTTCATTTTCCATACACTTCGTGTCCTCATCTTAGTTGTTCTTCAATCTTTTCCTGAAGCCTCATCTTAAGAAAAACGTAAGTATTAAAATTTATTTATTTATTGTAAAGCGTACTAATTTTTATTTTAATAATATTTCTTATAACATGAATACCTTTTGCATGTAAACTTTGATTTACAAGCGATTTCTTCTGTTGGATTCATATTTAAATTCCGGACAACATGAAATTGATTTAGTTGAATTTGGAGATTGTTGAGTTTTGTACTTCTGTTTGGATTTTTATGGGCTAAATTCAAAGGTGAGTGTTTTAACCCACTCACAACTTCTAAAATTTCTTATGTTTGTTAAATTAATTTATGATGTGATTAGCAAATTATTTATGACTGTTTGATATATTTAAATTGCCATCCCTATTAATTTGTATCCTTTCGGATTAAATTGTTATTTAATTTAATTTTGAAATTTAATTGCCTCTTGAATACCTGTTATTGTAAATTAGTTAATTACTGTTATCTATTTGGTTGATTTGGATGATAATTATAATGGATGTTGATTGTTGATATTGGATTATTGGATGTTATGTTAATTTATATATATATATATATATATATATATATATACATATACTGTTATCACTCTATAAGTTCCTTTAACTATTATTATTTGAAAATCGTTATGGGTTGATATGATAGACTCGAGCAATTTTATGAATTTTTATATTTATTCGGGATTGCGGTTTGAAATGATATTTAACCGTAAAATTTTAAATTGCAGTTTGAAATGATAAATATCCGTATCAATTGACCATAAGGTAGAGAACTACATACGAACACCGGATTAGGTAAATTAATTGATTTTAAAATCCTTAATTTTTGAATGGAATTAAATGATAGTTTGAAGTAAAATTTGTTTTATACAAATTGAAGTATTTTTGGAAAATCAAGTTTATGTTGAAAAGGGAAATTTGGTTTGTTGATTTGGAAATTGAAATTGGTCTAAATGTTTTGAAATGAAATGAATAGTTTAATTGGATATAAACTCCAAACTTATATTTTAATATAAAATATTTTAAAAGAATTTATTATTTTAAATTTCTAATTATTCAGATTTTTCAAATTTATTAAACTATTTAACTAATACTAACTATATAAAATTATGTTGATCTATTTTAAACCATAAATGTAATTAATCTATTTTAAAACTATTTAATCTATTCTAACTATACTTAATCTAATTTAAATCCATTTAACTATATTAAATCAGTTTAAAAGTATTATTAACCTATAATTAAACTATTTTAACGATTTATAATTGTTTAGACTATTTCTAAATTTTCAGACTAAGTAAAGTGGAAGTGTTTAAATCCAATGCTTTGTCTCAAAAGAGAATAAATTGAAAACGATGATTTTGAAGTAAGGTTTGACCTTATTTTGGAAATATGACCATGGAAGAAATTATGACTTTTTGGAAGGAAATATAAATCCAAACTATGATTTCAAAGTGAATATGATTTCAAAGTGAATATGACTTGAAAGTAAATATGATCTCGAAAGTATTATGGTTTTGAGAATACGATATTTTGATATAAATTGTGAATTGACTTTAGAGATGTAAAAGAACTATCTGATGTGTAATAGGCGATTGGTTGTTAAAGAGATCGAGATCAGATATTGTCATACTCTCCGCCAATATCGAAAACCAATTTAACAACTGTGTACGTGGTGGAGATTCCAGAAATAAAGTAGGATGGTTTGGTGAACGATTTTTGTATAAGGTATGATGTGACCCTGACTTCCATGAGTCAGCAAAGATGTGACTAAAATCAGGAGCCACGCTGGGCCAAGAGTTCATTCCTCCTATCAGACACACTTCTTCGATATTATATTTTGATTTGTGATTGTTTTGGTGGCCAATGTTCAATTTTGATTTAGGATTGTGTTTCGATGTGGGCGGTAGTAGCTGCTATGCGTTACCACCAGTCTGGATCCACAAATGGTGTATCTACCCTGGCATTTCCTCGTATGTTGTGTTCACATGCCCTAGCGCGCCTTCTACGAGTTTGTTTTGTGTCATACCTATGGGATGCCCTCTGTGTAAACCTCTCGGGGGAGCGTACGGTACTGTATAGACTATGGGAATATATGAAATGTGTAAAGGGGGATATGGGTAACGCATTAATGCTATTTTAATACTTTACTTTACTATAGACACTATTATAATCACGTATTGTACTACATAGTAGATAGTTTAACAGATCCTTAGGAGATGTGAATCCCAAGCATCTCTTAAGTTACTACATTCGCGTTAGACACTGGATTGAAGATGTCAAATCCTGTAAACATCTCTGACGTTATTCCACTTATATTGTTTCCCGTTTATTTAACTTACATAAGATCTTTTATTTCCAACTCGATTATTTTGTCTTTTCAATTCGCTCGGGTCAGCCTAAGCATTTCAGGATTTGAAGACCTTATCTCTAGAGGACGAAGACAAAGATTCGTAATACTATTGTTACACTTCCAATACAACAAGTTGTTCCGTTGCATTTATTTATTCTTGTTCTATGTAATTCTGATTCCGTATTGTATAAGTGTAATCAAATTTATTTGTAAAACAACTTCATGAACTGTTATTTGATTATTATATTTTGTCATTCCATTGTGAGATTCTGTATTTTTTTATTTCTTCCTCTTTTTCTTATTTACCCCAATAACAATCTGCCTCTTTGTATGGTTTGAGTCGATGCGTGTGTCTGCTTAAAACGTACAAAAAGGCAGGTCGTTACAGTTGGTATCAAAGCTTTGGTTTAGCGATAACCTTAGTGTTGTGGGGTATGGCTCATATCTAATAGAGTAGTAATACCTTATGATGAGTCCCTGAGAGTATATATATAAGAGAGCGTATTTGTTAGTGTTATAAAAAAGTTCTCATATTGTGTTAATTTGTTTTGTTTTGTATTTATAAATTTTGGTTGGTGTATAGGACGCTATGACATCGATAGGGATTTCTAAACACTTAATAGGACTGACCGATAGAATATTGCTTTGAAATATAAGCAAATGAAATGATTTTTCCTGTTATATATTTTGTATATAAAATAATAAATTTTATAAATGATATATTTGGTTGTAATATATTTATTTTCAGGAAGTAAAAATTTATAAATATTGGTTGTAAATAAAACTTACAAATAACATGAGAAAAAATAGGAAATTTTAAAACTTAAGTTATAGGGTTTTTGAAAATTTCTTTCAAATGATTTTGGAATATAATAATAATATTATTAGAAGTATTTTCTGATATAAATATTTCAATGTGATTTGAAAGAATTGCTTTAAAGAAGTTTTGGAAAGAAATAATTTTTGTACTTCCCTCTCTATCACTGAAAAATTGTTTCGGCGATGAGTGCACGCATCATCGACATTCATTTTCGAGTTTCAAAGTGGAAAGGCCACTATAGTAGTTGTACTGTAGATTTATTTTAATAAATAAATATAAAATTCAAATTTCTTTAAATATAATTGGATATATAAGTTATGAGTATATACATCCATTTATTGTTTTTAAATGATTTGAAATGTATCTCGGCATTTAGTTCTTAAATCTCTATGAATTATATATTTTAATTAATGAAATAGAATCTAACTAATTAATAATTGGAATCTCTAAATGAAATAAGAGATTAAATGCTAGGTTATAATGAAATTACAAGAAATTTGAAATTTGTAACCTGTAATATAAAAAAGGGACATAAAAATGAGAAATGTTAACCATTTAACATTAAGTTAATTAAAATAAGTAAGTCAAACTTGTGTAACTTTCAATTGCATTCTTAAAAGACATATACATAACTTACTAATTATAAAAGTTAAAATGTTAAAAGGATTATGTAATGGAAAAATATTACAAGTAAAGCTTATGTAATGGAACTGTTTAATGAATTACTATTATAAATAAGAATTTGATGTTATAGTTGTTATACAACTTAAGTTATAATTGAAATGTTACTATAATAAAGTGGGATAGAAAGAAAGTATTGTAAGTAAGTAATTATAAACTTAAGTTAATGAATTGATATGCTAAGTAATTGAATTGAACATGAATACTATAAATAAATGAATGTAAATAAATGAAATTAAGTAATGAATGAATGAATATAATGCAATAAAAAGAAATTGACATGATATGAATAAATGAAAATGAATTTTTGTAAGTAATAAATGAAATAAGCACTGAATGAATGAGTGGAATAAAATGTTTTAAGAGAAAAATGTAAGTTAAAGAAATAATCCTTGTATGAATGAAAAAAGAAAAAAGAAATAAAAACGATAAATGCAGTGAAAGAATTTTTTAAGAATAACTCAATTAACATTGTAAATTATTGTTTGTTTTGGTATGGGTTGGGATAGGATACTCCTAATTGTTTAAGAGGTATGATAATCTATTGAGTTTTATCTAATACTGTTGAGTAGAGGATATAGTTAGTAGCTTATTTGTCATTCTATGCAATTTAAAGTGTCTAAAACCTGAACAAACCATTTGTTTTTTTTTGCTATGGATGAATAATTGACTTATATTGATTTCATATGATGATTGTATGCTGTGGTTGCAAATGATTGTTGTTTTAGGTTGATTTGTTTGTTAATGGTTGAAACAACGTTAAATATTCCATTTTATATAATTAACTCTTTTGGATTATATAAGTGAAATACAGGCTATGAAAGCAATTGCTACTGCTTTTGGTTTCATAATTTAAGCATTGTTTGCCCGATAAATACGTACGTTCTCGGACTACGGTTCTATAGCAATATTACATTATTTTTCCTGTGTTGGGATATGTATTATTTTAGAAAATATATGTTATATATTGTTTTATTGATATTATAATTTCTCCTAGACCTCTCTGTATGAAGGAGGCTCTGTTGAAATTTTTCAAAAATTTTGAACTTAAAATTTTATGAAATGTTTTCCGAACTTTTATTTACCTGAATATAGAAAGGATTTAATTGTTATAAATTGATACATTTTATTTAAATTATTTAATTTCGTAAATTTATTTGCTTATAAATTTAATATTTTGAATAAGATTTATTGATTACTTAATCCCTTCTTTCCCTCCTTTTTCCTTTTTGAGGACGAAAAGTTTTGAGTGGGGGAGAGTGTAACGAACTATAAATTTCCGATAATTAAATTTGTTAATTTAATAATATTTTATGAGTAAATATTGAAAAAAATAAAAATTTGTAATTTAATAATGGAATAATAACTAAATTTAAATGAAACAATGTTAATTCAAGTTAATTGTTTGCAATCTTAATGAAACTCCAATTCATTGTGATTAAAAATGATATGCTTGGTTATAAAATTTAATATAAGAAACAAATGTAAATATTTAATTATTGTATAAAATAGATAGTTAATGGTAATTGAATAAGATCAGTTTTGTGTAAGGATTATAATATTTGTTGTATTAATGTGTGCATTGATTTATAGTGGGATGTAAAAGGTAATTAATAATTTAAACGTCGACTTATTAATAAAATAATGTGTGATGGATGGAAATGGAATAAATGTATTGTAATGAGAGTTGTTGTAATAATTGTTTGTATATAATAAACTTACAAATGCTATAAAATGTATAATGATGACAACTATTGTTCGTTACCAATGTATTTAATAAATAGCAACTAAATGTAATTAAACATTACCTTATGTAAGTTAAGATAATTACTGAAAATTCTGAATGTAATAAAATCCATAGAAATGTTAATTATATGCATAAGGTGGTAATTGATTTAATAAAAGATTGAAACCAAGATAAATAAATGAATTGGGATATTAAATGTGTATAAGTGATAAAATTTCAGCATAATGGAAATATAATATTTAACACAAATAAAAGATGAATTTAGAATTATATAGCTGATTGGAACATTTGTTGTAATTAATGAACTTTTAAATGTAATTAAAAGTTAAGGGTAATAATGGATATAAGTTACCTATTTATTTAGTTCATAAAATTTAATTTGAAATCAACTGCAGTTAATTTACTTAATTAATGCAATTAATGTAGATTAGATCGGTAATCGGAGAATGTTTGTAACAACCCGCATATTTTACGATTGTGTATTTGAATATTTTATTTAAATATAGCATCTTTAGTCGATTTATAGTTCGAAATACTACTTTTTGCAAACAGTCGAATTAGGACTTGAGACCACTTCCATTGAGTTCAAAATGCCGTTTGCAACCTTTTTTAGTATAAACTTCGATATGTTTGGAGTTGGTGGAATTTGGCGACTTTTCACTTAGGGCTTTGGTTTTTGTTTCAGCCATTAGACCCAAGCTTCACCCCTCTTCTCTTCATTACTTCATTTCTATTTCCTAATACTCAAGCTTTAGCAACAATGGAGAGAGGAATGGGAAATTAAAACTCCAAGCCCTAGTTTTCATTTGCGAATCAAGTTCTAGCTCCAAATCCAAAGAGAAGCTATTGGTAAGCATCATCTTCTTCTTCTCCAACTCATTCTCCTTTCAATTTTCAGAAATTCCTAAACCTAACTTTGGGAATGTTCTTCTTTTGAGCTTAGGTTCAAGCTCATTTGGGTTGTGTTGAAGTGTGGTTAATTCTTCCTTTGCTTTCAAGCTTCTCCTTCATTGGTTTTATGCAAAGGTGAGATTTTTAATATCACATCTTTGTCTATAATTATCTTTGATTGTTGGGTAGGAATTCCTAACACTTATTCATGTGCATTTGATTTTGATTTGGATTGGTTTTGTGAATATTCCAATTTTTAGTGTTTTGGGTTCAAATCTTTAAAATCCTAACTTTGATGTTTGATCATGCTTTTGGTGATGCATCGAGGAGCATATAGGGCCGGGTAGTCGAGTGGCATAAATCCTTAGCGTCGTTGTTCGAACGATTGCAATATGGTCGAGATTGGCCCTCGTTGAGATAGGCTGGGAAGTGCTGGAAACAGGGTTCGGTCGACCGAACACAGAGGCCGGTCGACCGACCTACTACCAGAGCACTTCTCTGTTTTCTGGTCCGGTCGACCGACTCAGAGAGTTCAGTCGACCGACCTGAACCTGTTTCCCTGTTTTGCCTATTATGCTCGTTTTGCTTTGCTTTTCCAATCTTTAATCGATTCTTCTTTTCCGATTTGTTGTTATCATTTATTATCGACCTTGATGACTTCTATTATGGAATTTTTGGGTATATCCATTTTTGATGGATTTGGAATCAATTTCTTTGGATTTAATTCACGTCTTCGAATGTGAAATTTTAGTGATTGATTGTTTCTACAATCATTTTTGTGATTTGTCACTTTTAAAAATATAAAGGTTTCAATACTAGTAGTAAATATCAAAACTCTTTCATCAAAACGATTTCAACACTATTTTAGTACAAAGCTCGTTTATAAAACCGTTTTCCACTCTATTAGTATATACAAACCTTTACCTCATTCGTATGAGAAATCTAATTAAACGTCTTAGTACAACAAGTGGTATGAAACGCTTGCGTTTACTTCGTCGGTTAATTCTTGGACTTGTTCGATTGAATCTCTTGTGAAAATTTTCTAGTGGAGATCTACAATTTGTTCGTCAATATTTAAGTTAAGCTAGTGGTTATGGGATATGAAGCTAAGCTCTATATTTACTAGCTTACTGTAATTGACACTTCTTGATGATTGATGATGGTCATTTTATGGTTTAGACTAGCAATGTGCGATGTCTCTTTGATTTGGTTCATCGGACGTTACGCTGTACGACGTCGTTGTTTCATTTTATTGTGATTTGGTTCATCGGACGTTACGCTGTACGACGTCATTGTTCCGTTTTATTATGATTTGGTTCATCGGACGTTACGCTGTATGACATCGTTTTTCCGTTTTATTGTGATTTGGTTCATCGGACGTTACGCTGTACGACGTCGTTGTTCCGTTTTATTGTGATTTGGTTCGTCGGACGTTACGCTGTACGACGTCGTTGTTCCGTTTTATTGTGTTTTGGTTCATCGGACATTACGCTGTACGGCGTCGTTGTTCCGCTTTATTGTGCTTGGGTTCATCGGACGTTATGCTGTACGGCGTCGTTGTTCCTATTTATCGTGTTTTTGGATCATCGGACGTTACGCTGTACGACGTCATTGCTCCGAATTATTTAATCTATGGATTTCTAATGGTTGATTTCTGGAATTTTATGTTTCACCAACTTTTACAAATTGGCATTAGTATGTATGTCATTATTTGTAGCTTGGTGAATTAAATTAAGAATATGACATTCTTTTTAATCTTTGAGAAGATTCTTGTGATATTGATTAATCTCTGGATTGGTTTTCAATTACATACTTATCACAGTATGGCTTTATGGTTATCATATGTTTTTGTCATATCTCTTATTCTATATCACTTTATCTGATATTTTATAGTTAGATTGATCCGTTTATTATTTTCTTATTAAATAATACTCGGGTCAGACCGAGATGTTATATTTGCTTCTGCTTGACTTCTTATCTGGGATTATTATCCTGACTTTTGGCTAACTACTTAGATTAGTAGTTTTTGGTTGTATACATTTAAGAGATAGACTCATTGATGTATACTTATTCTTTTGTGTGGCACTTGTAACTAATCTTTTGTGAAATTGTGGATCTTGTTAGACCATTACTCTGATATACACTTTTATGTGTAATATTCATATCTATTTCCGCCTTTGTGATATGAATTATCTGTGACTGATTTGTGTTATGTTTATTTCTATATTTGTTTTCGAAGATATTATAGCCACTATGTAGTAGCTTTGAGTTTGTATCGGCATGTCAGATTTCCTCTTGAAATGAAATGCATCTTAAACTATCTGGCATATCGGTGCTCGCACAAAACAATTACACGGAGGGTCGCTCCTTAATAGCCTTACTCTCCGCGCTAGTTGACGGCATTACCCCGTAGTGTCCTTGGCTAGCGTGAGTATAGAGGTGGGGAGTCACAATGTTAATTCAATAGGATGTAACCAATAAAATTTTTAATCATAATATGACTATTGATTTGAATAAAAAGAATGAAAATCATGTTTGATCAATATATTAGAGTTTATATTATAATAAATGGATATATTACAATTGAACGTAAATAAATGTTACATTAATGTGGAATAAGACAATAATTGTAGTGTGGACGTAATATAAGGTGTAGAAATGTAAACTTTATTTACAAGACAATGATTTATGAAATAAAAAATAGAAACCTATGATAATAATTTCATAAGGTATTTTTGATTTAATAGTAGGAGTGTAAATCAAAATAAAAGGAATAAAAATGAATAAGTTTAGTAAAGGATTAAACATATGTTTATTTATTTGAAATGTTTGGTAGCTAAAGATTGATTGTAGAGACGAGAAACCATTACTTATTAAGAAATGTATAATTACTGTTTGTATCCAATAGTGTATAAATATGTTAAAATTACTATCAGATAGGAAATAATTGTTCTACTTCTCAGTACATTCATTTAGTCCATTTTGAAACTTAATCAACTGAAATTAATGTAATAGAAAATTTTCAATTAATAGGAGAGAGAATACTAATTGTAAATTAATAGGTGCAATTAAAAGCAGCTTATGTTTTGTGAAAATATAAGTAAAGTTTGATTTAATAAAAAGAACATTTACATAAAATAAAATGAATGTTTCATTTGTGAATGTAGGTTTAATTTCATTAAAATAAAGAATACAATGATTGATTTCAAAGAGAGAAATATATGTTTATTTGAACTATGTTTTAACTTACATATTGGTTACAAGAATAGGAAAATAATATATTTCAGTAAGTTATTAATAACCTTTATTTATAAACAACAAATTTATAAAAATAAAAATCTGTTCTATTTTTCATCCATTTTAGTTGTCTATTTTAAAATCTAACTTTGTAAGTAATTGCAATTAATGTAATTCAAATGTTTCAATTAAAAGAAAAGAAAACGTTGATTACAATTAATAGATTTAATAAAAGAAACACACGTTTTGTGTTAAACAAAAAGGGCATTTTAATGGAAATAAAAGATCATTTTGAGAAAACCAAATTGAACGTTTTCATTCTTAAGGTAAGTATAAATTTTTACTATGCGTAAATAAAAACCTAAATGCGTGCAAATTTGGATATTATTTGAGTTAATGAAGTTAATTTGGGTATGTTTTAAAAAAAATTGAATTTCTAAAGGTTGTGCGATGCACATGGTCCCTTCATTTCTTTTATTATTAATTGATGCATGAACATATTAAAATAGTTACCTTATAATTAATACTTGATCCATTTATTTCTCCTTCTATTTGATACCTACGCCTGGACTTTTAGGTTGTATTTAATTCTTGCCACCTCATTTTCACGTATACAAAATTTTACTTTCGTTTCCAAACTTTTCCATCCCTATGTATATTACCTTATGCATTATTAATGCCTGAAACTTTTAAAATAAAATGGGGCATTTATTTTTGTCCCTCCATCTTCATTTCCTGATTATAAATAACCTATAGCTTATTTCTTCTTTACATTTTTGTTTCTCCTAATATCTCATATTCAAAAGCTCTTATTCTTGCAAATCCAAAAGCTTTCTTTTGTAAAGCCAGATTTGTTTTCATTTTCCGTACACTTCCTGTCTTTATCTTAGTTGTTCTTCAATCTTTTCCTAAAGCCTCATCTTGAGATAAACGTAAGTATCAAAATTTGTTTATTTAACTTTTTTAACGCGTACTAATTTTTATTTTAATAATATTTCTTAAACATGAACATCTTTTGCATGTAAACTTTTATTTACACGCGATTTCATCCATTGGATTTATATTAAATTCCGAACAACATGAAATTGATTTAGTTGAATTTGGAGATTGTTGAGTTTTGGGCTTCTGTTTCGATTTTTATGGGCTAAATTCAAAGGTGAGTGTTTTAACCCACTCACAACTTCTAAAATTTCTTATGTTCGTTAAATTAATTTATGATGTGATTAGGAAATTATTTATGACTGTTTGATATATTTAAGTTTCCATCCCTATCAATTTGTATCCTTTCGGATTAAATTGTTATTCAATTTAATTTTGAAATTTAATTGCCACTTGAATACATGTTATTGTAAATTAGTTAATTACTGATATTTAGTTGGTTGATTTGGATGATAATTACGATGGATGTTGATTGTTGATATTGGATGATTGGATGTTATGTTAATTTATATATATACATATACTGTTATCACTCTGCAAATTCCTTTAATTATTATTATTTGAAAATCGTTATGGGTTGAAATGATAGACTCGAGCAATTTTATGAATTTTTATATTTATTCGGGATTGTGGTTTGAAATTATATACAACTGTAAAATTTTAAATTGTGAATTGAAATGATAAATATCCATATCACTTGACCCTAGGGTAGAGAATTATATACGGACAACGGATTGGTTAAGTTAAATAATTTTAAAATCCTTAACTTTTGAATGGAATAAAATGATACTTTGAAGTAAATTTTGATTTATATAAATTGAATTATTTTTGGAAAATCAAGTTTATGTTGAAAAGGGAAATTTGGTTTGTTGATTTGGAAATTGAAATTGGTCTAAATGTGTTGAAATGAAACAAATAGTTTAATTGGATATAAACTCCAAACTTATATTTTGATATAAAATATTCTAAAAGAATTTATTATTTTAAAATTTCTAATTATTAAGATTTTTCAAATTTATTGAACTATTTAACTAATATTAACTATATAAAATTATTTTGAACTATTTTAAACCATTTTAATTTATTTTAATGTAATTAATCTATTTTAAAACTATTTAATCTATTTTAACTATACTTAATCTAATTTAAATCCATTTAACTATATTAAATCAGCTTAAAAGTATTATTAACCTATAATTAAACTATTTATAACTATTTCAACTACTTATAATTATTTAGACTATTTCTAAATTTCCATACTAAGTAAAGTGGAAGTGTTTAAATCCAATGCTTTGTTTTAAAAGAGAATAAATTGAAAACGATGATTTTGAAGTAAGATTTTACCTTATTTTGGAAATATGACTATGGAAGAAATTATGACTTTTTGAAAGGAAATATAATTCCAAATTATGATTTCAAAGCGAACATGATTTCAAAGTGAATATGATTTGAAAGTAAATACGATCTCGAAAGTATTATGGTTTTGAGAATATGACGTTTTGATATAAATTGTGAATTGACTTTTGAAATGTAAAAGAACCATCCAGTGTGTAATAAGCGATTGGTTGTTAAAGAGATCAGGATCGTATATTGTCATACTCTCTGCCAAAATCGAAAACCACTTTAACAACTGTGTACGTGGTGGAGATTCTAGAAATGAAGTAGGATGGTTTGGTGAACGATTTCTATATAAGGTATGACGTGACCCTGACTTCCGTGAGTTAGCATAGATGTGACTAAAATCAGGAGCCACATCGGGCCTAATGTGGTCATTCCTCCTATCGGACACTCTTCTTCGATATTATATTCTGATTTGTGATTGTTTTGGTGGCCACCCTTCGATTTTGATTTGGGAGTGTGTTTCGAAGTGGACGGTAGTAGCTGCTATGCATTACCACCAGTTCGGATCCACAAATGGTATATCTACCTCGGCATTTCCTCATGTGTCGTGTTCACATACCCTAGCACGCCTTCTACAAGTTTGTTTTGTACCATACCTGTGGGGTGCCCTTTGTGTAAACCTCTCGGAGGAACGTACGATACTGTATAGACTATGAGAATATATAAAATGTGTTAATGGGGATATGGGTAAAGAGGCTATTTTAATACTTTACCGTAGACACTATTATAATAGCGTATTGTACTACACAAAAGATAGTTTAACGGATCCTTAGGAGATGTGAATCCCAAGCATCTCTTGAGTTATTGCACTCACGTTAGACACTGGATTGGATATGTCATCTCTAATGCCATTCCACCCATATTATTTCCCGTTGATTGAACTTACATAAGATCTTTTAGTTCTAACTCGAGTGTTTTGGCTTTTCAATTCGCTCGGGTCAGCCTGAGTATTTCAGGATTTGAAGACCTTATCTCTGGAGGACGAAGACGAAGATTTTTGATACTATTGTTATATTATTTATTCCAATGCATCATGTTGTTCCGCTGCATTTAATTATTCTTGTTGCCTGTAATTATGATTCTGTATTGTATAAGTGTAATCAAATTTATTTGTAAAACAGCTTCATGAACTATTATTTGGTTATTATATTTTGTCATTCCGATGGGAGATTCTGTATTTGTTTTTATTTCTTCCTCTTTTCTTATTTACCCCAATATCAATTTTCCTCTTTGTATGGTTTGAGTCGATGCATGTGTCTGCTTAAAACATACAAAAAGGCAGGTCGTTACACATGGCTTGATCCAATTTCCAAAGGCCCATGAATAAGCTGACACCGCCCCACCAAACTACACGTTTTTCCTTAAGTTACTTGAAAGTTGGCGTGGCCTTGCTCCTGCATCCGATTATCGTGTCCCTTTTGAACGGGCTCGGCCTCGCTCCGGGTCAACTTACTCTGAACAACTATCGTTGCCTTGTGGGCCTTTGCGTAGCATGCCATTGCTTGGAGTTAGCAACACCTTCGATGGGCCTTATTGCCCGCCTCTTTAATATTAACAATTGCCATGGGATCTACTACCACAGCTGGATGAAAATAAGAGAGAAGTAGTATTTGCTAGAGTCTTAGAGAAACATGTCTCCGAATTGAAATCTCAATGTTTCTTTGTGCCATGGGCTGTAAATGAGGTTTTGCATTTTCGGTCGTTTCAACCTTTTGGTCAGATTGTCTTTGTGCATTTTATCCCCCTTCTCTTTTTCCTTTTGACAGCCTTATGATTTTCCCATTGTAGCATCCCCAACATTGAGCCAGGCCGAGGCGACTTTGGTGGAGAGGCAAGTGCTGGGCCTTTGGGGGAGGGGGCAGATGATACCGTCTGCGATTTGAAAATTTAGTGACTGACGAGATGCTCTATAAAGTTGGACTACTATTGGAAGGTAAGTCCATTTGTGCCCCCATAAAATGGAGAAAGGCGAAGAAACCAGTCGAAAGAGGAAGAAGAAGGAGACATTTTCGAAAAGGATTAAAGGTAGTCTCCTTGTTTTATCTCCTTTGTACGAATCTACAGATTTGCCATGACCGACCACTGGTGCATCAATTCGAACGATTACACTGGCCCATGGAATACCGAGGGTTGGCCCATAATTGATGTTGACACCCTATCTGATGTGCCATCAGAATTGCAGGTGTATGATCCGAAGAAATACGATGAATCTTCTAGCCAGCCTCTACCCCCAACCCTTGAAGAAAGTGTGACTTGGTCTTCTTCAGGTAATGGTCCTACTAAAAATAGTGGTCGAGATGTTGGATCGTTTAATGTAGGAATAGCAGGACCTACAGACTCTGAAATGGATGATTCTGAACCTTACGCACCTCTGATTAGGACCCGAGACCTGGGTGCTCCGCCTGATAGTTAATCATGTTTCTTTTTACCGTGGCTGGTTCCTTGCTCTCTAACTTGTTACGTTTCCTTTTTTCAGTGGGCTAGATACATTTCGAGGAGCTGGATGACGCGAATGATCCCCCATGGATCTTCCAGGGCAAGATACTAAGGGAAGAGCCGTAATGATCTCTCCTTTGCCGCCCCCCAAAAGTAGCGGGTGACACTTCTTGCTCTGTGGTTCACATTGATGGAGAGTCTAGTGCTGAGGAGTCACCATGTAGCAAACCAGCAAGGACTGAAGTTGCATAGGAGGAGGGACCGATGGAGTGCGTAGGAGAGGTGGAGCTCTCGGTGGATCAAATGGGGATGGCTCGTGGAAAAGGTTATAAAGACGATGTTGATTTATCTGTGTATCATGGGCTTACTGCAGATGATAAAGAGAAGGTTGGGACGATTTCCATGCAAATCAGTCTAGGATATGACAGGGAGGCTTTGATAGACTCGTGCAAACCATCCAAGTGGCTGCTGCTCATTCTCTAGGAATTTCCCACCGGGCATGTTCTGGTTGGCTAGATCACGGATTATAGTCTATTGTTAATAGCTTGTGCAAGGAACTAGCTGTGATAAGACCTATTTACTTTCTCATTTTCTTCCATCTCCTTTTGTCAATAACTTGGACTGCCTTATTTTCAGATGGATGCGTGTGCGATGTGGGTCCACTATGAGCTTTTTAATTTACAGGCAAGTACTACCGGGGGCAAGCCATAGAAGAAGTAGGGGAATATTCTTGTGGTGGTTGTTAACGGATGGTGAGGACTACAGACGAACTAGGGGGAGGTCATGATAGGTTGACTCCATTGAGGGAGGAGATGGAGGGGAATAGGGCCTATACAGTGGATGAGATGGCGGAGTTGGAAGCAGTCAGAGCCTTTTTTTTGGATGGAGATGACATAGTTGCCCAATTAGAGGAAGAGTTGAGAGCTGCGAGAAAGGGAGTTGAAGCAGCTCGGGTGGCAGTTGAGTTGGTCGTTGATGAGCATGAGACGGCTATCGCAGCCGAAGGTGCGACCGAGAAGGACCATAAGTTAGAGATCATGCTTCAAGCAAATGCATTTTGGGCTAGGAAGTTGGTTGATAAGGAAGTGGCAGAAGCCAACAGTTGTAGGGCCGATGCCGAGGTTGTCAGAGAATAAGCTATGCTGATCGAGGATCGCTTAAGGAAGAGGTTACATGGCTAAGGGTGATAGAGGAGAGATTTAAACACGAGGAAGGGCATCTTCGAGGGCTTGTGGATGCCCATTAGGCTTGCTTTCCCCCAGATGACGTTAAGGGATTGAAAAAAAGAGTCCACCAAGAAAGGGATGCTCACTGTTTAGCTTGTTTGACTAACATGGCTGTTGGTACTTTCATGAACAACTTCCATCTTCCTATTGTGATCCCGCGGGTGACGCCCGCTTTGGCCCAGAGTTATCGGGAGGAGGCGGCTACTAAGTTGACTAGGAGGGTTAAGCCCATGTTGGCCATCTTGATGGCTGAGTAGATTGACTCTCTAACCTGACCAAATGAATAAGGAGGTTGTAGTGTTTTGTTCGTTGTAGCCCGGTAGTCATTGTTGTTCCTTTTCCCTTCTTTTTTTGGTTGTCATAGGTTGATTGCGCTAGCACGACAGGCTGTGTGCCATGTCCCTATTTGGTTTGAACTCTCCTTTTTTTGTGTTTGAGATTCTTATTTCTGTCATTTTACCTGCAAATAAATGGAAAGCACAATGTATGTTATGGCGAGTACGTTTTGCCTTAGGAGGATTGAGGCCATAGCGAGACCCATGGGGTTTGTGCAAAAGGACCCGACTTATTTGCTTGCAGGCGCCCTTTTTGACACCTAAACGTTTGAGTTGAGGCCTATGGGGTTTGCACAGAAGGACCCAACTTTTTTGCTTGTGGGTGCCTTTTTTTACATTTAGGAGTTGGAATTGAGGCCCGTGGGGTTTGCATGGAAGGACTCGGCTTATTTTCTTCCGCGTGCCCTTTTCGACACATAGGGATTAGAGTTGAGGCCCATGGATTTTTCATGGAAGGACCTAGTTTATTTGCTTGCGAGCGTCGATTCCGACACCCAGGGGTTGGAATGAATCCTGACTTATTTTCTTATAGGCACACTACGGATGTCGTCCTCGGATATATTATTATAGCGTTGCACCAAGTAATCATGCACTAGTCTCGATAATAGTGTCTTGTCCCATCGGGACGAGGAGAACCATGAAGAGGGGAATCATACCATTATGGTCGCCATCTAGCTCGTTGATACAGCCCATGAGGCAAGAGTTATATCTCGGGTTTGCCTACTGGAGCGGGTCAGGTAGCACCGGGATGACCTACGGGTCTTTGGGCATCCCTGACATTCCAAGGCAGAGTGGATGCATTGTAATCCACCCTTGCTGAGCGCATCCTTCTATCAGGGAGGAGAGGAGATAGCTTGCATGTTCCCTTGATACTATGTGGACTATCACTGGACCGGGTGAATGAGCATGTAAAAACTCATCCATGTCCAGATATCCGATCCTGAACATGCGTGGCTAACATTGTCTTAGCAAAGAGAGATGACCTTCCATTAATCCCTGCAAAAAGAAACAATTACATGTCATGGTTTTATTTATATAGTACTTTTGTTATGCAAAGTAAACCCGTAGGTGTTTCGGCCTCCAGGTTCGGGACACATTCCGCGGCATAAGGGTCCCATCACGGCAAGATAGACGGTATGCACCGTTAGCTAGCATGGAATTGATAACTTATGGTCCTTCCCAATATTGGCCGAGCACCCATCAACCGGGTCCTTGGTGTTTGCAAACACACGATTAAAGCCAAGTTGCTGATGGTGAACTTTTGAAGCTTCACCCATGCATTATAATGTTTTGCAACTTTCCTCTTATAAGCTTCTGTGTGGATATCCACTTCCATTCTCTGCTCGTTAAGTGTGTTCAGGCCGATCTTGAGGATCTGTTTATTTTTCTCATGGTTGTAGGTCACCTTACGAGGTGATGGGACATCCACCTCGATTGGCAGTATGACCTCATGCTCATATGAAAAGGAGAAGGGTGTGTGATCGGTCGAAGTTCGAGCGGAGGTGCAATACGACCATAGTAAAGAGGCGGCTCCTTCGTCCAATTTCCTTTTTCTTTGGCAAGCCTTTTCTTGAGAGTAGGGTTAATGGTTTTATTGGCTGCCTCGACCTGTCCATTGGCCTGTGGATGAGCAACTGAGGACAAGCTTTTTTCTATTCCATTTCTATCGCTGAACTCTTTGAACATCGTGCTTTCGAATTGAGTTCCATTTTCTATAACAATTTTATTTAGGTGGTCAAAGCAGTAGATGATTCTCTTGATAATGAAGTTGGGAATCTATGGACCATGACATTGGTCAGAGGTTCTACTTCAACCCATTTGGTGAAATAATCTATAGCTATGGTTACGTGGTTGTGTCCACCTTTGGCATTGGGAAGTTTCCTGATCAGATCGATCTCATATATATCAAACAGCCAAGGGGACATCATGGAGACCAAAGGGGCCAAGGAAGCCCTAGGAACCATTAAGAATTGCTGGCACCGGTCACATTTATTCACAAATTTCACATAATCCTTTACCATGGTGGGCCTGTAATACTCCTGCCAAGCGCCTTTTTTGCCAGACTTTGGCCTCGGCATGATCTCTGCAGAAGTCCTTGTGCAACTCCTCTAAAATCTAGGTGGCTTCATCTTCGAACACACAACGTTGCAACAGGATTGAGTGCCATTTCCTGTAAAGCTTCCCTACGATGATTGTGTAATGAGGTGAAATTTTTTTGGCCTCATTATGGTCGGTTGGTAGCTCGTTATTCATGATATACCTGTATATCTCTGTCATCCAATTTCCTTCAAAAGAGAAATCAATTTCAATGACGGCTACCCTCGGTCGAAGCCGAGATTTCTCTGGGTGTCCAGTGGCACACATGGGAGAGTTTCTCCTGGGTCAGTTGCTACTTTTGCTAACTGGTCTGCCTTACCGTTTTTCTCCCTGAGGATTTGTTCTAGTTAGAATTTTTTGAAGGCTTTGGTAAGTCTTCGGGCTTCAGCGGCGTAAAGTGCTAGAACCTTTCCCTTTGTCTAAAAGTGATCATTCATTTGGTTGATGATGATGGCAGAGTCAGTGTAGGCTTGTAGTGGTTCCATGTGAAGTTCCGTTTCTATCTTTAGGATAGTTAAGTGGGCTTCATATTCGACCTCGTTGTTCTTGGCCTTGAAGGTAAGCCAGATGGCGAAGCAGAGCTCTTTTTCCTCAAGGGTAACTAGGACTATTCCCGCTCCTACCCCCTTCTCATTAGATGCACCATCCACATACAGGTGCCAAGTTCATTTCAGAGGTTTCTATTTCTCTCCTTTGTCATTCGAGTCGGAACTTTGGCTATGAAATTGACCATCGCTTATCCTTTGATTAACGATCGTGGGAGAAAATGGATATCATGTTGGCTCAGCTTGACGAACCATTTAAGAGCGTTCCCATTGGTGTCAGGGCGACTCGGGATCCGTCTAAGTGGTTGGTTGGTCAGAACTTTGATAGGATGAGTTCGGAAGTACGATCATAATTTTCTAGTAGCCATCATAAGACAGATACTAATTTTTTGGTCCTCGTGTACCTTACCTCTGGTCAAGTCAATCATTTGCTTACATAGTAAATCAACCGCCGTTCCTTTTCCTCTTCCTTAATAAGTACGACGTTGATTGCATGATTGGTGGCCGCTAGGTGTAGGAAAAAATCTTCCCCATCAACGGGTTTTGACCGGATTAGAGAAGTGGCCAAATGTTGCTTCAAGTCTTCAAAGCCCTTGATGCATTCGTTATCCCAAGCAAAGGTCTTCCCCTTCTTAACAAGATCGAAGAAGGGAAGGCACCGATCGTAACCTTTAAAACAAAATGACCTAGAGCAGCCACCATCCCGTTGAAGCACTACACCTGCTTCACCGTTTTGGGAATATGCATTTCCTTAATAGCCTGAATCTTGTCCATGTTGGCCTCGATTTCTTTAGCGCTCTCAACATATACCTAAAATCGACCAAATCTTTCTGCAAATGAGCACTTCTTGGGATTCAGTTTCAAGTTGTACTTTATTAAGATGCCGAAAGTTTCGGTAAAGATGGGGACATGGTCGTCGGCCCTCTTCGATTTTACTAGCATGTCATCGATATACACTTCCATCAAACGACCCAACTATTCTGAAAACATCCGGTTGATTAAACACTGGTAGGTTGCCCTACGTTTCTTAAACCAAAAGGCATGACCTGATAATAATCAGCCCGATGCTGGTGATGAAAGAGGCATGTTCTTGATCAGGGCTGTGCATGACGATCTGGTTATAGCTCGAATCGGCATCCACGAAGGTAAGGAGTTCGCACTCGCTAGTTGCGTCCACAAGTTGGTCGATGCGGGGCAGAGGAAAGTTGTCCTTTGGACATGCTTTGTTGAGATCCGAAAGGTAAATGCATGTCCTCTATGAGCAGTTTGGTTTGTTGACTAAGATTGGGTTCACGACCCAAACCGGGTAGTCCACCTCCCGTATTAAGCCATTGGTGAGTAGCTTCTCTACTTACTCCTTTAATGCCTTGTATCTTTCAAGGTTCAAGGGTCTTCACTTCACTTCTGTCGGACGGGGGTTGATTTTGGGTCAATGTAGTGCATGGTAGATTATGCAAGGATCGATGTCGGTCATTTCAGTGTGCCCCGAAGCAAAGACATCTTTGTTTTATTTGTAAATTTTTATCCGACCTTCCTTGACTCTCGGACTAAGCTTGGTCCCAATCTAGACTACTTTGGTGGGATCACTTTCATTGATGGATATGCATTCCAAGGGGTCGTAGGTCCCCTACCGGGCACCCGGTCGCCCATTCGCAGATCTAGTAGATCATCTTCAATACTTGTGTTTGTCTCTACGTCATACCGATCCAAAGAATAAATCATGTGTTCCATTATTTCATCACCTGAAATAGAGAGACATTTTTGTGCTGGGCTCGCTGCAGCATGCCCGCCTTCGTTGGATTTTCCCTTTAGACTATTTTCGGTCAGCCTAGGTTGCCACTGTCAGACCGTCTACTCGTTCCAACTAGAGATGAGTTCCCTTATCCTTTGAGGAGGCACAAGAGAAACCGGCTCAAAATCTCAGTTTCTTCAATGGACCGAGGATCATTTACCATGTTGGTGACTTTGTTTCACATCCGTGGGTTACGCTTAAGGGAGTCGTGTTCTCCGATTTCAGTGGTATATTGACCTCGATGGTGGGTTCCTCTTGAATCATTAGGACACCCTTCTCTGCCCGACGGAGGGAAGTCCCATAGCACTGCCTTGCTTTCTGTTGATCTCGCTAAACCTTGCCAATCATGTTTGGCATTGCGAATTTCATTATCAAGCAGATGTATAACATGATGGCATCCAATTCGATCAAAGCCAGTCGCTAGATAAGCAAGTTGTTAGCAGATGGGCAGTCCAGGATCATATAACCGTCTTGAATCTTTTCTGTGGCTCACTCCATACTAAAGGTAGTTATGAGCGTTGCTACCCCCATCGGGATTATCACAATTCCATTGAGCCCATAAAGGGGTAATGCATAAAGCACGAGATGGGAGGTCGGTAACGTGAGCGCATCATAGACTTGTTTGAACATTATGTTGACCAAGCTTCCCCCATAAAATGGAAGCCCGGTGGACATATGTGCTAGCCATCGACATGGTTATAAGCATTGGATAATGGTGGGGGTACATCATTGCCCCTCGATCTTGAGTTGTGAAGGTGATTCCAATGAATATACTTGGCCAGAGGTGGCGACCTCCTTTTGATATCAGAATAGCGCCCTTTAGCTGCTCCCTACTATGTGTGGCCCTCCTTATACGGTAAGAATGTTAGTCATGGCAATGAATCCCCCAGTTGATTATAGGGGAGGCTAGGTCAGATGGTTTTCGCAGGCCATTGTCTGACCTGCTTGTTGTCTGATATGTTCCATAAGTCATCCTTCCCTCGTCCAGCTATTTTGTGGCCTTTAGAAAGTCGTTTGATTTTTGGTTGCGAGGAAGATAGTTTCCATGTCTCTGTTCAAGGGAGTATAGCTAGCATATCGAGGTCGGTACCTTGGGATGTCGTCTTGTTTTCTCTTTGCATGATTTTTTTGATTCCATTCTCTTCAGTCATGGTTTCCTTTCTAGCGAAATTTGAGGGGGTGTCGCCCCTCTTTTTTGCTATTTGACAAACGCTTCTTCCATCCTCGTGATTCCATTTGCGTGATAATAGAAATCAGCAAGAGAAGAGGTTGATCTCTTATGTTGTTCCTTCCACATTCAAGATTTGTATCGTAGGCCCGAGCACAGGGCGACCGTCGGACTATTCTTGTCAACCATGCGGGCTCAGATTGATTCCTGATTGAATCGGTTGACATAGAATCGCAAACTTTTTGACGAGCCTTGTGTGATATTGCCATGCTCGCTAGCCATCATGACTTGAGTTCTTGATGCAAAAAATTTAGTTTTGAATTCAGAGCATAGTTGTGCCCAAGACTGGATGCTGTCAGGAGATAAGTGTAAGAACCAACGAGACGTCAGCTCGATAAGTATGGACGGGAATAGCAAACGCTTCGCATTACCAGTTAGCTACCCGGCTCTAGTGATTGTGCTGAAAGTGGCAAGGATATCCAACAGGTCAATGCTCCTATTATATTTGTCTATTTGCGGTAGCTCTTACCGTCTTGAAAGTTGGGTTTCGAAGATTCCTATAGAGAATGGTTCTCCATCCTCATCGTCGGACAGGTCGCTGCCACCGACATAATGGGCATATATTCGGTTGATCTATTGGTGCAACCGGAGCATTTTGTCTCTAAGGTTGGCTTCCAGATACTGTGGGAATGACCTTGGATCGATGGGTGGAGGCTCTTGGTTGTATGTTGGCAAATCAGGAGAATGCGGTACATGATAATGACTTGGGGAAAGAGATCTTCTACGTGATGGAGGTGACAGCAATATAGGTTTTGTTCGCCTCCAAACATAGGATGACATACTTCTCGTTGCAGGCAGGAGTGTACAGAGGCGGCTTTGGGTCCCTTGGCCATGGTTTGAGCTTGATCACTTAGGCACTCAGGATATGGTTCATGGATTTCACCGTCCTAATGGCTATTCGGCTCTCCCCCAAATATGTTGTTCAATCCTAGCTCCAAGGTCGCATGAATGGCGGTTTCGAATTCCAACTGCGCACTTTGGGAGGTAGCCAATACGCAAGTTCTTCAGATGACCAATGGCGTTGGGAAGTAGTTGACCGCCTAAGTTAATGGTTGTCCTGGGCCCTTGATAGAGTGAGTTTCTAGTGCGGCCCTTAGGCATTTACTTATTGGCTTAGAGTTCTTAGTTTTATGAATCTGATCCCTTGCCCGATGAAGTGATATCCTTTTTAGTTTTATGAATCTAATCCCTTGTCCGATGAAGTGGCTAGTGTATTTATATGAGTAAGCCTCCTTTGATCTGCGGTTGAGATTGCCTAAGGAAATTCATGGTCCGTACGGAAGATCGGACTATAGGATGGTTGCGAATTGGAGAATTGGCAGGGATACATACAGATATGGGGACAAATTGCATTTCCATAATCTGATTGCTTCCTTTGCAGGATGTCAGGCGGCGTAACTCAGAGTTTGTTGTCATTTTCCACGTCAGATGGTAACAATTAGTGGCATGACGGCTGCTTTAGCACTTCTCCAAGGTGGCAGAACTTTAGTAGATATGGTTTTTTTTTCTGCCGGTCAGACTGTTCTATCTCCTTAAACCCATTTCAGTCGGTTTTCCATCCTTATGTGAGAGGAACCAAGGTGTACAAATCAGCCAGCCCTTGGGTTGAACATTCCCAAGGAATCCCGAATTAGCTTGGCTGATGGGCTTGTCTCTCTACGGGCGGCCATTAAACTTTTGCAAAAAATTTAAGCAACAGTTTTAGTTAATCTTTTCCTATCATCACTTTCATAAACCAACTCAATAAAATTAGGTGTTAATTCAGGCCAATGTTCACATATATCTTCTCTCAATCTCAACTCAGAATTACTCAAACTAACCTCCTGCTATAAGTATCGGTGCTCAACATAAAAACAACAAGAACATCAACTGAAAAAGACATGCACAAATACAAATACAATATACTAAAATGAGAGAACAAAAAGAAAAACAAAACTGAAATATTTGGCATTCGAATATATAGCAGGCAAAATATTCGTCATTGGGCAAACATTTTCCTGATATATATTTTGCTATCAAATACAAAATTTCATGATAGTTCGCTAAAATAAATACTTAACATTCTATCCTTTTTAAGAATTCAATTCAGCAAGATGCTATATACAAATTACAATAATAAACGATAAAGCTAGCACCATCAATTCAAAGTTACTTGTTTGCACAACAAAGAACAACAAACTTACAACAATTCACTAAGATGCTATATTAAATTTAGAATTACTTGTTTACACTACTGTTATCAAATAGAGATGACACCACGAATTAAGAAAGATTACATGATTCAATTCACCAAGATGTTATAAAAAAATCAACAATAAAATATAAAAATAAAAACAATGAACATTGAAACAACTGTCTAATCAGAATCAATTTAGTAAACAAAATCTAAAAACGAAGAAAAACGCTCGTACATAATTTGATGAAGACAATATCGATAATTTAATAAATCAGATCGAAAATGATCTTGTTTGTATGATTGTGCGATGTCGATCTTGATTGACTATGAAAACGATTCTGCAAAGTCGATCTTGTTTGTATGAATCTGTGATGTCGATCTTGGTTTTGATGATTGCGATCAAAATTTTGAGATCGATTTTAACAGAGAAAGAAGAAACGAAGTAATAGAGATGTAAAAGTAGAAGATACTTTAGAGGGAAAAACTTATATAATGTTTCAAAACAGGGATGTTACCTTAATTTCCACTAACAGTAATGTAGGCAACCTGTCGATTGGCATCACAATTAGTGTTGTCTGAAGAATCTTAAAATATCTGTATTCTAAAACTGAAAAATTATTCAAAATTTGTAAAATAAACACAAATACATATATGATAGTATCTGCATTCGAAAATTATTCATTCGAGTTTTGTCAATAATAATTGAAATTATGCATGTTTTAATACATAAAATGATTAGTATTTATTGTTTTTTCAATTTAATATTTATATTATGCGCATAAATGAATATTTGCTATACAAAGTTGATTTTTATTACCGTATTTTTTGTTTCTCGAATTTATATTAGCATCATTACAAAAAATTATTTGTATTGAACCAAAAGTTTTATTTCATTTTTGACCTTATTAAGTAGAAGCAAAGTGAGTAAATATTGATATCCAACTATATTGAATATAAGAGTGTTTATCATTCGTAAATGATTCCGAATACAAATGTGGATATGACACTATGCATGTCCAATGTATCCATTGACAGTTTAATCACAATATTGATAAAGATCACATCTCAAGACTTTATTCATAGGTTTTTTTTCTTCATTTTCTTGACACACTCGAGGGCATCTTTGTGGGATAATCTAGAGCCACAGGGCCATTTTTGGAGAGTGGGATATGGTGAGAATAACATGAACTATCTTTCTTGTTCCTTTTGCATCTTCCCATATAATTGTTAAATTTTTGTGATACAAAACCACCTTTAAAGGAGGAAACGAATATGAAGTAAATTTGGACTTAAATTAATAGACAAATATGAGTATGCATATTTGGATATTTCTCTCTTTAATTTGATTTAATGTCTATTTGTTTGTTGTCATATACATGTTGGCATAGGATTTAAGTAATTGATCGTTATAACTATAAGATTCACTCTTTATCAATGAACGTAAGAAGTATGAAATTCGTCCTCAGTTAGGTTATTGATTTATTTTTATTGTCTTTACATTCATTTGCTAGATTAACTATAGGGGTGTAAATTAATTAGACGGGACCGGACAGATGGATATTCAGGTTTTGTTCTATAAGAAATTCGAACCAATATGGATAGGATGAGGTTTTAACTAAGACAGATTTCGAACAAGCTGAACAACCAAAGGACAATAAAAAAATCATCGAATGACTCGGAATAACACAATTTCATACATTTATTCTTGTCTTGATTCATGTTCTAATTGAAATCGATTGAACATAGACTGAAATTTTATGGTATCGAACTCGAGCTGCATCATATAATTATATAAAATATATAGTTTAAGTTAATTGTACACAATTATTTTTGAGAATCAATATAAAGTATGGTTGGATGAAATCTTGTGTGTTGGTTATTTTTGACTAGTTTGTGTGTTATGAAACTATCATCATGTACACACACATCATTCCTCACGTACGACCATGCCAAACCACTGCTTGCCACATCGTGCACCATGTCATCGAACCACCACGATGCCTTTCCCCTACGCCCTGCTGTTGGTCATAACCGCCACCTTCCATGGCCACCACCTTCCATAATCGTCGTCTCCTTAAAATCCAACCCTTACAAACAAAAACATACATCTGCTACTCCCCACTGTGTCGCCTACATCATCTGACTCATCGCAAAATCATTCCTCGTCTCATTTTGCTCACTAATCATCAATTACTGCAAAAATAGCAGTAGGTGAAAAGAAAATATACTTTATTTTTATATGAGAAAATGATGTAAAAAGAAATATAACAAGTACAAAATGCTACTAAGTCATATCACTTAACCATAAAATAGTATCACAAGGTAAGGTCAGCTATTACACGGTAAAATCTAAATATAATTGCTCTATTCTTTCTTCAATTCAATAAATAAATAAATGATACTACACAATAGCATTATAAAATAATTTATGAAAAATAGCAATATATATTTTAAAAAAAAGTAAATAAAATGATACCACCATCACAAAGCTATGCAGTAGCATTATAAATTAATTTATGAGAATAGTATTATGAACTTTCAAAAATAACATAAAAATGATATCACCTTCACAAAAAAATCATAAAATGGTAGTAGAAAGTGGAATTTAAAAACAACAATCCATAAATGATAATACTACTCATAAAAAAATATTACAAACCAAAAAATGTTAACACTTCATAAATTGTACTATGATTAATAAATATTATTACAAACCAACGTTTTGAGATACAATATATACATCATATAAAGAGAAGTCGCAATTGTTCATAAACTTATACATGCTACAATTTAAAAAAATATGGTAGTTCAGAAACTGTAGAACAATTCATAAAATGCTAATATATAATAACTTTATGATACATATATATATATATATATATATAATTGTATTTAGTTAAAACACAAAAATGATATTACAGATTATCATTACTATACACGTCTAAAACATACTATAATTATTGATAAAATTCTACCGCAGCTTTAAAAAAGTTGCTATAATTCACAAAATGCTATTACAATTCATAAAATGCTACTATAAAATAACATTATGAATTAATATATATATATATATATATAAAATTATATTTATTAAAAAACAAAAAATGATAAAATTGTTGGTGAAGTAATACTACAATTCAAAGATGTTGGCACAAGTAACAAATTAGTACTACAATTCATAAACTGCTATTGTAAAATAGCATTACGAACAGAAATGTACATAATTATATTTATCAAAAAAATAAAAGTGACACCACATTATTATTACATACATAAAAAAGATACCACAATTATTTATAATCTGCTATTACAATTTTTAGAAACTACCATTACATTTTATAAACTGCTATCACAAGTCAAAAATTGCTAATATAACATAGCATTACGAATAAAAATACAAGAAATTTTCCTCAAGGACAGTTTTTAGGGCTTTTTTTGGATCTAGGACAGCCCACTAATAATTTTCTCTAAAGGACAAATTATCGAATTTTCCTTCCAGCCCACTTTTGTGCGCTTCTTCTTCTTCTTTTTCCTTTCAATCAAATTTTTTCTGTAGCAATCCAATATCTCTCTCACAATCAAAATATCGATCAACCTCGTTCGGTCATTTGAATATCGTTCTTCTGAAAATTCAAGTTCATTGATCAAATTTTTCTCACACACATTTGTCGATCTCGTTCTTTTCATATCTCTACTGTGATCTCGTTTTTCTTCAAATTGTTTTAACTAGGTATGCTTATATTATTCTATTTTTTGTTCTTTTTCTAATAGAGTTAAGAAAAAATTGTTTTCGATTTTTAATTGTGTTTTTTTTCCACAAACTACAAGTAGTGTTATTTTTCTGATTGCTTGTTCATTCTTCTATGGCAACTTTTGGACGTAGCAGCAGGTTCTTTTTTTTTTATTTTTTTCTTTATGCAATGTTGTATTCTAATATGCCTTGCATTAAATTCATCTATCAATATCTTGCATTAATGTTTGGATGATTGGAAAAGTATCATTGATTGGGTTGTATAGAAGGTTGTGATAGAGTGGAAAAGTATCATATCTTAAGTTCAGTTTCCTGGTACCATTTTTATTTTTTCTTAGTATAAATTTTTTTGATTATCAGTAATAGGTATCATTTTTTTATACGGCAGGTATCGGTTTTCTGAAATGGAAAAACTAATGTTCTAAATTGAACATTTTTTATAATATTTTTATTTTTATTTTTTGGCGGTGGTGATAAACGTTTTCTTTGTCTATTTTGTTGAATAATAACACTTTTAGCGCTCGATTGTCTATCGATTGCTCTATGTATGATTTGAAGAATGAGATATGTTGATGTTGGTCTTAATCAACTCCTTCTTCTCTTCAGATTTCTTATGTACTTGAGGACAAAATTATTATGGTTGATACTGATTCTGATATTTAGAGTATAATTTGTTTTCAGTTATATAATAAAAGTTGATTTCATTGGTTTTACCGTTAAGGTTAAGGGTTCTTAATTGGAATATGTTTATTGTGCTTCTATTTCTAGTTCATATACTATTCGTGCGTCTTCATCTTCTACTGTATCTGTTGTTGTTAATGGTAAAAGTTATTTAAAAGATATGTTGAGGAGAGGTTTGACGTTATGCATTTTCGATTTTGTTGGTTTTTGTTTTGGAGGAGCTGAACATTTTAGAGAATTTTTAATGGCATATCCAATTCAAAATGGGTATGAATTAGTATTCTTAAAGAATTGTGCTTCAAGAGTTACTGTAATTTACTCTTTGTATAAGAATGGTTGTCTTTTCAAAGTCCATGGTTCTTGTGATTCTGGAGAATTGAAGAAGTTTTTTATGAGAAATATGGTTACTGATCATTCTTGTGAGGCTGGTCTTAGAAATGTGAGTAATCTACATATATCTAGTTCGTTTTTTAAATCGTTGATTATTTACGAGATCCGTTATTGTCCTAGTAAAAAGCCTAAAGATATTATAGTTGATTTTAGAAGAGAATACAATTTTTAGTTGTCTTGCGGTTATGCTTGTCATGGGAAACAACTTGCATTAATGGAGTTGCATGGTAATGACGCTTTGTCTTATAATGATTTGAGTTGGTATTTGGAAGCAGTGAAGAAGTCTAATCTAAATAGTTATGTTGATATGGATGTTGATCCTTATAGTAATGAATTTGAGAGGGTGGTTATTGCTTTTGGCGCTTGTTTACTTGATTTCAAGTATTGTCGTCCTATGATATTCTTAGATGCTACTCACTTGAAGGGACATCTTGGTGTGTTGATGAGTGCTACTGTAAAAAAATGGTGATCAAGGCATGTTTTTATTTTTGTATTGAGATCATAATAGTTAGGATTAGCATTAATATTAATTTGTTATCATAATTTGTATTATATTGGTATCAGTTTTAAGATATATAGTTAGCAAGTTTCTAGTATTGAATTGTAAGTTTGTATTTGGTATTATAATTCCATACGCCTTAGCAGGAGATTAGTATCAGTTTGTGTATAATGTTAGTATCAGTTTCAAGTATGTTGATATATGGTACCAAATATAGTTATGCAGTATTGAAATTATATTTGTATCATAATATATGTAAATGTTCATTACTTTTTTATGTTAGAATGAAGATTAATGTGCATATTGTCGTGGTTTTTATAATGGTTGTATCAGGTTTTCGGTATTAGTTTTTTTCTGTTAGTATCAGTTTCATGAATTGATTCAGATTTATGGTCATAATTAGTTTTACTTTTTTTCACTAATTATTTTTCATTTGCAGGTTTCTTTCCTTTAGCTATGAGTGTAGTTTCTGTAGAAAATGTGGATAATTGGACATGGTTTCTGAACCATTTAAAACAACTGATTCGAGAAGATCATACTTTGGTTTTTATATAAAATCCTCGCTAAGGTTTACTTTCAGGTGTTCATGATATTTTTCCTTCAGCTTATTACGGTTATTGTTATTTGCATATGGAACAAAATCTTCTTTCAGCGGTAAAAGACAAAAATGCAAATGTATCTATTGTTGATCTATTCAAAATGTGTTCTAGGACTTCTAATCCATATGAATTTGAAGTAGCACATTCTAAGTTCCGTCAAATTGGCGGTGTTGCTGGTGTGAATTCTTTAAAGGATAAGCCATTTGATAAGTGGGTGGATTTATTTTTTCCAAGGAAACGTTATGGTGAATATAGTTCGAATGTGGCAAAAAGTTTTGATAGTTGGATTTTAGTTGAACGAGCATTGCCTATTACTTCGTGTTTAGATGGTATTCATGTTAAGATTATAGAACAATTGGCTAGAAGAAAGAGAAGAGTGTCGTTTGTGGAGAACAAGTCTTTTCCCTTCTATGGAATTACGTTTAGGTGAACTAATTGAAGAAAGATTTGGATGGGATGTATATAAATCTTTTGATTTTTCTTTTGAAGTGAAATATCCAAACTCTCATTGTGTTGATTTGAAGGAACGAGTTTGTAGTTGCAACCAATAGAAAATTACAGGATTTCCTTGTGCTCATGTTATAAAGTGTATGAACAAGTCTAAGTTGTATGTATATGATTTTGTCGAGAATTACTGCACTGTTGATGCTTATCGATGTTCTTATGCCAATTCTATAAATCCTATTCCAAATTATGATAGGCCTATTGTTGATGGTAGCATTCAAGATGTTATCAAACCACCAAAGGAGAAACGTGGCGCTGATAGACCATCAGTCAAGCGTAAAGGGGGATTTTCGTATTTTCAGAACAAGCAAAACAAATGTAGTGAGTGCAAGCATTTTGGTCATAATAAACGGAATTGTCAAGCTTCGAAAAGGATATTATTTGATTTAAATGTTGAATTTTTTCATATTAATAAGTGGATGTGTGACTTGTTTTGGTGATTTATTGTAATTGAACCTTTTTTTATTAATTTGTATTAAGTATAGCATATTATTAAATTGATTTTAATTTCAGGTATTTACTATAAGTGGTAGTGTCAGTTTTAGTATCAGTTATATGCTTTTACAGTACTAGTCCTGGTGTTTGTTTTTACAAGTTTTGGTATCAGTATTAGTTTTTATAGTATCAGTTGTTACAGTATTAGTTTTTACAGTACTAGTTTTTACAAGTATTAGTTTTTACAACCTTTGGTATCAGTTTTTACGGTATCAGTATCAGTTAGCTTAGTTGGAGAAAATGTTTGTTTGATTATAAACGACTTTGGTATCAGTTTTGGTTTGTTTTTAGTATCAGTTTTGTGTATTATAATACGTGGTGGAATTGACAGTGGTACTAATACATAATCAGAATGATACCTAGTGTTAGCAAAAACTAACATCAGCACTAATTGTTGTTTCATAAAGTATGTTGAATGTCATTTTTAGCAAAACTGATACTATTAGTCATAAGAACTAATACTCGGTTACTGTTTTGTATTGAAATATGATATGAAATTTGATAGTATCATTATACAACTGATAGTTGCATCATAAAAGTGATTATATTATGTGGGATCCATAGCTGCATGATATAACTTACACTATACAATCTTATTACAATATAAACAGCAGGAAAAGAAAAGAACACCAACTACAACATATCATTCCAGGAGATCAATATTGTTTTTACAAGTAAGAGTAGCTTTGTTTTAAGAACAGAACAACATTACTTCATAAGTACTAAATTGCAACAGAACATTATTACTTCACAAGTACAAATTTCAACAAAATTACATTGCTTTACAAGTACCAAATTTGATTGTGAAACAATACAATGTGAATTCAGTTCTTTCCTTTTCTTTCTTCTTCTAAGCTTGACATGTATTTAGAAAGACTCCAGTAATGTTCATCATCTGTCAATATGGCATGCACATTCTTTGCTCTTGTGGATAATATTTCCTTCTTTTGAAGTTTTATTGGTATTCTGCTTTTGTTCAATGAAATGATGAATATCATTACAAATATTCCACAGTCAAGCATGTTGAAACCTAAATGTAATGTTAGTACCAGTTTGCATAAGTTGTATTATCAGGTTTATAATTAATACAAAATATTGAATTTCAGAGATTATGGTACAAGCATATAGTATGCTTTGGAATAAAATAAGTAACAGTTTTATTAGCACACTTAGTATCAATTTGTGTATGAATGTCTGTATTTGTAGCTATTACTTTAAGATATATTTACTAAATATTATGTTTTATATTTTATTGTGTAGTTATCAGTTCTGTTTTTATAAGTGTCAGTTTTGTTTATGTAGGTATCAGTTTCTTCTATGTGGATATCAGTTTTGTTTCTGTAGGTATCAGTTTCTTTTATGTAGGTATCAATTTCATTCCTGTAGTAACTGTTTATTTCTAAACTAAATATTTATGGAATTGAGAGAAAATATTTTTCAATATTTTGTGAATCAAATTCAATTAAATATATAAGGCATACAATGATGTGTAGAAGTATGTATGAAATGTTATAATACAAAAAACAGATAGTTTGAATAATGAGAAACTATCAATTGATTATGACTAGTAGTTTCAGTTGTATTGTTCATTTTGTTGTCAGTAGATATCATTTTAACCAAAAAAAATTACGTGTCTTCTGCTTGCTATGCACACTTTATTTGATGCATATCATCTGGTTTCACCTCCATGTCTATTATGTTATTGCTTTTCCAGATTTCTTTGAGCATTTCTTCTATTTTTTGTCTCTAATAAAGACAAAATGTTAAAAAGTTAGGTCATATTCACCTTTTTTACCTGTAATAAGTAATTTTTTTAAAAGATAGAGAAATCTCATACCAATTTTATAGCTTCTTTTAAATTGGAATTGTTTCTTTCATTTGATCTTCTGGGGCTGTTAGAATCAACATGGCACCATTGCATTGTTGGGTATGTTAAAGTCACTAATGTCCAGTGGTTTTCACAATGCAAAGGAAAATATATACTTTCAGCAAATTTTTCTTGTACAATGGATTCTAGCGTAGGGAGGACCAGACTTTTTTTCACACCCATTATATCACACACAATTCCTTTCTATTTAATATGAAAATAAGTTATGATTTAGTAAATAAAGAAATTATTATTTACTTGGATATTAAAGTTTTATTTACCGTCATTGTAGTTGTGAAAGAATAATTGTATTCTTCTAGTCTACATCTTGAAATATACCAATCTATAATCTGTATCAAAATCAGGAAAGTATAAGTTTTTTTGTTGGTGAAGCAATATTAAAGATTAAGTAGTATCACTAATGTTAATAGTGGCTGTGTATGTTGATAAATATAAAAATAATAATGCATCAAGTTGACTTAAGCATGCTGTGGATTTAGGTATCATTTTTGTTTTTATTTTGGTATCAGTTTTGATGTAAAGAAAAAAAATTATGTACTTGCCCATCTGTCTCATTCCTTCTAGTACATATTTTGGTGCTTTTTTGTTATGACACAACCTCCTCTGATTGTGTCCTTATCTTCCCATGCCACTACATTATTTTAGCAAAAACAATTTGTATATGTTAGATAAGCTTAATTTCATATTTAATATTGATATACATATTTGTACACTTATTTTTGTGATGATGTAGAAAGAAAGTTTTGATCACATTTTGTTGCTCAACATTGAGATAAATCAAACATTTGCAATGTGCCAGGCCTATCTAAGAAAATGTTGGCTCTATCACTGGAAGTGACTTTGGACAGTTGTCTTGTGCACTTTAGTTTTCAACATCTTCGTTTTTCTTCTTCAAGTTTTGGTTTATTTACAACTTATTTTTGTTTCATCCCATATTCAAAGCTGTCACGCTGTTTTTTCACTTTTGTTCTTGCGTTCAATCTTTGAATATAAAAGCTGTACTATTTAGTGTTGCTTTGATTTTTTTCTGCCACTTACTTTTGTCACTATTTGTTTCCCTTATCTACCAGCTGGTTGCACAGGTTTTTTTGCATCCTTTTTTTCTTCAGTTTTTTCACTTTCAAACTCTTGTGTGCCGTAAAGTTTGAAAGATGGAGGGTTAAAGTCAAGCACTGAAATGCTGTATGGTACATTTTGATTTTTTACATTTACATCCTCTTCAAGATGCTGAGTATCTTCTGTTTTGTCTTTCTGTATTTGCCTTTCTTTTTCCAACTCTTTTTTTGATGCATTTCAGTTGGAATCTGTTTTTTTCTTCATGTTCACTTAGCATTTCTTCATTTTTCAGTTTTTTATCCAATTCACTTTCTATTTCGATGGGCATTGTTTATCCATTTCTTTTGTTTTATCTGCTAATTTATTACACTCTCTTCAACTATTGTTTCTTTATCTTCTTCATTTCTTTTTGTTTCCATTTCTGCAATAATTTCTGCATTTAGTTCAGTTTGTAAACTGTCACTTTGTACATTGAAACTTCCATTTTTCTTTTCTCTGTTTTCTTCACTGTCATTCAAATCAGCTTCAAATTTCTTGGTGTTGTGTTCAGCCGGTCATATTTTCTCTTCATTTTCTTTCAACTTCAACTTAATTTCTCTCAACTCTTCTTTCAGACTCAAAACTTCTTGCTCTACTATAATTCTTTTTTTTCTACTTCCAATTCTTTTTTTGTTTTCTTTGCTTCTTCTTCCAAATCTTTCATATGCAGTTGGAAAATCCTAACGCTTATGTCTTCCTCAAACGAATGTGCACTTTCTTTGGTTTCTTCAAACTTTCTTTTTTTTCCATGCTTTTCTTTTGAATTTGGGGCAAATTTTGTTCTACACTTACTGTTTGAAGTAGACATTCTTCATATGGGCTGAGATTTGTAATTTCTTTCTCCTATAAAATTGGTACTGGAAAATTTGTTTTAGTTTTAAGCTATGATTTTAATTTACAATGACAACTGAATTTTTATTGTAACGAGAAATACCATGCGATAAAAAGATATCTAGTGTCTTAATTTTCGATACTATTAATATCATCTTCAATCATGTAAAACTAGGTACCATTTTTTGAATTCTAGCATCAGTTTCTTATAATATTAGTATCAGTTTCAATGATGTAAAACTATGGTATCGGTTATTGCATTGTAGTATCAGTTTCAATCATGAAATCATATGGTATCAGTTTTTGCATTCTGGTGATACTTCTACAATTAGTTTCAAGAATGTAATAAGATGGTATCAGTTTTTGCATTCCAGTATCAGTTTCCGATGCTATTAGTATCAGTTTCTAATACTATTAGTATCAGTTTCAAGCAAATAAACATATGGTATTAGTTTTTTCATTCTAGTTTCTGTTTCTTACACTATGAGTATGTAATGATATGGTATCAGTTTTTGCTCACCGTAGTATCAGTTTTATGTTATACAAGAAAGGATATACAATTAAACTTTATTCTACATAAGAGTTAGAGCATATTGATTAACAAAAATTAAATGGAATTTTAACTTACATCACCATCTTTCACATTATCAAAATCTTTTTTGTTTGCTTTGTCTTTTAGTTTCCTTAAGTCCCACTTTACAAATCTGGGCAAAGCTACAGTATAATTTTGTCTTTGTTGAATGAGATGTAATTTCTCACAAACGGAATACTGTTAACATAAAAAGAATTGATTAGATATGTTTGTTAAAAAAATCAAATAATAATTTTGATTAATTTATCATTTCAATGGAAGCATGGAGCATACCGACATGTTCTTGGCTTATGGATGAACTTCTTGGCATATTTACTGAAATTCTTTTCTATCGGTAGTGGCCAAGAAGCCGACTGCACTGTCTCTACATTAATTAAGTATGGTAGAATTCCCCATCTTAACTTTTGCGTTGTTTGGGAAGAAGAATGTTAATAGTATTTCCATTACTATCAACAGTGGCAAGTCTTCTTCGTACTCCTTTTTCTTCTTTGCCACTTCTTCCTTTATTCATTTTTCCAAAACATGCCTTGTTATGTAAGTGCAATTGTCAAAGTTTCTCTTTGTAAATTCTCTACACTTCATTGGAATTGTTCTGTTTGTTATTTTCTGAGTTGGCTCAATGTTAATTCCAATAAATGGTAGGCCAAAATCAAACTTATATCTCTTGCTGTAACTTTCATTCTTTTTTTTTAGCAAACAAGAATGCATCTTCCTCAACTGAGTAGCATTAGTATAAAGCATCCAAATTGCGTTGATGCTTTTTACATTCTTTCATCAGAATTTTCTCTTCATTAAAAGTTCTAAATAAATTGTAGAAAGGAGTGCTCTTCAGTATGTCCATCTGATTTTTGGATAGAGCATTTTTTGTTTTATCATTTTCACCGTTTTGAAAACTGCTTGCAATCCACATCTATAAGAAGTTTCATGCTTTTTGTGAAGACAATAAGTAATTTGTGAAGCAAATTATGTTGAAACTTAACAATAGGTTGGGTATTAGCTACAGTGAAATATCTTCAGTCAAATATGTAACAATTTCAAGTTTGCAATAACTAGGCATCTGTTTGAACTAAGTAGGTATCAGTTTTATTTAAGTAGATATCATTTTTTTTTCAAATAGGTATCAATTTTTTGTAAGTAGGTATTAATTTTTTGTAAGTAAGTATCAGTTTATTGTAAGTATTAGATTTCAACTAAATGATACTGACTATTGTTTTGCCAAATAATTTACACTACATGATATTGACTATTATTTGCTGTAAGGTATCAGTTTGTTGTAATTATTGGTCTTTTCTTTTACCAAATGATTTACAAGTATTATTTTTGCAATATCTATCATGTCAAAGTTATAATGTTTCTAATTTTACTGAATTGAGTTGTTTTTCTTCTGATTCTTCATCTGCAACTTTTTTGCCATCTTATTTCTGAGATTTTTCCTCTTTAACAATTTTGATAATATTAGAATGCGTTTAAAAGTACGAATGGTTAGTATCAGTTTCATAATTTTCAATTTCAGTTACCTCAGTTTCTGTTTGTATTTTCTTTTGAATCGTTTTTTCATTTCTTCCTTTTGTTCTTTGTTCTATTTTTTGCATATTTTCTTCAACTATTTTCTCTGCAACTATTTGTTGCTGCATGTTCTCTTCTTTGTTCTGTGCAAAAAAATTCACTATTACTATAATGAAACTATACTAAATTTGTTATACTTGATTTCATAGTATCAATTCTTCTCTGGTATACTTTCTCTTTTTCTGGTTTGCTTTCAATTGATGTATTTTTTTCATGTCTTATTTTTGTTCATTTTTCTCTATTTTCTTTTCTTCTTCTACCGATGTAGGTTTTTTAACTTCTAACTTACCGCTTCTTCCCTTTACTGTCTTTGCCATCGTTTCCACTAGAGGTAGGTTTCTCTCTTGTATTATTGCATTTTTTTTGAATATCTACTGTTGGAAGTGATTCGACATTTTGATTTTCACTTTGTTGCTCCACTTCAGATGTAGCTAGGTTTTCTTCGACTGTCCACTGTTGAGCTTGTTGTTCGTCGGCTGTCGATTGTTGCGGTTGTGTTGGAGATGTAGATTTGTTTCTGGCTTGCGGTGCCATATTTTGAGCAAAATTTCGTCAAATTCTGAGTAAAAGCAAGGCGGATGAGACGAACAGAATTTTTTGTTTTGTTTTAATTTGTATCTGCGCTTTGTCCTTAAGGTAAACAAATTTTGCACGTGTCCTTGTGAGAATTATTTACTTTAATTTGTCCTTTAAAATTTTTTCACCACAAAAATATACATAACTAATTTATTAAAAAATAAGAAATGATATTACACAGTTGCATCACTACATTTTATATTCTTCCCACTCAACTTGCTGTTGTTTCTTCCTCAATTTGCCTTTTCTTCTCTAACATAACTATTTCATCACATTGTCCCATCCACCATTCTACATCCTTTCTCACCCTCATCGTCAAAGTACTTTAGCTCGCTCTCCTTAAAAAATAACAAATGATATCACAAAGTAGCATTACTACATTTTAAAGTCGCCAGTGCCATCGAGATCTTTCACGCCTTCACTGGAGTAGTTATGAACCTCCTCCATTGTCCAAACCCATTTGCCATGTCTCATCACCCTCATAGAAAGTTTTGTCTTTCTGCAAAATTTAGTTGTAAAATTCATCATCCACAGTTTAAAATTCGAGTTTGCCCTAGAAGCTAAAAATGTGATAATTTAACCTTAACTATTTTCCTGAAAGGTGTCACGTTCCAAATTTCAGCGTTTGAAAAACGACACCCGTACTTCACATGTACTCGAATGCCGCAGATTCAACCGTTGAAATTTGACTCGTGACATTGTGGTATCAGAGCTGAAGGTTAAAGCTTTAGCTCAGGAGTATAACACATTAGGTAACTCATTAGAGATAAGGTGAAGTATACCCTAGAATGAGTATCCCTAAGATATCCGTCCGAATACCTCAGTAAATTCTCTTACTATCCGTTGATAGTGAGTATGAGTGCAAGAGAAGAACGAGATAGGGGACAGGGGAGTACCACTATAAATGGTCAATACCCTGTGATAGTGGAAATAACTTTCTCTATTAATCTCCTTTGATTTGATCTCGAATTCTTTTGATTGCTTCGTACCAGCTACAGGAAGAAGCTTCGGTGTGATGGTGGCCCTACAAATCGTGTAGATAAGTTTCTATTTCGTATTTTCTTCGTTAAATTTCTATCAACTTTCCGTCTTTAACTTCAATGAATTTGAAATTCTATTTGAAATAAATTGGTAAATTAAATATTAAGTTGAATATGAAGATTTGTATCGATAAAACAATTTCGATTAAAACCAAATTTGAAATTCTATTGTAATTTCTTGTGAATATCAAGTCCGAAGAGGGACAAGTTATATATACTTTGTGGTATTTAGACTTGAGTTTGGAATCCATATCTAGTGTTTGAAAATTGTGGAAGATCAAATCCATTTATCTATTGTTTGGGTCTCGATATACTCTACGAGTGGTTAGTTATTCTTTCGAACTAACCAGTGCCATTGCATATCTCGTAGATTTGATGGCCCGAGTATCCTGTATAGTATTGAATGAGTTTGTTCTCATATTGGTGATATTCTGATATGGTAAGACAAATACAAAATAGATATCCAGTTTGATTTGGAAAACTATTTCTCTATCTTTGTGTATCTATCTTAGTTATCTCCCTGGCAAATTTCGGGGATGAAATTTCTTAAGTGGGTAATCTGTAACGATCCCGGATTTTTACTAAGTTTAAATTGATAATTAATTTAATTTTTGAATGAATATTGTGAAATTAATTGGTAAATTGATTTGAGTTTCTCCAAATTCAACTAAAAATATGTGTTTTATAAGCTGATTGAGAATAGAATTTTGGGGTATATCTGAATACCTCAAATTTAAATAATATGTGTTAATATAAACAAAATATACTACAAAAATAAAAAAATAAATATATATATATATGTAGACATACAAGATAATAAATATTTAAGTTAGAAATATACTCATGTATGTAAAATATAAAGTCAACACATTAGCTTAAAAATTTGATGTGAATGATAAAGTGAAACAAGACAAGAAGAATATATAGATAAGTATGAACAAAAGAAAATGTAAATATCTATGAAGGCTTGCAAAAGAAGACAATATTGTATATTCAAGTATGTACTCATGAAAATAAAGACAACAACAGTTAATGTGAGTATCTTTAGCACACCATAATAGATCATCTCAGCCACTAAAGCAAGGTTATCAGCCACCAAAGAGCAAAAAAATCTGCATAGTCATATGAACAAAAGAAAATATCTCTGGTATATTGTACAAAGACAATATAATTACCCTGTACAAACATATGATCCTGTAAGCTTTCTTTTATATATGTCAAACCTTCATTTCAGTTCGACCATTCCAAGCTGAGAAAATTTGAAGTAATACCATCTACAACTTAAACAAAATTCAACCTTATCACAATAATTAACAGCAACTAAATCAATTCAAACAAGAAGATCAAAAAGAAGTTCCAGCTAACATTTCACAACCTGTTTCAAAGTGGAAGGCTATGTTCATTTTGGAAACCATGGTGAGTAACATTTTTTTATTTTAAGAACTAGATTAGTTGCAAGTATATATCTGGAAAATTGTGTATATTGTGGTTTCCTGTGTATGTATGTTGATGTTTAAATATATGCCTGCCGGTACAAATTGAGTTATCTCTGTTCTTGTTTCTTCCAGACAAGATTTGCAGACAAATTCTCATCCTTTGATTTAATAACTGATAGAACTAAAAATATAAACAAAGGTTGTTTGTTTGATTATAGGCTAAGTTTTGAAAATTTATTAGAGTTAAAATAACTTGTAAATACCTTTGGAAATCAAGACATCTGAGTAACACCTTAAATTAGTCAAAATACAAACATTTTAATTTACGAATTCAGGTGTGTCAACTGAATTCTTGCACTCAAACATGATTTTTAAAGTTAAAATCATAATTTTTAGATTAAGGAATGAAGAGCAGTTTGGGTTTGTTTGAATCGTGTATTTTTGGTCGTCATGGTTGATCTCGTTGATCGGAGAGGTCGAGCTTCCTCCTGGAGGTGGCGGAGCGATCAATGTTGACGGGAAAATTACCATATGTTCATGTATTTCAGTGTGGAGGTAGGGATTGTGGTTTGAAGTCTGGTAACCTAGTTTTTGTCGAGGGTTGATGTTTTGTTTCGTTCGACATCGACAGTTGATCGAGTGCAATGGGGTTTAGGGTGATGGTAGAGGAAGCGTCGAAAAGTAGATGGCCATAGTTTGAGGCTTTCTGGTGGTCATGGTTGCGAGGATGGCGGCGTTCCAGGTTTGGAGGAGTTGCAGCTGCTTTTGTTTCCAGGTTTCTTTTTTGTGCTCGATTCGATTTCGAGAGGATGGCGATGTTCTGGCGATCGGGAAATGGTGCATAGGTGGTCGTCGACTTGCTCGACGATGTGGTATCATCTGGAGGTGATCTGCGGCGACGTGCACGTGCACGGAGCATTTGTCTGGTGATCTGGAGTATTTATTTTGTTTTGTTTGGGAATGGAAGCAGGGTAGTACATGAGATTGTCTCGTGTAACTCGAGTGTTTTACTCGAAGGTTTTCCTGTATTGGCTCGAAGCAGGATTTCAGTAGCTCGAGTAGATGATTGACCGGGTTTTAAAAACTGAAACCTGTAATGTTTTTGGCAATTTAAAAATAAATTTTAAATTTCAAAACAAAGTTTAAATTGAGTTTTAAATCGAGGTTTAACTACAAATTCAAGTTTAGTTGAAGCTTAGTTTGGAAATAAAGTTCTTTAAATTCAAATTGTTTAATAACTTAAAAGTGGCTAGGCATTTAAGTGTATATTATAAAGAATTTGAATTTAAATGGAATATGAAATTTTAAATCAAAATTTTGAAACCTGGATCTTAAATCTAAATTTGAATTCTAGATTTTGAAATTAAATAAAGTTTTATAACTTTAAATGTTTAAATAAGTTTAAATGTAATAGTATTCTTTTAGTATGTGAATTTAAAAAGGATTTTGATTTAAACTCTTCAAATTTCTTTTATAATGACAAATTTATTTTATAATGAAATTATTACATAAACATGGAAAATTAAGGGTTTTTAATTTTTTTTTAACTTTATATAAGATAAATTGTTATTCATTTTAAAACTTGAAATTAAAATGAAATTTAAGCAGTAAATTTGAAATAAATGTTTTCAAATATATTTGTGAGTGATAAAGGAAATCATTAATAAGAATAAGCTTTCTTTAAAGTTAATGAAACTTATTGATTTGTAATTCATAAATCATTAAGTTAATTAGATTGGATAATTAATGTTTTTATCAATTTAATTAGTAAATATAAGGTTTAAATTTATTGATTAAGGTTTAAGTTAATTAATGATTAGGAATTAATTAATTTGTAATCAAAAACTAATTACGTTAAAATTAACACTTAATTAATTAAATAATTAGGATTGATTAATGAGTTATTAATGGTTAATAAATTTTAATTAATGATGATTAATGTAAGTAATTTCCTTAGCAAAGTAATTAAAGAATTGTTATTAGTTAATGAAGGTCATTAACTAAGATTATTTAAATAATTAATTAATGTGATTAATTTTAACAATTAATTAGATTGATTAATTAATGATAATCATTTATGAAATTTTGTAAATGTAATTACTTTATGAAAGTAATTAAGAAATTAACTGCTCATTGTAATTAATTGAGTTTAATTTGATTAATTTAGGTTAATTGTCAAATATTGTGTACTGGATTGATATTTCTAATATGTGATTGTGATGCGATGTATTGTGAATTGCTTTGTGCTGAACTATGATTTATGATTTGTTTCTATGTGTATGCGAAAACCCTTTTTGCCCATAAAATGGCATTTAAATTTCGATGCGCCAGGGAGTCGGATTCCAATTGGTTATACAAAATCCACATTGAATCGTAATGGTAAATCTTTTTGATTGATAAATTACTTTATTTGTGAATCTGTGAATGAAGATAAGCGTTATGGATCATACCGCTTATCTATATTGATATGATTGAATTTGTGATGATTGAATGATGTTGCACTATTGTGTTAAACCCCTGGACTACACCATACACACACAAATATGGATTTCACAAGGAAATCGATTAAGTCATAGATTTTTGAAATGATTTTAAATAGAAAATTTGAATTCAAATAGTTTGGAAATGGAATTGGGTTAAATGTGAAAAGCTTTTGAAAAGGAGTTTTGAGGATAAAGTTATTTTGAATAACTTCATAAAGTTCCGAAATTTAAAATGGTTGAACCTTGTTTTGAAATTGAAGAGGATTTTAAATGGTGTATCTTTTATATATAAAAGAGTTGAAATGGAAATGGTTTTCCAAGTTATGAAAGAATCTTTGAAAACGGTTTTGAAAGCTATGAATTAAATTTTGATTTAAAGATTGTATGAGTTAATCCAATTTGAAAGAGAAATTGTTTGAAAGAATTTGAATGGATCTTTGTGAAAGGTTGGTGAACTTTGTGGATTGAATCTTTTTGTTTAAAAGATTGGAAATGGTAATTTGTTTAAACCATTTGGAAGAAAGGTTTTGGGTAATAAGTTGTGACTTAACTAAAATCCCATATCCATATGTTTTTAAATATTGCGCTCATTATTCGGTTTAGCCAAGAGAGGACCTTGTGTCATATATCCCATTCTGAATAATGATACGTCGATATGGATAGCATTTGAAGACCGGTGGTGAAGATCGGGTATTTTCGAAAACGAAAGGATAACCCGTCGATTGTCACTGCACTGAGTCGCGCCGGTATAGAGATTTCCTAAGTGATGGGAAGTCCAATCGGGATTGTGAATACCTGGATTTGCAAGGGCTTCTTCGGAAGTGCCTTCGGTTCTGTTCGAACCTAGAACAGACTTGTATGGTTGTATGTCTGACACTACACTTTGAGATGTAAAGCTGGTTTCTATCAAATACATTTCTGTTGGTGGCAGAGATTTATTCTCTTAGCTTAACACCCTTCTCCGAGACGTACGAACTCAGAGGTTATGTAGTTGAAGGTTATCAGTGATATACTCCCAATTTGGTAGTGTGGCATGCTAAGTGCTGCTGTGTGTTGATGATCATTTATTGATCAAAGCATGGCTTTCGTGTAAAGCATAGCTTTATGGACGAGACCTCATCGAGCCTCACAACCCGGTAATGGTCAAAACAGGAATCGTGGCAGCAAGGTTATTTGAGTGTAGCTCCCCCTGAGGGTATGTCCATTTCCTTCTGGATTATAAGTGGTATCATGGTATGGAGCCCAGATACTTACTTTGTGGTTGCTGCAAAACTTATTGCTTTGTGGTTGTCGGTTGAGAAGCGCTTCGGATAAAGGTTTGGTAACGACCGGGAGGTGGGATACTCGTGTCAGTTGTTACCTGGTTACAGAGGTGACCCGGCCTTGTGTAGCAGAGATCCGGTTAGGTTCTCGAGGACGTCCCTCCAGAGGCGTTCCATTTTATGTGGGAAGTTCCTTTCCCTGACCATTTTTTGGAAATCCAAACAAAACAATACGAACCCAGTATGGTTTTAGTTGTATAACCTGCCATTTACTTAAGGTGGTCACCACTGTTTAGATGGTAGCTATAGTTGGCATAGTACGAAATGTCTATGCTGGCTAAGATTAATATTATATTTTCAAAAGGTTTTTTGCACTATGCACTAATAATAATATCAAAGAGTTTTCTCGTAGTAAGCATGTTTGATTATCTTAAGGAGAAATCTCCTCCAAGTTTGCGCTTGCACTGTGTGTGTGTGGCGGGAGGCCTTATGGTAGTTTCATTTTCCAAAAAGCATTACGGATTTCTTTTAAAATCTTTTGTTTTGCTTTTGATAAAGATAAACTATTTTTGTTTACTCATTGTTAACGCTTAAAATTGAACGCTAACACCTCGGTGTATGTAGAGATTAAGTGAAAGCACCACCCGCGAACACGGGAATTAGAAACAAGTAGAAAAGTAACAGAGAAAGAAATAAAAGACAACAGTTTTATAGTGGTTCGGCTTCAGGTTAAGCCTATGTCCACTTTAATCTTCTTTATTGCTGAATCAATTACAACTTTACAACAATCTTTGATTACAACACTGATGGGACAAATAACTAGAACTCCAATGTAGAAGAAGTCTTTGAATCCATGTTGATTGTGTTAGATTTCCACTTGAAGTTTGTTGAGATGCCTTTCGTGTTTGAAGTGTCGAGTGAGTCGAGAATTCAGCAGAGTATCGGCGTTCCAGAAGTGAGTCGAAAAGATCCCCTTTTAGTTGGAGTAGGCAGGTTTTTTATAGGAGAGTTCGGTGTTAGGTCGTAGGTCGCAAGCGACCTTGGATAGGTCGTAGGTCGTCCGCGACCTAGTAGGAGTCATTTACGGCCTATACAAGGTACACTTCATCGTTCTGGAGAAACTAGCAAGTCGTAAGTCGTGGCCGACCTAGGTAGGAAGCGGCATAGGAAACTCCTTTGGTATGTTTAGATCGTGAGCGACTTAGGTATGGGTCGTAGGTCGTGGGCGACTTATGGAAGGAACGACATAAGGAAGACAAGTTATCTCGGCTTTGTATAGCTCGCTAGGTCGCTAGGTCGTTAGAGAACTTTATCCCTGTTAGGTCGCTCCCCTTATTAACTTGCTAGGTCGCGTATATCTTTAGGTCGCTAGGTCACCTCAGTCCACTTAGCAACTAGGTCGTTTAACTTGATGAGCCGCTTTATGTGTTAGGTCGCTTACTCCCTTAGGTAGTTAGGTCGCGCCTTCACATAAGTCGTTAACTCGTTGAGTCATAGGTCGCTAGACCATCTAATCCTTTAGGTCGCTGGGCCGCTTAGCATTAGGTCGCTAAATAAATGAGGAGTTAACATTTTCCCCTCGAAGTACATGCCTATGCCATAGGTCGTGTGCTTCGACCTAATTCTTCTAGGTCGCGAGTGACCCATGAGGTTTAATAGCTCGCATGCCCATTCGTCTCCTTCCCTTTGCTCCATATAAACTGCTAACTCATTTCTTCTTCCCTACTTATCTGCTTCAATATCCCGCTCCTCCGTTAACGAAACCTCAAGCTTCCAAAGGCAAGTTCGAGCTAATCAATCGACAATTCATCTTTGCTATTATATTGCGTAAGTGAATTTGATCCTTATCCAACCGTGATTATCGCTGAACTACGAATCTCTACCCTCTGACCCCAAATCAACTTTGTACGCCTCGCTTAGCTTTTGAGTCAAGTTGCGATTGATTTTGATCGCCATTAGCCGTGCTGCTATTGCGAATCATGAGAGCATAACAGCGCGTTGGATTTATAATGGAGTTGGAGCGATTCGAATCAGTATGGGTGATTTGGTGGTATGGATAAACAATGGATTTTTGTTGGTGGAGAAGCTAACGGGTTATAGGGTTAGGAGGTAGGAGTTATTGGGCAGAGAGGAAGTTAGCAAGTTAGGGAAAGTAGAGTATAGTGACCTTGACAGGAAATGGTTCGAGATTGCTAAGTTTCACCAGAGGAGACCTGACGAGTCTGAGCGACTTAAGAGCCTTTGCGACCTACCGCATTTGACCGACCTGAGAGCCTGCGACTTAAATTGCACATGACTCAACTTACTGGAATAACACAAAGCTTAAAGTAGAACGACCTAACAGATTAACGACCTATCTTCCCACGACATAGGTTCTAGGTCGCGGCTGAGCTAGAACTTGGACAAATTTGCTTTATTAACAATGCGACTTAAACTTTAGATCGCGTGAGCGACCTAGCCTTTAGGTCGTGTGAACGACTTACTGCCTAGGTCGTGCGAACGACTTAGGACTTAAAACAATTTTTTACTGCCGAGTTACTTCTTGCGACCTAGACCAATTTCAACTCAACTTGTTAGGTCGTGAGCGACCTAGTACTTAGAGAACTTCTTGACTCGGATTGTGACTTAAAGACTTGAACAAAACTTGAAAGCTTCAGAATTTTGATAGAACTTGATTGTACTTCTAACTTGAACTGCTAGAATGAACTGCTTGAACTTTGAACTGTTTGGACTTTAAACTGTTTGAACTTTGCTGCACTTCTTTACAGATTATATTCACTTGTAAGCTAATAACCTGCTGAACACAACATTTGCAGAAAACTAGCACGAATATACTGCCATTGATTGCCCACATCGAATGACAGATTAGTCGATAAAAGATAATCAACTTAAAGAAATTTTATGAAGTGCTATGAATCAACAAATTCAAGTGAAGTATTAAAGCAAAGCAATATTAATCAATTAAAACTAATTTGTTTGCATCAACACTGCACTTGCGTTGGGACTTAGAACAACAAAACCTGAAACTTTGTAACTGACAAATGCCTGTTAGCTTAATTTCAGTTATATTTGCTTGTCATTTTATTAGTTCTGCACAACACTTCACACATTTAGGAAACGTGCACCTTCATATTTGAATATCCAGTTCCTTGTGTCTTCCCAAGAAGAGATAATCGAGCAATCTGAAGGAGTCTTCCCGATAGCTGACCCATTGGATAATCCTCCGGAAAGAACTCCAACTACCCTGAGTCAGCGGGCATTCAACCAATTACGTATTCAATTTGGGATTGCCGAAGCGGATGCTATACTTCCTGGGCCAAATGATACTGCTGACAGGCCTCCTCTCGGTTTTGTCGCTGTCAACCGTCAGATGTGCCTTTGTGGTGCCATTCCTCCTTTCAATGAATTTCTTCATCAACTCCTTTTCCGACTAACCATCTTTCCCTTTCAACTACATCCCAACGGCTACGCCATCCTGATGGGATTGTGTGTTTTATTCAGGAGGACACTTAACCGTCTTCTGAACTTCGAAGAAATCTGCTACTTATTCACATTTGCGAAGAATAAAGACCACCCCTCCATTATACTTGTGAGAAGTGCCAGAAATCGTAAACTTATCACTGATCTCTCCGAAAGTGCTCACGGTTTTCTGAATCAATTCTTTTTCGTTCGCTGCCCCCCAGGGTTTTATGCCATCTGGAGAATAGGAAGTAAGATTACTCATCCTCGTTCTTTTCGTTTCTGAATTTTTTGAGATCCGAATTGCTAAGTGCTAATCTCATTCTTTTCTTTTACAGCACTTCCTCCTCCCTCTAGAAATCCCAGTCACAAAACGACTTTTGAAAGATTAAGCATCGTGCTGGTTGAGGAAAGAAGTATTAAGTTTCTGCTGAAAGATGAACTTCTTCACCAATACGGGCTTTTGCACCCCTCCCGTTCCACTCAACCTCATGAAGTCCCCGACTCTCCAGTAGAGGCATCGGATGCCCCAGTTTCCGTTGGAGAACTTACGCCGAAAGAACGTATTGTTGAGGCTTCATTGGTAAAGTGTTCTACTTCAATTGATGTTGCGGGGTCATCCGGCAAACTTGCACTTGCCCCAGTCATCGAAGAAGAGGAACCTCCCCAACAATCTGGGAAACCTGGTGACGAAGGAGCTGAGAGAACAAGTCCCGTCCGGCACAGCGGTGATGATACTTTTGAGGGGTTGAGCGACCTGATGATTACTTCTCAGGAGCTTTTTAAGGATGATCCTAACACTGCTAAAGTTACTTCTCCAGCAGTTGAAGCGACATCCGTTCTGCAACACACTCCATCAGCCCAAGAGTTGACACTTGCTGTAAAATCCATCATCACCTCTCAACCCAGGAGTGGTTCGTAGTTCGACGCGCGTAGTTTGCACGTTACACACACGTAGGACTTTTCGGCACTTATATGTGTTTAACTTTCTTGCTTTCAAGATTTTTGAGTTTATGTTATTTTTTATTTTCAGATTCTCCAATGGGACGAAGCGGCTCCTACTACGATGATTTCCAGCGTTATGGGAGGCGCGGTTCTTATGACCCCAGGAGGTATCTTCCTGCCTCTTGGGAAACTGACGAAGAAAGAGCTGCGAGGAAGGCTCGTGAGAAGCGCGCTTATAAAGAGCGCTATGGGAGACGGGACGAACGACATGACTCTTCCCAAAGAGAGGATGATTCCCACAAGCGAAAGGCCCATGATGACAAGGGAAAAAGCCATGTTACTGAGGACCCGAGCAAACGGGCCAAACTTGATGAAAAACTGACATCCGAACTCTCTAAAAAGCCTATTGCTCCCGTCTCTTTGGAAATTCCTTCCGGCTCTCCTCCCCTTCCAAGAACCGATATTCAAACAATCATAAATAGGCCCCCTATCAAGTTGGGCAGGATCCGGCTACTCATCAGAGCCGATTTCCGCACTGGTGCTTAAAAGGAGTACGCTTCGATCTTGACTTGGTCCCGATTGATAAGCAAGCCATGTTGCGAAATCTTGATGCCGTCAAACTCGACATCGAGAGAATGTATGGCTGGCAGAAACTCGTTGACGAGCTTCAAGGAGTGAATCGCGAAAACCTTGAAGCCATGCTGACTATGGAAAATGACAAATCTGAGTGGCAGAAGACACTCAACCAGCATGATGCCGAAATGAAGAGTATTGCCGCTTATAATGAAAAGCTTGAAGCAGAAGTTGAAAAACTTAAGGAAGAGCTCGTTACTTCTTCCACTTCCTATTCTCAGAGAGAAGAAGTGCTTCTAAAACAAGTGAGAGATGCTCACGCGGCACAGAGAGATGCCGAAGCTAAATTTGAAGCACAGCAACAAGTTGTGGACAGCTACCGAGCCGATGTTGCTCATCTACAAGAAAAGACCAACTCCCAGAACCTGGAAATTGAACTGCTAAAAACTTGACTTTCTAAAGCTGAAAAAGAGCGCGACGAAGCTATTGCCGGCAAAGCTGCAACCGAAGAATCTCACATGGAAACTAAAGCCGAAGTCAGCTCCACTCTATTCGAGTTTTATATCCATAGTGTTCTGGGGCGCGGTAGCCTTAAGTTTTTGGGACCTGAATATGAAATCACTTTGGCCAAAGTGTGGGAGGCCATACTTGATATGCTTGGAGGAGCCGGATATGCCTAAGTAGATTTAATGGCACACTATCTGGATGATGATGCATGTGCCGCTCTTGCCAGGGGAAAGGAGCAACTCGCCAAAGAGAGAGCCGAAATGACAGAAGGAGAACATTTAGGAAAGACAATCTCAGTCGACCCAGTTCTACCTTCAGTTTCGGCCGATATCGATATTGCTGGCTCCAGTTCCCATTCTCCTCCTGCTAAAGCTGTTATGGAAAGTGCCACCGCCCACGCTAGAGATGAGACTCAAGAAAGCGCTGAAGCGTAGGACTTCGAAGTTGACATTGTAAAGTCTACTTCTCCAAGTAACCTCAATGTTGATCTTGCTCAAGTGGACTGCTTGCTTTCTTCACATAAGCTTGATGAACTTTTTGATTATTACTTAAATCTTGACACGCCACTTTGTGCTCTTTTTATGAGAGATACTGACTTTAACTTCTCTTCTCCTGTAGTGAAAGCGCCAAGTGTTATTCAGCCTTCCCCTCCTCCAGCTGTTTCCTCTCCGCCACTTCAGATTACCCCTCCTTCCGTTTCTCAACCGGGGTCACAAGAGGAGCAGATAGAAGCTCTTCAAGGTTTGGATGACCCGGTCGCTTCTCAAGAACAGAAAGTCGAGGAACCTGAAGAAGGCGAAAGAACCCCGGAGCAGACTATTTCTGATGACATAACGTCGTCTGCACTTTTCACTCCGGGCAGTGATCCTTCTTCAAGGAAGAAGGGGAAGCATGTAGTTTCAAAGAGAAGGAGAGAAGCTTCTGCTGGTGAAGAAAAAACAGAAGAAAGTCCAATTGCACCCCTTCCTCTTTCTTCCCCTACTCCCACAAGCCGGCCCAAAAAGTTAATCATCCGGTCAGGCGAAGGCTCAAAAGGTGGCAGGAAGAAGAAGTGATGGGTTTAGGACTTATGCTTTTCACCTTGCTTTTTGCTTTTTTTGCCTGTATATATAAAGACTTGTGTTGACCGGAGATTGTGCGGGTACCGGTCCCCGCCTTCTTTTGTTTTGAAACCTGCACATGTATAAATTTTTTATAGCATGGAATAAATGATTCTTTTACTTATACAAACTTTTGTCTGTATTTGAGAATGCATTTATTCTTCTTTTTCATACAAGTTTCTTTATTTTCTCTGTGTGATGTTGCAGTAAACCTATGGTATGTTGCTTGAGCATTGTTTTCATTTTTGCAACTATATTATATTGCCCCCATACCATGGTTTATTGCAATCTCTTTCACATTGGAAAATTTTTGGAGAACAACTCTTCTGTTTCGAGAAGACTTGTACTCTTTCTTAGAGAACAAATTTTCCTTTTGAAGGAGATTTGCATCTGTACTTTATAGAATAATATTTCTGTTTTAAGGAAATATTTTTCTGATTTAGTAGAATGCAAATCGTATTGGAGAAGTCTTCTTTTTTTTTTGCGAAGTTTTTACACTTCACTTTTGGAAAAAGTCACTTTTATTTTGGCAAGTGAATTTTCCTTCGTGGTAAAGCGGGCCTTCGAAAAAGGGCTTCGACCTTTTTGTGCCTCCGAAGAGGGCTTTCGTTTGATTGTGCCTCTGAGAAGAGGGCTTTTTTGTTTGATTGTGCCTCTGGGAAGAGGGCTTTTTTTTGTTTGATTGTGCCTCTGGGAAGAGGGCCTTTTTTGTGTGTGCGCCTCTGAGGAGAGGGCTTTTTTTTGTTTTTGCCTCTGGAGAGAGGCTTTTATCTTTTCCATGTCCGTTGGGAAGCAGGCCTCCGAAGAGGGTTTCACATTTCGACTCGTGTGAAGTTTTATTTCAGATCGTGGTGAAATGTGTGCCTCCGAAGAGGTCTTTTAGCATTTCAACTATGGTGAAATGGGCCTCCGAAGAGGGCTTTTCACATTCCAGCACTTGTGAAGTTTTATTTCAGATCTCGGTGGAATGCGTGCCTCCGAAGAGGTCTTTTAGCATTTCAACTATGGTGAAATGGGCCTTCGAAGAGGGCTTTTCACATTCCAGCACTTGTGAAGTTTTATTTCAGATCTCGGTGGAATGTGTGCCTTCGAGTAGGGCTTTTGCCTGGAAGTTTCCTTCTCTCGGTTGGATGGATTCACGGGGTGGACACAAGTTACTTGGATTGTTTGTTTGCACAAACGTTCTCAGCTAGTTAACGAGTGTCCCGTGCCACCGGTCAGTCCACAACTTTTTGTTGAGAAAGAGAACTTTCTTTTTCTGGCAAGTCCCATTAGAGGTCTTTATCCTCCGAAGAGTTGTGCCTCCGAAGAGGGCTTGTGCCTCCGAGAAGGTCTTTTGCTGTTTGCTGCCTGCTCGCCCATGTCTTTTTGCCATTTTCTCATACCAGCGGTTCTCTGTTATCATTTTCAAGCGCACATTCCTTTCTTTTGCAAGTAGCTTACTCTATCCAAAGAAGTGTACTTCATTGTTAAATGAGTTCGTAGGGACAGACACATGCTAATTAATCGAATGCTTGTTTGCACAAACGATCACAATTAGTTAGGAAGGGTCTACTTATGGCGGAACCCTTAACTGTTTGCTTGAAGCACTTCTTATATAGGATTTGAGTCTGGAATTTTTGTGGCCAGACATTCATTTGTTGAGTGACGTCAGGGATCGCTTGGTCTTATAATGGGTAAGCTTTGTTTTAATGGCCTGCAATATTAAATCGACATTTTAGCAATACAATTGAAGTGCTTTATATATCGAAATAAAACAAGCAGTTTATAATAGTAGAGAACACAAGATTTATAGTGGTTCGGCCAAGAACTGGGCCTACATCCACTTTATAGTTCTTATTATTCACTTGCACTGGCTTTACAATGACTTTCAATACAAGAATCACACATTCATAATTCTTTTTACAAATTTAAGCAAAGCTTTTAAGTAAAATATGGACGCAAGTGATTGATGTTCCAAGCTCTTGGAATTGGATCTCCTTCGACAGTTGTCAGTTTGAAAGTGCCATCAAGAAGATTTTTGCCTATGACATATGGCCCTTCCCAGTTTGGCGCAAACACTCCTGTTGCTGTCATGACCCTTTTCAAGATTAGATCTCCAATCTCAAAGCTGCGTTGGCGAACTTTGGAATTGAAGTGCTTGGCAATTCATTGCTGATGGGCTGTAATTCTGAGTTGAGCCTCTTCCCTTTTTTCATCAAGGAAGTCAAGTGCTTCAAGTTGCAACTCTTCGTTTTCAGCTTGGTTGAAATGAATTCTTCTACGTGAAAGGACTTCTATTTCCACCGGAATCATTGCTTCTGATCCATATGCCAATGAAAATGGAGTGTGCCCAGTCGCAGTTTTACGGGTAGTTCTATATGCCCATAGTGCTAGTGGAAGCTTATCGACCCAACCACCTTTCGCTTTTTCCAGCTGTTTTTTGATGGTAGATTTGATAATTTTGTTTACTGCTTCCACTTGCCCGTTTGCCTGCGGATGAGCCACTACTAAGAAGCTTTTCTGGACCTTGAATCCCTTGCAAAAATCTTGGAACTCTTCACTTTCGAATTGGGTTCCATTATCTGTGATTATCTTTTGAGGCACACCATACCTGCAAATGATATTCTTAATTACAAAGTTTATCATCTTTTTAGAGGTAATAGTAGCTAATGGTTCAGATTCATATCTGATTCCGGATTTAGCGGTTGGCAAAGTCCCGATGAGATCTATTCCCCAAATAGAAAATGGCCACGGACTGACCATCTGTGTTATCTCGGTGGAAGGTGCTCTTGGGATTTTTGCAAATCTCTGGCATCGGTCACATTTTCGGGCATAACTTGCAGCATCACGATTAATATCTGGCCAAAAATACCCATAAAGGAGAATTTTCTTTGCTAGAGTTTGACCACCTGAATGGTCTCCACATTCTCCTTCGTGTACTTCAGGTAGAATTGTCTTAGCTTCTTCCTTGGTCACACATTGGAGTAATGGCATTGAGAATTCCCGCCTATACAATTGGCCATTTCGAATTATGTATCTGGAGGCTTTTCTTAGCAACTTCTGTCGTTCTTTTGAACTTTCTGGTAGAGAACCGTTGAGAAAATATTCCATTATCGAAGTCATCCATGATTCTTGCTCTTGAGATATAGTCATGGTCCAGTCAATATCCATCTCATCAGTGCTTGGAGCTGACAGGACTTCCACAGGAACTAATCCCAATAATTGAGCTTCACCAGTGCTTGCGTACTTTGCGAGAGAATCTGCCTTCATGTTCTCTTCCCAGGGTATATGACTTATCGTATAATGGTCAAAATCATCGAGAAGTTCCCAGACTCTTGACAAATAAGCAGGCAGATTTCCTCCTTTAGTTTGAAACTCTTTCTTAATTTGACATACAATAAGCTGTGAATCACTGAAGATCTGCAACACTTTGACATTCAACTCTTTAGCAATTCTCAAGCCGGCAATAAGAGCTTCATATTCTGCTTCATTGTTTGTCGAAGGAAACTCCAATCCCAATGCATAGCACAATGACCGCCCTTCAGGGGTTTCAAGCACAACCCAGCTCCGGAACAGTAATCGTTTCTTGCACCATCAACATATAATTTCCATCGAATTGGGGCATCATCAGTCACCTCTTCCTCACTATAACCTTTATCTGTACATTCTGCGATGAAATCTGCCAAAGCTTGTCTATTGATTGCTCTCCGGGGATGATAAGTGATGTCGTACTGGCTGAGTTCAATATTCCACTTCAGAAGACGATCCGAAGTTTCAGGACGAAACAGGACTTGCTTTAGAGGTTGATCAGTGAGGACTTTGATTGGATGAGCTTGGAAATACGGCCTCAACTTTCTTGACGCAATCAGTAGACAATAGGCGAGCTCTTCCAATTTTGAATAATTCATCTCTGCCCCGGTGAACCTCTTGCTGATATAATAGACTGGGCGCTGAATTTTTACGTCTTCCCATACCAACGCTGCACTAAGAGCATGAGATGAGATTGCCAAATATACGAAAAGATCCTCACCACTGTCGGGCTTAGAAAGTATTGGAGGCGTTTCCATATGACGAATCAATTCGTCGAAAGCTTTCTGGCATTCAGGAGTCCAGTCAAAATTCTTCCTTCCTTTCTTCAGTGCATCAAAGAATGGAATGCATTTGTCAGTAGCTTTGGAAATGAATCGACTCAAGGCAGCGACTTTTCCATTAAGACTTTGCAATTCCTTCTTCGTTCTAGGAGCTTTTACTTCTTTTAAGGCAGCAATCTAAGTAGGATTAGCTTCAATGCCCCTAGCACTCACAATGAAACCCAGAAATTTTCCGGACTCCACCCCAAACGAACATTTCAAAGGATTAAGTTTCATTCCGTACTTCCGGAGGATTGCAAACATTTCCGCCAAGTGGTCCATATGGTCTACCGCTTTCTTTGACTTCACCAACATATCGTCAACATAAACTTCTATAGTTTTGCCAATCTACGGTTTGAACATAGCATTGACGAGTCGTTGGTAAGTTTCCCCTGCATTCTTAAGTCCGAAGTGCATGACTCTATAGCAGTAGAGACCAACATCAGTGATGAAGCTTGTGTCCTCCTGATCCGGCTTATGCATCATAATCTGGTTATATCCGGAGTAAGCATCCATGAAAGATAACAATTCGTGCCCCGCTGTTCCATCCACCAACTGATCTATTCTGGGTAATGGGAAGCAGTCTTTGGGGCAGGCTTTGTTTAAATCTGAGAAGTCAATGCAAACTCTCCATTTCCCATTAGCTTTCTTAACCAGTACTGGATTTGAAACCCAATTCGGATAAGTAGACTCCCTGATGAAACCATTCTCCATAAGCCGGTCTACCTCTTCTTTCAAAGCTGCTGACCTTTCGGGACCTTGGGTTCTTCTTTTCTGTTTTATTGGTGTAAACTTCGAATCAATGTTCAGAGTATGTACTGCAATTTCCGAGGATATTCCACACATATCAGCATGAGTCCAAGCGAATACGTCCAGATTAGCTTTCAAGAATGTTACCAAGGAATTTTGAACTGCCATACTAAGCTGCGAACCCACATTCACCACTTTGTTCGGATCTTTCGGATCAACAGGTACCGGCACCGTTACTTCAACTGGCACCACTCTATTCTCCCCTACACTAGCTTTTCTGGGATCATTTCTCTTCGTGCCCCGCTATGCTCACTAGTGCAGGGTCCAGCCTGTAATTGCTACAAGGTTGGTTCTTTGATGCGGACTGGGGCTGCCGCATCTTTTCCCATTTCTCTCTTCCTCGCTTCGCGCAACTCTATCAAATAACATTATCGCCCAGCGTTCTGATCCCCTTTAATAACTCCAACTCCGTTATCTGTGGGGAATTTCATAGTGAGGCACCACGGGGCGAGAATTGCTTTAAAAGCCGCAAGAGTTGGTCGGCCTAGAAAGGCATTATAGGCAGAAAATTCATCAACAATTACAAAAGTCTGTTTTCGAACCACTTTTTTCTGCCCCTCTCCAAGTTCGACGAACAAGTCAATAGTTCCAATCGGCTGCTTCGGTTCCCCAGTGAACTCAACAATTTTCTGAGATGAGGCTTGAACATCAGCCATTGGAATTTTCATTTGGTCGAACGTCTTTTTGAAGAGAATATTGCAAGAAGCGCCGCAATCTACAAGCACTCTTCTCACAATAGCCGGCCCAATGCCTGCAGAGATGACCAAGGGATCCATGGTTGGAGCTTTAATACCCATACAGTCCCTGGCTTTGAACACAATATCATCATTGAAAGTTTTCTGCTGCTTCAAAGGTGCAGTGTCTTCTAGCACAAAAACACTCTCTTCTGTTGGTGCATACTTCAAGGAACGGGCATATCTTTCCATCTCACCCCAGCTTCTGCCTGCTGGGTGAGGACCTCCTGTAATCACATTGATAACAGGCCTTTCCGATTCATGCACGGTATTCCTCTCGCCCGAGCCAGATGGATGAGCAGGAAGTTGCTGGCCCTTAGTGGATGAAGTTGGGTCATTTCTACTTCTCTTAACATATTGCTGCAACTTGTTCTCTCTTAATAGTTCTTCAATTAAACTTTTCAGATGGCGACATTCGTTGGTATCATGACCGGGTTGATTATGAAACCGACAGAATCTCCCACTTTGAGCAGCTTTTTTGTTAACTCTCATCTCCGGCGGTTTAGGGTATTCTACTGCATCTTTGGTAGCAAAAAAGATATTCTCCGGAGTGTCAGTCAAAGGAGTGAAATCTGAAGGTTTTAAGAAGCGAGATTTCTTCATATCTTTCCGTTTCTTCCCACCATTATTCTCCATTTTCTGACTTCCGGATTCCTTTTTGGTAGGAGCAGTAGTATTATTCTTAACCTCTGTCAATGCCACTTTAACTGGTGCTCGAAGGTTTTCCAAGCGCATGAATTCATCAGCTTTCTTATAGAATTTCTCAAGCGAATTCGGTTCTTTCATCTTCAGCCACTTCCCAAATTCGCTTGATTTGTCGATTGCCCTCATCAAGTATGTCAAGACCATCCGTGGTTCTGCATTGTCCACTTCAGCCAAAGCTATGTTGAAGCGGTTCAAGAAAGACCTGATAGATTCCCCAGGATTCTGTTCCAGGCTCGAGAGTGACATAATATCCTTAGCCTTTGAAGCATACAACCTGAATTGCTCTTTAAACTTTCGAGTCAAATCGGCGAACTGGTCTACGGATCGGACTGGAAGCTTTGTGAACCAGAGCAGAGCCACTCCTTCCAAGTATATCGAAAAGTACCGGCATTTGATGTCATCAAACGCCCTAGCACCATTCATGTGCCAATCGTACTTATACAGGAATTGATTGGGGTTGCTTGTTCCCTTATAAGCCGGGGTTGTAGGAGGAACAAACTTCCTTGGGAATTCCGCCTTTAGAATCTTTTCAGTTAACGGAGTTTTGCTCGGAGCGTATCCCCATTCCTTCTCATCTTCATCCCTCTGCATGCTTTCTTTCATGATTTGTCGCACCATGCCTGAAAGATATTCCGCATCATTTAAAGGATCTGTAGGACAGACTTCGGCCATTTTCTCGGAAGTTTGTCTGGACAAACGTTCACGGAGAGTTGGCTGTGGTCTCGATCCTCCAGCTTGAGGAGGTGTTTCTTTGGAGGGACTAGCTGCTCTTTGAGGAATATTCCTCTTTTCAGGATTATGAACATCATCTGCAAGGTTTTCTTCATTACTCACCGGTTGACGGTTAGCTCCGAGCAATGCATTTAACTTCTCAAGCATTAAAGCATTCTGAGTTTCCATCTGCTGGTATAATCCAGATACTGCAGCATCTAACTCCGCTCGTGTAATTCCGGCACTAGGTGCTGCTTGACTTGACGAAGGAGAAGTGGCAGTATTTTCATGGACATTACTGGGTCTTGTAGATCCGCACTTTCTTCCAGGAGCCATTATCTCCGATAGACTTCTGGTTTTGAGAGAGATTCTTTCTATAATCTTTTGCGAAGCAATGATGAAGATAGCCTGAGTTGGGTTCTCAGTGAAAGCACCAAAAATGTTAACGCTTAAAATTGAACACTAACACCCCAGTGTATGTAGAGATTAAGTGAAAGCACCACCCGTGAACAGGGAATTAAAAACAAGTAGAAAAGTCACAGAGAAAGCAGTAAAAGACAATAGTTTTATAGTGGTTCGGCTTCAGGTTAAGCCTATGTCCACTTTAATCTTCTTTATTGCTGAATCAATTACAACTTTACAACAATATTTGATTACAACACTGATGGGACAAATAACTAGAACTCCAATGTAGAAGAAGTCTTTGAATCCATGTTGATTGTGTTAGATTTCCTCTTGAAGTTTGTTGAGATGCCTTTCGTGTTCAAAGTGTCGAGTGAGTCAAGAATTTAGCAGAGTATCGGCGTTCCAGAAGTGAGTCGAAAAGATCCCCTTTTAGTTGGAGTAGGCGGGGTATTTATAGGAGAGTTCGGTGTTAGGTCATAGGTCGCAAGCGACCTTGGATAGGTCGTAGGTCGTCCGCGACCTAGTGGGAGTCATTTACGGCCTATACAAGGTACACTTCATCGTTTTGGAGAAACTAGCAAGTCGTAAGTCATGGCCGACCTAGGTAGGAAGCGGCATAGGAAACTCCTTTGGTATGTTTAGGTCGTGAGTGACTTAGGTATGGGTCGTAGGTCGTGGGCGACTTAGGGAAGGAACGACATAAGGAAGACAAGTTACCTCGGCTTTGTATAGCTCGCTAGGTTGCTAGAGAACTTTATCCCTGTTAGGTCACTCCCCTTATTAACTTGCTAGGTCGTGTATATCTTTAGGTCGCTAGGTCACCTCAGTCCACTTAGCAACTAGGTCGTTTAACTTGCTGAGCCGCTTTATGTGTTAGGTCGCTTACTCCCTTAGGTAGTTAGGTCGTGCCTTCACATAAATCGTTAACTCGTTGAGTCATAGGTCGCTGGACCATCTAATCCTTTAGGTCGCTGGGCCATCTAATCCTTTAGGTCGCTAAATAAATGAGGAGTTAATACTCATACCAGTTGCATGACTAACCCGGAGTATATTGTTCATTTCCTAAACTCTGGGTGCCCACAATTTTCCACACAGGCAGTCTAGAGTTGGGTTTTTTAGATAGTCAGGTTTAGTAGATTATCTGGAGCTAGTTCAGTCTTTGGGCGACTGACCTTGCTTATCTTTGTGCATCATTATAGGGAATTCGAGCTATTTCTGAATTAGTACCTTGGAAATGGAGATCACCGATACTGGAGTTCTCTTTGAAGACCATCTTGAAGATATTCTTTTCCGCTATTATTTCTTGTACCTTTGATAGTATAGATATTCATTGTATCATTCTATTGTATCATCATTGTATCTGAATATTGTATCAAATGTATTATTCATTTTTCTTCGCTGTATTGCACTTAATGTGTTATAAGCTCCGGCACAAGTCAAATTTCAACGGTTGAATCTGCGGCATTCGAGTACAAGTGAAGTACGGGTGTCGTTTTTCGAATGCTGAAATTTGGAACGGGACAAAAGGTGACTTTAGAAAGTAGAGAAACATACAAAAAGATTAAAATTTTATTTAAATATAATTTTTTGCTCGTGAAGAAACTAATATGCTTGAAAGTACATTTTTATAATGATCAAAACCGCTAAAAGATATTAAATATTTTCAGGAATATCTACAAATTTCCTACAATACTTGAGTTTGTTCAAATTACTTTTCTTAACTATTTTAGGTCAATAAAACTAAGAATTTTGAAATTACATTCCAAATAAACCCAGACTATATATAAGAGTAGGAGAGTTGAATTATTTTATTTTATTTTTTGTGTTTGTAATCCAATAAAATGAGTAGTAAAAGCGATTCTTTTCAAGAACAGCAAGAAAACGATATTAGTTTATTCTGACCATTGCTTGCCAGTACTAGAGGAATCTCTTATATTTATATAGAGTCAATTATATTATTTAAAAAATATGGAACTATTCCCCTATATGTTTCGAATCCTTTTTTTGAAACAGATAAATAGGCCCAAGGCCCTGTATCAAAGCGGGTAGGTAATCATACCTTACCCGAAATAAAGCAAATACAACCCCCTCCCCCCACTTACAATTATCTCAGTAACAAAGCAAATGAAGAAACCCTACTTTTAAAAACATGTGGGAAAAATTAGTGTGATCCATGTCAATTTAGCAGCAAAGCATAGAAATCAAGGGAGCTTCCATGCGAACTCCTTCTTCTTGCTATTTTCTCTGTTTAATTCAGGAGATTCTCGAGTTAACTCTCGCAAATTGATCTATGAGGAGATTTTTTTCCAAGTAGACTCCTTTTTCTTTCTAATCTTGGTGTATAGCTCTGATGAGGGTGAATATCTGTTATTTGAGGAGACACAATTATAAATGTCTTGGATATTATTCTAAAGTAGCGTCTTTTGCTTATGATATCCGAAATTATGAGAAGATGAGCTGTAATCAAAGTAATCAGCTGCAACGAGCATCTTATTAGCATAAAGTTTACTGTTGCCCCAAGCTTCCAGTTCTTCATTCGCATGATGCTCACTGCAATCCCCTTTTTCCCAAACAGGTAAGTGATAAATAAGATTATTGATGTTGCTTTTGTAAAAATTATCTGAAACTCTCTGATTATTCATATTCAGCTGCAACATTTTATCTTTGTATAGGAGAGAATCCAAATGCTCCTTCTTCTTGCATGTGCGATAGCCTCCACCCCTATCAGGTAAGATAAAAGAAAGACCAATTTTTGAATTTTTATTATTATTATCATCATGATTAAAATAATGTACACTTCCCTTTCTATTGTAGGGTGAGTCCCTGATTTGCTGTTAGAGGTGGCTGCCACCAATTGAAGTTGTCTCACATTTGGAATTCCTAAAGCTAAAAGGCTTCTTCATCCACTGACATCACTGTGGTGAAGGGGTCTGCTACCAGGGAAATCGAGATTGAATTTCCTACTCTGTAAGAAACTTTCTAACTCATCCTCAAAATTGTTTGTGCTACAAAAAATATGATTGATATTGTCAGAGTATTTGTGTTGACTTTCAAATATTTTAAGTAGAATATAACTCTCCATTTCTATTGTCTTCCATAGTTGAATGCTTCTTATTTCCTTTTGAGTATGTAGTCTTTGATTTCTTTCTTTCCATATGTGAAAGATAGTTTTTGTGAGAATAGTGCTTGCTTTCTTGAAATCTTTTGATTTTTCATTGAATTTTTCCTGAATGTATTTGATGCTTTCTCTGATGTTTTGTACAGCATGATGCTGATTAATTTTGAGTTTTGATTTGGTTATAAACCAAATATGTTTTGAGTAGATACAATCAAAAAGTTAAATGATTTATACTTTCAACATCTTGTTTGGAAAGTAAACAAACTGTTTCACCATTTTTGTTCCATTTCAAGCACCTGTCCCTTGTTGGCAACTTGTTATTAACAGCAAAAAAAGTACAGTGGGACATTTTTGGACAATTCGATTTATGCCAAATAACATTGTACCAATCTACTTTAGTTTCATGACCTCTAATAAAATTCCAAGTTCTTTTAAAAGAGAAAACCCCTTTTTTTGAAAGTCTCCATTCCCATGTATCTGTATGAAGATTTGTGTCGATAATAATCTTTTTTGTGGCATCATTGAAAATTGAAGTAGCTGGGTGATTAGATGTATTCCAAGAATTATTTTGAATAATGATGTTAACATTATCAAGAGACCCACCAAAACAAAGTATATTATTCCAACCCAAAAGACTGACCAAAGTTTTACCATGTATCCATGGGTCAAACCATAGGCTGGTCTGATTACCATCTTTAAATTTTCTTTCCAAGAGTTTTAGCCCAGTATTCCTGCAACTTAGGATATTTTTCCAAGAGAAAGAATAGCGATTTTTAGATTTCACAGTCCAAATTTTTTTGTTTTTAAGATATTTTGCTTTTATCCATCTAGCCCATAATGAGTTCCCATTGACAAATTTCCAAAAAATTTGAGTTTGCAAACTTCTCTTCAATCATTTATATTTCTAAGGCCTAGACGACCAGATTTTTTTTGGTTTACAGACCATATCCCAAGCAATTTTATGATGTTTTCCTTTCCAAATGAAATTGGCACAAGCTTTTTCCAACTTATGTATAGCTTTGACTAGAATATCGTGGGCTTGAATCCAATATATAATAATTGCGATGATGACAGTGTGGGTTAACTCTATCCTACCAACTAAAGACAGAAGTTTACAAGTCCAACCCTTAAATTTATTCTGAATAATGTCCAAAAGTCTAGTGCAGTCTGAATCATTAATTTGATTAACACTCAGAGGCAAGCCTAAATATTTAACTGACAGACTACCTTCTTTAAATTTAAGAATGTCGAGAATATCTGATTTCCTTGTACAACCTTTACTAAAATAAGTTTTACTTTTAAACTCATTCACTTTCGAACATGCATTATATTCCAATTTCATAAGAATATTTGCAATAGTTTTAGCACTACGAGAGTCTGCATGTAAAAATAAAAGAAGATCATTTGCATAAAGCAAGTGAGTAATATATGGTTTGGTCCGGTTAATGGATTTAATATTTCCCTTAATAAGTTCAGTTTCCATAAGAAAAGAGAAATATTCCATACCAATAGTGAATAAATAAAGAGAAAGTGGGTCTCCTTGCCTAATACCTCTATTGCTATGAATGAACCCTTAAGGAGAACCATTGACCAAAATTGAATAAGAAATATTATTGATGCACTCTAGATAAGACAGCAATTTTTTTTGTCAAACCCCATTTGTTGCAACATATAAATAATAAAATGCCTATTGATCTTATCAAATGCTTTATGAAAATTTATCTTAGCACATATGAGATTTTTATTTTTGTTGTTAAAGTTTCTAATCAACTCATGCGCAAGAAGGGTATTGTCTATAATGTGTCTTCCCAGTATGAAAGCGCTTTAGTTTTCAGAAATAAGGTATTTTTAAAATGTTTTAATTCTGTTGCACAAAAAGTTAGAAATGATTTTATGAATGAAGTTACAACAAGCAATAGGTCTGAAATCTTCCAAATTATTTGGGATTTGAATTTTTGGAACCAAAGTTATGAAAGTATGATTAAGATTTTTCAAAAGCTTACCAGTTTTAAAAAACTTAGAAATAGCTTCGAATAGAAAACACTTTATATCCTCCCAGTGAGTTTTTTAAAATTTTGCACCGAAGCCATTAAGGCCATGACTTTTATCATTATTAGAATGAAAAATAATATTTTTAATTTCATCAAGGTAAATGGGGTAAGAAGAATATCTTGACAATGGATATTCAGAATAAATTTAGATTCAATTATAGGAAAATAATAAAATAGCTATTAGTATTGTAGAGATTAGTAAAGTAATTAATAGCTTCTTTTTCAATGAAAGATTCTTCATTGATAACATTACCTTTGACATCAATAATTTTACCAATAATATTTCTAAATTTTTTGCTAGACATTCTAGCATAAAAAAACTAACTTGTCTCATCCCATGAGTAAGCCAATCTACTTTGGCTTTTTGCCTCAAAATTAATAGACTGCACTTGAAGGGACTTGATCAATTTATTTTGGGCTTCACAAAATTTGTTGACATTATCAATGTTTGAGCAGTCATAATCTAAAGCATTCTGCCTTAACTCACATTCTTCTCTCAAATGAGAAACTTCGTTCTTATTTATGATTTTATCCCATTTTTTCATGTTTTCTTTTGTAATTTGAAGAAATTTCTTAAATTTGTATTGGGCAGTGCCTTGTACCTTAGAAGAGAGACTGTTTTTGATGATCTCTTTATAATTGTTTTCATAAGTCCACCCATTAATAAATCTGAAAGGAAAATTTTTCTTTAAAAATTTGTTTTGAGTAAGAATTTTTTTGAACTGGGGTGTGATCACTAAATGCTTGGGGTAAAATATAGCATTTAAAATCTTTAAAAAAATTGTATATCTAAGATTAAGTAAGATCCTATCTAACTTGCAATGAATGTTCCTGAATTTCTCATATTTTCAAGTAAATTTATTTTCAAAAATAGTAGGTTCATAAAGACCAGTTTTGAGCAGAAACTTATTTATAATATCTAATTTTTTAGAAGGAAAAGGAACCCAACCCCTTTTTTCATAAGCATGCATTATAGTATTAAAATCACCAATAATAATCCAAGGAGATTTCATATTAGCATTGATCTGATCAAGGTTTTCCCAAATAATTTTCCTTTCATACTCACTGTTTGATGCATAGACAAAAGTAATTTCAAGTTGAAAACAACCTTTATTAATACATTTACAGTGAATGAATTAAAAATTGAGAAAATGTTGAAAGATATCACAAATATTAGGATCCCAAATGACCATGATTCTACCTTTGCCCCCCATCTGATTATTATTAATAATATGCCAGTTATTTAAGCTTTTAATATGATAATCCTTTATTTTAGAATTATCGAATTTTTATTCAAGCAAGCCAACAACACTAAGATTTTCTGTCTTAAGAAGATTAATCAGATCTAATCTTCTTTCAAGAGAATTAAGACCTCTATCATTCCATGATATTATTGTCATAATAAAGTAAAGAAAAATTAAAAGTAACAATGAAATTATACACTATGGATACATGGCACAACGACGGTCATGCACTGTGACCGCCCTCTTCTTCAAAAGTCTATATTCTTTTTCCTTTCTTTTTGTATGAAGTTTTGCTTAGAGCTTTTAACTATTCTTCCCATTTGGAATTTTCGGAAATATATTTCTTTTTAAATTCACTATCTTCTGCATCCTCTGTGCTTCCATTATCCACTATTTCATTAATACTCTTCATTCTGGGTTTTCTTTTTTCCTTTTTATCCTTTCTTTTTTGCTTTGAGATTGAAGAAGTATTTGAAACTAAGCTGATAGCCTTTTGAATATTGTATTCTGAATTTGAGTTTTTGATAAGTAGAGAAAGATGAGAAGCAAGATGGCTGATATTGGGATTTTCAGATGGTTCTTTACATAAGATATTGTTAATGTAAGAACCATCATCCAAATTCATGACCACAGTATCAGTTGGAGCTTCATTTGCTTGATTATCCAAGGCTTTTGCATTTAAAATTTGAGGAATTCCAGTATTTTCCTCTGCTTCTTTAGATGATTTAGAAATGATTTCTATTTCGTTGCCTTCAATTAACAGATTTTTAATACCTTCTTGAGATTTCTTTTCAAGGGGAAGTTTCTGAATAGAAAATATGTCTTCTATACTCAAATTTTTATCTGAAGAATCATTAAGGATTGTGAATTCTTTTTGTTGCTGAGATCAATTAATGTTTTTTCAGCAGTAGCTTCTCCATCCAAAGGCAGGGCACTGTCAATGACTTCTGATTTTTTTTGCATGCTTTATTTTTATTTCCAAACTAATTTAGAGTCACAATTTTCTATTGAATGCCCAAAACAAGAACATGTTTTGCATCTAGGAGGAACCTATTCATATTCAATATTTTGAACTAACTTTTCACCATCGTGCAAGGAAATGATAGCTTCATTTGAAAGATCTGAATCTGCTTTAATTTTTACAAGTGTCCTTGCAAAAGAGAGTCTAGTTTCCTTTGCAGTATGATCATCTAATTTGAGTGGAATACCAACCACACTAGCAATGGCACTTAAAATCTCACTGTCCCACAATCTAAGATTTAGTTCAGGTAGTTTAATCCATATAGGCATAGTAGAGAGTAAATTTCTATCACGATTAATTTTACTGCTCCCATTTTCATAATAAAAAGCTTTCCATTAATAAAATTGGATCCCCATTGATTTTATTATCACAGTCAGTAGCATTAGAGAATCTGATAAGAAAGAATCCATTATTACGAGTGAAAATATCAAAATTACCCGTGGAATTACATGATTTGGCAATAACCGTTTTGAAATGATGATAAGCAGGTCTATTGCCAAATACATAGACAATGACTGAGAAATTCCATTTACTCTCTGCCTTTCTACCGGCTTCTGCACTCACCGCCACTATCTTCTTCTCATTAATGGTTAGATGAGCTGCATATTTCAGATCAAACTCAGTATTTGATCCTCCTCTCTTGATCATTTCTGCCCATGAAGAAGGTTAGATCAGGTTAGCGTTGGGTTGAGAAGAATTTCCATTATTATGAAAGATTCTTGAATTGTTTCTTATATTTCTGAATTCAAATTCTGAACTTGAAGCTTGCTGGTTAAATCTTGCAGTGTTTCTTGTAGAATTTCCATTCAATACAGAGTTCTTGAATTGAAAGAATCTTGATTTGCATTTCTGTATAACTGCTTTGAATGATACATATAATCTTGTTTCATGTTTGGTTAAGTATCAGTGTGCTGCAAATTGACTGCAGATTTTTTACCAAACTGTTTTGATCTTTTGTTTCGTACAATTTGAAAACCTTCCTCATCAATATCAGGAACATTCTTCACTAATTCTGGTGGTGCAGACGGCAATGGAATCGGTAGAGGAGGAGGAGAGTGAGATGGAGAAGAATGAGAAGACCCATCTATCTGATCAAGATTGTAGATATGATAGTTTAAGAAGTTTGTAAAATTGGCCATTGTTTTACATGAGAGTTTTTTTTTTGAATAGACTAGTATGTTACATCAACTCCTTTTTGCTTCAATAAGGCTGCAACAAGACTCAAATGAAGGACCCAACTGGTGAAAAGGATGAACTAGACCCTGACTCAAATCAAAGAAGAGGGGAAGGAATCAGTGTTCATAGGAGGAGGAAAAGCTGAGTATTGTTGAGAGGAGGAAAAAAAGAGTGGCATCGCAAGTTTTGGGGAAATTAATTAGTGTTTCGGGGAGGAAAAAGAAATTTGGGTAAAAGTGGAAGTTTTTCGAATCCTTTTTTCTTCATGGAAAATGAGTTGTAGATAATGGAGTGTTAAACTGAAGCGGTGTGAGTTAATAAGTTTTAAAATACTATTTTTGACACATTGTCTTGCAAAAATAGTATTGCTATGCTATCACATAGGAAATGATGTGGTTAAGGACCCTGCTTTTAAGGAGAAAAATAGAATATTTGAAAACATTCAAATGAAAAATAAAATAAAAAACATATCAGGTGGAGAAAAGTACTATGGAGGAATTTATGGCACTACAATTCAGATTTTGGACTGAACAATATGCTTGTTCGGATCTGAACTTAAATACTTCCTAAAGTGAATACCAAAATAAAGCTTGTGATTCCTTATTGTCTTGACTCTGGTTGTATATATCCTAAAGCTGTCACAATATTGATGAATCCGTCTTCATTACAGTATAAAAAAACCTACCACAGTTCAAGTTCTGTACTAAACAATGAAACTTCCTAAGTTTAAAATGGATAATAAATCCATGGCTATCACTACTGTTCTTCTTAGATTTGTTACATTAGGTTGCCTTGTTGCTTCTTTTGCCATTTTCATCACCAACTCTGTTGATGATGATCCTGATGATGGGAAACTCTACTTCAAAAGTTTCCATGCTTATATGTAATATAATAAGTTTGTCATATATTCAATGCTTTATTCAATAGCTATAAGAATATGCTAACCATAATTATTTATAATTTCTCAGATATGTTGTAGCTGTAGCTGCTATTGGAAGTGCTTATATGGTTGTTCAAATACTCATATGGCTGATAACTATGCCCAAGGGAACCTACTTTAAGAACATACTTCACACTTGGTTCCATCAACTCACTGATTTAGTAAGCAATCTTTATATACATTTACTTAATTAACAAAACTGTAGATATCTAACAGATATAATGTTCCGCTTTGTAGATATTTGCTTTGCTTTTTGCAACTGCCGCAGGTGCCGGATTCTGGCTAACATTTGACATACAAAGCAAATTTCATAAATCTTCAGAATATGAACCGGATAATGACCATGTTGTCGATGAATTCTTTAATATGGTGTATGTTTCTACGGCACTGCTTTTGCTAGCAACGATAATCTTGGCTGTTCTTATACTCTCTGCAGGATATGTACTTGCTAGGAAATAAATGATTATGTTCTTCTTTTATGTCTTATAAACAATGTGGTGAAATACTTATAATAGACAATAATGGTTCCTTTCTATTTATTAATAAAACCCTTTTCTTATTGATCTTATTTTCATATACAAGGATGTATAATTGATCTTTTCAGAAGATACTTAGCAGTGCACGTTGCCTTATAGTGGCTAGGATGTCACAAATTTAAATTGCATTTTGCGAGTGTAACTTAGTTAGGGCATCCCACTGCTGGAACGTGTCTCTGGCACATTTACTCGGCATTGATATCCCCTAGAGGGGTACCTGGGTACTTAACATAAAAATAAATCTGATTTCTCCAAGATAAAATTTAATGATGCACAGCATAAAAGTTTAATTTTGTGCTTGCCCACTTTAAACGTGAGCATGTACAAATTCTAATATTGTGAAAACCAGATTTGAATTTAAGTTCACTATAGAGCATATTTTTAGAATAAATTATTTTTATGAGCTGCCTATATCTAAAATTTGCCATAACTAATGCTTTGAAATTCCGATAAGTACAAATATATATTGCATCGTTGATACGAAGATTTAGTAATTTACCTTAACATATTTAGAAATGAACTGTTTATTTTCTTTTTATTTTACTTATATAAAAAAAAATTTGCTATAAATCTAGGAAGAAAATATAATTTTCTTTTCCATTTATTTTGCTTTGATTTACAAAATTGGACATAATATCCATCAAAAATTAATGGCTAATTAAGAAATAAAATTAGCTATAGATTTCAGATGGGAGTTTATTTTCCTCTCTCTCTCTCTCTTTTTGTTTTTTGGTTTTTTAATCATTTTGTTCTAGCTAGTTACAAAAATTATGAATACAATGTTGTGCAGTTTATTTCGAGGAGGCAAAACTTGAAATTTGAAAAAATACGACTGTTGGCAGGCAGCAACCATACCCTTTCTGAACCTCCTCTCGCACACACGCACGTGCTGAGTGCTTTCTTCGTGTGCGTGTTATGGCAGTGTCCCCTTTCTCTTCTCCTTTAGTCTTTTCAATTAATTGAACATGTGATGCTTCACATATATATTCAAATATTGAAACAACTCTTCCCAATGTGGGACTAATATACCTGCTCCCTCTTCATAAAACGATCTCCCTCAACAATCCTCCATTAGATTGTTTTATTGATGATGTTCAGTTTTATCTTAGCTAGAAGTTACACATCATATATAGTATCTATTCGATTAAACCACGTACTAGTGTAAATATCTCAGGACTTTAAAGAAGAGCTGGATGATCTTAACTTAAACTGAGTCATCTTTGATTTATAAAGTCGGAAATGTTACACATGCAACTTCAATTTACCAGTAAAATTTCTCTTCCTGTGAGTACCGTTATGGCCATATGCACCATCTCGGCTTAATGAACTTTTGCAAGAGTAAACCCTGTAAATTCTTGTTTAGAAGCGGCACCACTTTCAAATTCATAAATGTAAAGTTCTTTTTCTTTTCAATGTCTCTGTTACCAGACTATCTAGAACTTTATTAAGAGTTGCTCAACTCAACCTCTTTATACATGTAACAGTTCACACTAATTTGACTTAGTGCTTTTCAATCATATGATAGTTCATTATTACCTATTACCTTAAAATTAATTTAATTAATATTAAGCTTGGGTTTTCGCTATCATTGATTAATTGTCAATGCAGTTAAGTCCCATTCCAACTGACATGGTCCTTACCATTTCTCTAGTCAAAACTTTTGTGAATGGATCTGCCAAATTATCACTGGATCTCCTATAGAAAATAGTAATTATTACATCATTTATTATTTGTCTAACATATTCAAGGCATATATGTCTCGATTTTCCATTGTATACATTACTGTATGCTCGGGACATATTTGCCTGACTATCGCAACATAGAGATATAGCTGGCATTGGTTTCATCCATATCTTGATATCCAACAACATATTTCTTAGCCACTCTGCCTCTTTTCCTGCTACAACAAGTGCTATAAATTTTGATTCTATCGTAGAGTGCGAAATGCAAGTTTGCTTCTTAGATGCCCAAGAAATAGCGCCTCCACCTAATGTGAAAATGCACCCGAAGTAGATTTATTAACACTAGCGCTGGTTATCCAATTTGGATCAGTGTATCCTTCTAATACACTTGGAAACCCATTATAAACAAGTCCTAGATTTTTTGTCCTTTTGAGATAACCAAGTAATCTTCCAATTGCTTTCCAATGATCTATGCTAGGATTGCTGGTATATCGTGCAAGTTGACATATTGCATACGTTATGTCAGGTCTTGTACAATACATGATATACATTATACTTTCAACAGCGCTTGCGTATTCAAGTTGAGCAATGCCCATACCCTCATTTCTATTGAGATTGATACTTGAGTCTATTAGGATACTGGCATCTTTAATTTTTAGATGCTCAAACTCGTGAAATACTTTTTGAACATAATGTGATTGGCTTAGTACATAGCCCCCACTATCTTTACTAACTTTTATACCCAGAATTGTATCAACTTCATTCAAATCTTTCATTTTGAATTTTGAAGTTAGTTATCTCTTGATGTCTTGTATCCCTTTCATGTTAGTGCCAAATATTAATAAATCATATATACATAAACAAATAATTACTCCATATTACTTAGTAAATTTGGAGTAGATACATTTGTCTACACTATTATATGTAAAACCATTTTGAAATATTATTAAGTCAAATTTTTAGTGCCACTGTTTGGGTGCTTGTTTTAATCCGTATAATGATTTTGTTAGTTTGTAAACTTTTCTGTCATTTCCAGGAAGAATAAAACCCTCGGATTGTCCTATGTAAACTTCTTCATTAAGTTCACCATTCAGGAAGGCTGTTTTAACATCCATTTGGTGGATATGCAATTCATAAATTGATGCTAAGGCTATTAATGCTCAAATTGATGTAATTCTTGCAACTGGAGCATATGTATCAAAGAAATCAATTCCTTCCTTTTGTCTGAATCCCTTGGCTACTAATATAGTCTTGAAAGTTTGCACAATACCATCGTTGTTACGTTTTCTTCGAAATAACCATTTGCAACCAATAGGTTTTGACCCTTGAGGTAAGTCTACCGATACCCAGGTATTATTTGATAAAACTGAATCCATTTCATAATTACTTGCTTCCTTCCAAAAAGCGGAATCTATGGAAGTCATGGCTTCTTTGTATATTTTTGGGTCGTCTTCTATACTCAGCACTATAGGAATTTTATTAGTAACTTCATTTCTAGTTCCTTCTACAAGAAATGCTATAGCTTGAGAAGATATAAAATTTGTACCAAAAAATTTCTCTTTCCGAATTCTTTGTGTCCTTCTTATTTTTCTTTGTTCTTCTACCACCTTTCTTTTACTTCTAGCAGAAGGTGTAGAAGCATCTATTGGTATTTGAATGACGATGGGGCTCAATGACTGATTTGTAGTCGAATCGCCCTTGATTTTATTTTCCATAAACTCAACATCCCTTGATTCAACTATCATGTTTGAGGATAAATCCAGTAGTTTGCATGCTTTAGAGTTTTCAGCATATCCTACAAATACACTTTTCAAGGCCCTTGGACCAAGTTTAGTTCATTTCGGATCAGTCACCCTATAGAAGGCAATGCATCCCCAGACCTTTAGATATCTTAAATTAGGTTTTCGATCATTCCATAGTTCGTAAGGAGAAACTTTAGCTTTTTTGGAGGTGATTCTATTGCGCAACTGATATGCAGACAGTAATGCTTCATCCATAAATTAAGTGGTAATTTAGCATTTAACAACATAGAATTTACCATATCAACCAAATTTCTGTTTTTCCTTTCCGCCAACCCACTTTGGGGTGGCGTGTAAGGGGCTGGGTATTGATGAATAATCCCATGTTCTTCATAGAAGTTAGAAAATTCAGTGGAGAAATATTCTCCTCCTCTATCACTACATAGAACCTTTATTTTTCCTACATTTCTGATTTTCAACTACTTTTTTATAGCGTTTAAAGATGTCAAAGGCTTCATCCTTATTTCTAAGCAAATATACACATGTGTATTTTGAAAAATCATCAACAAAGGTAATAAAATACCTTTTTCCACCTCTGGTTAAAACTCCATTTAATTCACATATAATAGAGTGAACTAAATCTAAAAGTTTTGAATTTCTTTTAGCAGTTGGGAATGGTTTCCTGGCTTGTATGCATATTTCGCATTTATCATGCATATTATTTGAAACAGAAATAAAACCATGTTTTGCCATATACTTTATAGATTTATAATTTAAACGTCCTAAACGTGTATGCCATAAAAGTAAAGAATCAACGTTATAAGAAGAATATTCTTCCATTTCATTAATATTGAGTTTGAACATCCCATTACATGCACAACCTTTACCCATAAACACGTCATTTTTGGACAAAATTAAACTATCAGCCTCCAAGACTGTTTTGACACCACTTTTGCATAAGATTGATGCAGAAACCAAATTCTTTTTAATATCAGGAACGTGGAGTACGTTAGTGAGAGTTACCTTCTTGTTGGAAGTGAAGTGAATCTCTACATTTCCTTTTTCCATAACCTTTGCACTATTTTCGTTTCCCATGAGCACCTTTTGTTGATCTGCAATCTCCATATAGGTTTTGAATAGGCCTCTATTGTTGCAAACATGAACCGTTGCACTGAAATCGAGCCATCAATCTGATGATTTTGTTTTAGCAATAGCCATGTGCAAGTCAGTTATCATGCCGATTTGTAAATCTGAAACCATAGCAACGATTTCTTGTATTTCCTCAGCATCAACCATATTTACGGATTCCCATTTTTTTTTGTTTCGGAGGATCCCTACAATCATGCTTGTAGTGCCCAAGTTTCCCACAGTTGAAGCATCCCTTATTCTTTTTGTCTTTTGGATAGAGTCGCTTCCCTGCTTGCTCATTTTATTTAGTTTGAAGTTCTGGTTCTGGTTTCCCTTTCTTTTCTTTCCAAAAGTCACGTTATTAACGGTGGAAGAAGGGAAAATACCATCATGAATTCTGTTTTCTTCCTCAATTCGTATGTACTTTCTAATCTTTTCCAAATTGAGTTCTTTAGCCATACATAAGAGCTTTTTGCGATAGTTGTTCCAACTTGGTGGAAGTTTTGCGATTATAGCCCCAACTTGAACTGATTCTGGAATCTGCACCTTTAAGTCACCAAATTTGCTAACCAGAACTTGCAGGTCATGCTCTGATCCATGACTGAAACATTGTCTTTCATTTGGAATTCAAAATATTGTAAAATGAGAAACTTATTTGTTCCAATTTTCTTGGTCTTGTACTTTGTTTCCAGTGTATCCCAGATTTCCTTGGGCGACTTCATTAGAGTGTAAAGATCATATGAGTGGTCCGATAAGGTGTTGAGAATGTGGCCTTAACATAACAGTTCATCTTCCTCGCGCTTTAGTCTTTGCTGCCTTAATTTATCCGTGTCTTTTTCTGATAGAGGAGGCAATGCAGGATGGTTTTTATTGAGCATGTAGGAGACCTTTAGAGTGGTAAGAAGGTACTTCATCTTGTCCTACCAGCGCGTGAAGTTAGTTCCATCCAATCTGTCAAGTCTAATGAAGTCTTGGTCATCGGTTTGAATGAAGATTCGATCCCTTTTCCATGGTGGATATTGCTTTAAGTTTGTTGTACAGTTTGCAGAACTTGAGAGGATTTGGTTTTGAGGCGTGTAATCGATGTCCTTAAAGTAATATTTACCCCTACCCGTTTAAAGTTTCTAAATGGGTTGGATGGCAAAGTGCTTCCTAGGATACAACAAAACCTTAATCCAAAAATATAGCAATGTCTATGGATTCAATGGGATTTTATTAGTGTGGAAGAAGATGGTGTAGATGTTTTTTAAAACAGCAATAGGGGAGATATGTATATAGTATATGAACAGTTGCTTTCGCAAGGGACGCGACCGTTGGAAAAGAGGTGTAACTATTTTCCGGTCAGCAGTTTATTTTCAAGAGGCAAAATTTGAACTTTGAAAAAATACGGTTGTTGGCAGGTAGCGGCCATATCCTTTCTGAACCCCCTCTTGCATGTGCAAAGTGCTAAGTGCTTTCTGCGCATGCGTGTTACGGTAGTGCCCCCTTTCCCTTCTCTTTTAGTCATATCAATTAATTGAACATGTGATGTTTCACATATATACTCAAATATTGAAATAACTCTCGCTGATGTGGGACTAATATCTTGCTCCCTCTTCATAAAACAATCTCTCTCAACATACAATACATCGCAAATTTGTCGCAAAGAGATAAGTTAACTATAGATTTGAGACGGCATTGTATATTCTCTCATTTTCCTTTTACTTCTTTAATAAACAATATAAGACTCCATATTCGTAACAAATTTATCATGAGCATTGATGAAGTTTTTTATTTACATTTCTGAATTGGTATATATGTGCTTTTCTGCAAGTAACTTGAAGAGAAGATCCATGAAAAATTATTATGGATTAATCACATTAAATCACTGCAATATATGTATTATTACAATGGATATATGGAGGTGTTGGAGAATGCTTGAAGATGATAAGAGTGTGGTGGGAAGTGATATCCTTCTCAGTTTTATGAATCCGATCCCTTGCCTGGTGAAATGCTTGGGGTACTTATATCAGTAAGCTTCCTTTGATCTGCCGTTGAGATTGCCTGAGAATATTCGTGTTTTATATGGCAGATCAAACCGTGGAATGGTTGCCAACTGGAGAGTTGGTGGCGGTACATGCAGATATGGAGAAAAATTGCACTTTCATATTCTTATTGCTTCCTTTGTAGGATATCAGGCGGCGTAACTCAGAGTTTATTGTTCTTTTCCATGTTGGATGGGAACAAATAGTGGCAAGATGGCTATGTCGACGCTTTTCCATGGTGGAAGAACTTTATTAGGTATGCTTTTTTTTGCCAGTCTGACTGTTTTATCTCCTTAAATCTACTTTGATCGATTTTCTGTCCTAATGTGAGAGGAACCAAGGCATACAAATCGGTCGATCCTTTGGGTTGAATGGTTCACAAGGAAGCTCAGATTAGCTTGGCTGATGGGCTTGTCTCCCTACGGGCGACCGTTAAACTATTGCGAAAATTTTAAGCAACAGTTTCAATTAATCTTTTCCTTTCATCACTTTCATAAACCAATTGAATAAAACTAGGTGTTAATTCAGGCTAATGTTCACATATATCTTCTCTCAATCTCAACATAGGATTACTCAAAGGAAACCTCATGCTATAAGTATTGGCGCCCAACATAAAAACAACAAGAACATCAACTGAAAAAGACCTGCAAAAAATACAAATACAATATATTAAAAGAGAAGAACAAAAAAGAAAACAAAACTGAAATGTTTGACATTCGAATATACATGAGGCAAAATATTCATCGGTGGGCAAATATTTACCTGATATATATATTTGACTGTCAAATACAACATTGCATGACAGTTCGATAAAATAAATACTTAACATTCTATCATTTTTTAGAATTCGATTCAGCAAGATGCTATATACAAATTACAATAATGAATAATACCATAATCAATTCAGAGTTACTTGTTTGCACAACTGTTACAAATTAAGAGGGAAAAAGATCTCAAAAAATACAAACTATACAAAGAAGTATATATATACAGATGAGCTGTGGATAGCCCAACAGACTAAAGCTCAAACGAAATACAAATACAACCCGAAAAGAAATACACTAATGAACATTTGCAACTAACCTACTCGCAACACTCCCCCTCAAGTTGGTGCATGTAAATTCACCATGCATAACTTGCTTCTCAAATACTCCATTTTCTTCCCTTCAATTTCCTTAGTAAACACATCGGCAGTTTGCTCCTCTGTTCCAATATGCTTAGCACACACCAAACCTTGCTGCATCTTCTCTCGAACAAAGTGGCAATACACTTCAATATGTTTAGTTCTCTCGTGAAAAACTGGATTCGAGGCAATATAAACAGCAGCTTGATTGTCACAACCCAAAGTAATTGGCTTCTGAACTTCAAAACCAATTTTAGACATTAAGTGATCTACCCACATAATTTCACATACCGCTTTTGCCATAGCCCTGTATTTAGACTCTGCACTTGACCGAGCCACAACATTTGGTTTCTTACTCTTCCATGATATTAGATTCCCTCCTACAAACACACAATAACCTGTTGTAGATTTCCTGTCCTCTGGAACCAGCCCAGTCTGCATCAGAGAAACACTCTATCTCTGTATGACCATGATTCAAATACATAAGACCATATCCAACAGTTCCTTTTAAATACCCTAATATTTGTTCAGCAGCTCTCCATTGATGCACAGTTGGTGCATTCATATACTGACTCACTATGCTAACAGCATAAGCCAGATCAGGTCTGGTTACAGAGAGATAGTTTAACTTTCCAACTAACCTTCTGTATCTTTCAGGCTCATTGAACACTTCTCTTTCCACTGACAGATCAATATTTGGTATCATTGGAACTTTGCATGGCTTCACTCCAAGTTTTCCAGTCTCATTTAATAGATCCAAAATATACTTTCTTTGAGATAAAAATATTCCTTCCTTATTTCTGATAACCTCAACACCCAGAAAATATCTCAATTCTCCTAATTCTTTGGTATGAAAATGCTTATGAATAAACTGTTTTAAGGAGATGATTCCTGCTTCATCACTTCCTGTAATAACAATATCATCAACATAAACAACCAAAAAAATGATACCTGCACCAGATTTCTTATAGAATACTGAATGGTCAAACTTGCTCTTGATAATACCAAATGACTCCACAACATTGCTAAATTTTCCAAACCATGCCCTTGGACTCTGTTTTAGTCCATACAACGTCTTGTTCAGCTTACACACCAACTCATCTTCAGCTTTAACCTTGAATCCAGGAGGTTCAAACATGTACATTTCTTCTTGTAAGTCACCATGTAAGAAAGCATTTTTAATATCTAATTGATGCAGTCTCCAGTTGTACACAGTTGCCAGAGAAATGAGTAATCTAATTGAAGTTAGCTTAGCCACTGGAGAAAATGTTTCCAAGTAATCTACCCCATATATTTGTGCATAACCCTTTGCCACAAGTCTGGCTTTATAACTTGCAATAGTTCCATCTGGATTGACCTTAACTGAATAAACCCATTTACACCCAATAGCTTTCTTATCTTGAGGTAATTTAACCAAATCCCATGTTTTGTTTACTTTCAAAGCATTCATCTCTTCTACCATAGCATCATACCATTTAATATCAGATAAAGCTTCAGTGATATTCTTTGGTGTAGTCACACTATCAAGAGATTTGAGAAGTAAACATGTTTGAGATGATAAATGATCATATGCCACATATGATGATATAGGATATGTACACTGTCTTCTACCTTTCCTCAAAGCAATAGGAAGATTTAGTTCTGGATCAATAGTAGGAATTGGTTCATGGACTGGAATTTCTGATTGAGCAACAGTTGCTTCTTCTTGTGTATTATCATTCAAAGTGTATATAAGAAAATCATCGACTTCATCATTCTCCTGCTGAGTATTTTCTGATAAATTTTGCGAAGCTTGAAAGTAAGGTATGTCTTCATGAAATGTTACATCAACAGACACAAGATACTTTCCAAGACTTGGACAATAACATCTATAGCCCTTTTGAACACGTGAATATCCCACAAATATACACTTAACAGACTTAGGATCAAGTTTGGACAAATTTTTCCTGACATCTCTAGCAAAACAAGTACATCCAAATAATCTTGGTTTAACTGGGTACAACAATTTATCTGGAAACAAGAGTTTATATGGTATCTCACCATTTAGCACTGATGATTGCATTCTATTTATGAGGAAACAAGCAGTTGACACAGCATCAGCCCAAAAATATTTTGGCATATTTGTTTGGAACATTAAAGCTCTTGTTGTTTCCAGTAAGTGCCTGTTTTTACGTTCTGCAACACCATTTTGAGAAGCAGTATCTACACATGAAGTCTCATGGATTATACCTTTATCACTCATAAACTTCTGTAATAATTCAGATGTATACTCCTTAGCATTATCACTCCTCAGAGTTTTAATCACAATATTAAATTGATTTTCAATTTCAGCATAAAATTTACAGAAAATAGAATATAATTCAGATCTACTCTTCATAAGAAATAACCATGTTGTGCGTGTATAATCATCCACAAACGTGACAAAGTATCTAAAACCAGGCTTAGAAATGATAGCAGATGGTCCCCATATATCAGAATGAACAAGCTCAAATATAGAATTACTTCTTCTATTTATTCTTGGATTTGAAGACAACCTATGATGTTTAGCATATTGACATGACTCACAATTTAGAACTTGTAGAGAATTATATTTAGGACATAATTTTTTGAAATTAAGTAGAAATTAAGTAAAGATGGATGACCCAGTTGACAATGAACCTTGAGTGCTTCATCTTTACTTATACAGGCTACAGCAATAGATTAATCCTCCTCCAGCACATATAATCCATTCTGCTCATAACCTTTACCAATAATCCTCATGTTCTCTAATTCCTGGAATACACAATGATCGGGGTAAAAGGTATGCAACAATTCATCTTTCTGGTTAGCTGACTAACTGATAATAGATTAAAAGCTAGCTTTGGAGTATGTAAGACTGAGGTTAATGACAACTGTGAAATGAGATTAACAATCCCAGATCCATTTGTGTTTGCTACTGAGCCATCAGCTAATGTAATATATTGAGCACATTTATTCTCTTGAAATTCAGTGAATAACTGTGAGTTACCTGTCATGTGATCTGTTGCCCCTGAATCAATTATCACCTGTTGGATCTAGCCACTATTGATACAGAATTTGATGCATTCTTCAACCCTTCTTTGTATTCAGTGAACTTCACATATTCCTCTGCATTGACCAACACAGAACCATCTTCTGTCTTCTTTACAACATTTGCAGTCTGATTTGGCGAACTTTGCCATTTATTATTATATGATCCACTATTTCCATTATTTTGTCTTTGTTTAGCAAGTTTCCAGCAATTTTGATATGTATGTCCAGTCTTTTTGCAATAAGAGCATGAGTTTGAAGAGTTCATAAATCTATTTTCAGATCTAAACATTCCTCCAGAATTTCTTTGACTAATTAGAGCACTATTGTTAGATGCAGTGGGTTTTGATTACTTGAACTATCAGATCTCAAAATTCGACTAAATACTTCTTGTAAAGATTTAACATCAAATCCAGACAATACTTGTGCTTTAGCTGATTCAAATTCAGATGGAAGGCCTCAAGAAAACTCATAATAGCCATCTGCTCCCTTTGTTGTTATTGAATTTTCACATCTGAACTTATAGGTAATAGCAGATTAAATTCTTCATAATTTTTTTTGAAATTCATGAAATAATTCATTAATGTCTGATCCTGTTTCTCTACTCTATAAAATGACTTACATATATCATACATTCTGCTTAGATTTCCTTTTCCAGAATACAGAAATTCCAAATAATCCATCAGCTCTTTCACAAACTCACAATGATTAATCAAACTAACAATACTACTGTCGATAGTATTCCTAATTTGAAGAAATAGCCTAGCATCATCCCTAAGCCATACCTGATCCTCTTTAACATCTGAATCTTCTGCAGGTGGATCTTTCCGAAGATGATCATCCTAATCAATACTTCGAAGGTAGAGTCGAATAGTCTTGCTCCAATCAAAATAATTTGATTCCCCCAATTTATGCTCAGTAATTTTCGACATTACAGGCATTACATCCATGATCGACTTACCTTTTGACATGTTGAGAACCGATCAGGAAATAGGAGGGAGAATAAACGATGAATTATTTTGGATCGAGCTGCTCTGATACCATGTTACAAATTAAGAGGGAAAAACTTTTATTTTATTCGATCTCAAAAAATACAAACGATACAAAGAAGTATATATATATACAGATGAGCTGTGGACATCCCAACAGACTAAAGCCCAAACGAAATACAAATACAACCCAAAAAGAAATACACTAATGAACATTTGCAACTAACCTACTCGCAACAACAACAAAGAACAACAAACTTACAACAATTCACTAAGAATCTATATTCAATTCAAAAATACTTATTTGCACAATTTTTGTCAAACAGAGATGACACCATCAATGAAGAAGGATTACATGATTCAGTTCAGCAAGATGTTACAAAAAACCAACAATAAAATATATAAATAAAAATAACAAATATTCAAACAACTGTTTAATCAGAATCAATTTGGTAAACAAAATCTGAAAACGAAGAAAGACCCTCCTACATAATATGATGAAGATAATACCAATAATTTAATAAATCAGATCGAATACAATCTTGTTTATATGATTCTGCGATGTCGATCTTGATCGACTACCGAAACGATTCTTCGAAGTCGATCTTGTTTGTATGATTTCGTAATGTCGATTTGATTTTGACATTTCCGATCGAAATTTTGAAATCGATTTTAACGGAGAAAGAAGAAAAAAAATACAGACGTAAAAAGTAGAAGAAACTTTGGAGGGGAAAACTTATATAATGTTTCAAAATAGAGATGTCACCCTAATTTCCACTAATAGTAATGAAGGCAACCTGTCCATTGCCATCACAATTAGCGTTTTCTGAAAATTTTTAAAATATTTGTATTCTAAAAATAAAAAAGTATTCAAAATTTGTAAGACAAATACGAATACATATCTGATAGTATCTGCATCCGGAAATTATTCATTCGAATTTTGTCAATAGTAGTTGAAATTATGGATGTTGTGATACATAAAATGATTAGTATTTATTGTTTCTTCAATATAATAATTTATATCATGCGCATAAATAAATATTTATTGTACAAAGCTGATTTTTATTATCGTATTTTTTTGTTTCTTAAATTTATATTAGCATCATTACGAAAAAAATTGTATTGAACCAAAAGTTTTATTTCATTTTTGACCTTATTAAGTATGAGGGGAGCGAATAAATATTGATATCCATTTATATCGGAAATATGAGTGTTTAATGTCCAAAAATGGTTTCGAATTCAAATGCGGATATAACTTTATGTATATCCAAATGTACCCTTTGACAGTTTAATCAAAATATTGTCAAGACCTTATTAATGGGTCATTTGTTTTTTTCATGATTTTCTTAACACACTCGAGAGCACTCTTTGTGGGAGAAACAAGAGCCGCAAGGCCATTTTTGGAGAGTGGGATATGGTGAGAATAGCATAATGCTATCTTTCTAGTTCCTTTTGCATCTTCCCATGTAATCGTTAAATTTTTGTGGTACAAAACCACCATTAGAGGAGGAAATGAATATGAATTTGGACCTAAATTAATAGACGTATATGAATTTGCATATTTGCATATTTCTCTCTTTAATTTGATTAAATATCTATTTTTTGTTGTCATAGACATGTTGACATAGGCATTAAGTAATTAATTGTTATAACTACAACATTCCCTCTTTAGTAATGAACGTATGAAGTGTGAAATTCATCCTCAATTAAGCTATTGATTTATTTTTATTGTTTTTACTTTCATCCGGTAGATTAATTGTAGAGGTGTAAATCGATTAGACCGGACCAGACGGATGGATGTTTAGGTTTTGTTCTATAAGAAATTTGAACCAATACGGACTAGATAAGGTTTTAGCTTAGACACCTTTTGAATGAGCTGAACAACCGACGAACAATAAAAAAAGTCATCGGACGACTCGAACTAACACCATTTCATACATCTATTATTATCTTTGTTCATGTTCTAATTGAAAATCGATCGAACACAGACGTACATTTTCGTAACGACCCGAAATTTTCGACCTCGAAAATTCGAACGCTGGAAATTTCAGATTGTTAAAGAAAAGAAGAAAGAAGATAGAAGAAGAATAGAATAACAACAGAATCTCACATTCACAGCGGATCAAAATATAATATCGAAATAATAGCATTTACAAAGAAAGCTGTAATTGTTAGATTGCATACAAATCATCAGAGTTACAACCAATAACAATTAAACTGGACAGTTGTATCAACCTGCCTCTGACTAATTTCACTACAAACTCTATACACAACGATATACTCCATACGTTCCTGCAATCCAGTCGCCTCCTGAGCTCCAGAACGTCCTAACCTGAAAAGCTGTTATACTCGGTCTGACCCGAGCACTACATCAAAGTAACACCCGGGTCAGTCTAGAAACCAGCGTGAGTAAAGCCATCTAACATGAAATACTAATGTCTAAAACTTATGTAAAACCCGGGGTAACTTGTACCTTATTACAAGTTCTTAATTTTCCATAGTCAAATACATCTTATAATCATATCTAAGCATTATTACTCAAATTAAATGACCAAATTTACATCATCTATTCCATTCCAGCCCATTTATATATTGAAGTCAAATCCATAAAGAATTATTGTAGATTCCAAATCGAAGTGGTTTCGGGTATTTACTGATACCCGACCCCGGTCTCTTCGAATCCAATATTATTCTTTAAACCAATTTGTTTAACTTTAAACGATACAATTTATATTTAGGATTTCATATTTACAACCATCCATCTCAGATAGATAACCCACAATATCACAGTTCAACCAAAGTATCTCATATCATAAAAGCAACACAAATCACATATCAGAGATATCAAATAATCTAAGTCATTCAATATATCATAATCATCTATAAGTAGGATAAATTAATTGTACCATTTCTAATCAATTTCATTATTTTAAATCCTGGTTACTTATCATTAATTAATTACAAACCATTAATTAATCATCCTTTAATTTTTCATATGAATTTAATTATCCATAATTACTTTCAGTAAGTAATTATCCCATTGGTTAATTATCCTCAATTAATTAACCTTAAATTATTAATTAAATTAATTAACCCTTAACAAATTAATCCTTTAATTACTTACATTAAGTAATTATCATTTAATAAATCAAATTTAGTAATTGTCCATTAATTTCCCACCTTAATCAATGACATTAAGCAATTATTCTTTAATTACTTTTATTAAGTAATTAATTATCCTTAATTTAATTACACTAAATAATTAACCTAAAATTACTTGATTAAATAACTTTATATCATAAATCAATTATCCTTAAATACTTAAGTAATTTAACTTAATAATTAATAAATTAACCTTTAATTATTTACCTTAAATTAATTTCATTAAGTAATTAAGTAATCATTCTTTAGTTTCTTTCATTAATTTATTATCCTAATACATAATCTTTCAAATCAACAATTTAAATTTCAAAACTTTTGTCTTCAAAATTTATATTGAAAGCAGTTTTTGAAAACCTGATTACACTTTATATTGAAAGCTTGTTAAATCATTTCTTTGAAACTTGTTAACATTTTCTTACATTTATTATTTAATTTCTACTTATACTTCCTTTTTTGACCACCAAAATTTCCCGGCCCAAACTTACTTCGGCCCGTTTTTCTCTTGTTCCTTTACTTCTATCCTTCCTAATTTCTACTCCTCTCTTTACTTTTTTTTCTTTGCTTATTATTTCCCTCAGCCCAGATTACTAGGCCCAAACTCCGTCCTTTATTTCCCCTAACCTTTGTAGTTACTTCCTTCCTCCCTGTTCTTTTATTTCTCGTGCATGACTGTGCATCAGCATATGCACCTGACCTCTGGTCAACATCTTCCGACGCCGACCAACCTCACCAGTCAAACCCTACCCTCGTCTGTCAAACCCTACCCTCACACTCACTTTTGCGACCGAAAACGCTGCAACCTTCCCATTTGCAAAATCGAGCACTTCTTCCCAAAACTGTGGTACACCGTGCCCTACATCCACCTAATCGTGCCACCCTAGCAATTCAACCACCTCTACATTTCTTCCAACGCTTCTCCACAAACACCACTGTCTCTCTATCCCCTACTGCATGCCCCAAATTTCCTCTAGACGACGCCTTTAACCCCAGTCTGGCCACCCCCAAAAACCTTCCTTAAACCCTAATCCATCTACAACAAGCCGCTACGCGCACTAAAAAAACAAGCTAATTTTCCCTCGATCGCCTTCTCTTACTCTTCCTCCTTGCCCAACCTCGAGCCACGAAATCGAACCATCGACCGGAATTTAGACAAAAGCCCAATTCTGTTGAACTCAAATTTCCCAATACAATACCCCATTAAAATTGTTGAAAACACCTTCAAAAATCGTCAAATTCGATGACTACTCTATTCATATAAGAAAAACCATAGATTGTGATATTTGAAATTTTGCATTATTGGGTTGCTTACAGTAAAGTACCTCTTTCACCCTCTATACTTTGTGATAGCTAATGGAATGACTCTCAAAATAAACAACACTGAAAATAGAATGATTTTAAAAAAAAAATCATAAGCTAACATTGTCTGGATTAAGAGATATATATTTTATTTAAGGTTTTAAACTGTCAAGGAACTTAGGAAGAAGAACAGAAAACTTTAAGTGCATCTTTAAATAGCAATGTTAACACACATCTACTTGCACATATACACTTAACAAATACAATTTCTTGACGTAGATCCAATTATTTACCCAATATCACAATTACTTATCTGTATATAATATACAGTAACAAAATAAGGCTTTGATTTACTCACCTTTAAACTGTGTTGGACAGAAAAGTAGTTGAGATTTGAATACTGGAATGCACTTGATTTTGAACTGATCTCTATATGCTGAGTTGCATCTTTGAATCTCCATGTTAGCTTTGCTCAGTTTTTGAATTAAAGTTGTTGTTTGGATTTTTCTTTTGAGTTTTAGATTTAGAGAAGTGAAATAAAAACAAAGAGGAAGAAAATATGATCTATATATAGCCTATCCTATTTTCTTATTATCTATATTTAGTTTTAATTTTGGATTTTGGAACCTATGAAAGAAAATTCAAAAGCAAAAAGTATAGATGTGTATATATTTTTGAATTTCCTTTTATTGATAAATTTTAAAAATAAATGACAGTTATATTACACTTGTTTAATGCATGTCATAAATCCTTTACACTTGTTAATGCATGTTATTATTAAGCTATAAATGTTTTAATGCATTTTAAAATGGTTACACTTGTCATTTGCATGCTAATTATGATTTCTAATATGTATTTATATATAACCCCAATTTAGTTTTACATATCTATATGTATGTTTTATATTTAATATTAGTTTAATATTATTCTTTTATTTTAAAATTATAAAATCCTTTAAAATAATATAAAACTAATTATATATTAATAAAAATCACACACATATATTTTTAAATACAATTTATTTTAAGACATTTATCTAATTGAATTTCAAATTCAAATTTGAATTCAGTTTAAAATCAGCTCATAAACACAAGATTTATTTGTTTGAAAATAAATAAATTTTCCAATTTAAAATAATTTATATTAGGAAATTATCAAATAAATATTTATCCAGATATAAGTATTTAATTATCAGATTTATTTATTCAACTTATAAAAAAATCAGTATTTTAATAGTTAAAATCAGATAATTATCCAATTACTTGATGCCCAAAAATCCAGGTTATCACATTCCTCCCTCATTTGAATCTTTTCGTCCAATTTATTCAATACTTAAAATTAGATAAATCATTATTTGATCATTTTTAAAACACTTTAAAATCTATATAATGTTACCAGGAATAGTTTTTATAAAAATACTTTTTATAACTCTATGTCTCAACAAGTCCATCCTAGTTCTTATAGAAATTCGGTCATACGTTGATCGGGTGTAGGACTGAAAATCTATAAGTACTTAGTAAACCCGTTTTGAACACCCAGTGAAAATACCTGGGAAAACATTTTGTTGAAAACATAGAAAACATTTTTGAAATAGAGGAAACATCTTTGGTGAGAATGCTCTAGAAATCATCATCCCCTCCATGGTCGCAGTTAACCGATGGTTACGTTGCCATCCTGGCAAAATCCATAGATAACCATAGGCGCTCCGCACCCCTCCATTACGCCATGGAACCTGATACAGATCACAGTTACATCCCGGGTTATGTTGCCATCACGGCAAAAATCCATGTAACTGTAGGCATCAACGCCCTCGATTATCGCTGCCAAATGAAACTTCACCACTCCCACATAGGTCGCAGACTACATCAGTCAAGTCCCAATGTAACCTTAGGCTCTCACGGCCTCTCGACTTTCGCTATGTCTCCATAGGTTGCAGTCTACCGACGTTACGTTGCCATCATGGCAAAATCAAACGTAGATTGTTGGCTCTCACGGCACACACGACTTCCGCAATGGTTCACACTAGATCGCAGTGACATCGAGTGACATTGTCGTCACAGCATAACCCAAATGTCTCTGTAGGCATTAGCGCCCTCGACTTTCGCAACCCATAATAAAAAATCCTCAAGAACTTTTTGTCCGGACTTTCTCGCAGGATTCAATTTAGAGCCTCCCCCTTAGGGGTCAAGGTAGACCCACCATGTGGATCTCCTAATGAAGTTCATTCCAATGGGAAATTATCAAATAAATATTTATCCAGATATAAATATTTAATTATCAGATTTATTTGCTCAACCATTAAAAAATCAGTATTTTAATAGTTAAAATCAGATAACTATCCAATTACCTGATGCCCAAAAATCCGGGTTATCACATTCCTTCCTTTTTGAATCTTTTCGTCCTTGAAAAGGAACGAAGCCAGAATTTATTCAATACTTAAAATCAGATAAATCATTCTTTGATCATTTTTAAAACACTTTAAAATCTATATAATGTTACCAGGAATAGTTTTTATAAAAATACTTTTTATAACTCGATGTCTCAACAAGTCCATCCTTGTTCTTATAGAAATTCGGTCATATGTTGATCAGGCGTAGGACTGAAAATCTATAAGTACTTGGTAAACCCGTTTTCAACATCCAGTGAAAATACTTAGGAGAACATTTTGTTGAAAACATAGAAAACATTTTTGAAATAGAGGAAACATATTTGGTGAGAATGCTCTGGAAATCATCACCCCCTCCATGGTCACACTTAACCAGATGGTTACGTTGCCATCCCGAAAAAATCCATAAATAACTGTAGGTACTCCGCACCCCTCGATTATGCCATGGAACCTGCCACAGATCGCAGTTACATCCCGGGTTACGTTGCCATCATGGAAAAAGTCCATGTAACTGTAGGCATCAGCGCCCTCGATTTTTGCTGCCAAATGAAACTTCACCACTTCCACATAGGTCGCAGATTACATCAGTCAAGTCCCAATGTAACCTTAGGCTCTCACAGCCTCTCGACTTTCGCTATGTCTCCATAGCTCGCGGTCTACTGATGTTACGTTGCCATTATGGCAAAATCAAACGTAGATTGTTGGTTCTCAGGGCACACACGACTTCCGCTATGGTCCATAGTAGATCGCAGTGACATCGAGTTACACCGTCGTCACAGCATAACTCAAATGTCTCTGTAGGCATCGACACCCTCGACTTTCGCTACTCACAACACAGAATCCTTAGGAACTTCAGTTTGTTTGGACTTCCTCCCAAGATTCAATTTAGAGCCTCCCCCTTAGGGCTCAAGGCAGACCCACTCCATGGATCTCCTAATGAAGTTCATTCCAATGGGAGCGTCATTTTCCCCAGAGCCAATCTCAAAACACTTTATACTATACACTTATAGTATCTTTCAAATCATCCCATTATGATTCACATAAAAATCTCCTTTACACAAAATTGATATCTCAAATCGATAGTTCCAAACTTGGCTTTCCAACTTCCAAAATTGATTTTCCCAAAAATCAAAAAAACTTTTCCAAAATCCATAGGTTCCAAAACCTTTTTCCCAAAATTATTCTCATAAAACCATTTATACATACATATACACAACTTGTCCTTTCCAACTTAAAAATAGTCTTTGGACCACCTATATAGATTCCCCTTTTATACTTCAAATATTTTCAAAAACCATTTCTTCTGGTTCTAGATTCAACATAGAGGGAGCTTATTATATATAATTTTACTATGACAAATCATTCAAATTTGATTTTCTTTTATAAAGTTACTTACGATATCACTTACTTTTCATAAAGTGAATTTCAAAAGATATCCCACTTCCACGTTTATTCATATATATTTCTCAAAATATATTTCAAAAATCATTTCCATTTCGTTCAAAATTTCAATATCAAATTCATTTAAGCACGTATGATGTACATATACCATCCGTACGCAATTTCAAAGCTGATCGCTCACTCGATGACACAATTACACTTCCAAACTAGTATCGTCCACCCGACTTCCTAGTGCGGACTCAGATCTGGTTTCTTGATCAGTAACCGTCATTCTCCTTGCGTAGCCTAATTATGATAGAGAATTTTCAGAATCAATCAAAAATCAATATCCAGGGTTCGCCGTTTAAAATTGAGTGAAAAATCCTAACTCGGATCGATATACTATCTCGAAATTCTGTGCTTGTATCTGGATCAAATCATTCTGCGAATTAAATAACATATGTACATCCCACGTATTTATCTTCATTGATTATCAGCTAAGTCAATTCTCTTTCTATTCACCTTCACTTTGATTCTATTTACCTATTCACAATTTCTCCCAATTTCTATTTAGGTTAACACTTCAATTCTTATCTCAATTGGTATTCAATTATAGACAGTTTGCACTCTGACCAACTTGGATTAAGAAAATAACTTGAAATTTTTTAAAATAGATAAGCAGTTGTAAAACAGTTATTAGTTGCAAAATAGCAGTAGAATAGTTTATTAATTATAAAATAGTTGTAAAATAGTCAAATAGTTGTAAAATAGTTAGATAATTGCAAAATGATTGTAAAATAGTAATTGGTTTATATAACAGTTGTACAATTGTTGTAAAATAGTTAAATAGTTCCAAAAGAAGTAAAAGATAATTTTGGGTTTTAGAAAAAAGTTGTATTAGCTAGGAAAAATAGATTTAAAAACAGTTATATTAAAATAATTTATTTGAAAAAAATGGTTCAGAGTAAAACTATCCAATTCCCAATCTCATTTCCAAACAATTTCCAATTTCCACTTCCATTTAAATTGATTCAATTCCAATTCAATTTAATTAAATTTAATTCCTATCCAAATTCAATTCAACTCCCAATTGAATTTCAAACTTATTCAACTTAAATCTCACTCCAAACTAATTCAATTCAAATTTTCCATTTGAATTTTATGCTTTTCCATCTTCAATCACAATTCCAATTAATTCAAATCAAACTCAATTTGAACTAATTCTATTCAAATCTCAACTTAAAACCATCTCGAATTTCATAAATTCGAGTTAAATTTTAAATGTTGATTTAATCCTTTAAATAAAACCAACCTTTATTTTTACATTAACAACTTAAAATTTTTAAACCTTTTAATTCTGGGTCCAAATTTCAAATTCCATTTTAAATTACCTTCACTTAACTTATTTCAATGTTCAAATAAGAATTCAAAACTTTTTAAATGATTTATTCTTCAGAATCCAATTTATTACCCAATTTTAACTTCGAAAGCAATCCTTTACAAATTTAGTTTGCAAGTTCACTTTTAACATTTGAATCTTAAGTTCAAAGTGATTCCCTTTTCATAAGTTCAAATCTTATTTCTGTTTTATTTCAATAATGGATGTATATTACTTCAATCCATTTCTTATTTAAAATAATCCGACTCTCATTTTCGTAGATTATTAATAACAACATGATGATATTAAGATAAGTCAAAATAAATAAATATCCAAATTATTCAAATCATTCATCAATAGCATCTAATTCCAATTTCCAGATCTCAAACCCATTTTGAGATCACACATACTCCCAATTCAAATCAACCATTTAACTTCCCAAGTTAAATCTCAATTTTATCTTGAAATTTCCAATTCAGGTTGTTTGTACTAAACTTATTTATCTTCCCCTAAGTTAAATTTAATTTATTTAAACAATCCAGTTAACTTTACCCAATTTGAAATTTCCATTTCAAATATTAAAAATCTTCCCACTTATAAGTTTAAAAATTTATCACTTTGGGCATGTCACATTCCAAGGAAAATTCAAAACTCAACCTTAGAGTTTATTTCAAATCATTTTTAATATTATGTATATCCCTCATATATACATATATCCTTTGCACACCAAGTTATACCTTAAATTTTAAACCACCTTTGGTTTTAATTCAAAACAAATTTCTTTAGAATTTCAAACAACTCTTGTTTGAAACAGGACCCTTTCATTCAAATAATACTATTTATTATTTCTTTAGCACTTTGAAACAAATTCTAAATTTTCTGGACTTAGATTTAAAACTTTACAATTTAAATTATCCTCAATTCCAATTTATAAGTCATACTCACCTAAATGTTTACTTCCCTAAAACATTTCATTTTGCTTAATTATTAACAAATATTTCAGTATTAAACAAACAATCATTTATAATGATAACCAGGATTATCATATCTGGAAATCAATTCATTATTATCTTATTCTAAAAACACTTCAAAAATTCAGGATTTTAATTTTAGTTTGAATCCGTTTCAAACCAATCTTAATTCAATTTCAATTTGGTTGTGTTTCTATTACCACATAATTCTTATTATTTTATTTAATTCCAATGATTCAACAACCAATTACCTTAATATTTATAATAATTAGAAAGAAATATTGCTTTATATATCAAAATATAATCTTATATAAAAATCATTTATTTTTAAAACCAATTTAAAATCTTAATATAAGAAAATAACAAGTACGCTCTCACGTACTATATACACTCAACTCATTCTAGGGTACCATTAACCCTATCCTTAATGAGTAAGCCCACTAGAGCCTAAGTTCTCGCTTAACCTTCTGCTCTGATAATAAAATGTAACGACCCGAAATTTTCGACCTCGAAAATTCAAATGGCGGAAATTTCAGATTGTTAAAGAAAAGAAGAAAGAAGATAGAAGAAGAACAAAATAACAATAGCATCTCACATTCGCAGCGGATCAAAATATAACTTGTACTCATAAATCAGCTTTGAAAACGTACTCAATTTCAGGGATTCCATTTCTCTTTCATGCCTTTTTAAAAATAAACCAATATTTATTTTTAAACCAAATTACCCGTTACTCTATTACTTCCAAAATATCCACTGATATCTTAATTTACTTTATAAACCCGGTTTATAAAGTCCCATAGTCTTCTTCCTTTAAAATCACAGTTTTCAAATACTTTATCATTTTCCAAATTGATTTTCAGATTTTACTCCATTTCAAAATAAATTCCTTTACTTACTCCATTTTTATTTCAAAACCCAATAACTTCAGATTTTACTTCTTAAATTACGATTTAAAATCATATTTAACCGAAATTACCAATTTCATACTTTTTCAAATTCCTTCTTTATCCTTTCCAAAAGATTTAAACCTTGAATTTTAAAATAAATTCTTTATTTCTTTAAATAATATTACTTAGGTTTTAAAATTCATTATTTCCCTTTTTATTCAAAATCTCCTTTCCCATACTCGGAATTTAAAAATTCACTTTTATTTTTCTTTCTTTTTCCATTCTTCATTTTATCCCAAATTCTTTAAAATCATTTTACTTACAAATATTCTCTTTTAATTTTCTTTTCAAAAATAAAATCTATATATTTTTGGTAACTCCGTATACCCCAATATATTCAAACACACCATAGCATCCATTATTTCTAATTACCATCATAATCTATCACAGATTATCCAATAAATCATAACACAGAATAGTTAAACAAATCAAAATATTTTGAGGAATCCTGTTGGATCCCTCCAATCTGTTTCCCTGCATCCACAGATGTTAGCACAATATAAAATACCAATTCCACTTCTAGGTGGAATATCGCGGTATATGGGATTAATATAATATCATCCGCTATTATGCGGCGCATAGGGTCTCATCCGCTATATAATGTGGAAAATCAATCACTCCAATATATATTATATACTATTATATAATATACCACATCCAATCAATTCAATCATTCAATCAATTATTTAAATTTAACCATTTAAATTTAAATAGCAATCCAGAAGAGTGAGATTAACTCACCTTTGCTTTTTGATATTGCAATCCGATCCAAACCAGCTTATTTCTTCCTGAATTTAGACCTTGTATAACATTTATACAATTTATTAATATTCAAAATAATTGAAAAAAAATCAATTTCCTTTTAATAGATTTAATTAATTAACACCTTTAATTTAAACTAATCTAATGATCCATTTCCATTTAGATTAATTTAATTAGCCAATTACTCTATTAAACTAATTTTTCCTAAAATAAATAAATCTTTAAAATTACAAAAATAATTAATTATGTTAATCTCCCTAATGCACTATTTTAAAATAAACTAGTAAATTTAAAATGAATAGTTGTATATTTATATTTCCCTTTGAAACTACACACACACGCACACATATATATATACTTATAAAATAACCTATATGGATTTAAAATCTAATCTTTATATTTAAACCTTCAACATTCAAAATTATTTTCAACATCTTGAACGTATAATTTCCGTTACTATTTAAAATATGCGTGTGAATATATTTATATATTCTCTTTTACTATGAATAACAAACAGAATACAAAATTAATTTGAATTTAATTACCTAATATGCGAAAAACTGAAGCCACGACAGCTCGCTGCCGACTCCCGTTGAAACCCAAAACCCACGCTCATCTACTCCACGATAGACATCAAATCTCAGATTCCAGTATATCCTTCAGAATTTGGGTAGTCTTCCCACATTCAGCTTCTCATCCATCAACATCATCAAGTGGAGGCACCCTTGCTCGAAGCAATAGAAACAACATCACTGTCAAGACCAGAATCGTCATCTGAACAGATGAAGGCACAGGAAACCGACCCTGTGCAAGCTACCTCACCACGATACTTGCGCATACGAGCAAGCGAAACCCTCCTCGGTCTTCGATCTGTAGATCACAAACGCCCCTCCAAGTCCTGCTGTTCGATCTCTTCGGCACCAATCTTACAGATAGAACCCTCGCCCGCTTCTTTGTGGCGTCGAAATTCCTAACATCGGCGAATCAATGGAATCGCGATTTCAAAATGCAATTTCATTCGCTTACAGGAAGATAAGAAAGAGAAGTACGCGACCCAGGTTCGAAACAAAGGAGGAAGGCTTAGCCAGATTCGTGATTAATTTTATTTGATATGCGAATACGATTTGCGGCCATTTTTTTCTCTGATGTGGATAAAATTTGAACGAAAATGGCTTCTCTTTTCAAATGAATATTATTTTCCTCAAAAAAAGTACAAAGCTATGGTTAAAGAAGAAATGAGACGCGTGTAAGATTGATGAACATGTGTTTTGACAGTTCACTACGTGTCTAATGCAAAAAGACTTCAATGCATTAATATATATTTTTAAATCGTCTCGGTAAATGTAACTCAAAATTTTAAACTCCTATCAAAGCGTGCCGTCAGGTGTTCATAAGGCTATACCCCTATTTCGAACGCGATGGAAAAGATTTCGAGTCCTAATTCGATCGTATGGAGAAGATAGCTTTCTGAACTCATTTATTAAATTAAATTTTCAACAAAAATTCAGCTCGTTTATCTACTGTACGATCTCACGACAACTCCAAAAGCGACGAAAATTGAAATCCGATAATAATACACTATTACGGATCCAATGGAACTGGTTTTGTCGAATTCCGAGACTGTGCCTCAGAATGCTATTTTTAAATTCAATTTAAACTATATATTTTTAAAACCGAACAAAACATTCCCAAATTCAAATTTAACATTTATACTATCTTCAGTACTGTCAATATAAATTTTACAAGCCTTTAAATGATTTTTAACAGGCTTAAAACTGAAGATTCAATAATTTACCCGATTTCAAATTATTAGATTCAATAATTTAATTGCCAAACAATAATGATATTTGAAATTCAAGTTAAATCAACTTTCAAATATTTAAAATAAATCAAATACCCCAATTTCAAATATATAAAAATTCTGAGTTGTCACATCCTCCCCTCTTAAAAGAATTTCGTCCCCGAAATTGCTAACTAAGAGGAATGATTCTAACCCGTTAACTATTTTCCAATACAAATAGTTTAACAACTACCCAAAACCAAACGGTTTTTTACAGAACCCCAACAATCTTTTTATTAAAGACACATTATCATCCTTATTAACTTCCCAAACCTATCCATAGATTTCAGTCCATATTGTTGACTCTATCATTTCAAATTATAATTCAAAACCAAGTTTTAAATTTTCAAAATATCTCAAAAATTTTCTAACTCCCTAAATTTCTGAAATTTTTTGCCAGCTCTCTTTTGCGCGGCTAGCTCGGTACAATTACAAAATGCCTCTACGCGCCCCAAATCTCAAAAGAAAACAAAATGCCAAGTGGCTAGACCAGAAAATCATCAAATTTCATACAGAAATTCAAATACATACCTTTTTCGGGAAAATTTAAATTTATCTTCAGAAATCAAATATCCCAATTACCTTTTTCTTTTTAAACACCTGCATATCCTACTTAGCAATAACATCAAATCATAGCTTTCAAATTCACTTTATTCAATTCCTTTCAAAATTTTCAATACCTATTTCACTTGAACCCGTACGATGCACATATATCATTCGTACGCAATACCAAATCCAGTCGCTTGCTCGATCACACAATTTCACTTCCGAACTAGTATCGTTCACCCGACTTTCTAGTGCGGATTCAGATCTGGTTTCTCGATCAGAAACCGTTATTCCCCTTGCATAGCCACAAACTATGATAGAGAATTTTCAGAATCAATCAAAAATCCATATCCAGGGTGCGCCGTCGAAAATCAAGTGAAAAATCCTAACTCGGACCGATATAATTATCTCGAAATTCTGTGCTCGAATCCGTATTAAATCGCTATGCGAATAAATAATATACGTACATCTTACGTATTTATATCCATTGATTATCAACTATATCTATTCTCTTTTATTCACATCTACTCTGATTTCTATTCACTTATTCACAATTTTCCCATTCACAACTTTCAGTTTTAAATCTTCATTCAATTATTCACCCAATACCAAATTTACTTAAGAATTACACCCTTTACTTTTCTTAAGTCAATTATGAAAATTTATATATAGTTCTTATAACTACTATAACTACACCACTTAAGCCTTATACTTATTTTATTCAAATTTTCATTTTCAAATTCATTTGAATTCAATTTCGCTTCCTTTTTTATTATTGAATTATATTCACCTTATCTCAGCCCATATTTATTTAATCCATTACTCAAATTAGTTCCGCTTACTAATTTATTTAAATCTCAATGGATTTATTTCCAAACTTTAAATTATTCTAGTCCACTTAGAACTAATTAAATTTTTTTTCAACTTCACCTTACTATGCAAAATTTTAAATTAAATAGCATCCTAATATTCAATTTTAATTCATTTGCTTACCATTTAAATAAATCAGTTTATTTACTAATTTTAATTTCAATGTTTTTCTTTCTTTAGCCCAACTAGACTTATTTTCCATTTCCTTGATTTAGAACAATTTAAATTTAATTAAAATATTAAATTTTACTTCCATTTAGTTATAAATTAAATAAATTTGTTCATTCACAAATTTATTTCCATCTTAATAAATTTTATTTTCAATCCTTTATTTTATTTAGTCCAACTTGACTAATTTTCCATTTACTTACAAATTCAAAATGAATTTCAACATTAAATTTTCAATTTCATTTACTTGCGATTGTAAACAAATTTATTTAAGTAACCATTTCACTTAGCCCACTTAGACTTTTCCTTAAATTCGCCTTTTGATTTAACTAGATTTAGTTATGCTCCATTTCAATTCAAATTTTTAACTTTTATAAGCTTTCCCACTTATTTTAATTTAACTCTTCTTAAGTTAAATTTCTATTCTAAACAAAATTCAACTTTTATAAGTCTCCAAATTTATTTACTTACAAATGCTAATTCATTTGTCTATCCATAATTTATTTAAGTAACTATTTCTCTTAGTTTCTTTAGACTTCCTCTAAATTCACTTTTACTTAACTTCATTCAATTACACTCCCTTCAATTTAAATTTTAAACTTCTATAAGTTTCAACTTATTTAAATTCCATAAACATTTTAAATTAACTTCCAGAGTTCAAACCACTACTTACACACTCAAAACTTTTTAATCCAAATCCATAGTCTACAACAATCATTTAATTATTTCAAAATCATTTTGAATATATCCAAAATCCTTTGCATTTCTAAAATCAACCCAACTTTTGCAAACTATTTCAATTCAAAACAATTTGGTAGCAATTCCTCTCTTGGAAACTCGAAAATGAACATCGATGATGCTATAGTCATCACCGAAGTTATTTTCTAGCGACCGAAAAGAGTTTAGTGCTTTTATCCTTCCAAAATATTTTAAATATTTTTAAATTCCAAATCTCACCAGATTTCGTACCCAATTCAAAATTATTTTCCAAATAATATCACCATTATTTCTCCAAAACCTTTAAAACCATTTTCAAACCTAAAGGAATTTAAACTTTTCCCAAAATTCTATATTCCAACCCTGCCAATTCATATTGAAACATTACTCTGGAATTTTTATTTCATCTTTAATTATAGATCACATTTATAATTCACATTTATAAATTTCATTTTTTTAATGAATTTATTTCTCAATCTTTGGTTATAATTTAAATTCTTCATCCAACTTTCACTTAACAATGATAATAATTTAATATTATCATCTCCTAACAACCAAGCAACCATATATAGCTATAATAATTTACGGAAAATTATTTCCTTTGTATACAAAAATAATTTAGGTAAAATTGTTTCATTTACCCTATTTAAAACAATACTGTGTCGGTTTATCTTGCTTAAAAGTTTAAAAATCCCTATCGATGGCATGGCAACCCACACATCGACCAGAATCCATAAACACTTAACCGATAAGTCAACACAATATAAATTTTTTTTAATATACACTAACAAATATGCGCTCATATCTATTAATACACTCAAACTCATTTCTAGAGCACTACGGACTCTATTTCCAATGAGTAATCCCCACCAGAGTCAAGGTTCACGCTTAACCTTCACCTCTAATACCAAGTGTAACGACCCGATTTTTCGACGCCCGAAAAACCGGACCATTAGGGTAAAAAGAAGAAGAAGGTAGAAGAAGGAATAGAAATAATATCACAGAATCTTACCATCGCAGCAGAATAAAATATAATAGATAATAACAGATCTTTACACAAAAGAAAAATATATCTATTTTATACATATATCATCAGAATACAACGTCATAGTTCAATACAACCAACAACACACTCAGGACGGTTATAATATCTCAAACTTCCAAATCAGAATACACAGCGGAATATACATCAAGTACGTCGGATACATTTCGCCATCCAGCTCGTCTCTTGAGCTCCACAATAGTCCATCTAGAATCTGTACTTTATAATACTTGGTCTGACCTAAGCATTATAGTTAAATAACACCCGAGTCAGTCTGGAATACCAGCGTGAGAAATTACACCCAATTGGATTATTAAAGTTTCAAAATCCTTTGAAAATCCAAAGCATCTCATAAGACCATGCCACAAATAAACATTTCTGGTTTTTACCTTACGATAGCTAAAACATTTCTTATCAAAATCCTCTGATATTGTAATAGTGTCTATATACAAATACTTATTCAAATAGCTGAAATTGTTACATGATTAAATTCCAGCATACTAGCCACAAAGAAAGTTCTACAAACAAAAATCGTAAAAGGCACGTAGGGAGAATGGATTTCCAACTAATGACTAGGCACTGGGGTACCACCTGTCACAGTACGTAGCCTAGATCATCGTGCCGAGGATCCCTCCCGATCCCCTGCAACACAAGATCGAGACTAACCCTTACTGGATAATCTCGAGTAAGATCACCCCACGGTTGGGATCAGCAACCGCACCACACAGCCGAAATAAAAGTAACATCTAGACAGGGATGACCTTACCCTAATGGGCGCTACCCACTTAGCCTTGCTGCATAACCCCTGATTTTCAGTCATTCCCGGTTGATGAGGCTCGAGGCTAAGCGTTACCTTTTTAGAACATTTCACTTAGAATGCTCATCGTCCTCCTGACGATGTTCTGAAAGCATTCATCCATACAAGTCCGTCCCGGGTTCGAACGGAACCGAAGGCACTACTTCTACTACACCCATTTTGGAATCACCCTCAGGATTAGTAGCGACTAGCCTTTACACTTCACTACTCCACCTTCGACTCCCAGCTCTTGTCTTCCTCACGAAAACGTTCAAACCGGATCGAAGTGGTTTTCGGAAAATTAATCCTGATCCCGGTCTCTTCGAAACGATCAACACATTTGGCCAATATTGATAGTCGGTTATTTAACTATCAAATAACATTCACAAACAATCATCAAGCCACAATGATTTCTCCCAAATTATTTACTAACCTCAAAATATCTTTGCAAGATATTTTTGCACTTTTCAATCCTTTTGAAAACAGTTTCAAACCATTTTCCTCTTACGGAATAAATTCCCCAAATATTCTCGATTCCCACTGAAATCACCAAGTACAAAATACTTTAGATTTTAAAATAGTTTAAAACACTTTATTATAAAATATACTTAAAAACATTTAAACTAAACAGCTTAAACACTTTTATTCAAAAATATATGTTTGAAAATATTTAAAATAAAACTACTTTATAAAATATAAACTAAAAAATAAAAGCTAAGTCAAACTAAATTTAAAATAAGAGTTACGAAATTTATACAAATTTTCAAATAAAACTTTAACCAAATTATCTTTAAAATAATACTACTTTATAAAATATTGATATTAATAATAAATTTAAATAAATATTTTCCTTTTAAAATTTTAACAACTTAAATAATAATTTCTTAAAAACATTCCTTTAAATAACTTTAAAACTTTCAACTTGTACTTAAAAATCAGCTTTGAAAACGTACTCGGCTTTTCAGGGAATCCATTTCTCTTTCACGCTTTTTTAAAAATAAACCAATATTTAGTTTTCAAACAAATTACCCATTCCTCTGTAAGTTTCCATCGTGAAATTTATACTTCCAAAATATCCGCTGATATCTTAATTTACTTTATAAAGTCCCATAGTCTTATTCCTTTAAAATAACAGTTTGCAAATACTTTAATAATTTCCAAATTGATTTTCAGATTTTACTCCATTTCAAAATAAATTCCTTCACTTACTCCATTTTTATTTCAAAACCCAATAACTTCAGATTTTACTTCTTAAATTATGATTTAAAATCATATTTAACTGAAATTACCAATTTCATACTTTTCCAAATTCCTTCTTTATCCTTTCCAAAAGATTTAAACCTCGAATTTTAAAATAAAGTCTTTATTTCTTTAAATAATATTACTTAGGTTTTAAAATTCATTATTTCCCTTTTTATTCGAAATCTCCTTTCCCATACTCGGAATTTAAAAATTCACTTTTTTTTCTTTTTCCATTCTCCAATTTATCCCAAATTCTTTAAAATCATTTTACTTACAAATATTCTCTTTTAATTTTCTTTTCAAAAATCAAATCTATATATTTTTGGTAACTTCGTATACCCAAATATATTCAAACACACCATAGCATCCATTATTTCCAATTACCATCACAATCTATCACAGATTATCCAATAAATCATAACACAGAATAGTTAAACAAATCAAAATATTTTGAGGAATCCTGTTGGATCCCTCCAACATATTTCTCTGCATCCATAGATGTTAGCATAATATAAAATACCAATTCCACTTCGAGGTGGATATTGCGGTATATGGGATTAATATAATATCATCCGCTATTATGCGGCACATAGGGTCTCATCCGCTTGTAATGCAGGAAATCAATCACTCCAATATATACTATATACTATTATATAATATACCACATCCAATCAATTCAATCATTCAATCAATTATTTAAATTTAACCATTTAAATTTAAATAGCAATCTAGAAGAGTGAGATTAACTCACCTTTGCTTTTTGATAGTGCAATCCGATCCAAACCAGCTTATTTCTTCCTGAATTTAGACCTTGTATAACATTTATACAATTTATTAAGGGGAATTTCACGAGAAGGACAAACTTTGCAGTCCAATTAGTTTCAAGGACACACATCCATAGAAATTAATTTCAAGGCCAAAATCAGCAGAATAATTACTTTTAAGGACAAAGTCAGCGGTCTGTTTACTTTCAAGGACATAATTTCATAGGTTTTTATGCCTTAGAAACTAATTATTTTTCATTTTGTGCTTAAAAGTAATTATTTCAATTGTGTGTCCTAGAAACTAATTACACTTGCTAAAGAGGCCCTTATGGCTAATTTCCACATTTATTAATATTCGAAATAATTGAAAAAAAATCAATTTCCTTTTAATAGATTTAATTAATTAACACCTTTAATTTAAACTAATCTAATGATCCATTTTTAATTTAATTAGCCAATTACTCTATTAAACTAATTTTTCCTAAAATAAATAAATCTTTAAATTACAAAAATAATTAATTAAGTTAATCTCCCTAAAGCACTATTTTAAAATAAACAAGTAAATTTAAAATGAATAGTTGTATATTTATATTTCCCTTTAAAACTATATATACACACACACACACACACACACACACACACTTATAAAATAACCTATATGGATTTAAAATCAAATCTTTATATTTAAACCTTCAACATTCAAAATTATTTTCAACATCTTGAACATATGATTTCAGTTACTATTTAAAATACGCATGTGAATATATTTATGTATTCTCTTTTACTATGAATAACAAAATTGAATACATAATTAATTTGAATTTAATTACCTAATATGCGAAAAACTGAAGCCACAACAGCTCGCTGCCGACTCCTTCTGAAACCCAAAACCCACGCTCGTCTACTCCACGATAGACATCAAATCTTAGATTCCAATATATCCTTCGGAATTTGGGTAGTCTTCCCACATCCAGCTTCTCATCCATCAACATCATCAAGTGGAGGCACCCTTGCTCGAAGCAACAGAAACAAAATCACTGTCAAGACCAGAATCGTCATCGGAACAGATGAAGGCGCAGGAAACCGACCCTGCGCAAGCTACATCACCACGATACTTACGCATACGAGCAAGAAAAACCCTCCTCAGTCTTCAATCTACAGATTGCAAACGCCCTCCAAGTCCTGTTGATGCAGCTCAAGTTAGAAGAGAAAAGATAAGTCGTATACGACTTAAGGAGGAGTTAAGTCGTCCACGACTTAAGAAGGAAGATGTAGGTCGTTCCCGACATAAGGAATCACGTGGGGGAGAGATGCGAGTTAATGAAGAAGAGTTAAGTCATTTCCGACCTAACTGGAGACCAGAGGGGAAGTTGTGCCGAGTTAACGACCTAACTCTAACGAGTTGCGACCTAACGGAATACGGCTGAAGAGTTAAGTCGTTAGAAGAGTTAGCTCGGTGAAGCTTTGAGTCGTTAGGTTGCCTACGACCCAAGTGAGGAGTCTGTATTTCTTTAAGTCGGGTTGAATTTTAGGTCGTCACCGACCTATGTGTTGTGTTGTAATATTGCATTTGTTAAGTCATTATGTCGCTGGAGCTTGTTATGTCCGTAACTCGTATGTGATGAGTCGTAGGTCGGCATGTAGATAAGTTGGCCGAATGGGTGATGTGTTTTAATTCGTTGAGTCGTTAGACTTAAGTCGTAAGTCGTGTCATTTGTTGTACCGTGTTGTACTTGGGTCTAAGTCGCTATGAGGGTAAATCGAGTCAGTTAGGTCGGCAACGACTTAAGAGGAGTTAAGTCGGCAACGACTTAAGGGTCAGGTGTCAAAATTGCTATAAATAGGGAGTGTGTTGTAACTTTTTGGTGGTTGCTTTTTGAATAAAATTCTTGTTGATTGCTGTGAGCTTTCATCCTAAATTGGTAGTTGAGTGTAATCTCCTATCTCCACTTTAGGTTAATCGAGTGCGCTCGATTCAACGATTGTTGAAGCCAATTCACGGTATCAAGTACGCTTGATCAACGTTTGAAGAATTGTAGATCTTCTTTCACGGTATCGTGCGCGATCAACGTGTCGAAGATAGCTAGAATTCGGTATCTTTGTGATCAACGAATTTGGGCATTTCAGTATTTTCAATCCACCGATTTCTACTTTCATCGATCTATATCGTTTTGTTAATATCCGCTGCGTCAGTTTTTGGTATCAGAGCTTGACTTAGCCAATCATAGCTAAGACGAGACTTGGAGCCAAGGAGTTTGAAGTTTGGTGTTCATCGTGTTCATCTTGAAGTTGCAACAAGTTATAAGCTTTCGATCCATTTCATTTCGGATCAAAGTTGGAAAGGTGTTTAAGTTTGAGCTGAGCATTGAAGTGTAGAGCTTGTGCGAGCTAGTTGAAGTTTGTTTTGTAGAAGATTTTTGAAGTATTTGTTGAAGTGTTGTGAAGATCAATCATGCCACCAAGGAGAGCTAATCGTCATCAAAATGTGGAAGCATTGTATAGAAGGGAAGAAGCCGAGCAAATGGAACAACGCATTAATGAGAAATTTGATGATGGTATTGGAAAGCTAGAGAAGTTGATGAATGATTTGAATCAAAATCAAAGGAGGAGATCACCAATCTCGAACCATGGAGGAAATAGAGTTTCGCCATCGGTTACGGAAGCGAGAAGGGTATCACCGCAATCTTTTAGAGAAAGAAGAGAAACATCAATTTCGTCGAGAAGAGATCACCATGACTATGGACATGAAGAGAGAAGAACTCCACGTGAGTTTGAAGATGAGCCATATAGAGATGAAGAGAGACATAGTAGAAGAGACATGCATGATCGAAGGGATGTTGAGGGTCGAGATCGATATAGACATATATTTGATTTTAATGAAGAGGGTGATAGAGCTAGCATTCATTATCGAGATCGAGACCAAGTTCGAAACTTATATAGGGATGTTGATGATGATCGTCGATGGGAATCGGGTATGAAGATGGAAATTCTAGAATTCAAGGGTGGAATGGTAGCAGAAGAATTTCTTGATTGGTTGTCTAATGTTGAAGAGATATTTGATTTCAAAGAGGTCTCGGAGAATCGTCGAGTGAAGTTGGTTTCTACTAGATTGAGGGGAAGAGCTTTAGCATGGTGGCAGCAAACTAAACTTACACGGGAGAGAATGGGAAAGTCGAAGATTGAATCATGGGAGAAGATGAAGAAGTTGATGAAAGCTACATTTTTACCTTATAACTATCAATCACTCATGTATCAGAGATTGCAGAATCTGAGGCAAGGGACGAAGACTGTTAATGAATATACTGATGAATTTTATCAACTGATTGCTCGAAATGATATTATGGAGACGGAAGAACAGCTGACTGCTAGACTTGTTGGAGGGTTGAGGATACAGATTCAAGATATGGTGAATATGTTTGATCCTAGATCTGTAGCAGAAGCACATCAGAAAGCATTGGCTTGGGAGAAGCAGGGAAGGCGTGGAGTTGGTGTGTTTACTAATTCCAACAATTAAGTGAAGGGTGTTAGTGGAAGCTCTAATGTTCCTAAATCTATCAGTAAACCAGTTGTGAAAGAATTTGCGAAGAGGAAGGTCAACAACAGTTTCAAGTGTTACAATTGCCAGGAAGTGGGTCACAAGAGTAATGAATGTCCGAAGCCGAAGAAACGAACTATGATCGCTGAAGTTGAAGGTGAGGATGTTGGGGAAGGTTATTCTAGTCCAGTTGAGGAGGATGAACAGGATATTGCATCAGGAGATGAAGGATGTAATCTAACGATGAGGAGGTCTTGTTTAATACCGAAGCAAGAAGAAGAAGCTAGTTGGTTGAGGAGTAACATCTTTCAGTCAACATGCACTATTCTGGGAAAGGTTTGTAAATTTGTGATTGACGCTGGAAGTTGTGACAATATTATTTCTACTGAAGCTGTGAGAAAGCTGAAGTTGAAGACGGAGAAACATCCTAATCCTTACAAGTTAGCGTGGTTGAGAAAAGGAGGAGAAGTGAAGGTGGACAGGCGAGTTCGAGTTCCATTTTCTATTGGGAAGAAATATAAAGATGAAATTTGGTGTGATGTAGTTGAGATGGATGTTTGTCACTTACTTTTGGGAAGACCATGGCAGTATGATCGAGCATTACAACATGACGGTCGGACCAATAGCTACATCTTTATGTTTGTAGGTGTTAAGTTTATTTTAGTTCCAAAAAAGAGACAACAGGAAGAGAGTAAATCTGAGGAGATTGAGGAGTTGAAGACTTTATTGACTTTGAAGGAATTTATTGAAGAAGTGGAAGAGAGTCCAGAAGTGTTTTTGTTGATTGGGCATGAAACCACTGAATCAGTAGAAGTTCCAGAGGAAGTAAAGCCGGTATTGGAAGAATTCAGTGATGTGTTTCCTGAAGAGTTGCCAACGGAGTTACCACCGTTGCGGGATATTCAACATCAGATAGATCTTGTTCCAGGGGCAGTATTACCACACAGGCCACATTATAGGATGAGTCCTAAGGAGCATGAGGAACTGAGAAGGCAGGCGGAGGAGTTGTTAGAACAAGGGCGTGTTCAGGAGAGCTTGAGTCCTTGTGCAGTGCCAGCTTTATTGGTGCCAAAGAAGGATGGTTCGTGGAGAATGTGTACGGATAGTCGAGCTCTAAACAAGATCACTGTGAGATACAGGTTTCCTATGCCAAGGTTTGATGATTTGATAGATCAGTTGAGTGGAGCTGTTGTGTTTTCAAAGATTGACTTGAAGAGTGGATACCATCAAATTCGTATTAGACCGGGCGATGAATGGAAGACTGCTTTCAAAACCAGGGAAGGTTTATACGAATGGTTGGTTATGCCGTTTAGTTTATCGAATGCACCGAGTACTTTTATGAGAGTGATGAACCGGATTTTCAGACCATACATTGGGAAGTTTGTGGGTGTTTACTTTGATGATATTTTGATCTACAGTGGGAGTATGGAAAAACATGTCCAGCATTTGCGTGAAGTACTGTTGATTCTACGACAGGAGAAATTTTATGCTTCAACAAAGAAGTGTGTGTTCATGACGCACAGTGTTTTATTTCTCGGGTATGTTCTGTCAAAGGAAGGTATTCAAGTGGATGAAAATAAAGTGGAAGCTGTCAGAAGTTGGCCACAACCGAAGACAATTACTGAAGTGAGGAGTTTTCATGGATTGGTATCTTTCTATCGAAGATTCATTCCACATTTTAGTAGTGTGATGGCACCTATAACCGATTGCATGAAGGGAAAGAAGTTCGAGTGGTCAGAGGAAGCAGGGGTTGCTTTTGAGAAAATCAAGACACTATTGACGACAGCACCAATTCTAGTTTTACCGGATTTTCAGTTGTTGTTTGAGTTACATACTGATGCGTCGAAGGTTGGGGTTGGTGGAGTTTTGAGTCAGAAAGGAAGACCAGTTGCTTATTTCAGTGAGAAGTTATCTGGAGCTAAGTTGAGATATAGCACTTATGACGTTGAGTTTTACGCAATTGTTCAAGCAGTGAAGCATTGGAGACATTATCTATTTTAGAAGGAGTTCGTACTCTATACGGATCATGAAGCTTTGAAACATTTGCAAGGGTAGGACAAAATTTCAGCTAGGCACGCTTCATGGGTCGCGTATCTACAACAGTTTACTTTTGTTGTTAAGCACAAATCAGGGGTGACGAATCGTGTAGCTGATGCTTTGAGCAGGAGGAATCACTTGTTGACGACAATGAAAGTTGAAGTGACGGGGTTTAAACTATTGCCAGAGTTGATCAAAGAAGATCCTTACTTTATGAAGTTTGTTGAGAAAGTCAAGGATGGGAGTGCTGATGAGTTTGTATTGGTGGATGGTTTTCTGTTTAAAGGGAATCGTTTATGTGTACCGGATTGTAGTTTGAGAATGAAGATTATAAAGGAGCTACATGAAGAAGGCCATATGGGTAGAGATCGAACATTGCAGTTGATTTCTCAATCATATTATTGGCCGTCGATGAGAAGGGAAGTTGAATGGTTTGTGTGTAGATGTCATGTTTGTCAGGTTTCGAAAGGGACAGCTACAAATGCGGGATTGTATGTGCCATTACCTGTTCCTACAAAACCATGGGTAGACATTAGCATGGATTTCGTGTTGGGATTGCCGAGAACTCAAAGGGGAAATGACTCTATATATGTTGTGGTGGATCGTTTCTCGAAGATTGTACATTTTATTGCGTGTAAAAAGACGGCGGATGCTGTTCATGTCGCTCAGTTGTTTTTCAAGGAGATCTATCGACTTCATGGATTGCCAGAATCTATTGTGTCGGATAGGGATACTCATTTTCTGAGTCACTTTTGGTTAAGTTTGTGGAAGATGGTGGGAACGAAGTTAAACTTTAGCAGCGCTTATCATCCGCAAACAGATGGACAGACAGAAGTTGTTAACAGATCGTTGGGAAATTTATTACGATGTCTGGTGAAGGACAATCTGAAGAGTTGGGACATGAAGTTATGCCAAGCAGAGTTTGCTCATAATCATGCAGTGAATCATAGTACGGGATTCAGTCCATTTCAGATTGTTTATTCAAATTTACCAAGGGGACCGTTGGACTTAACGGTAGTACCACAAACGAAGGGGACGATTAAAAGAGCTGTAGACTTTGTTAATGAGTTGACTGAATGTCATAAAATCGTTCAGGAGCGATTGGAGAAAGCAAATGAGTAGTATAAGTGAACTGCAGATTTGAAGCGACGAAGTATTGAATTTAACGAAGGTGATTTGGTTTATGCTGTGTTAATCAAGGATCGTTTTCCAGTGGGCGCTTATAACAAGTTGAAAGCCAGAAAAATTGGTCCTGTAAAAGTTGTGAAACGGATTAATGAAAATGCTTATAAATTGTAGCTGCCGGAGGATGTGTACACTTCTGACGTGTTCAATGTTAAGCATCTGGTACCATATTATGGAGATGGACAATCTGATGAGAAAGAATTTATAAATCCGAGGACGAATTTCTCTCAACCAGGGGAGGATGATGCAGCTCAAGTTAGAAGAGAAGAGATAAGTCATATACGACTTAAGGAGGAGTTAAGTCGTCCACGACTTAAGAAGGAAGATATAGGTCGTTCCCGACCTAAGGAATCACGTGGGGGAGAGGTGCGAGTTAATGAAGAAGAGTTAAGTCGTTTCCGACCTAACTGGAGACCAGAGGGGAAGTTGTGCCGAGTTAACGACCTAACTCTAACGAGTTGCGACCTAACGGAATACGGCTGAAGAGTTAAGTCGTTAGAAGAGTTAGCTCGGTGAAGCTTTGAGTTGTTAGGTCGCCTACGACCCAAGTGAGGAGTCTGTATTTCTTTAAGTCGGGTTGAATTTTAGGTCGTCACCGACCTATGTGTTGTGTTGTAATATTGCATTTGTTAAGTCATTATGTCGCTGGAGCTTGTTATGTCCTTAACTCGTATGTGATGAGTCGTAGGTCGGCATGTAGATAAGTCGGCCGAATGGGTGCTGTGTTGTAATTCATTGAGTCGTTAGACTTAAGTCGTAAGTCGTGTCATTTGTTGTACCGTGTTGTACTTGGGTCTAAGTCGCTATGAGAGTAACTCGAGTCAGTTAGGTCAGCAACGACTTAAGAGGAGTTAAGTCGGCAATGACTTTAGGGTCAGGTGTCAAAATTGCTATAAATAGGGAGTGTGTTGTAACTTTTTGGTGGTTGATTTTTGAATAAAATTCTTGTTGATTGTTGTGTGCTTTCATCCTAAATTGGTAGTTGAGTGTAATCTCCTATCTCGACTTTCGGTTAATCGAGTGCGCTCGATTCAACGATTGTTGAAGCCAATTCACGGTATCAAGTGTGCTTGATCAACGTTTGAAGAATTGTAGATCTTCTTTCACGGTATCGTGAGCAATCAACGTGTCGAAGATAGCTAGAATTTGGTATCTTTGTGATCAACGAATTTGGGCATTTCAGTATTTTCAATCCACCGATTGCTACTTTCATTGATCTATATCGTTTTGTTAATATCCGCTGCGTCACCTGTTGTTTGAGCTCTTCGGCACCAATCTGACAGATAGAAACCTCTACCGCTTCTTCGTGGCATCCAAATTCCAAACATCGACGAATCAATGGAATCGCGATTTCGAAACGCGATTTCATTCACTTAAAGGAAGATAAGAAAGAGAAGTACGCGAACCAGGTTCGAAACAAAGGAGGAAGGCTTGGCCAGATTCGTGATTAATTTTATTTAATATGCGAATACGATTTGCGGCCTTTTTTTTCCTCTGATGTGGATAAAATTTGAACGAAAATGGCTTCTCTTTTCAAATGAATATTATTTTCCTAAAAAAAAGTACACGCCTATGGTTAAAGAAGAAATGAGACACGTGTAAGATTGATGAACATGTGTTTTGAAAGTTCACTACGTGTCTAATGCTACAGGACGTCAATGCATTAATATATATTTTTAAATCGTCTCGGTAAATGCAACTCAAAATTTCGAACTCCTATCAAAGTGTGCCGTCAGGCGTTCATAAGGTTATACCCCTATTTCGAACGCGATGGAAAAGAATTCGAGTCCTAATTCGATCATATGGAGAAGATAGCTTTTTGAACTCAGTTATTAAATTAAATTTTCGATAAAAGTTCAGCGCGTTTATCTACCGTACGATCTCACGATAACTCCAAAAGCTACGAAAATTGAAATCTGATAATAATACACCATTACGGATTCAATGGAACTGGTTTCGTCGAATTCCGAGACTGTGCCTCAAAAAGCTATTTTTAAATTCAATTTAAACTATATATTTTTAAAACTGAACAAAACATTCCCAAATTCAAATTTAACATTTATAATATCTTCAGTACTATCAATATAAACTTTACAAGCCTTTAAATTATTTTTAACAGGCTTAAAACTGAAAATTCAATAATTTACCCGATTTCATATTATTAAATTCAATATTTAATTGCCAAACAATAATGATATTTGAAATTCAAGTTAAATCAACTTCCAAATATTTAAAATAAATCAAATATCCCAATTTAAAATATATAAAAAAATTTGGGTTGTCACACATTACGTTCCTACAATCTAGCTCGCCTCCTAAGCTCCAAAACGTCCTAACATGAAAAGCTGTAATACTCGGTCTGACCCGAGCATTACGTCAAAGTAGCACCCGGGTCAGCTGGAAATCAGCATAAGTAAACCTGTCTAATATGAAATACTAATGTATAAAACTTATTTAAAACCCGGGGTAACTTGTACCTTATTACAAGTTCTTAACTTGCCATAGTCAAATACATCTTATAATCACATCTAAGCATTATTACTCAGATAAAATGACCAAATTTACATCATTTATTCCATTCCAGCCTATTTATATATTGAAGTCAAATCCATAAAGAATTATTGTAGATTCCAAATCGAAGTGGTTTTGGGTATTTACTGATACCCGACCCCAGTCTCTTCGAATTCAATATTATTCTTTAAACCAAATTGTTTAACTTTAAACGACACAATTTATATTCAGGATTTCATATTCACAACCATCCATCTCAGATAGATAACCCACAATATCACAGTTCAACCAAAGTATTTCATATCACAGAAGCAGCACAAATCACATATCAAAGATATCAAATAATCTGTCATTCAATATATCATAATCATCTATAAGCAGGATAAATTAATTGTACCATTTCTAATCAATTTCATTATTTTAAATCCTGCTTACTTATCATTAGTTAATTACAAACCATTAATTATTCATCCTTTAATTTTCCATCTGAATTTAATTATCCATAATTACTTTCAGTAAGTAATTATTCCATTGGTTAATTATCCTCAATTAATTAACCTTAAATTATTAATTAAATTAATTAACCCTTAACAAATTAATCCTTTAATTACTTACATTAAGTAATTATCATTTAATAAATCACATTTAATAATTGTCCATTAATTGCCTACCTTAATTAATGACATTAAGCAATTATTCTTTAATTACTTTATTAAGTAATTAATTATCCTTAATTTAATTACACTAAATAATTAACCCAAAATTACTTGATTAAATAACTTTTCATCATAAATCAATTATCCTTAACTACTTAAGTAATTTAACTTAAATCATTAGTAAATTAACCTTTAATTATTGACCTCAAAATAATTTCATTAAATAATTAAGTAATCATTCTTTAATTTCTTTCATTAATTTATTATCCTAATACGTAATCATTCAAATCAACAATTTAAATTTCAAAACTTTTGTCTTCAAAATTTATATTGAAACTGGTTTTTGAAAACCTATTACACTTTACATTGAAAGCTTGTTAAATCATTTCTTTGAAACTTGTTAACATTTTCTTACTTTTATTCTTTAATTTCTACTTATACTTCCTTTATTTGACCACTAAATTTTCCCAGCCCAAACTTACTTCGGCCCATTTTTCTCTTGTTCCTTTACTTCTATCCTTCCTAATTTCTACTCCTCTCTTTACTTTTTTTCCTTACTTACTATTTCTCTCGGCCCACATTACTCGGCCCAAACTCCATCCTTTATTTCCCCTAACCTTTCCAGCTACCTCCTTCCTCCCTGTTCTTTTATTTCTCGTCCACGACTGTGCATATGCACCTGACCTCTGGTCAACATCTTCTAACGCCGACCAACCTCACCAGTCAAACCCTACCCTCACACTCTTTTTCGCAACCGAAAACGCTGCAATCTTCCCATTTTCAAAATCGAGCACTTCTTCCCAAAACTGTGGTACACCGTGCCCTACATCATCCAAGTCGTGCCACCCTAGCAATTCATTCGCCACTACATTTCTCCCAATGCTTCTCCATAAACACCACTGTCTCTCTATCCCCTACCGCACGCCCCAAATTTCCTCTAGACGACGCCGTTAACCCAAGTCTGGCCACCCTCAGAAACCTTCCTTAAACCCTAATCCATCTACAACAAGCCACCACGCACACTAAAAAAACAAAGCTAATTTTCCTTGCTCGTCTTCCCTTACTCTTCCTCCTTGCCCAGCCTCGAGCCACGAAATCGAACCATCGATCGGAATTTAGACAAAAGACCAATTCTGTTCAACTCCAATTTCCCAATACAATACCCCATTAAAATTGCCGAAAACACCTTCAAAAATCATCAATTTCGATGACTAATCTATTCATATAAGAAAAACCATAGATTGTGATATTTGAAATTTTGCAATATTGGGTTGCTTACAGTAATGTACCTCTTTAACCCTTTATACTTTGCGATAGCTAATGGAATGATTCTCAAAATAAACAACACTGAAAATCGAACGATTTTGTTTTAAAAATCATAATCTAACCTTGTATAGATTAAGAGATAAATATTTTATTTAAGGTTTTAAACTGTCAGGGAACTTAGGAAGAAGAACAGAATACTTTAAGTGCAGTTTTAAATAGCTATGTTAACACACATCTACTTGCACATATACACTTAACAAATACAATTTCTTGACGTAGAATCCAATGATTTACCCAATATCACAATTACTTATATGTATATAATATACAGTAACAAAATAAGGCTTTGATTTACTCACCTTTAAACTATTGGACAGAAAAGTAGTTGAGATTTGAAAACTGGAATGCAATTGATTTTGAACTGATCTCTATATGCTGAGTAGCAACTTTGATCTCCATGTTTGCATTGCTCAGTTTTTGAATTAAAGTTGTTGTTTGGATTTTTCTTTTGAGTTTTAGATTTAGATAAGTGAAAAAAAAGAGGAAGAAAATATGATCTATATACAGCCTATCCCTTTCTCTTATTATCTATATTTAGTTTTAGTTTTGGATTTTGAAACCTATGAAAGAAAATTCAAAAGCAAAAGTATAGATGCGTATATATTTTTGAATTTCCTTTTATAGATAAATTTTAAAAATAAATGACACTTGTATTAAACTTTTTTAATGCATGTCATAAATCCTTTGCACTTGCTAATGCATGTTATTATTAAGCTACAAATGTTTTAATGCATTTTAAAATGGTTACACTTGTCATTTGCATGCTAATTGTGATTTCTAATATGTATTTATATATAACCTCAATTTAGTTTTACATATCTATATATGTTTTATATTTAATATTATTCTTTTATTTTAAAATTATAAAATCCTTTAAAATAATATAAAACTAATTATATACTAATAAAAATCACACATATATTTTTAAATCCAATTTATTTTAAGATATTTATCTAATTGAATTTCAAATTCAAATTTGAATTCACTTTAAAATCAGCTCATAAACACAAGATTTATTTGTTTGAAAATAAATAAATTTGCCAATTTAAAATAATTTATATTAGGAAATTATCAAATAAATATTTATCCAGATATAAATATTTCATTATCAGATTTATTTGTTCAACTTATGGAAAAATCAGTATTGTAATAGTTAAAATCAGATAATTATCCAATTACCTGATGCCCAAAAATCTGGTTTATCACAATTTTATGGTCTTGAACTCTAGCTGACATCGTATGGCCATATAAAATTTATGGTTCAAATTAATTGTACACAATTATTCTTTAGAATCAATATAAAATATGGTTGGATAAAATCTTACGTGTTAGTTATTTTTTACTGGTTTGTGTGTTTTGGAACTATCATCACGTACACATATCATTCCTCATGTACGACCATGCCAAACCAACGCTTGCCACGTCCTGCACTATGCCATCGGACCACCACATTGCCCTTCCCCCACGCTCAGCTGCTGATAATAGCCACTACCTTCCACAACCGCCACTTTCCATAATCGTTGTCTCCTCAAAACCCAACCCTAACAAACAAAAACATACATCTACTCCTACCTACTGTAACGATCCAAGTTTTCAGACCGGTCAAAGTCGCCGTAAAACCCGTTCATTCTAAAACTACGAATGAAAACTACCAACTTAACACATATTATTTTTCAAATATTAAGCATTACTAAATGTATATGATACAACTTTCAATTATATAAGTTATCAGAGTAATCGTTTATTCTTTGATATGCTTTAATACAAACCCAAAATCAAATACTACAAATAAACTATAAATATACCGCTATGCAACTCTGATGAGAAACATCAATATCCTTACCTGCAAACTCAATAAACAATGTAAACGCAGAAGAAAATAGTAAGCAGTAAAGATATAACAATACAAGATAAATAACTACAAATATACTGAAAAATGTCATGTTATTATTGGGCTTCATCACTACTACATGCGATTGTCTATGTACCCCTAGATACAGGATCAAGCCAACATAGTTCTCCTACCATAAATAGGACTCATGTAGCCTACGATGTAATAAACAATATGCGATTTTCAAAACTACACATTTAGGCTTAATCTTCAAATTTAGATTTTCAAATCTAATTAACTTTATGGAAATTATCTTTTTGGACTTTATTCTCGAATTCTTATTTCAACACTGTTGAAATATATATACCTTTTATATTCAAACTAGTCCTTTACTTCGGGATCTAAAATAAATTTCCTATGAAACAATGTTAATATAGAAGCATACAAAACTATACGTTACCAAATCTCCGGAGGTTTCTACCCATAACCAGGCCCTTGGGTCTACCTTTCAAATAAATAATAGATTGGTGCATCCCTTTATTCCATGAACGACCTACATCGAGGCTACAGAACATATGCACCTCCTTTGCCCATGCGTTTCATAGATTATGGGTTACCTGAATGTTTGGTAACATAACAAATCACTTTATATCACGAAGTCATAAAAATCATTTACCTTAATAATTTTAAATATTTCTAATCTATATTTTAATTTCTATTTCCATATCCTTTCAAAAACCATCTTAAAACCATCGAGTTTAGTCGTCGAAATTCTTTCTGTTTTATAAAACTTTTTTATAAAATCATCCATTATATAAACAACTTTTATATAATATAACTTCAAAATATTATTCTCAAATATCTTTGTTTCCTTTTAAAGGAAAACATCTAATAATATTTCCACTTGAAAACCATTCAAAACAATTCATTGGATTGAAATGAACCAAATATTACCGCTAAATACCATATAGTCAAATCGTGAAATAAATCACAATGTGTTAGCATATAATTATTTTCAACCCCGCCCATGCATGTAGATAATTAATTGCTTATAAAAAGGTTGAGCAAAGTGAACAAAATAATCAGTGCTCATAAAACTGGCCAAGCGCGATCCAAACAACCAAACAATCAATCAATAATAATAATAGCAACACATCTATTAAATAATTAACGATCAATATCAAAAAGATCCATTATCGAATAATAATAAATCTACACAATTTATAATAGCAGAATGAATTTTTTTTCTACTAATACAATGTCACTAATATTTTATCAATCTTTTGTACTTCTCTAATTATGCCAATAGACTACACTAGTTTGTTCTATTTGTTATTACGAATCTAACATCGAAAACCGATGGTTAAACAGACTTCATATGAGTGAGATAATCATGTTTAAAGTTAACCTTTTTTAATTTCTAGATCAAACAAATTAAATATATCAACTAATATACATTTCACCTGCTAAACGAATGCAAAAGCCCAAGGCCAACTTCATGCATGTGCAGACCAACTTCTCGAATGCAATAACCTACCACCTTTCTACTTAGACTGCTACTTCACGTTCCACCTACTCACGTTGCCATGTACTTATCATCTCTTCCTTTCTCACTGTCGGTGCACTATCCTCCACATCATTCTGCATACGCCTTCCTCCACTATTCCAAGTCGCATGCATGTACACTTCTCCCTCCATCACCTTCCATTCTCTTCCATGCACGGGTACACATTACATATATTTCCTTGCCATGCACACATATATAGGCTAAAATGACTTAGAGGCTAAGGAACGATAAAGTACCAATATTCAATGCAAAAACCATCAACACTTTAATGCATGGCACATCAACATGTAATGCAAAGTATATAAACTCAAGACAATGTGACATGCGATAGAAAGATATTTGCTTTGTATATTTTAAGCTTAAATATTAAAAAAATTTGAGGTACGATGCTATACAATATTCCATTTGCGTATGCACTGTGAACGACATAAATAAAAATACGAACAGGCTCAATAATGTAAAACGATCATAAAACAGTGACAAAATAGACAAGTTAACTTATTCTGTTAAGTTTCAAAAGTATCGACGTTTGCAGCAAAAAGCGTCAAATGAAAATTTAATTATTTTTTGAATTACAAATTATGGAAAATCATATAAATTAAATTAAAAATAGTCATCAAAAATCAAGTTTTAATTTGAAATATATATATTTTGTTAAAATTTAATTTGAATTCGAATATTTAAGAAAATCAATATTCAAACTTGATGACCCAAAAATACGGATCATTACACCTACCGTACCGCCTACATCATCTGACTCATCACAACATAGTTGCTCACCTTATTTTGCTCACCAATCATCAATTACTGCAAAAATAGCAGTAGGTAAAATGACACTGTACTATATTTTTATATGAGAAATTGGTGTAAGAAGAAATATAATAAGTACAAAATGTTACTATGTCGTATCACTTAACCGTAAAATAGTATCACAAGGTAAGGTCAACTGTTACAAGGAAAAATTGAAATATAATTGCTCTATTCTTTTTTAATTTAGTAAATAAATAACTGATACTACACAATAGCGTTATAAAATAGTTTATGAAAAATATCATGACATATGTTCAAAAAATTAAATAAAATGATACCACCTTCACAAAGCTATGCGGTAGCATTATAAATTAATTTATGAAAATAGTATTATGAACTTCCAAAAATAACTTAAAAATATATCACCCTCACAAAAAACACATAAAATAATAGTAGAAAGTGGAATTTAAAAATAATAATCCATAAATGATATTACAACTCATAAAAAACTATTACAAACAAAAAACTGTTAACATACTTCATAAACTGTACTACGATTAATAAGTATTATTATAAAGCAATGTTTGAGATACAATATATACATCATATAAAGAGAAGCCGCAATTGTTTATAAACTGGTACATACTACAATTTAAAAATACTGTAATTCAGAAACTATACTACAATTCATGAAGTGCTAATACAAAATAGCTTTATGAGATATATATATATATATATATAATTGTATTTATTTATAAAAAATGATATTACACATTATCGTTACTATACACATCTAAAAATATACTATATTTGTCGATGAAATTCTACTACAGTTTTGAAAAAGTAGCTGTAATTCATAAACTACTACTACAATTTATAAAATACTACTATAAAATAACATTATGGATGAAATCATATATCATTATATTTATTAAACAATAAAGATACATTTTTTTTGAACTAATACTACAATTTAAAGATGCTCGTACAATTAACAAACTAGCTGGTAATACAATTCATAAACTACTCTTGTAAAATAGCATTATGAACAGAAAAGTACATAATTATATTTATTTAAAAAAAAGTGACACCACATTATTATTATTAGATACATAAAAAAGATACCACAATTGTTTATAATCTACTATTACAATTTTAAAAAAGTCGCTACTATATTTTATAAACTGCTATTACAATTCATAAACTGCTAATATAACATAGCATCACGAATAAAAATATACATGACTAGTTTATTAAAAAAATGAGAAATGATATTAGACAGTTGCATCACTACATTTTATATTCTTCTTACTCAACCTGCTGCTGCTTCTTCCTTAGTTTGCTTTTTCTTCTCTAACATAAATATTTCACCACATTGTCCCATCCACCATTCTTGCGACGACCCGTGATTTTTGGATATTTGAAATTGAAATATTTAATTGATTTTAAACATTTGAAAGTTAGTATAACTTAAATTTCAAATATCATTATTTGTTTGACAATTAATATATTGAACTTAATAATTAGAGATTGGGCAAAATATTATATCCCGAGTTTTATGCTTGTTAAAAATATTTTAAATAGCTTATAAAATTTATATCAATAGTATTGTTGATAATGGAAGCTTTAGAATTGAATTCGGTAGTGTTTTGTTAAATTTTGAAATTTATCGTTTAAATTGACATTTAAAAATAGTGTTCTAAGGCATAGTTTCCGATTCCGACGAAACCAGTTCTATTGCATCCGCAATAGTGTATTATTATCGGATTTCAAATTTTCGTAGTGTTTAGAGTGATCATTTGGTCGTACGGTAGATAAACGCGCTGAAATTTATATCGAAATTTAATTTAATAACTGGGTCCAAAAAGTTATCTTCTCTGTACGATCGAATTAGGACTCGAAACCTTTTTCATTGCGTTCGGAATAGGGTGTACATTATAAAAGCCTAGCGGCATGCCCCGAATGGAGATCGAGATTTTGAGTTTCGAAAATCGAGATGATTTGAATTTGAATTTAAATTAAAAAATATATATTCACATACAATGGCAAATTAGACACTTTCATTCCTTAAAACACGTGTCCCCTTTTCAGTATTCCTTTTGAAACATGTTGTTTTCTCTCCGATAAAAATTATATGGCAGGAGCAAATGAATGAAAATCGAATTCAACTAAAAATAAAAACCGAAGGAAATCCATACCCTCGTTCCTTCCCTTTTGTTTTTCCAATCTTCATATGGACGAACAACAGTTTTCTCTTCTGTTCAATTCGTTCGTAATGCTTAAAAAAATATAATGCAGCAAAAATCAAACCAGAACGAATCAAGCAATTCGAATATGGCCGATGTTTTCTCCTTCGTGTCAAATCGAAAATGGAACGCAATCCAGATCCAAATTCCACGAATCAATTTAAAAAAAAAAGAGAAGCCCTAAATCAATTCGAACTGCGATTCGTTCGTAATCGAAACAGCAAGGCCGCGATTCATTCGAACTCAGGTGGATGGCAATCGCGACCATTGAGGCGCGTTCGAGAGTGGTTCGAGATCGGCATCGTGCGAGTGGAATGCAGGCGTGTTCGAGATGTCGACGGTCGAAGTCCGAGTCGAGGTTGGAAGCGTCGGCATGGCGCACGCGTTCGTGCAATGGCTCGGCACTGGGAGTAAGACGTGGTTTAGCGACGTGAAGGTGGAGGTTTCGCTGCAATCGTAGAAGGCAGAACTCGTGCGTACGAATGGCTGTAAGGTATATACGATTCACCCATTTTTAACTTAATATTATATGTTTTGAAATTTAAAAAAATGTTTCGGTTTCAGTTTAAGTTTATAGTAAAATGTTTCAGTTTAAGATGTATATACATATACATGTGGTTGTATATACAGTGAAGGAAAAGGGGATAAGTATAGGTATATATATATATATTTTCCTTTTAAAAGATATTGATTATTTTTATAAACGGCTTGAAAAATGATGAATTAAGTAAATATACATGCACACATTTAAATATACTTGTTTATTTTAAAAGTTAAGTGCTATGAAGGTTAATTTGTTAAATTAACTTATTTAATTTATTTTGGTCACTAAAAGATTTTAAATAAGAGGAAAATTATCTAATTAAAAATCCTTAGTTAATTGAATTTATTAAAGAAGATAATTGATTTTTTGAATTATTTAAAATATGTGTTCGAGGTGTAAAATCATGGTGAAATCAAGTCGAGATTGAAGTGGATGGCAAAACTAAAGTCAAAGGTGAGTTAATCTCACTCATTTGGAATTTCATTTAAATTTAAATAGTTAAATTTAAATTATTCATTGATTGTTTGAAACGTCTGGATGTGATAGTATATATTGGAGTGATTGATTTCCCGCATTATATAGTGGATGAGACCCTATGTGCCGCATAATAGTGGATGAGATGATATAACCCCATATACCGTGATATTCCACCTCGAAGTGGAATTGGTATTTTATGTTGTGGTAACATCCGTGGATGCAGAAAAACAGGATAGAGGGATCCAACTGGATTCCTTAAAATATTTAGTTTTGTTTTAATATTCTGTGATATGATTTGATAATCTAAGATAGACTATATTGGTAATTGAAATATTGGATGCTATGGTTTGATTGAATATATTTAGATATACTGAGTTATCAAAAATATATAGACTGGATTTTTGATGAGAAAATAAAAGAGAGAATTTTTAAGTAAAATAATTATAGAGAATTTGAATAAATTAAAGAATGAATTAGAAAAGAATAATAGTGATTTTTAAATTCTAATAAATAAATTCCGAGTAGAGGAAAGAAGATTTTGAATAAAAGGGAAAATAATGAATTTTAAAATTTAAATGATATTATTTAAAGGAATAAAGAATTTATTTTAAAATTCAAGGTTTAAATTTATTGGAAAGGACAAAGAAGGAATTTGGAAAAGTATGAAATTGGTATTTTCAATTAAATAAAATTTTAAATCATAATTAAGAAGTAAAATCTGAAGTTAATGGGTTTTGAAATAAATTGAGTAAGTAAAGGAATTTATTCTAAAAAGGAGTAAATTTGGAAAACGATTTGGAAATTGATAAAGTGTGAAATTGTGATTTAAAAGGGGTGAGACTATGGAATTTATAAACTAGGTTTATAAAGTGAAATAAGGTATTAGAGAATATTTGGAAGTATAAATTCACGATGGGAATTTATAAAGAAATGGGTAATTTATTTTAAAAATAAATAGTGAATTATTTATAAAAAGGTGTGGAAGAGAAGTGTATTTCCCTGAAAAGCCAAGTACGTTTTTCAAAGCAGATTTTAGTATAAGTTAAAAGTTTTAAAGTTTGTTTAAAAGAATGTTTTTAAGAAATCATTATTTAAGTTGTTTAAATTTTAAAAGAAAACATTTATTTAAATTAATTATAGTAGTAATTAATTGAAAGGTTTGACTAGTACTATGATTTTAAGGATAATTATTAATATTTATATTTTATAAAGTAGTTTTATTTTAATGATAGTTTGGTTAAAGTTTTATTTGAAAACTTGTATAGAATTTCGTAACTCTTATTTTAAAATTTAGTTTGGCTTAACTTTTATTTTAAAATTTTGTTTATATTTTATAAAATAGTTGTAAAGCATATATTTTTGAATAAAGTATTTAAGTAGTTTAATTTAAATGTTTTAAAGTATATTTTAGAATAAAGTGATTTAAATTATCTTAAAATCTAAAGTATTTGGACTTGGTAATTTTCAGTGGGAAATAAACAATTTTGGAATTTATTCCGCGAGTGAAAAGAGATTTGAAATTGATTTCAAAAGATTTAAGTGAAGAAGATATCTTGCAAAGATATTTTGAATAATAAATAATTTGGAAAATTATTTAAATCTAATGGTTGTTTGTGGATGTTAATTGATAGTTAAATAACAGACTATCAATATTGGCCAAATGCGCTGATCGTTTCGAAGAGACCGGGATCAGGATTAATTTTCTGAAAACCACATCGATCCGGTTCGAACGTTTTCGTGAGGAAGATAAGAGCCTGGAGTCGAAGATGGAGCAGTGAAGTGCAAGGGCTAATCTCTACTAATCCCTATGGTCATTCCAAAATGGATGTAGTAGGAGTAGTGCATTCGGTTCCGTTCGAATCCGGAACGAACTTGTATGGAAGAATGCTTTCAGAACATCGTCAGAAGGACGATGAACATTCTATGTGAATGTGTGCTAAAAAGGTAACGCATAGCCTCGAGCCTCATCAACTGGAAATGGCTAAAACAGAGGAGGTGCACACAAGGCTAAGTGGCTAGCAACCGGTCACCCCTGTCTAGATGTCCCTTTGTTTCAGTTGTGTGGGCGGTTGCTGATCCCAACCACGGGGTGAACTTATTCAGACTATCCAGTACGGGGTACCTCCGGTCTTGTGATGTAGGGGATCAAGGTGGATCCTCGGTACGGTGATCTAGACCACGTACTGTGACGGACGGTACCCCCGTAGCCCTGCCATTGTATGGAATCCAATTTCCAATAAGCGCATGTACGGTTTCGATTGTGCCCAACTATGCTGAAACGTGAGATGCAAGCATTTCAGCTAGAATCTATTTTACTTTCTATAGACACTATTATAAAATCAGATGGATTCGATAAAAAAGTTTTGCTTATCGTAAGGTAAAAACCCGGTATGTCTATTTGTGGTGCGGTCTTACGAGATACCTTGGTTTCAAAGGATTTTAAAAACTTTAATAATCCAATTGAGTGTGTTTTCTCACGCTGGTTTTCCAGACTGATTCGGGTGTTATTTAACTATAATGCTCGGATCAGACCGAATATTATAGAGTACATGATAGGATGTTGTGGAGCTCAGTAGACGAGCTGGATGGCTAGACGTATCACATGTATTTGATAAATATTATGCCGTGTATGTTTAATTATATAGTCAGATTCGTGGGGACAGTATATGATAACTGTCCAGTTGCGTACTATAGATGTTGTTGAACTCTGATGCTGTAATGTATAAACATATATAATTCTTTTGTTTAAAGATTAGTCATTTATCTATTATATATGGTTCAGCTGCGTTTTTGAGATTCTGATGTTATTTTCTGTTTCTTCTTCTACCTCCTTTTTCTTTAACCCTAATGGTTCGGTTTTCCAACATTCGACTGCTCGGCATTGGATACAGTGGTCGTGTTGATGTCGATTTTCGAGCATCGAAAAATCGGGTCGTTACATTGTGGTATCGGAGCTGAAGGTTAAGCGAGAACCTTGGCTCTTGTGGGTATTACTCATTAGGAATAGAGTCTGTAAGTACTCTAGAATGAGTTTGAGGGTAATAATAGGTATAAGCATGTATTTATTAGTGAATATAGAATTGTTTTTATATCGTATTGACTTATCGGTTGAGTATTTATGAATTCTGGGCGATATATGGGACGCCATGTCATCGATAAGGATTTCTAAACTCTTAAACAAGATAAACCGACACAATATTGTTTTAAAATAGAGTAAATGAAATAATTTTGTCCAAATTATTTTTGTATATAAAAGAAATAATTTTGTAAAATTACAGTATATGGTTGCTTGGTTGTTAGGAAGTAATAATATTAAAATTGTTATCATTGTTGTTATGATAATCGAGATAAGGAAATAATGGTATAATCAGGAAATAAATTCATTTAACAAATGAAATTAGTAAATGTGAATTATAAATGTGATTCATAATTGAAAATGAAATAAAAAATTCTAGAGTAATATTTGAATAAAGATCATAAGGATTTGAAATTCGAAATTTTAGAAATTAAATTCCTTTGTGTTTGAAAATGATTTTCAAAGGTTTTGGAGAAATAATGGTGATATTATTTGGGAAATATTTTTGAATTGGATTTGAAATCTGGTGAGATTTGGAATTTAAAAATATTTGGAGCATGTTTTAAAAAGAGGAAAGGCACCGAACTCTTTTCGGTCGCTGGAAAATAACTTCAGTGATGACTACAGCATCATTGATGTTCAATTTCGAGTTTCCAAGAGAGGAATTGCTATCAAAATATTTTAAATTGGAGTTGTTTGCAAAACTGGGTTGGTTTTAAAATTCAAAGAATAATTGGACATGCAATTGAATTATGTATATAATTGATTTCAAAAATGATTTTGAAATGTTGAAGTTTGGTTTGGTAAAACCATTTTGATTTTTAAATACAAAGGAATATTGGATATACTAAAGGATTTTGGGATACACTTGATTTCAAAAAATAATTTTTTTTTGAAATATTTAAGTAATTACTTAAACTCTAGAAGTTTAATTAAAAAAATAAATAGGTTTGATAACTTATAAAAAATTTAAAAAATTGTTTAGAATGAATTTAACTCAATGAAAAGTTAAGTTAAAATAAGTATGAAAACAAAATAAGCTAGTGAAGTAAACCAAGTAAGTGAAGAAAAAGATTAGTGAATGAAATGTAATTAAATTTGGAAAACTTATAGAAGTTTAAAATTTTGAATTAAATCAGAGTGTAATTAAATATAGTTAAGTGAAAGTGAATTTAAAGAAAGTCTAAGGAAACTAAGAGATATAGTTACTTAAATAAAAAGTTAAGTTGGAAATAAAATTACGGATAGATAAATGAATTTGCATTTGTAAGTAAATAGGATTTAAACTAAATATTGGGAATTAATTTGAATTGCGTGTAATGGATGATAGTCAAGATTTGACTAAATAAAATAAAGGACTAAAATAAAATTAGTGAGTAAACAAATTGATTAAAGTGGGTAAGCAAATGAATTGGAATTGTACATTGGATAATATTTAATTTAAAATGTGTAAAATAGAGCGAGGTTATAAAATTATTCAAAGTGAACCGAATAATAAAAGTTTGGTAATAAAAAACAAAATTTTGTTTAAGATTTAAAATAGTGATATGAACCAGTTGTGAATGGAAGATAGTTGATAAATTCAATATTTATAGTTTGAAGATAAAATGAATTCAAGTAGAATTGAAATGGAAATCTGGATGAAAATTGGGAAAGAATATTTGAAATTAATTAGTAAAGTGAAGCAATTTGAATCTATATGGAATTGGAATCCAAATTGATTATATGTAGATAAAAACCAAGTGGTAAAGTGAACGTAATAATATAAGAATATTTAAAATGCTTATATTAAACTTAAGAAAAGTTTAGGGTGAAAATTCTTTAGTAAAATTTGGTATTGGAAATATTCTAAGTTAATATTTGAACAAGGATCCACTATGGCCGTGAAATGGATAATTATGAATAAGTGAATAGAAATCAAAATAAATGTTAATAAAAAGAGAATTGATGTAACTAATAATCAATTGAGATAAATACGTAAGATGTACATATATTATTTTATCGCATAGCGATTTGATCCAAATTTGTGCACAGAATTTCGAGATAATTATACCGATCCGAGTTGGGATTTTTCACTCGATTTTCGATGGCGAACCCTGGATATGGATTTTTGATTGATTCTAGAAATTCTCTATCATAGTTGTAGCTATGCACGGAGAATGACGGTTTCTGATCAAGAAACCAGATCTAAGTCCGCACTAGGAAGTCGGGTGGACGATACTAGTTCGAAAGTGAAATTGTGTGATCGAGTGAGCGATCAAAAATTGGTATTGCGCACGGATAATATATGTACATCGTACGGGCCTAAGTAAAGCAAATTTGGAAACTGTTGTAAAGAAATGTATAAAATGATTTTGAATGTTGTAATGAGATATTTTTGCAAAGTAATATACAGGTGTTAAAATGGCAAAGGGAAATTGGGATTTTTGATTTTAAAACATAAAAGGAATTGCTCGATAAAAGTTATGTATTTAAATTTTCTATATGAAATTTGATGATTTTCTGGTCTAGCCACCTGCCTTTTTGTTTTCTTTTGAAATTTGGGGGCCGTAGAGGCATTTTATAGTTGTACCGAGCTAGTTGTGCGAATGAGATGCTGGCAAAAATTTTCGAAAATTTAGGGAGTTAGAAAAATTTTGAGAAAATTTGATAATTTAAAATTTGATTTTTAGTTAAAATTTGAAATGGTTATAAGTAATGTTGTTTGGAAACTATGGAAGGAGTTTGGAAAGTTAGTGAGGGCGATAATGTCTTTATTAAAGGATGGTTTTGGGTATTGCTAATAACTGTTTGGTTTTGGGGAATTGTTTAAAACTAGTTGTTTGGGGGAAAATAGTAAACGGGTATCGAAACATTTCTCTCAACTAGTAATTTCGAGAACGAAATTCTTTTAAGCGGGGATGAATATGACGATCTGGGATTTTCGAATATTTGAAATTGAAATATTTAATTGTTTTTAAACATTTGAAAGTTAGTATAACTTGAGTTTCCAATATCGTTATTTATTTGGCAATCAATTTATTGAATTTAATAATTAGAGATTGGGTAAAATATTAAATCCTGAGTTTTAGGCTTGTTAAAAATATTTTAAATAGCTTATAAAATTTATATCAATAGTATTGTTGATAATGGAAGCTTTAGAATTGAATTTGGTAGTGTTTTGTTAAATTTTGAAATTTATCGTTTAAATTGTCATTTAAAAATAGCGTTCCGAGGCGCAGTCTCGGATTTCGACGAAACTAGTTCCATTGGATCCGTAATGGTGTATTATTATCGGATTCCAAATTTTCGTTGTGTTTAGAGTGATCATTTGACCGTATGGTAGATAAATGCGCTGAAATTTATATCGAAATTTAATCTAATAACTGGGTCCAAAAATCTATCTTCTCCATACGATCGAATTAGGACTCAGAACCTTTTCCATTGCGTTTGAAATAGGGGTTTAACATTATAAACGACTAGCGACATGCCTCGATTGGAGATCAAGATTGTGAGATGCGAAAATCGAGATGATTTGAATTTGAATTTAAAAAATATATATTCACATACAATGACAAATTAGACGCATTTCATTCCTTCAAACACATGTCCTCTTTTTCACTCTTCCTTTTGAAACGTGTTGTTTTCTCTCTGATAAAAATTATATGGCAGGAGCAAACCAATGAAAATCAAATTCGACTAAAAATAAAAATCGAACGAAACACATATCCTCGTTCCTTCCCTTCTTTTGTTTTTACAATCTTCATATGGACGAACAACAGTTTTCTCTTCTGTTCAATTTGTTCGTAATGCTTAAAAAAAATATAATGACTGTAGCAAAAATCAAACCAGAACGAATCGAGCAATTCGAATATGGCCAATGTTTTCTCCTTCGTGTCAAATCGAAAATGGAACTCAATTCAGATCCAAATTCCACGAAGCACTTTAAAAAAAAAGGAGAAGCCCTAAATCAATTCGAACCGCGATTCGTTCGTAATTGAAACAGCGAGGCTGTTGGGGATTTTGCGGTTCGAGACGGATTTGATGGCGATAGTGACGAAGACAATGTTGTACTTCCGACTTCAAGGATCTATGGAATAGATTCTTTCAGACAATAGTTACCAGGTACAAACGGGTTATCGAACTATCGACTTTCAGGATTCAATGAAGCCCTATAACATCGTAATTGGATTCAAAATTTGTACGACTTTGATCTGACCAAGAACACTTCAGAAACTGTATCTGATGATGCAATTTATATAGATTAGAATGAAGAGGAAGAAGAAAACAATTCTACAACGCTTTCTGAATTTGCAACACCTTGGAGGCGTCACAAAATAGAGCAATCTGTAAAGATTTCTGGGCGTCGCAGAATTGTGTGGAGAAGAAGAAGAGGATTCGAAAACTATCTGCAACTGTTTTCGGGCGTCACTATATATAGACGTGAAGAGGTGTCCATTCGCGAAGCATTGCGACCGTTTGCAACTGTTGCGAATGGATTCAAAAATTAAACGTCGCGACCTTTCGTTTGCAACGTTTAGAAAACCGTTGCAATTCAAACGTCGCGTCCATTCAGTTTGTAGCCTTTAGAAAACGTTACAAATTCCCGCCCTTTATCCAAATTCAGCTTTTTCCGGTTCTGGGTCCTTAATGGGCTGAAATCTGTCCCGTTACTGTTCTTATTTTGATCCAAAAATATTTTCGGATCCGAACCCGAAACCCGTACCCGTACCCGGCCCGGTTCGGTTCGGGCGGACGGACGGATGGCGGCGGCGCGCGTGTGGTGTTGCATGACTTCTCTCCTCACAACAAAGCAAACATGTGGGAGCCTCAAGGCCCCATCATCCACTTGAGAAAGCTATACTTATACAAGTATAGTCTCCATTTTTCTACAATGTGGGACTAAACTCTTCTTTCTTCTTTTCTTCTTTCTCTTCCAAACAAAAAACCTAAAGCCAAAGCATTTTGAAAATTTTACAATAATCTCCCCCAATTTTCAAAATAAAAAATAAATAAATAGGACGGCTGAATCACTAGAGTGACTTCCTACATACCCAAGTGGGATCAAGCCTATGTAGTCTTAAGATCAAGTTTTGCATCATCGTGAAAACCAACACATAAATAAAAGGTATCTTTTGGATTTGAACCTTTACTTAGTGCAAACCATTCAAAGCCTTATCGAGATTCTATGGTGAACGAATCTTGAACCAAGTATCCCTAATGATAAAACCGGAACAATCACACATGTTGATTTCCTTAGGTAAAGTGTTCTGTATTGCTCAGCACGTTAACGGCCATGTGCTTAAATCCTGGTTCATGAGTCTACTTAGAAAGCGGTCTTACTTTCCTAGGAAACGGCCTGATTTCCATACTCATATAGGTAAGTCTCTTAAAGTGTTTCTACGATACACCTTTTAAGGTGTCTGGACTTATTAAGGAAGTATATCCATCCTTTGTTCTTGCAGAATCCAACACTAAATATTATGGGATTATAAATTTAGTGTTCCATAATCATTCACTTAACTTGTTGGTACCCATTGTTCTTTGTCTATCCTTTTCAAGACATAAGTTGGGTTTCTGTTAAGGATGATCAACCTTCATTCACAGACCTTAGTCCCATTTCTTGTGACTTTATAGAAACCATTGCCTTTGGAAGACCTTTGTAAGTGGGTCAGCCAAGTTTTTCTTCGTTTCTATGTAGTCAACAGTTATAACTCCACTTTTGAGTAACTATCTCACCATTTGATGTCTTAGACTCACATGTCTAGACTTTCCATTATATGTCTTATTAGACACATTGTATATTGTTGCTTGATTGTCACAGTTAATCAAGACTGCTGGAGATGGCTTCTTCCACAAAGGGATTTCCATTAATAAATTCCTAAGCCATTCCGTTTCTTTACATGCATCTGCTAATGCAATCAATTCTGACAATATTGTTGAGTCAGAAATACAGGTCTGCTTCTTGGAAGTCCAAGACACAGCAATGCCTCCTAATGTAAAGATCCATCCAGTCGTAGACTTGGATTTGGATTCTACATTGTTCCAGGTTGCATCACTATATCCTTCTATTACAGAAGGATATCCTTTATAAGATAAACCATATTCAATGGTTCCTTTCAAATAAGCTAAAACTCTGGAAATGGCTTTCCAAAGTTCGAAACCTGGATTACTCGTAAATCGACACAATATACTTATAGCATGCGCGATGTCTGGTCTAGTGCGATGCATAGCATACATAAGACTCCCAATAACACTGGAATACTCTAGTTGAGAGATAGTACGTCCAGTGTTCTTTTCTAATTTAATACTAGGATCTAAAGGAGTTGGTGCTGGTTTGTCATCGTAATGACCATACTTTTGCAGGAATTTCTCTATGTAATGGGATTGAGTTAGTAATAACTCCCCCTCTTTCCTAACAATTTTAATTCCCAGAATTACATCAGCCTCTCCTAGATCTTTCATATCGAATTTAGAAGACATAAACTTTTTAGTTTCATTCATGCAGGATATATTGGAACCAAATATTAGCATTTCATCAACGTAAAAACATATTATAACAATACTATTGTTATCCGATTTGCTATAAATACATTTATCAGCATTATTAACAATGAATCCATATGACAATGCAACTTTATCAAACTTCTCATTGCATTGCATGGGAGCTTGCTTCAGGCCATAAAGAGATTTTACTAATTTGCAAACTTTCTTTTCTTGACCTGGGGTTTTGAAACCTTCAGGTTGTTCCATATATATCTCTTCTTCTAAATCTCCATTTAGAAAAGCAGTCTTTACATCCATTTGATGTATGACTAATTTATGAATTGATGCAAGTGCAATTAAACAGCGTATAGAAGATATGCGAGCAACTGGAGCATATGTATCAAAATAATCTACTCTATGTCTTTGCTTATATCCGTTAGCAACTAATCTGGCTTTAAACTTATCAATGGATCCATTTGTATTCAACTTTTTCTTGAATATCCATTTACATCCTATAGGTTTAGCACCAGGAGGTAAATCAGTTAAAACCCAAGTTTGGTTTAACATTATGGAATTCATTTCATCATTGATAGCTTCTTTCTAGAAATTTGAATCTCTGGAACTCATAGCTTCAGAATAAGTTTTGGGATCATCATCAACGTTCATTACATATTTAGTCACATTAAGGACTTCGTCCTTACTGCCTTCTACAAGATATGTAATGAAGTCAGGACCATAGTCCTTCTCTATTCTTGCTCTTTTACTTCTCCGTTGTTCAGTACTATTATCTGGTACCGACACTTCCTTGCTGTTTTGAGCAGGAGCATAATCATCGTCATTGATATCATTAGTCATACTACATTCTGGACTAGATGATCTCAATGGGATCTCAACAGTTTGATTTTCAAAAAATTCTACATCTACAGATTCTATAACTTCTAGGGTGTCAAGAATTAGAAATCTATAAGTTATACTATTAAGTGAATATCCTATGAAAACATATTTAAATGCTCTATTTTCTAACTTTGGTCGTTTAGGGTCTGGTTTTCTAACATAAGCTAAGCAACCCCAAACTTTAAGTCTAGTTAGGTTAGGTTTCCTATTAAACCATAAATTAATAGAATCAACAATATAAACAGAAGATTTCTTTATTAGATTCAACTTAATCATGCCGTTACAAGAGTATCCCTGTCCAATGAATTTACTATTCTTAGACAACACTAGCTTATCAGACTCATACACCATCTTGAATCCTCCTTTGTTAAGAAGGTATCCAGAGACCAAATTCTTACACATATCGGGTACATAGAATACATTGACTAATGTAAGAACTTTTCCAGAGGTGAGAAGAAGTTCTATAGTGCCTTTTCCCAGAACTTTGCTTGGAACCTTATTTGCTCCAGTAACTTCGTCGGCTTCTCCTTTATTTTCTTCGTAACTCTTGAACAGATTACGGTCTTTGCAAATGTGAATGGTTGCTCCAGTATCGAACAACCAATCATTATCATTGCCACTAACGGATTTTGCCTCTTGCACTACAGCCACAAGCGAGTCTTCGACCACATTTACTTTTTGTTGTTTCTTCCGCAGACGGCAGTCTCGGGCATAGTGGCCGGGCTTGTTACAAAAATAACAAGCACCTTTCTTTTTGTTGTTGGTTTTGGAATGATTTTTCTTCTTAAACCGTGTCTCATTCTTTGGCTTTAATTTATCAGTGATTTCAACATTATTTGCCTTAGAATGGGACTCAGTTTGCGGATTATCATCTAGATCGCGTTTGCGAGAGTCTTTATCAATACGAAGATGATGCTGTAAACCGTCTAAATTATAATCCGTTTCCGCATGCTTCATCTTTTTCTTCTAATCATTCCAACTATGCGGAAGTCTAGAAATTATAACTCCAACAACAAAAGATTCAGGGAGATCAATTCCAGCATCTTTAAGTTGATTCACCAACAGTAAGATTTCGCTTACTTGTCCAATTATGGACTTATTGGTGACCATTTTGAAATCCATAAAATTAGAAATAAGAAACTTTTTATTACTTGCCTCAGATATGCGGTACTTATTCTCCAGAGAAGTCCAGAGTGCCTTCGCTGTTTCCAAGGTCCTATGAGCATTGTAGACTGTGGTAGATAGCGCATTCAAAATATGGCCTCTGCATAGGAAATCGTCCTCTTTGTGCGTTGCACGTTTAGCCTTTAGAGCAGCATGATCCTTATCAGTTTCCTCCGGGATTTCTTCCAAGTCATCTTCTAAGTTGTAGAACAACTTGACGGTGACTAGGAAAAATTTCATCGTCTCTTGCCAACGAGTGAAATTGTCGCCATCAAAACGCTCCAATCGAGTTAGATGCTGATTCATAACTTGTAGAGCGCTCGAACCTTCCATGGTTGAAGAATATTGTCTGAAATTTTGTTGGGGATTTTGCAGTTCGAGACGGATTTGATGGCGATAGTGATGAAGACAATGTTGTACTTCCGACTTCAAGGATCTATGGAATAGATTCTTTCAGACAATAGTTCAACCCACCAGGTACAAACGGGTTATCGAACTATCGACTTTCAGGATTCAATGAAGCCCTATAACAGCGTAATCGGATTCAAAATTTGTACGACTTTGATCTGACCAAGAACACTTCAGAAACTGTATCTGATGATGCAATTTATATAGATTAGAATGAAGAGGAAGAAGAAAACAATTCTACAACGCTTTCTGAATTTGCAACACCTTGGAGGCGTCACAAAACAGAGCAATCTGTAAAGATTTCTGGGCGTCGCAGAATTGTGTGGAGAAGAAGAGGATTCGAAAACTATCTGCAACTGTTTTCGGGCGTCGCTATATATAGACGTGAAGAGGTGTCCATTCGCGAAGCGTCGCGACCGTTTGCAACTGTTGCGAATGGATTCAAAAATTAAACGTCGCGACCTTTCGTTTACAACGTTCAGAAAACCGTTGCAATTCAAACGTCGCGTCCATTCAGTCTGTAACGTTTAGAAAACGTTACAAATTCCCACCCTTTATCCAAATTCAGATTTTTCGGTTCTGGGTCCTTAACGGGATGAAATCTGACCCGTTACTGTTCTTATTTTGATCCAAAAATATTTTCGGATCCGAACCCGAAACCCGTACCCGGCCCGGCCCGGCCTGGACCGGTTCGTTCGGTCGGACGGACGGCGGCGGCGCGCGTGTGGTGTTGCATGACTTCTCTCCTCACAGCAAAGAAAACATGTGGGAGCCCCAAGGCCCCATCATCCACTTGAGAAAGCTATACTTATACAAGTATAGTCTCCATTTTTCTACAATGTGGGACTAAACTCTTCTTTCTTCTTTTCTTCTTTCTCTTCCAAACAAAAAACCTAAAGCCAAAGCAATCTGAAAATTTTACAACAGAGGCCACGATTCGTTCGAACTCAGGTGGATGGCAATCGCGACCAGTGAGGCGCGATCGAGAGTGATTCAAGATCGGCATCGTGCGAGTGGAATGCTGGCGTGTTCGAGATGGCGGCGGTCGAAGTCCGAATCGAGGTTGGAAGCATCGGCATGGTGCACGCGTTCGTGCAATGGCGCGGCACTGGGAGTGAGACGTGGTTTCGCGGCGTGAAGGTGGAGGTTTCGCGGCAATCATAGAAGGCAGAACTCGTGTGTACGAATGGCTGTAAGGTATATACGATTTACCCATTTTTAACTTAATATTATATGTTTTGAAATTTAAAAAAAAAAATATTTCTGTTTCAGTTTAAGTTTGTAGTAAAATGTTTCAGTTTAAGATGTACATACATATACATGTGGTTGTATATACAGTGAAGGAAAAGGGGATAAGTATAGGTATATATATATATATATATATATATTTTCATTTTAAAAGATATTGATTATTTTTGTAAACGGCTTGAAAAATGATGAATTAAGTAAATATACATATACATATTTAAATCTACTTGTTTATTTTAAAAGTTAAGTGTTGTGAAGGTTAATTTGTTAAATTAAATTATTTAATTTATTTTAGTCACTAAAAGATTTTAAATAAGCGGAAAATTATCTAATTAAAAATTCTTAGTTAATTGAATTACTAAAGACGATAATTGATTTTTCGATTTATTTAAAATGTGTATTCAAGGTCTAAAATCATGGTGAAATCAAGTCGAGATTGAAGTGGATGGCAAAACTAAGGTCAAAGGTGGGCTAATCTCACTCAATTGGAATTTTGTTTAAATTTAAATAGTTAAATTTAAATTATTGATTAATTGCTTGAAGTGTCTGGATGTGATAGTATATATATATATAGTAGTATATATAGTATACATTGGAGTGATTGATTTCCCGCATTATATAGCGGATGAGACCCTATGCGCCGCATAATAGCGGATGAGATGATATAACCTCATATACCGCTATATTCCACCTTGAAGTGGAATTGGTATTTTATATTGTGCTAACATCTGTAGATGCAGGGAAACAGGTTGGAGGGATCCAACTAGATTCCTCAAAATATTTAGATTTGTTTTAATATTCTGTGATATGATTTGATAATCTGAGGTAGACTATATTGGTAATTGAAATATTAGATGCTATGGTTTGATTGAATATATTTGGATATACCAAGTTATCAAAAATATATAGATTGGATTTTTAATGAGAAAATAAAAGAGAGAATTTTTAAGTAAAATAATTATAGAGAATTTGAATAAATTAAAGAATGAATTAGAAAAGAATAATAGTGATTTTTAAATGAGATTTTGAATAAAAGGGAAAATAATGAATTTTAAAACTTAAGTGATATTATTTAAAGGAATAAAGAATTTATTTTAAAATTCTAGGTTTAAATTTATTTGAAAGGATAAAGAAGGAATTTGGAAAAGTATGAAATTTGTATTTTAAGTTAAATAAGATTTTAAATCATAATTAAGAAGTAAAATCTGAAATTAACGGGTTTTGAAATAAATTGAGTAAGTAAAGGCATTTAATTTAAAATGGAGTAAATTTGGAAATCGATTTGGAAATTGATAAAGTGTTTTAAATCATTATTTAAAAGGAGTGGGACTATGGAATTTATAATCTGGGTTTATAAAGTGAAATAAGATATTAGGGAATATTTGAAAGTATAAATTCACGATGAGAATTTATAAAGGAATGGGTAATTTATTTTAAAAATAAATAGTGGATTATTTTTAAAAAGGTGTGGAAGAGAAGTGTATTTCCTTGAAAAGCCAAGTACGTTTTTCAAAGTAGATTTTAGTATAAGTTGAAAGTTTTAAAGTTTGTTTAAAGGAATGTTTTAAAGAAATTATTATTTAAGTTGTTTAAATTTTAAAAATAAACATTTATTTAAATTAATTATAGTAGTAATTAATTGAAACGTTTGACTAGTATTATGATTTTAAGGATAATTATTAATATTTATATTTTATAAAATAGTTTTACTTTAAAGATAGTTTGGTTAAAGTTTTATTTGAAAATTTGTATAGAATTTTGTAACTCTTATCTTAAAATTTAATTTTGCTTAACTTTTATTTTAAAAATTTGTTTATATTTTATAAAATAGTTGTAAATCATATATTTTTGAATAAAGTATTTAAGTAATTTTAATTTAAACGTTTTAAAGTATATTTTGGAATAAAGTGATTTAAATTATCTTAAAATCTAAAGTATTTGGACTTGGTAATTTTCAGTAGGAAATAAACAATTTTGGGAATTTATTCCGTGAGTGAAAAGAGATTTGAAACTGATTTCAAAAGATTGAAGTGAAGTAGATATCTTGTGAAGATATTTTGAATAATAAATATTTTGAAAAATTATTTAAATCTGATGGTTGTTTATGGATGTTAATTGATAGTTAAATAACCGACTATCAATATTGGCCAAATGCGATGATCGTTTCGAAGAGACCGGGATCGGGATTAATTTTTCGAAAACCACTTCGATCCGGTTTGAACGTTTTCGTGAGGAAGACAAGAGCTTGGACTCGAAGATGGAGCAGTGAAGTGCAAGGGCTAATCGCTACTAATCCTGAGGGTGATTCCAAAATGGATGTAGTAGGAGTAGTGCATTCGGTTCCGTTCGAACTCGAAACGGACTTGTATAGACGAATGCTTTCAAAACATCGTCAGGAGGACGATGAACATTCTAAGTGAATGTGTGCTAAAATGGTAACGCATAGCCTCGAGCCTCATCAACCGGGAATGGCTAAAACATGAGAGATGCACACAATGCTAAGTGGTTAGGAACCAATTAGGGTAAGGCCACCCCTGTCTAGATGCCCCTTTATTTCCGCTGTGTGGGCGGTTGTTGATCCAAACCGTGGGGTGAATTATTCGGACTATCCAGTAAGGGGTAGCTCCGGTCTTGTGATGCAGGGGATCAGGGTGGATCCTCGGTACGGTGATCTAGACCACATACTATGACGGACGGTACCTCGGTAGTCCTGCCAATGTATGGAATCCAATTTCCAATAAGCGTCCGTACGGTTTTGATTGTGCCCAATTATGCTGAAACGTAAGATGCAAACATTTCAGCTAGATTCTATTTTAATTTCTATAGACACTATTATAATATCAAACGGATTTAATAAAAATGTTTTGGTTATCGTAAGGTAAAAATCCAACATGTTTATTTGTGGCGTGATCTTACGAGATACCTTAGCTTCGAAGGATTTTGAAAACTTTAATAATCCAATTGAGTGTGTTTTCTCACGCTGATTTTCCAGACTGATTCGGGTGTTATTTAACTATATTGCTCGGTCAGACCGAGTATTATAGAGTACATGAAATGATGTTGTGGAGCTCAGTAGACGAGCTGGATGGCGAGACGTATCACACGTATTTGATAAATATTCTGATGTGTATGTTTAAATGTATAATTAGATTTGTGGAGACAGGATATGATAACTGTAGAGTTGTGTAGTATAGATATTGTTGAACTCTGATGTTGTAATGTTAGACAGATATAATTCTTTTGTTTAAAGAGTAGTCATTTATCTATTATATATGGTTCCACTGTGTTTGTGAGATTCTAATGTTATTTTCTGTTTCTTCTTCTATCTCCTTCTTCTTTAACCCTAATGGTTCGATTTTTGGGCATTCGATTGCTCGACATTTGATACAGTGGTCGTATTGATGTCAATTTTCGGGCGTGGAAAAATTGGATCGTTACATTTCTCCATCCTCACTCACCCTCATCGACAAAGTATTTCAGCTTGCTCTCCTTCAAAAATAACAAATGATATTACACAGTAGCATTACTACATTTTGAAGTCACCAATGTCGAGATCTGCCACACCTTCACCGAAGCGGTTGTGAACCTCCTCCATCGTCCAAACCCATTTGCCACATCTTGTCATCCTCTGATACAGCCCCAGCCTACGAATGCAATGGAGTTAGGTCGTTTGGATACATTAGGTCGCTCACGACCTAACGAATCGCAAAGAAGAGAGTTACGACCTAATAATGGTGCAGTGGTGAAAAATAAAGTAGCACTTGAACTATGCCCTAGGTCGCTAGAATGTGATGACCTAACCAAATCACGACCTATCAATCCACGAGCTAACAAGAGGGAACAGTTGGATAAGTCGTTGGAACGACCTATGTTAAGTCGCGAGCGACCTAGCAGGATAATTCACCCAGTATGCCGCACTTGCTCGTTGGAACGACCTATGTTAAGTTGCGAGCGACCTAGCATGTTAATTCGCCCAGTATGCCGCACTTGCTCGTATTCCTTAGGTCGTCAACGACCTTACTAAGTCGCTGAAGGATAGGTCGCTCGGGTCTTTGAAGAGGGGTTATATCTTGTGCCGCTGAAGCGTTGGGTCGTAAGTCGTGCTTGTACATATGTTGAGTCGCGTCTTCTTAGGTCGTGTGAGTTGTATTGTATAGGTCGTTTGACTAGGTTGTAATATGGTGTATGTACTTAGGTCGTGTATGTGATGTAATGTGTTGACTGTTAGGTCGTTAACGACCTTGTATGGGTCGTAGGTCGCGTGTTTGTAATAGGTCGTGTATTGATAGGTCGTGGACGACCTAGTGTGGCGTGTGAGTGTAGCCTATAAATAGGCATGGTGGTGGACATTTGTAGGGGGTTGATGTTTGAATAAACTTTTGTTTTGTTAGCTTTGTGCTTTCATTAAATTGGTAGTTGAGTGAAATCTCCTATCTCCACCTTCGTTATTCGAGTGCGCTCGAATTATCGATTGTTGAAGCCAATTCACGGAATCAAGTGCGCTTGATCAACGCTTGAAGAATTGTAGATCTTCTTTCACGGTATCGTGCGCGATCAACGTGACGAAGATAGCTAGAATCCGGTATCTTTGGATCAACGGATTTGGACCTTTCGATATTTTCCATTCCATCGATTGTTACTTTCACCGTTTCATTTGTTTTTCCGTATTTCCGCTGCATCAGTTTGGTATCAGAGCAAGACTTAGCCAATTATAGCTAAGCCGAGTCTTGAAGCCTAGGAGTAGTATTTGAAGTGTTTGAGCCGAGAATTGAAGCATCATTTTGGTATCATTTGTTGAAGTTTGAGCCGTGTATCATTTTGTTTGAACCAGGCCGAGAATTGAAGTTTTTGAAGTTTGTGTTCGAGTTGTGGAAGTTCTACAATGCCGCCAAGAAGAGCTAATCGCCATCAAAATATTGAAGACTTGTACAAGAGAGAAGATGCTGAACAGATGGAACAACGCATTAGCAACAAATTCAATGAGAAGTTAGATAAAGGCATTGGCAGATTGGAGAAATTGATGATTGATATGAATCAACGGAGAAGGTCGCCAAACTCGAACCATGGAGGAAACGGAGTTTCACCATCGGTTACGGAAGCAAGGAGGGTGTCGCCACAATCTTTTAGAGAAAGAAGAGAAACATCAATTTCATCGAGAAGAGATCACCATGAATATGGACATGAAGAGAGAAGAACTCCACGTGAGTTTGAAGATGAACCATATCGAGATGAAGAGAGACATAGTAGAAGAGACATGCGTGATCAAAGGGATGTTGATGGTCGAGATCGATATAGACGTACATTTGATCATGATGAAGATGGTGATAGAGCTAGCATTCATTATCGAGATCGAGACCAAGTACGAAATGTATATCGGGATGTAGAAGATGATCGACGATGGGAGTCGGGGATGAAAACTGAAATTCCAGAATTCAAGGGTGGAATGGTAGCAGAAGAATTTCTTGATTGGTTGTCTAATGTTGAAGAAATTTTTGACTTCAAAGAAGTTCCTGAGAATCGAAGAGTTAAGTTGGTTGCTACTCGTCTGAGAGGAAGAGCTATGGCATGGTGGCAGCAGACTAAACTTACACAGGAGAGAATGGGGAAGTCAAAGATTGAATCATGGGAGAAGATGAAGAAACTGATGAAGGCTACGTTCTTGCCTTACAATTATCAATCACTCATGTATCAGAGGTTACAGAATCTGAGGCAAGGGACGAAGACTGTTAATGATTATGCTGATGAATTTTATCAACTGATTGCGCGAAATGACATTATGGAGACAGAGGAACAGTTGACTGCTAGATTTGTTGGAGGGTTGAGAATACAGATCCAGGACATGGTGAATATGTTTGATCCAAGATCTGTTGCAGAAGCGCATCAGAAAGCGTTGGCTTGGGAGAAGCAGGGAAGACGAGGAGGTGGTGTGTTTCCAAGTTACAATACTCAGAACAAGGGTGCTAGTGGGAGTTCCAATGTTTCTAAAGTCGTCAGTAAAACAGTTGTGAAAGAGGTTGAGAAGGCAAAGGTTAACAACAGTTTCAAATGCTATAATTGCCAGGAAGTGGGCCACAAGAGTAATGAATGTCCGAATCCGAAGAAGCAAACTATGATTGCTGAAGCGGAAGGTGAGGATGTCGGTGAAGATTATTCTAGTCCAGTTGAAAAGGATGAACAGGATATCGCGTCGGGAGATGAAGGATGTAATCTAATGATGAGGAGGTCTTGTTTAACACCGAAGCAGGAAGAAGAAGCTAGTTGGTTGAGGAGTAATATCTTTCAGTCGACATGCACTATTCTGGGGAAGGTTTGTAAATTTGTGATTGACGCAGGGAGTTCGACCATATTATTTCTACCGAAGCTGTGAGAAAGTTGAAATTGAAAACGGAGAAGCATCCTAATCCTTACAAGTTAGCGTGGCTAAGAAAAGGAGGAGAGGTGAAGGTGGACAGGCGAGTTCGAGTTCCATTTTCTATTGGGAAGAAATATAAAGACGAGATCTGGTGTGATGTATTTGAGATGGATGTCTGTCATTTGCTTTTGGGAAGACCGTGGCAGTATGATCGAGCAGTGCAGCATGACGGTCGAACCAATAGCTACAGTTTTATGTTTGAAGGCGTTAAGATTATTTTAGTTCCAAAGAAGAGACAGCAGGGAGAGAGCAAGTCAGAAGAGATTGAGGAGCTTAAAACTTTTTTGACTTTGAAGGAATTTGTTGAAGAAGTAGAGGAGAGTCCAGAGGTGTTTTTGTTGATTGGACATGAGGCTAGTGAATCTGTTGAAGTTCCAGAGGAAGTAAAGCCGGTATTGGAAGAATTCAGAGATGTATTTCCAGAAGAGTTGCCAACGGAGTTACCACCGTTGAGGGACATACAACATCAGATTGATCTTGTGCCAGGGGCAGTATTACCACACAGGCCACATTACAGGATGAGTCCTAAGGAGCATGAGGAACTGAGAAGGCAGGTGGAGGAGTTGTTAGAACAAGGGCGTGTTCAGGAGAGCTTGAGTCCTTGTGCAGTGCCAGCTTTATTGGTGCCAAAGAAGGATGGTTCGTGGAGGATGTGTACGGACAGTCGGGCTCTAAACAAGATCACTGTGAGATATAGATTTCCTATGCCGAGGTTTGATGATTTGATTGATTAGTTAAGTGGGCTGTTGTGTTTTCGAAGATTGACTTGAAGAGTGGATACCATCAGATTCGTATTAGACCGGGTGATGAGTGGAAGACTGCTTTTAAAACGAGGGAAGGTTTATACGAATGGCTGGTTATGCCGTTTGGCTTATCAAATGCTCCTAGTACTTTCATGAGAGTGATGAACCAGATTTTCAGACCATTCATTGGGAAGTTCGTGGTAGTTTACTTTGATGATTTTTTGATCTATAGTGGGAGTATGGAAGAGCATGTCCAACATTTGCGTGAAGTACTGTTGATTCTACGACGAAAGAAAGTTTATGCTGCAACGAAGAAGTGTGTATTCATGACGCACAGTGTTTTGTTTCAAGGATATGTTCTGTCGAAGGAAGGCATTCAAGTGGATGAAAGTAAAGTGGAAGCTGTCAGGAGTTGGCCACAACCCAAGACAATTACGGAAGTGAGGAGCTTTCATGGGTTGGTATCTTTTTATCGAAGATTCATTCCACACTTTAGCAGTGTAATGGCACCTGTAACCGATTGCATAGAAGGAAAGAAGTTTGCATGGTCAGAGGAAGCAGGGGTTTCTTTTGAGAAAATCAAGACACTTTTAACGTCAGCACTAATTCTAGTTTTACCGGATTTTCAGTTGTTGTTTGAATTACACACTGATGCTTCGAAAGTTGGGATTGGTGGAGTATTGAGTCAGAATGGAAGACCAGTTGCTTATTTAAGTGAGAAATTGTCTGGAGCCAAGTTGAGATATAGCACTTATAATGTGGAGTTTTACGCAATTGTTCAAGCTGTGAAGCACTGGAGACACTATCTGTTTCAGAAGGAGTTTGTTCTTTATACGGATCACGAAGCTTTGAAGCATTTGCAAGGGCAGAACAAAATTTCAGCTAGACACGCCTCATGGATCGCATATCTACAGCAGTTTACTTTCGTTGTAAAGCACAAATCAGGGGTGACAAATCGTGTAGCTGATGCTTTGAGCAGGAGGAATCATTTATTGACCACAATGAAAGTTGAGGTGACAGGTTTTGAACTATTGCCAGAGCTGATCGAAGAAGATCCTTACTTTATGAAGTTTGTTGAAAAGGTCAAGGAGGGGAGTGCTGATGAATTTGCGTTGGTGGATGGTTTTCTGTTTAAGGGAAATCGATTATATATACCAGATTGCAGCTTGAGAATGAAGATTATCAAGGAGTTGCATGAAGAAGGACATGTTGGACGTGATCACACATTATAGTTGATTTCTCAATCTTACTTTTGGCTGTCGATGAAGCGGGAAGTTGGAAGATTTGTGGAGAGATGTCATGTTTGTCAAATTTCGAAAGGGACAGCAACAAATGTGGGGTTGTATATGCCATTAACTGTTCCTACAAAACCCTGGGTGGACATTAGCATGGACTTCGTGTTGGGTTTGCCGAGGACTCAGAGGGGGAATGACTATATATATGTGGTGGTGGACCGTTTGTAACGTTTGCGATTTTTCGTCCACGAATGCCGACATCAATACGTCCACTGTATCAACTGTCGAGCAATCGAAGGCCGGAAAACCGTACCGTTAGGGTTAAAGAAGAAGAAAACGTAGAAGAAGAGAGAAAAAGATAGAACAGAACAGAAAGAAATAACAGGACAACTTCAGAATCTCACAATTCGCAGCGGAACAACAAATAATACATAAATGAATAATCGTTAAACAAAGAACTATATCAGTTATTACATTACATTACATTACATCATCAGAGTGTACAACAACAAACAACATCAACAGCGGAAAAGAAATATTATATACTAGTAATACGCCATGCCATCCAGCTTGCCTCCAGCAACTCCTGAATTCCAAAATATCCTGATAACCTAACTCTTGACTGTCCGTGTGGAAATTGGTGGGCACCCAGAGTTTAGGAAGGAAAACAATAAACTCTGAGTCAGTCATGTGATTGGTGTGAGAACTAAAACATTTTATTTTTCTTTAAAATCAAAATAGAGGAATATTTTTAAAGTTAATTCGCAATGCTTTTAAAAATGAGACTACCATAAGGCCTCCCGCACACACACACAATGCAAACGCAGAATCAGAGGAGATTTCTCCTTATGATAGTCAAAGATGCTTGATACGCATTAAAAAGAAACATTTGATATTATTACTAGTGCATAGTGTAGGAAAAATTCATTTCGAAAGTAAAGATATAAATCTTAGCCAACATACGACCATTATCGTATGCCTACTATAGCTACCATGTTCAATAGCAGGTTGCCGCCACATTCCATGGCAGGTTATACAACTAAAACCGTACAAGATCGTATTGTTTCTTTGGATTTCCAACAAATGGTCAGGCCAAGGAACTTCCCATTGCCACATGGAAACGCCTCTGAAATGACGTCCCGAGAACCTAACCGGATCTCTGCCAACACAAGGCCGGGTTACCTTTCAAACTAGGTAACTACTGACACGAATATGTCATCCCCCGATCGTAACCGATCTATCCGAGGATCCTCGATTTCCAACAACCAAAAAATTTGCAGCAACAACATAGGTTAAATATCTAGGCTCCGTACCATGATACCACCTCTATCCAGAAGGAATGACATACACTAAAGGGGCGCATCCTTCCTGTTTTGACCATTTCCGGGGTGTGAGGTCCGACGAAGTCTCGTCCACAAAGCCACGCTTTATACAAAAGCTGTGCTTTGGGTCAACAAATGATCATAGAAATGATCACCAAGATAAATGATCAAACAAATGATCATATCACAAATGATCAAACAATGATCATTTCACAGCAACACTCAGCATGCCACACTACCAAATTGGGAGTATATCACTAATAACCTTCAACTATATAACCTCTGAGCTCGTACGTCTCAGAGAAGGGTGTTAAGCTAAGAGAATAAATTCTCCGCCACCAACAGAAATATATTTGAAAGAAATCAGCTTTATATCTCAACTTGTAATGTCAGACATACAATCCATACAAGTCTGTTACGGGCTCGAACAGAACCGAAGGCACTTACAAAGAAGCCCTCGCAATCCAAATATTCACTAATCACGTCTGGACTTCCCGTCACTAAGGGTGATAAAACCTCTGTATCGGAGATCAGCCGATGCAGAGTAACTCGACGGTAATCCATCCGTTTTCACAAATATCCGGTCTTCAACACCGGTCTTCAAATGCAATTCATAACGACGTATCACATATTCGGAATGGGTTATACGACCCCAAGGTCCTTTCCCGGCTAACCCGAATAGTGCGCGCTTATTTAAAAATAAGTGTGGCATTCAAATTCAAGCAATCACAACAAATACCTATTTAAAGATAAATATTGATAGTCGGTTATTTAACTATCGATAGAGATGCGCAACATCACCAGATTCCAAAAAAAAATTCCAAATTATTTATTTTCCCAAAAATATCTTTACTAGATATAAACTTCCACACTTCAACATTTGAAAACAATTTCAAATCACTTTCCTTACTCGGAAATACTTTCATTTCAAAATGGTTCATTTAAACCAATTAAATAAATCCTTACCGATTTACTTTATATTTACGTTCCTAATCCGTAAATTTATTCCCACACTTTAAAAATAAATCAACGTTTATTTTTAAACAAATTCTCCTTTCTTTTATAAATTCCATAGTGAATTTATAATCCTAAAATATCTATGATATACGATTTTCAATCGATTTCAAATATTCACTTTCAATTTATCTTTACAAGGATAAATTCTAAAACGTTCATTTCACATTGGAAAAATATTTCCATACTTATTTAATAATAAGTAATTCACAAATCTATTTATTTTCAATATTTGAAAAATATTCAATATACTTAAATCAAAATTTAGTATATATTTCATTTCTTAAGGAAAATAGCCTTTTAAACGCATTTATTTGGGTCAAAACGAATGTTACGTAAAACAACGTTACGACGACCCAAAATCACTAATATAGGGATTCAAAGTTTAAATAGATATATAAATCCCAATACTATACAAAACATTTCCTTTCGGAAACCATTTACTATAACAACAGTGTTATAGTCCACCATTTCCTTTTATTTCTCGAAAACGTCTATTTCAACAATGAATGTTGAAATGTATGGTTTCGATTCATAATACATTTTAAAATATCTTTAAAATAGTTAACTTCATTTCATAATATTCATTTTGCCAAACATGACCATTTTATTCAATAATGTATTCACTGTCCAAAATCGTGAATATATTTTCTTTAATAAACTTCAATATTCAATTTATCAAATTCAATTGATTTCGAATTTATAAACAATGTTTATAAATTCCATTTCTATTTATAAGCTTCGATTTATAAATCTCATTATTAACAAATTCCATTTATATCTCATTTAAATGCCAAAATCCGATTTATAAGATAATTACTTATAAATCTTCTATTTTACAAAATCTTTTCATTTTATAACTTCACAATTTATAAATCTATAAATTCCGTTCACTTATGAAATCCATTTTTATTTCATTTTTAGCACTTATAAAAACTCGTTTTAATATTCCAATATTTTTAATTTATAAAATATCAATTTTATAAGACTTTTATATACATCGTTTTTAATAATTCAAAAATCCCAATTTAAACCAATTTATAAATTAATTAACTATTTATTTCCAAAAATCACATTTCGTTTATATTTCTCAAAAATCTAAAATTTTTTATAACATAAAAATTTACAACGTTTTAATTATTTAAAGTGAATCAATTCAGAATTAAATAAAAACATATACTTTGAAAAATCACTTTAAAATCCTTTTAAAAATCAAAATCGTTACTTTAAAACTTCAAAAATGGATCCGATGATGCAACAGCACCAAATAGTCAATCACGACATCCAAACATCATATATCGATATGATAATCAACAAATATCACAATATCTGTAATCAAATAAATACTGGTGAGGAATCCAGTTGGATCCCTCTAACCTGTTTCCCTGCATCCACAAACATTAACACAATACCAATTCCGTTCCATTACGGAATTACCGCGGTATATGGGATTTAAAAAAATATTATCCGCTTAATAGGCGGCGCAATAGGGTCTCATCCACTATACAATGCGGGAAATCAATTCCAATATATACATATGCCAATATATATATATATATATTGTTATATATAGATATATCCTATTATATCTAATATTACAACCAAACAGCAATCAATAACTGCAATCATCATTCAAACATACATTCAAGCAATTTTAAATCTAACTATTTATAATTTAAATCGAAACTGTTCGATTGAGTGAGAAGTTCTCACCTTGGTTTTATTTCCGTTTCAGCTTTTATTTCGAATAAAATTAAACGCGCGTTTAATTTTACCTGAAATTCTCACTAACTCCAAATGACTCCAATCCAATTCCATAGCGTAGTGCTCGTCCATACGAACCCAACGCAACTGGTTTCGTGCGTTTTCGACCTCGTATGAAAAAGATGTAGCTTTTTAAACATTACACGAATTTTTATATATCAATTTACATATTTTTATTTTTATTTTTTTTAAAACCTTTGATCCTGGCCGTTGATTTTGCTTCTGAGATATCTCGGCCGCGTCTTCTCCTTTCCCCCCTCTCTTCGTTTTGCTCCAGTACGTAAGAAATGAACCCACGGCCGTTCTAGGGTTCGAATTTTTCGAGCCCCCTCGTCGACATCCACTCCAATCAACTACCACCACCACGAAGCCAACGCTCGACTCCACCCTCACCAAAGAACCGGCCCCACTCGGCTGCCCCATAGTTGTGAAAACGTGCACGAGATGCGTGCGTTCAAATGGAAATTGCCATCAATCCACCGCATTAATTTCGATTATAACCGTTGGATAGGCAGTTCTCGATGTTGTCTACAAGTTTGTAGTTGATCATTTCTTCTAATTGTTAGTGGATTGAGAAGGATTGAGGAAAGAAATTCGAATATTTTCAGCCATTGGTATAGGAAGGTGGCGGCTGGCTTCAAATTAGGGTTAGGGTTTTAGAACTTTGCAAATTTGAGGTTGTGAGGTGCTTATATAGAAAATTTCACGAACACTATTCATCCTGGAATTTCCAAACTCCAAACGAAGCGTGCCGGTTGACGTTCTTAAGGTTTACCCCGCATTCCGAACACAATGGAACGTGTTTCGGGAGCTAATTCGATCATCTGTGCGAGTTATGGCAATAAACGATCAATTTAAAATTAAATTGGTAAATCAAATTTCTAGGCATTTTAGCTTGCACCGGACAAACGGTAAATCCGATTGACACGAAATTTGAAACCATACAATAATATCACATTACGGATCCGATGAAACTAGTTTCGTCGAAATCCGAGACTATTTGAAAAATGACTATTTTAACTCGCCAAATTAATATTAAAACAATTTCAATGCGTTTCGAGCTGCCATGATCAAACGAAAACTCCAATTGCAACGAAAATTGAAATCCGATAATGACTAACTATTACAGATCTAATGTAACTAGTTTCGTCCAATTCTGAGACTGTTCGAAAATTGACTAATTTCACTAGTCGATTTAAATATTAAAATATTCAATTTTCACAAATTAACTTTTAATTCGATTTTAAAAGTTCTAAAATATCGTTCTAACTCCAATATGATAAAATAAAATTTTACAAATCATTTTCAATCATATTTAACCCAATTTTCAATTATTTCTGTATTTTCACATATTAAATTATCGGTTTAATTATCCAATTAAATTCAATTATTCGAAATAAAATTTATTCGACTTATAAACTTCACTAATTAATATTTAAAATTAATTAAATATTCAAATTTTAATTAATTAAATTCTGGGTCGTTACACACTTCCCCCCTTAAAAGAATTTCGTCCTCGAAATTACCAAGTAAGAAAATTTCACAAAATCCATTAACTTTCCAAAACAAACCATTCAAATTAGATTTTACAAATCTCTTAAGCGTTTAACTTTTCCAAAATTCATAGTTAAACTTCTTACAAAATCTTTACTAAGTTTTCAAATCATACTTAGTTTTCAAAAATTTTCCAATTTTCTCAAAAATATTCTAACGCCTTAAATTTTCGGAAAAATTCGCCAGAGTCTCCTTTGTGCGGCTCGATCGGAAAAAATAATGACAGTATATATATCACAAATATACATCTCATCAAGTGATGAGGCATCCCGCAGGAAAAAAAGTGTAAAAGTACGGTATGTAATCCGAGATATGTACCTTAATTATTATTAGCGAGCGTATACAGCTAGTATAGTGCGAAAGCGAGCTCCAAATGCGAAGCAAGCGCAATCCGCACCTACTAAACACTCAAAAAACAACATGAGAACATGCATATATGAAAATAATCTCAATATACATCATATAGCAACATAACAAATACATGTGCCAACATAGCAATGCATTCAATAGTAATAAATGCAACTACCACATCAATATAAATTTACTTCTCATTAATATTTAATGAATTGGTTTTCCAATTAATTCATTAACATTGGATTTTATCAACATTTATTCATATCCAATTTCAATTAGTTTGCATTTACTAATTTACATTTTCATTAGTTCACTTCCAAATCAAATTCAATTCTATTCAAGTTTACATGTTATCCATTTGAATTCAATTACATAGCTTGCAATTTCGCTAATTCAATTTCATTAATACTTAATGAGTTATATACAATCAATCAAAAATCAAATAACAACCAATGTTTATTCAATACAACCAAATTTATTCACTTTACATTCAATTTGGTTCAACACATTTAATTCCAATTGGATCATATTAAATTGAATCTCGTTCAATTTATTCAATTAGCTTTTAATGAATTAACACTTATATTCATTATCCCATATCAATTCTTTTACATTCGATTGATTAACATTCAATCCATTTATCAATTCAATTACTAATTCCTTTAACAATTTAAAGTTGAATTTCATTTATATAACTCAAGTTCACATTCTTAATGACTTCACTTCATTAATTCACTTATTAATTTACTTCGATACCAAAATCAACTTTATTCAACATCACTTAAGTTATATTCCTCTTCAACCATCTTATCAAATCCAAATCAATTTATTTAACTTTCCTTTTGTTAAATTTCAAATCACATGTCTTTGATGACAACTCAAATTTATTTCAACTTGGATTTTATTGATTTACTTATACTTCCTTTAATTTAACTCCATCCTTTAAGTTAAATTTATTCTATTAAAATTCAAATTGTATAAGTTATCAACTCATTTATCTCATAAATATTTTAAATAAGATTTCAGAGTCCTTTCAATCATTAAAAAACCATTTTTTTGAAATCAATTCAAATTATCTTTTGAATTTCAAAACCAAACCCAAATTTTCCAAACAACTTCATTTAAAATAATTTGGCAGCAATTCCTCTTTTGGAAACCCGAAAATGAATTCTAATGATGTGGCCATCATCATCGGGATTATTTTCCAGCGACCGAAAAGAGTTTAGAGCTTTAATTTTTTCCAAAATATCAAATCCTTTCAAAACACTTCTCTGGAATTTTATTTTCGGATTATAAATCACATTTATAAATCTTTTACTTATATAATTTTACTTCTTATATATAAGAGTATCTCACAATTGTAGATCACTTTAATTATAATTCAATTCTTATAATTCATTTGCTTATACAATTATTCTTTTATTTAGATGTTTTTATTTAACTTATTCAACAACCAAACAATCAACTTATAAACAACTTAAATAATTCGGAAAAATTATTCCTTTATATATAAAATATAATCAAGGTAAAATTATTTCATTTACCCAATTTAAAACAATACTGTGTCGAATTGTTCTATACAAGTGTTTAGAGATCCCTATCAACAACGTTAATTACTCGTGTTGACCAAAATCCATATACCACTCAAAAAACCAATCATCACAATATAAAACAATTTATATTCACTAACAAATACGCACTCGTATCTATTATTACACTCAAATTCATTCTAGAGTACTACTGACTCTATCTCTAATGAGTAATACCCAACAGAGCCATGGTTGTCGCTTAACCATATGCTCTGATACCAACTGTAACGTTTGCGATTTTTCGTCCACGAATGCCGACATCAATACGTCCACTGTATCAACTGTCGAGCAATCGAAGGCCGGAAAACCGTACCATTAGGGTTAAAGAAGAAGAAAAAGTAGAAGAAGAGAGAAAAAGATAGAACAGAACAGAAAGAAATAACAGGACAACATCAGAATCTCACAATTCGCAGCGGAACAACAAATAATACATAAATGAATAATCTTTAAACAAAGAACTATATCAGTTATTACATTACATTACATTACATCATCAGAGTGTACAACAACAAACAACATCAACAGCGGAAAAGAAATATTATATACTAGTAATACGCCAAACCATCCAGCTTGCCTCCAGCAACTCCTGAATTCCAAAATATCCTGATAACCTAACTCTTGACTGCCCGTGTGGAAATTGGTGGGCACCCATAGTTTAGGAAGGAAAATAATAAACTCCGAGTCAGTCATGTGGCTGGTGTGAGAACTAAAACAGTTTATTTTTCTTTAAAATCAAAATAGAGGAATATTTTTAAAGTCAATTCGCAATGCTTTTAAAAATGAGACTACCATAAGGCCTCCCGCACACACACACAATGCAAACGCAGAATCGGAGGAGATTTCTCCTTATGATAATCAAAGATACTTGATACACATTAAAAAGAAACATTTGATATTATTACTAGTGCATAGTGTAGGAAAAATTCATTTCGAAAGTAAAGATATAAATCTTAGCCAACACACGACCATTATCGTATGCCTACTAGAGCTACCATGTTCAATAGCAGGTTACCGTCACATTCCATGGCAGGTTATACAACTAAAACCGTACAAGATCATATTGTTTCTTTGGATTTCCAACAAATGGTCAGGCCAAGGAACTTCCCATTGCCACATGGAAACGCCTCTGGAATGACGTCCCGAGAACCTAACCGGATCTCTGCCAACACAAGGCCGGGTTACCTTTCAAACTAGGTAACTACCGACACGAATATGTCATCCTCCGATCGTAACCGATATATCCGAGGATCCTCGATTTCCAACAACCACAAAATTTGCAGCAACAACATAGGTTAAATATCTGGGCTCCATACCATGATACCACCTCTATCCAGAAGGAATGACATATACTAAAGGGGCGCTACCCCCTAATAACCTTGCCGCATCCTTCCTGTTTTGACCATTTCTGGGGTGTGAGGTCCGACGAAGTCTCGTCCATAAAGCCACGCTTTATACAAAAGCTGTGCTTTGGGTCAACAAATGATCATAGAAATGATCACCAAGATAAATGATCAAACAAATGATCATATCACAAATGATCAAACAATGACCATTTCACAGCAACACTCAGCATGCCACACTACCAAATTGGAAGTATATCACTGATAACCTTCAACTATATAACCTCTGAGCTCGTACGTCTCAAAGAAGGGTGTTGAGCTAAGAGAATAAATTCTCCGCCATCAACAGAAATATATTTGAAAGAAATCAGCTTTATATCTCAACTTGTAATGTCAGACATACAATCCATACAAGTCTGTTCCGGGCCCGAACAGAACTGAAGGCACTTACAAAGAAGCCCTTGCAATCCAAATATTCACTAATCACGTCTGGACTTCCCGTCACTAAGGGTGATAAAACCTCTGTATCGAAGATCAGCCGATGCAGAGTAACTCGACGGTAATCCATCCGTTTTCACAAATATCCGGTCTTCAACACCGGTCTTCAAATGCAATTCATAACGACGTATCACATATTCGGAATGGGTTATACGACCCCAAGGTCCTTTCCCGGCTAACCCGAATAGTGCGCGTTTATTTAAAAATAAGTGTGGCATTCAAATTCAAGCAATCACAACAAATATCTATTTAAAGGTAAATATTGATAGTCGGTTAACTATCAATAGAGATGCGCAACATCACCAGATTCCAAAAAAATTTCCAAATTATTTGTTTTCCCAAAAATATCTTTACTAGATATGAACTTCCACACTTCAACATTTGAAAACAATTTCAAATCACTTTCCTTACTCGGAAATACTTTCATTTCAAAATGGTTCATTTAAACCAATTAAATAAACCCTTACCGGTTTACTTTATATTTACGTTCCTAATCCGTAAATTTATTCCCACACTTTAAAAATAAATCAACGTTTATTTTTAAACAAATTCTCCTTTCTTTTATAAATTCCATAGTGAATTTATAATCCCAAAATATCTATGATATACGATTTTCAATCGATTTCAAATATTCACTTTCAATTTATCTTTACAAGGATAAATTCTAAAACGTTCATTTCACATTGGAAAAATATTTCCATACTTATTTAATAATAAGTAATTCACAAATCTATTTATTTTCAATATTTGAAAAATATTCAATATACTTAAGTCAAAATTTAGTATATATTTCATTTCTTAAGGAAAACAGCCTTTTAAATGCATTTATTTGGATCAAAACGAATGTTACGTAAAACAACGTTATGACGACCCAAAATCACTAGTATAGGGATTCAAAGTTTAAATAGATATATAAATCCCAATACTATACAAAACATTTCCTTTCGGAAACCATTTACTATAACAACAGTGTTATAGTCCACCATTTCCTTTTATTTCTCGAAAACGTCTATTTCAACAATGAATGTTGAAATGTATGGTTTCGATTCATAATACATTTTTAAAATATCTTTAAAATAATTAACTTCATTTCATAATATTCATTTTTCCAAACATGACCATTTTATTCAATAATGTATTTACTGTCCAAAATCGTGAATATATTTTCTTTAATAAACTTCAATATTCAATTTATCAAATTCAATTGATTTCAAATTTATAAACAATGTTTATAAATTCCATTTCTTTTTATAAGCTTCGATTTATAAATCTCATTATTAACAAATTCCATTTATATCTCATTTAAATGCCAAAATCCGATTTATAAGATAATTACTTATAAATCTTCTATTTTACAAAATCTATTCATTTTATAACTTCACAATTTATAAATTTATAAATTCTGTTCACGTATGAAATCCATTTTTATTTCATTTTTAGCACTTATAAAAACTCGTTTTTAATATTCCAATATTTTTAATTTATAAATTATCAATTTTATAAGACTTTTATATACATCGTTTTTAATAATTCAAAAATCCCAATTTAAACCAATTTATAAATTAATTAACTATTTATTTTCAAAAATCTCATTTCGGTTATATTTCTCAAAAATCTAAATTTTTTTATACCATAAAAATTTATAATGTTTTAATTATTTAAAGTGAATCAATTCAGAATTAAATAAAAACATATACTTTGAAAAATCACTTTAAAAATCAAAATCGTTACTTTAAAACTTCAAAAATGGATCCGATGATGCAACAGCACTAAATAGTCAATCACGATATCCAAACATCATATATCGATATGATAATCAGCAAATATCACAATATCTGTAATCAAATAAATACTGGTGAGGAATCCAGTTGGATCCCTCCAACCTGTTTCCCTGCATCCACAAACATTAGCACAATACCAATTCCGTTCCAGTACGGAATTACCGCGGTATATGGGATTTAAAAAAATATTATCTGCTTAATAGGCGGCACAATAGGGTCTCATCCGCTATAAAATGCGGGAAATCAATTCCAATATATACATATGCCAATATATATATATATTGTTATATATAGATATATCCTATTATATCTAATATTACAACCAAACAGCAATCAATAACTGCAATCATCATTCAAACATACATTCAAACAATTTTAAATCTAACTATTTAAAATTTAAATCGAAATTGTTCGATTGAGTGAGAAGTTCTCACCTTGGTTTTATTTCTGCTTCAGCTTTTATTTCGAATAAAATTAAACGCGCGTTTAATTTTACCTGAAATTCTCACTAACTCCAAACGACTCCAATCCAATTCCATAGCGTAGTGCTCGTCCATACGAACTCAATGCAACTGGTTTCGTGCGTTTTCGACCTCGTATGAAAAAGATATAGCTTTTTAAACATTACACGAATTTTTATATATCAATTTACATATTTTTATTTTTATTTTTTAAAAAACCTTTGATCCTGGCCGTTGATTTTGCTTCTGAGATATCTCGGCCGCGTCTTCTCCTTTCCCCCCTTCTCTTCGTTTTGCTCTAGTACGTAAGAAATGAACCCACGGCCGTTCTAGGGTTCGAATTTTTCGAGCCCCCTCGTCGACATCCACTCCAATCAACTACCACCACCATGAAGCCAACGCTCGACTCCACCCTCACCAAAGAACCGGCCCCACTCGGCTGCCCCATAGTTGAGAAAACGTGCACGAGACGCGCGCGTTCAAATGGAAATTTCCATCAATCCACCGCATTAATTTCGATCATAACCGTTGGATAGGCAGTTCTCGATGTTGTCTATAAGTTTGTAGTTGATCATTTCTTCTAATTGTTAGTGGATTGAGAAGAATTGAGGAAAGAAATTCGAATATTTTCAGCCATTGGTATAGGAAGGTGGCGGCTGGCTTCAAATTAGGGTTAGGGTTTTAGAACTGCAAATTTGAGGTTGTGAGGTGCTTATATAGAAAATTTCACGAACACTATTCATCTCGGAATTTCCGAACTCCAAACGAAGCGTGCCGGTTGACGTTTCTAAGGTTTACCCCACGTTCCGAACACAATGGAACGTGTTTCGGAAGCTAATTCGATCATCTGTGCGAGTTATGGCAATAAACGATCAATTTAAAATTAAATTGGTAAATCAAATTTCTAGGCGTTTTAGCTTGCACCGGACAAATGGTAAATCCGATTGACACGAAATTTGAAACCATACAATAATATCACATTACGGATCCGATGAAACTAGTTTCGTCGAAATCCGAGACTGTTTGAAAAATGACTATTTTAATTCGCCAAATTAATATTAAAACAATTTCGATGCGTTTCGAGCTGCCATGATCAAACGAAAACTCCAATTGCTACGAAAATTGAAATCCGATAATAACTAACTATTACGGATCCAATGGAACTAGTTTCGTCCAATTCCGAGACTGTTCGAAAATTGACTAATTTCACTAGTCGATTTGTGACGCCCCACCTCTATACCCACGCTAGCCAAGAACACTACGGTGTAGTGCTGTCAACTAGCACGGAGAATAAGGCTGTTGAGGAGCGGCCATCAATAGTTAGGCCTTACACTAGTATTGGTTATCTCGATAGGAGTGGTATATATATTTATATATTCTTTCATTTTTCATCTCTGTATTTATTTTCCTCCCATCGAAATACCCCAATTCCAGTATAAAACGAACTACGATGGTTCAAATAGTTTAGAACAGTAAATATAAAATAACAACACAGATAATATAAATGCGGAACACAGATGAAACAGAAAGTCTCATATATATATAAAATAACTGATGTCAGTTACAATACATTCACACGGTACATATGATACAACTACAACAGTCGACTAAGGAAGTTACATATACAAGTACATTAACCGTATTTAATATACATGAACACATATCTCCCTATACAATTTTACAGACTACTACAAATGACGACGACTACTCCAAAAGATATGAAAGAACTTCATAGCTCTAGCAGCAACCCAAAGCAGAATATCTACAACCTGAAATACTCGGTCTGACCCGAGTATTAAATTCAAAAGAAAATAATACTCGGGTCAGTCTAATTCAAACTCAGTTATTAGTGTACAGAAGCAATAATAATCAAATAATGAATAGACGACAGTAACTAAACCAAATCAGAATGCAATTCAGAATATTGAATTGAAATAAACAGAACAGTTCGAACCATTGAAATATCAATTAAAATATTAAGATGAGTAGGGCTGCAGTACACGCACGCATGTACTGCCTCGCCACTACAGCACATGAACTACGCAAAAGATTAATAAATCAAAACAAAATAGAATATCACAAAACCATACCGTGTGGCTGCAGTTCACGCTTGCGTGCACTGCCTTGCCACTATAGTGATGTCGTACCCAAAAACTCAATACCGTGTGGCTGCAGTTCACGCCTGCGTGCACTGCCTTGCCACAACAGTAATGATGTACACAATCGGGCACAAGGTCAAACCCAAAATAAAAAGGCGGGTTCAACACAGGTGAAATTCCAAAATCAATATGAAACTCAGGTGCAATAAAAATTGAATAGTGACATGCACAAACATAAGAACATGTAAGAGAAACATGTCGTAACTACAAAGCGAAGTCACTTACGAAATGCAGAGGTCAAGTCAGTGACTCAACACAAGTGCAATGGAACAGTTTCAACAAAAATGCAAACTATGATAAAGAGATGCAGTGACAATGTAGATGCAACAAGTGTGTAGCGCAATGCACAAGCGAGGCTAAGGCATAGTGCACCAAAGGAATGAAACTGGGTCAAGCAACTGCGACAATAAGTGTCACAGCCTCAACAATGATATGGTTTTAAATATCCATATATGAACACTACAACACAATCAACATAAAAGAGAATGAATGCCACACAGAAAACTGCAGTAGCAACATGAATGACCAGAAGGCTGTGATTACACATGCATGCACACTGAAATGAAGTGGCAACATCAACAAGTGTACATATGCAGTGGGATGCACATAGCAAGATGGTGCAACAGAGCAGGGTGCCAGCACAACAGCGGTACTCAATGACACACATGAACATGCAAATGCACACACAACAATTCACCAGACAACAAAGTTCAAGCAAAACAACTCAAGCAACAAAGATGCAGGCGCAACAAGTGCACCAGCAAAACAAGCTGAATCAAAGTGCACAAGCATATTGAAACATGCGGTGGCAACAAGAATGATAAAGTATATAGGTGCAGATGCACAGTGCAGCAGCTCAAGTAAACAGAGAGAAGCAACTGGCAACAACGCACAGTACCTCTGTGAATTAAACAAGACTCAAGCTCAACCAAAAGCTGATACAAGTGAATAGGAAATGGAGCATCTACTATATGAAACAAGTCAAAGAACGAAGCTACAGATCCAGGCACACTGGAATATAAAATTGCAAACCTGACTGAAAATCACTTCAGAAGAACACATCCCAAATAGGCTACCACTTCAAATGACATATATACATATATGCACATACATGTATACATGTATAAAAGAGTTCGAAGCAGTGACAGTATCAAGTGAATCGAGTTCCAGTCACCAACATGGTGATAACACAACCACAATGAAACTGACACAAAACACAAAAATGCACAGTAACCATCAAGTACACAGTGAACAAAGCAAGGTGAACCATGAAATCAACAAAATCAGTAAATGATACAGTGAACAAAAACAAGCCTACAAACAAATGTGCCAGATTGCAATTCAAGTCAATCCACCCATATATGCATACACACAAACATATGTATATATGCACATATATGCAGACACAGGTGACAAGCTTGTGTACAACTCGACACATTCATTTCATTTCATTTCATTTTATTTTTCTTTAAAAACATTTGCAGGTTTAAAAATCATGTAAATAAAAATCTACCCGAGCCTTACAAAGTTTTACCCGAGTCAAAAGCAACGAAAACCCGGGGCAAGCCTTAAATAATCAAGTAACGAAACATGTCAGTGAAGCCGGTCATAATGAAGATGACAAATGAAATGGCCAGCAACAACATGCTCAAGGACTAGTGTGCAATAAACAATGTAAGTCATGGGATCTAAATCAACAGCCCCAAAATCATCACAAGGTAGAAAAGCATCAGCATCGAACAAAACAGGGTCGAGGCGACAAAGTTACAAAATCAATCATCAAAACAAATCGAATGGCCGAAGTCAGATACAAAAATTCAAGGCCGAACACAAAATCACCAAACAATGAATTTGAATTAGATGTGAGTAGGGATTACTCACATTGTCGACGAATTTAGGGGAAGCCGGCCAGAATTCGAGCGAAGACGAACGAAGCTATCAACCGAAGCCCTAAATTTGGACAAACGAGTAAGAGAGAGGCCGCCATAATTTTTGTTTCGGTGGTTTTAGGTTAGCAAACGAACGAATAAGATAAATGAATTAAAAAGGGGGATTGTGGGCTGGGCTGAGAAATGAGTTGCGATTTGATTAAGTTTTATAATTTAATACTTTGGGCTGAAATGGGAGAGGCAGTTTGGTTGGGCTGGTTTATATTTAATAAATAATTTAGTGAAGGGTTTAGCTTGTTCGTTTAATAGTAAGTGCAATTTGATTGTTATAAAAATTATTCACACTTTCTGATAGCATTGTTCTTAATTCACAGGTACGCTATGGAAAACCAAGTAAACACTACAGAGATCGAACGTTTATCAACAAACTACTGAAAACCAAAGTTTGGACCGAAACCAAAACAAATGAACCACTATTTAAAAAAAAATCAAAGCCCCTCAAACTTTATAACCATTTGTAATTTAAATTTTAAAAACTTCAATTTGAAAATTGACGAAAATATCGGGTTGTTACAGACTACCCTCCTTAAAGAAATTGCGTCCTCGCAATCTTAAGGAACAAATGGACAAATGGTAACAACCATAAAGAACATCATCATACGATAAAGAAGTTAGAAATAGAAAGTTCACCATATAGAGCATGAAAGAGAAAGCATGAACATGTTTGCTCGATGAATTCTTTGGATTCCTAAGAGAAATCCATAGAATTTGAGAACCATTGAGAATCTCAACAAGAGAAACATCTATATTTCGAAGGTGCTACACCCCCGAAGCAATGATGTGAATATAAGATTGCTCAAGAATAGAAATTGGAAATCCCTAAGGCATTTCCGTAATTGGAAGACGTGGAAAACATCATGAATAACAGAAAATTGAGTCGGTACACCGACGTAGTACAATATAAACGCCAAAGAAATCTTTTAATTTCATAAAAGAAATTCATAAATTATCAACAAAATCTAATTATCAATAGATAATTCAGAAATCTCTAATCACAAATATTCGATTATCAAAAACGATAATCAAATCAACAAGTATTCGATTATCAAAATCGAAAATCAATCTTAAATCACAAATATTTAATTATCACAATTGATAATCAAATCTCAAATCGCAAATGTTTAATTATCACAAACGATAATTAAACCACAAATATCTAATTATCACAAACGATAATTAGAAACGATAAATATCTGATTATCAAAAACTATAATCAGAAATCATAAATATTTAATTATCACAATTGATAATCAAATCTCAAATCGCAAATGTTTAATTATCACAAACGATAATTAATCCACAAATATCTAATTATCACAAACGATAATTAGAAACAATAAATATCTGATTATCAAAAACTATAATCAGAAATCATAAATATTTAATTATCACAATTGATAATCAAATCTCAAATCGAAAATGTTTAATTATCACAAACGATAATTAAATCTCAATTATCTGATTATCACAAGCGATAATCAGAAATCACAAATTTTCAATTAACGAGTCCGAAATTAACCGAAATAGCAAACGCACATGACCCATAACCACGAGTTTTACTAAATCGTTTAATTCACTTCATCGTTTCCTTGAAAGTGCAAAATTGTGTATTTTAAATAAATAACATTTTACGTTCTCAAACGGACAAGTCCGGAATTAAGCGAATCAGTAAAAGAAAGGGGTCATAGTCCTCGATTTTTTTGAAACGTTTAATTCGCTTCCTCATTCTTTTGAAAGCGCAAATCGTAAAAATTTTGAAAACAATTTTGATTTATATTTTGAAATATTTTGAAGAATAACAATTTTTTAAAACACGTGATTAAAATAGCAATGTCAGTAGCAACTTCGACATACGTCAAAATTTCATCGAAATAATTGGCATCAAAATATAATACCAATGAATTTTCGTTCATCAAAAGTGTCACAAGAATCTTCTCAAAGATAGAAAGGGATATCATACCCTAAACTTGTATTCATAACAAGTCAATAACACACGAATTCACCAATGCACAAGAATTGATAAAACTTATCAATAGAAATCACGAAAGTTGGTGAAGCACAAATTCTAGAAATCTACACAAGAAATCCAGAAATCACAAGATAAGAGTATGAGAACTCGAACGGAGTATGAAAACTCGAACGGAGTATAAAAACTCGAACAGAGTATGACATAGAATAAAAGATATGGCATAACATAAAATATCCATAATGACATACTACTATAAGTATGTAAATAATGATCAACAGGAGATCAACCGATGAGGGGTATGGCATAAATATGAAATATCCATACTGACATACGACTATAAGTATGCAAATAATGATCAACAGGAGATCAACCGATAAGAGATAATCAATATCACAAGAATCTTCTCAAAGATCCAAAGAGGTAACATACCCCAAATTTGTACTCATGACAAATTAATAACATATGAATTCACCAATGCACAAGAATAGGTGAAGCATAAAATTTCCAGAAATCAACATAAGGAATCTAGAAATCACAGAAAAAGGGAAAGAGGCCTATCACATGACGGTCCGAAGACCATGGGGAGCTACCCCTCATGTGTGAATGGAATCACACAGATTGAGGTCAAGATTAACCAAAAAGCAGAAAGGTATGTGTGAATGGAACCACACAAGTGGTGTCTAGTCTGACCATCAGAACGATCATCATGATCAACGAGGGGTGTCAATTACACTAAGCATGTGTGAATGGAATCACACAGATTGAGGTCAAGACTAACCAAAAAGCAGAAAGGTATGTGTGAATGGAATCACACAAGTGGTGTCTAGTCTAACCTCGCAATGAAAGAGACATCGCGCAATTGCTAGTCTAATTCATAAAGCGATCATCAAGATCAACGAGAAGTGTCAATTACACTAAGCTAGTGAATATAAAAGTTTAGCTTCATGTCCCATAACCACTAGCTTAACTTAAATATTTACGAACAAACTGTAGATCTTCACTAGAAAAATGTCACAAGTGGTTCAATCGAACAAGTCCAAAAATTAACCGACGAAGTAAACGCAAGCGTTTCATACCACTTGTTTTGCTAAGCCGTTTAATTAGATTTCTCATACGAGTGAAATAAAGGTTTGTATATTCTAATAGATCGGAAAACGGTTTAGGAAAAGATTTTGATATTGAAAATAGAGTTGAAAACATTTTGATAAAAGAGTTTTGATAATTACTACTAGTATTAAAACGTTTATATATTATTATTATTTTAAAGTGACAAATCACAAAAATGATTGCAGAAACAATCAACCACAAGAATTCACATACGAAGACGTGAATAAAATCCAAAGAATTCGATTCTAAATCCATCAAAGTAGGAATATCCAAAAATTCCAGAAATAGAAGTTTTCAAAGTCGACAAAGGAGATATCATCTAATCGGAAAAGAAGAATCGATTAACAAATGGGATAACGAAGCAGAACGAGCATAAATGCATAAATGACTTCAACAAAAATAAAAATCAAGTCAATGTCGAAGTCAACAATTAATGGCCATAATAGAGTACAAAACGATTCAACATCATAATCAAAGAATTCAACGGCAAACAAAATCAGAGTCGTGGAAATCAAGAAATTAGAAATTTCTCAAAAACAAAGTGACCGAAGTCGAATGGAAATCAAGCCGAGGAAAACATAAAATATCTAGTTCAGAATCGCTGAGATTCGAACAAAATCAATCATCGGCTAAATCAAATCAAAGCCGATAACACAAAAATTCAAAAATCAAATGCATATGAATAAGCGTTAGGAATTCATACCTAACAATCAAAAACAATCATATGCAAATATGAGAGATAAAACGCCGAAAATAGTTGTAACACATGTACTATCTAAGTTACGTTTTATATTTGTTCTAAACCCCAGGCTCTGATACCAAGCTGTGACGCCCCACCTCTATACCCACGCTAGCCAAGAACACTACGGTGTAGTGCTGTCAACTAGCACGGAGAATAAGGCTGTTGAGGAGCGGCCATCAATAGTTAGGCCTTACACTAGTATTGGTTATCTCGATAGGAGTGGTATATATATTTATATATTCTTTCATTTTTCATCTCTGTATTTATTTTCCTCCCATCGAAATACCCCAATTCCAGTATAAAACGAACTACGATGGTTCAAATAGTTTAGAACAGTAAATATAAAATAACAACACAGATAATATAAATGCGGAACACAGATGAAACAGAAAGTCTCATATATATATAAAATAACTGATGTCAGTTACAATACATTCACACGGTACATATGATACAACTACAACAGTCGACTAAGGAAGTTACATATACAAGTACATTAACCGTATTTAATATACATGAACACATATCTCCCTATACAATTTTACAGACTACTACAAATGACGACGACTACTCCAAAAGATATGAAAGAACTTCATAGCTCTAGCAGCAACCCAAAGCAGAATATCTACAACCTGAAATACTCGGTCTGACCCGAGTATTAAATTCAAAAGAAAATAATACTCGGATCAGTCTAATTCAAACTCAGTTATTAGTGCACAGAAGCAATAATAATCAAATAATGAATAGACGACAGTAACTAAACCAAATCAGAATGCAATTCAGAATATTGAATTGAAATAAACAGAACAGTTCGAACCATTGAAATATCAATTAAAATATTAAGATGAGTAGGGCTGCAGTACACGCACGCGTGTACTGCCTCGCCACTACAGCACATGAACTACGCAAAAGATTAATAAATCAAAACAAAATAGAATATCACAAAACCATACCGTGTGGCTGCAGTTCACGCTTGCGTGCACTGCCTTGCCACTATAGTGACGTCGTACCCAAAAACTCAATACCGTGTGGCTGCAGTTCACGCCTGCGTGCACTGCCTTGCCACAACAGTAATGATGTACACAATCGGGCACAAGGTCAAACCCAAAATAAAAAGGCGGGTTCAACACAGGTGAAATTCCAAAATCAATATGAAACTCAGGTGCAATAAAAATTGAATAGTGACATGCACAAACATAAGAACATGTAAGAGAAACATGTCGTAACTACAAAGCGAAGTCACTTACGAAATGCAGAGGTCAAGTCAGTGACTCAACACAAGTGCAATGGAACAGTTTCAACAAAAATGCAAACTATGATAAAGAGATGCAGTGACAATGTAGATGCAACAAGTGTGTAGCGCAATGCACAAGCGAGGCTAAGGCATAGTGCACCAAAGGAATGAAACTGGGTCAAGCAACTGCGACAATAAGTGTCACAGCCTCAACAATGATATGGTTTTAAATATCCATATATGAACACTACAACACAATCAACATAAAAGAGAATGAATGCCACACAGAAAACTGCAGTAGCAACATGAATGACCAGAAGGTTGTGATTACACATGCATGCACACTGAAATGAAGTGGCAACATCAACAAGTGTACATATGCAGTGGGATGCACATAGCAAGATGGTGCAACAGAGCAGGGTGCCAGCACAACAGCGGTACTCAATGACACACATGAACATGCAAATGCACACACAACAATTCACCAGACAACAAAGTTCAAGCAAAACAACTCAAGCAACAAAGATGCAGGTGCAACAAGTGCACCAGCAAAACAAGCTGAATCAAAGTGCACAAGCATATTGAAACATGCGGTGGCAACAAGAATGATAAAGTATATAGGTGCAGATGCACAGTGCAGCAGCTCAAGTAAACAGAGAGAAGCAACTGGCAACAACGCACAGTACCTCTGTGAATTAAACAAGACTCAAGCTCAACCAAAAGCTGATACAAGTGAATAGGAAATGGAGCATCTACTATATGAAACAAGTCAAAGAACGAAGCTACAGATCCAGGCACACTGGAATATAAAATTGCAAACCTGACTGAAAATCACTTCAGAAGAACACATCCCAAATAGGCTACCACTTCAAATGACATATATACATATATGCACATACATGTATACATGTATAAAAGAGTTCGAAGCAGTGACAGTATCAAGTGAATCGAGTTCCAGTCACCAACATGGTGATAACACAACCACAATGAAACTGACACAAAACACAAAAATGCACAGTAACCATCAAGTACACAGTGAACAAAGCAAGGTGAACCATGAAATCAACAAAATCAGTAAATGATACAGTGAACAAAAACAAGCCTACAAACAAATGTGCCAGATTGCAATTCAAGTCAATCCACCCATATATGCATACACACAAACATATGTATATATGCACATATATGCAGACACAGGTGACAAGCTTGTGTACAACTCGACACATTCATTTCATTTCATTTCATTTTATTTTTCTTTAAAAACATTTGCAGGTTTAAAAATCATGTAAATAAAAATCTACCCGAGCCTTACAAAGTTTTACCCGAGTCAAAAGCAACGAAAACCCGGGGCAAGCCTTAAATAATCAAGTAACGAAACATGTCAGTGAAGCCGGTCATAATGAAGATGACAAATGAAATGGCCAGCAACAACATGCTCAAGGACTAATGTGCAATAAACAATGTAAGTCATGGGATCTAAATCAACAGCCCCAAAATCATCACAAGGCAGAAAAGCATCAGCATCGAACAAAACAGGGTCGAGGCGACAAAGTTACAAAAATCAATCATCAAAACAAATCGAATGGCCGAAGTCAGATACAAAAATTCAAGGCCGAACACAAAATCACCAAACAATGAATTTGAATTAGATGTGAGTAGGGATTACTCACATTGTCGACGAATTTAGGGAAAGCCGGCCAGAATTCGAGCGAAGACGAACGAAGCTATCAACCGAAGCCCTAAATTTGGACAAACGAGTGAGAGAGAGGCCGCCATAATTTTTGTTTCGGTGGTTTTAGGTTAGCAAACGAACGAATAAGATAAATGAATTAAAAAGGGGGATTGTGGGCTGGGCTGAGAAATGAGTTGCGATTTGATTAAGTTTTATAATTTAATACTTTGGGCTGAAATGGGAGAGGCAGTTTGGTTGGGCTGGTTTATATTTAATAAATAATTTAGTGAAGGGTTTAGCTTGTTCGTTTAATAGTAAGTGCAATTTGATTGTTATAAAAATTATTCACACTTTCTGATAGCATTGTTCTTAATTCACAGGTACGCTATGGAAAACCAAGTAAACACTACAGAGATCGAACGTTTATCAACAAACTACTGAAAACCAAAGTTTGGACCGAAACCAAAACAAATGAACCACTATTTAAAAAAAAAATCAAAGCCCCTCAAACTTTATAACCATTTGTAATTTAAATTTTAAAAACTTCAATTTGAAAATTGACGAAAATATCGGGTTGTTACACGATTTAAATATTAAAATATTCAATTTTCACAAATTAACTTTTAGTTCGATTTTAAAAGTTCTAAAATATCGTTCTAACTCCAATATGATAAAATAAAATTTTACAAATCATTTTCAATCATATATAACCCAATTTTCAATTATTTCTGTATTTTCACATATTAAATTATCGGTTTAATTATCCAATTAAATTCAATTATTCGAAATAAAATTTATTCGACTTATAAATTTCGCTAATTAATATTTAAAATTAATTAAATATTCAAATTTTAATTAATTAAATTCTGGGTCGTTACACCGTTTCTCGAAGATGGTACATTTTGTTGCTTGTAAGAAAACGGTGGATGCAGTTCATGTGGCACAGTTGTTCTTTAAAGAGATCTATCGTTTACATGGATTACCAGAATCTATAGTGTCGGACAGGGATACCAGATTTCTGAGTCATTTTTGGCTAAGTTTGTGGAAGATGGTGGGAACTAAGTTGAAATTCAGTAGTGCTTATCATCCGCAGACGGATGGTCAAACAGAGGTTGTGAACATATCGCTGGGAAATTCATTGCGATGTCTAGTGAAAGATAATCTGAAGAGTTGGGACGTGAAGTTATGTCAAGCAGAGTTTGCTCATAATCATGCGGTGAATCGTAGTACAGGGTTTAGTCCATTTCAGATTGTATATTCAAGCTTGCCAAAGGGACCGTTGGATTTAACGGTAGTACCACAATCGAAGGGGACAATTAAGCGAGCTTCTGATTTTGTTGATGGTTTGACGGAATGCCATAGAATCGTGTAGGAACGATTGGAAAAAACGAATGAGAAGTATAAACGATCTGCGGATCTGAAGCGACGAAGTGTTGAATTTAATGAAGGAGATTTAGTATATGCTGTACTAACAAAGGATCGTTTTCCAGTGGGGGCATACAATAAACTTAAAGCTCGAAAGATTGGTCCTGTAAAGATTATGAAACGGATCAATGAAAACGCTTATAGATTGGAGCTGCCGGAGGATGCATACACTTCTGACGTGTTTAATATTAAACACCTTATACCTTATTATGGGGATGAACAATCCAATGGGGGAAAACTTTTAAATTCGAGGACGAATTTTTTCCAAGCAGGAGAGGATGATGCAGCCCAGCCTACGAATGCAATGGAGTTAGGTCGTTTGGATACATTAGGTCCCTCACGACCTAACGAATCGCAAAGAAGAGAGTTACGACCTAATAATGGTGCAGTGGTGAAAAATGAAGTAGCACTTGAACTATGCCCTAGGTCGCTAGAATGTGACGACCTAACCAAATCACGACCTATCGATCCACGAGCTAACAAGAGGGAACAGTTGGATAAGTCGTTGGAACGACCTATGTTAAGTCGCGAGCGACCTAGCAGGATAATTCACCCAGTATGCCGCACTTGCTCGTTGGAACGACCTATGTTAAGTTGTGAGCGACCTAGCATGTTAATTCGCCCAGTATGCCGCACTTGCTCGTATTCCTTAGGTCGTCAACGACCTTACTAAATCGCTGAAGAATAGGTCGCTTGGGTCTTTGAAGAGGGGTTATATCTTGTGCCGCTGAAGCGTTGGGTCGTAAGTCGTGCTTGTACATATGTTGAGTCGCGTCTTCTTAGGTCGTGTGAGTTGTATTGTATAGGTCGTTTGACTGGGTTGTAATATGGTGTATGTACTTAGGTCGTGTATGTGATGTAATGTGTTGACTGTTAGGTCGTAAACGACCTTGTATGGGTCGTAGGTCGCGTGTTTGTAATAGGTCGTATATTGATAGGTCGTGGACGATCTAGTGTGGCGTGTGAGTGTAGCCTATAAATAGGCATGGTGGTGGACATTTGTAGGGGGTTGATGTTTGAATAAACTTTTGTTTTGTTAGCTTTGTGCTTTCATTAAATTGGTAGTTGAGTGAAATCTCCTATCTCCACCTTCGTTATTCGAGTGCGCTCGAATTATCGATTGTTGAAGCCAATTCGCGGAATCAAGTGCGCTTGATCAACGCTTGAAGAATTGTAGATCTTCTTTCACGGTATCGTGCGCGATCAACGTGACGAAGATAGCTAGAATCCGGTATTTTTGGATCAACGGATTTGGGCCTTTCGGTATTTTCCATTCCATCGATTGTTACTTTCACCGTTTCATTTGTTTTTCCGTATTTCCGCTGCATCATCCTCACAGAAAGTTGTCATTCTGCAAAATTTAGTTGTAAAATTCGTCATCCACGCTGAAAAAATTAAGTCTGTCATAGAAGCTAAAAATGTGATAATTTACTCTTCAACTATTTCCCTGGAAGGTGACTTTTTAAAAAAAATAGAGCAACATATAAAAGGATCAAAATTTTGATTTAAATATTATTTTTTTCTCCTGAAAAAATTAATATGCTTGAAAGTACATTTTTATAATGATTGAAACCGCTAATTTTTTTAAATATTTTTAGGAAGATCTACAAATTTCCAACAATACTCGAGTTCGTTCAAATTACTTTTCTTAACTATATTTGTCAATGAAATTAAGAATTTTGAAATCACATCTAAAATAAACTCAGATTATATATAAGAGTAGGAGAGTTGTATTATTTATTTTTATTTTTTGTGTTGGTAATGCAATAAAATGAGTAGTAAAAGCGATTCTTTACAAGAACAGTAAGAAAAAGATATTAGCTTATTCCGACCATTGCTTGCCAGTACTAGAGCAATCTCTTAGTATTTATACAGAGTCAATTATATTATTTAAAAGACGTGGAACTATTCCCCTATATGTTTCGAATCCTTTTTTCTTCATGGAAAGCAAGTTGTAGATAATGGAGTGTTAAACTGAAGTGGTGTGAGTTAATAAGTTTTAAAATACAATTTTTGACACGTTGTCTTGCAAAAATAGTATTGCTGCGCTATCACATAGGAAATGATGTGGTTAAGGACGCTGCTTTTAAGGAGAAAAATTGAATATTTGAAAACATTCAGATGAAAAATAAAATAAAAAACATATCAGGTGGAGAAAAGTACTATGGAGGAATTTATGGCACTACAATTCAGATTTTGGACTGAACAATATGCTCATTTGGATCTGAACTTAAATACTTCCTAAAGTGAATACCAAAATAAAGCTTGCTTGATTCCTTGTTGTCTTGACTTTGGTTCTGTATCTCCTAAAGCTGTCACAATATTGATGAATCCGTCTTCATTACAGTATAAAAAAACCTACCACAGTTCAAGTTCTGTACTAAACAATCAAACATCCTAAGTTTAAAATGGATAATAAATCCATGGCTATCACTACTGTTCTTCTTAGATTTGTTGCATTAGGTTGCCTTGTTGCTTCATTTGCCATTTTCATCACCAACTCTGTTGATGATGATCCTGATGATGGGAAACTCTACTTCAAAAGTTACCATGCTTATATGTAGTATAATAAGTTTGTCATATATTCAATGCTTTATTCAATAGCTATAAGAATATGCTAACCATAACATAATTTTTATAATTTCTCAGATATGTTGTAGCTGTAGCTGCTACTGGAAGTGCTTATATGGTTGTTCAAATACTCATATGGCTGATAACTATGCCCAAGGGAACCTACTTTAAGAACATACTTCACACTTGGTTCCATCAACTCACTGATTTAGTAAGCAATCTTTATATGCATTTACTTAATTAACAAAACTGTACATATCTAACAGATATAATGTTCCGCTTTGTAGATATTTGCTTTGCTTTTTGCAACGGCCGCAGGTGCCGGATTCTGGCTAACATTTGACATACAAAGCAAATTTCATGAATCTTCAGAATATGAACCGGATAATGACCATGTTGTCGATGAATTCTTTAATATGGTGTATGTTTCTACGGCACTGCTTTTGCTAGCAACGATAATCTTGGCTGTTCTTATACTCTCTGCAGGATATGTACTTGCTAGAAAATAAATGATTATGTTCTTCTTTTATGTCTTATAAACAATGTGATGAAATACTTATAATAAACAATAATGGTTCCTTTTTATTTATTAATAAAAACCCTTTTCTTATTGATCTTATTTTTATATACAAGGATGTATAATTGATCTTTTCAGTAGATAGTAGCGGTGCACGTTTTCTTATAGTGGTAGGATGTCACAAATTTAAATTGCATTTTGGGAGTGCAACTTAATTAGGGCATCTCACTGCTGGGACGCCTCTCTGGCACATTTACTCGGCATTGATATTCACTAGAGGGGTACATGGGTACTTACCATAAAAATAAATCTGATTTCTCCAAGATAAAATTTATACATGCACAGTTTAACAGTTTTTTTACTAGCCCACTTTAAATGTGTGCATGTACAAATTCTAATATAGTGAAAACCAGATTTGAATTTAAGTTTACAATATAGCATATTTTCACAATAAATTATTTTTACAAGCCTATATCAAAAATTTGCCATAACTAATGCTTTGAAATTCCGATAAGTACAAATGTATATTGCATCGTTGATATGAAGATTAAGCAATTTACCTTAACATATTTGGAAATGAACTGTTTATTTGCTTTTTATTTTACTTATGTAAAAAATAAAATTTGCTTTTCCATTTATTTTGCGCTTTGATTAACAAAATTGTACATAATATCCATCAAAAATAGCTAATTAAGGAATAAAATTAGCTACAGATTTCAGATGGGAGTTTATTTTTCTCTTTTTTTTCATTTTGTTCTAGCTAATTATAAAAATTATGAATACACGCAAAGAAATAAGTTAACTACAGATTTGAGACGGCATTGTATATATAGTCTCTCCTTTTCCTTTTACTTCTTTAATAAACAATATAAGACTCCATATCCGTGACAAATCCATCATGAGCTTTGATGAAGTTTGTTTTTTTTTTTTTTTTTTTATAATTTACATTTTTGAGTTGGTATATATGTGCTTTGCTGCAAGTATAAGTTGAAGAGAAGATTCATCACGAATCCATGACAAATTGTTCTGGATTAGTCATATTAAACCACTGATAATATTTGGCAGCATTTAGTATTCATTTGGTGCAAACTTCAGCTGCATTTCAATCATCCCTGGTAACTCTGTAGTTGATTTGCATGGTATTGGGACGAAATTGTGTTAGGACATAAATATTAGTGCTGATCAACAAATCTTTTATGTAAAAAATAATTTAAAATCCACCTCGAATCCATGGTAAATCCGTCGTCAATCTACCATAGATTTTCCAATGATGATTGTCAAGCAAAAGTGAGTTTTGATCTTCCAAAATGACCCAAAATCGGAATAAGAAATTAAATTGTATTTCAACAAAAGAATGTTCAGAAGATATGTTGATTGTTGAGCTTGTATAATTCAGGGATGACATTTATAGGAATTGCAGATATTTTCAGTTTGGAACTTTAACAAATAGAATATAATTTTTTAATTTAGAAAATTTGTACTTTATATACAACGAAAAGAGGAACACAAAGTTAGTAGATACTGAATAAGTGAACAGCACTGGAAATACAATTAACAAACAAATTTAGCTTCTTATACTCATGACATATGATTATTACAAAATGTTGAATTTGGATGATTCAAATATTCGTTAAAAAGAAACAAATTGATTAATTGATTCAATCAAATCAATTAATTTAGCTGATATATGTGAGGATATTTTGAAAGAAACTAATTAATTAGTCAATCAATTAATTAGTCAATGTATATTTGCTATATGAAGAAATAAATGATTAGGCATGGAGAATAAAGTAAAGATATGGAAATGAAGATTACGCCATATATTTGTACTAAAATCAAATCATGCAAATTGGAAAGATATCTAGGTAATCGGAAAATTGATTTGCTTAATCTTCAAGCAACCCTTCATTATCAAGTCTATTTAAATGAATGAATTACATCTTCATATGAAAAAGCAAGTGTAGCATCCACCATTATTCTTTCCTCTCTCTTTTGTACTTTTTTTCTTTAGTGAAATAACAAGTTGTTGGGTCTCTGCGGACGTAGGATATTCATATCTGAACCACGTTAAATCTTCTGTGTCTCCTATTTCTGTTATTCTTCTGTGAGACTGCATAATTCTTTTTAAGTGTCATTGGTATCTAAATAGGCAATACTAGATTCTGAACAAATAAACCGCTTCCGCTCAAATTAAAAAATTCACTACAGTTTGGTATCAGAGCTAGTGTTATTGTTCCTGTTTGGATATTAAGTAAGTCTGTTGGTAGATCTGGTGTCAATAATGGAGTAACACGTTTTGACGGAAAAGGAGATTTTAGTACTTGGATGATGAACATGGAGGCTGTATTGAAGAAGGAGAAGACTTACAAGGTTGTTTCTGCGCCTGAGAAATTGAAAGGTATTGATGCAGCTGATTTGAAAGAGGTGGAAGATGAAGCTCTCACAACAATTTAGTTGTGCCTTTCAGATGAAGTTCTTAGAGAATTCTCTCAGAAGAAGACGGCGAAAGAACTATGTGATGCATTATCGGATGCATATCAAGACAAGTCTCTCACTAATCGGATTATTCTTCAGCAACAACTCTATTCGTTCAAGATGAAGTCTGGAACTGATCTCATGGAGCATGTAAATGCTTTGACGACTTTGATTATGAGCCTGAAGGCAGCGGAAGTTGATATTACCGATGAGGCTCAAGCTGTGATCATCTTATGTTCCCTGCCTAAGGAGTATACTGCTTTTGTTAATTCCACGATTTATGGCCGCAGCAAAATTAGCCTATCTGATGTAAATGCTGGTCTTCATAATGAAGTATTAAGAGGTAGATTGACGAGCACTAGCTTGGATAGTGATACTGAACGCTTATCTGTTTAGAGAGGTAGAGGCCAAAGCAGGTCGAAGAAAGGTGGAGGAGGGAATTATTCACGGTTTCAGTCTAGGGGGCCTAAGAATTTGACTTGTCATTATAGTAAGAAACCAGGGCACTTCATAGCACAATGTCCTAAGCTTGAAGGTAGAAGAAAAGATCCAAAGGAGCCTCAGCTTCTACAGCAGAGAAATCAGATACAGAAAGTGACACCTATGTATTTACAACTTCTGACTCTTTTGGAAAGAGCAACTTATGCCTGATTGATTCTGGCGCATCCTATCATATGACACCTGATAGGAACTGCTTTTCCACTTACCGTGAAATTGATGGAGGAGAAGTTCTGATGGGTAATGATGCTTCTTGCCGTATGGTGGGTGTTGGTAGCGTGATGATTAGGATGTTTGATGGTGTTATTCGTATGACCACCGATGTTAGAAATGTACCTGATTTGAGGAGGAGCTTGATTTCTGTTGGGTCATTGAGTAGACTTGGTTTGAAGATTGTAGTGGAAGGAGAGAAAATGAAGATATCGAAGGGTTCCATGATTGTTATGAGAGGTGTGAGGGAAGGAAATCTTTATCTATTAAAGGGCACTACTGTGATTGGTGAATCAGCTTCTGTTACATATGTTGATTCAGATTCTTCCAGATTATGGCACTTACGGATGGGTCACATCGATGAACGCAGCATGGATGAGTTGAGAAAACGAGGATTGATTGATTGGAGTTCATTATTCAAAACTTGGTTTTTGTGAAGAGTGTGTTCTTGGAAATCAGACGAAGATTTCTTTTGGTACAGGAGAGCATAAAGCAAAAGCTGTCTTGGAGTATGTTCATACAGATGTCTGGGCTCCCTCCCCTTGTCAGTCTTTAGGTGGAGCCAGATATTTCGTTTCATTTATAGATGATTTCTCTCGTAAAGTATGGGTATACTTTCTTCAGTCAAAGAGTGAAACATTTTCCAAGTTTCGAAAGTGGAAATCTATGGTTAAGAAGCAGTTAGGGAAGAAATTGAAAGTTCTCCGTTCAAATAATGGCGGTGAATTTGTATCACAGGAATTCATCGATTATTGTGAGTCTGAAGACATTAAGAGGCATTATACCACACCAGGCGACCCCCAGTCTAATGGAGTTGCAGAAAGGATGAATTGGACATTATTGGAGAGAACAAGTTGCCTTAGACTGACTGCTAAATTGAAGAAGAGATTTTGGGCTGAAGCTTTGTCTATGGCGGCTTTCCTCATCAACCGCACAACTTCCACTACCATAGATATGAAGATCCCTGAAGAAGTATGGAAAAGAGAGCCTGTTAGCTATTCATTTCTCAGAGTGTTTGGTTGCCCAGCTTATGTGCATGAGAGCAAGGAAAGCTGGAACCTAGAGCTCGCAAGTGTATTTTTCTAGGTTATAGGAGAAGAGTGAAAGGATATAGGTTGTGGTGTCCTATTAGCAAGAAGATCATTATGAGCAGGCATGTGACTTTTGATGAGAAGGCTATGTTGAAGGTGGAGCCTTCCTCATCGGATGGCAATGAGAGGACATGCGAAGAATACCAGACACAAAGCAAGTCATCTTTTGATTCTTTCCATAGACGTTCAAATGGTGTTTCCGATGACACCGTGGTTGATGAGGATAATATCGATGTTGGTATAGAGGATCAAACTCTAGGTGGAGCTCATTCGGAACCTGGGCCTGTCAAACAAAGAAGAAAGCCTAAGTGGTTTGATGAGTTTGTTGGATTGAGCATCGAAGATATTAACTTTGATGATATGGCAACATATGCTTTGAATGTTGTCCATGATGAGCCCCGTGATTATAGAGAAGCTATCGCATCAGTTAACAGTTCCAGTTGGTTAGTTGCTGTGGAGGAGGAGATTAAATCATTGTAGAAAAATCATACTTGGGATTTGGTGCCACTTCCCACTGACAAGAGAGCTATTGGATGCAAGTGGATCTATAGAGTGAAAGATGGTGAAAACGGTAATCTCAGATACAAGGCAAGGTTAGTCGTAAAAGGGTATGTTCAGAAGAAAGGGGTAGAGTATCATGATATCTTTGCTCTAGTTGTTATGCATACTTCTATTCGTATTCTTTTGACATTAGTTGCTCATTATGATATGGAATTAGAGCAACTAGATGTCAAAACTGCATTCTTGCATGGTGATCTGGATGAGGAGATTTATTTAAAACAGCCGGAAGGGTTCATTGACAGGAGCAGGCCAGACTATGTTTGCAAACTCAATAAATCTCTGTATGGGCTGAAGCAATCTCCTAGACTATGGTATAAGAGGTTTGATAAGTTTATGCTTTCACACAGATACTCCAGAAGTTTCAAAGACCAGTGTGTTTATTTCAGGAGATATGATGGTGATATGATTTATTTGTTGTTATATGTTGATGATATGCTAATTGCATCTCAGAGTATGGTCAAAATTAAGGAGTTGAAAGCAGAGCTCAGTAGAGAGTTTGACATGAAGGATTTGGGAAAGGCACAAAGAATATTGGGTATGGAGATAAGCAGGGATAGGAAGCGGAGAGAGTTAAGGCTTGCTCAAGCGCAGTACATCGAGAAGGTCCTCGCTCGATTTGGAATGGAGAAAGCTAAACTGGTTGGCACTCCATTAGGCTCTCATTTTAAGTTGTCAAAAGACTTATCTCCCTCATCGGAAGAAGACAAGAGGTATATGACTGATATATCTTATTCTAGTGCGGTTGGTAGTCTTATGTATGCTGTTAACCCCACTGAAACTTAGGCCGACTCAACAGATAAGGCAGTCAGCGACTCATAGGAATCAGCGACTCAACTGATGAAGCGACTCAGAGATTGCCGACTCAATGGGTCAACGACTCATTGATAGCAACGACTCAGTGAGTTAGCGCCTTAAAGGTACAGTATGGATCAACGACTCAGCGGGTCTGCGACTCAAGGCCTATACCGATCCAACGACTCATTCGAGCTCCGACTCATCAAAGACCGACTCATCTGATCATGACTCATCCATTCAAGGTCCTTAAGTATCTCATTAGGTTTACGACTCAAGAGATGAACGACTCAAGAGGCCGCTACGACTTAAGGAACCTGACGGGTTAAGGAGATTCGATGGGTTAAGGATGGCACGACTCAGGAAAGCCTACGGCTCAAAAGATAGGTCGACGCACGACACAAGGCTCAGAGGCAAGTTCAAAATCATGCTGCAAAGAGGTGACTCGCAGACGACTCACGACTCATCATGAGTCGGTCACGACTCATCATGAGTCGGTCACGACTCATCATGAGTCGGTCACGACTCATGACTTAGCAATTTCAGCCTAAACAGTTTGCCTATAAATACAAGGCCACATTCAACATGAAGGGGACTTTTTGCTCATTCTCTTCAAGCGCTGATACTCTGCTGCATTCCAAACCAATTCAACACTTGAAGCACTCGAGACACTAAGAACGCTACAAACAACTTCAACAAGAGATCACGTACATCCAACATGGATTTGAAGACTCTCATCTCCATCGAAGTTTAAAATACTTGTTCTAAGTTTCTTGTAGTTCAAAGTGAATTGTACTTGGGAAGAATTGTATCAACTTGTAACGAGATCATCAATAAAAGTACTTAAAGTGGACGTAGGCTGTACCCATAAGCCGAACCACTATAAAATTGCTGTTGTTTACTGCTTTTCCGTTATTACTTGCTTGTAATTCTTTCCCGATCTATCGGGTGGTGCTTTCACAACTACACTTCACACACCGGGGTGTTAGCGTTCAAATTTAAGCGTTAACATTTTTTGGTGCTTTCACTGAGAATTGAACTCAGGAAAACTGTCATCATTGCTTCACAGTGATTTGAAGAAAGAATTTCCTTAAAAACCAGAAGTCTATCTGAAATTATGGCTCCCGGAAGGAAAAGTAGATCTATCAGATCTGGAAACATTCAAGAGGGAACCTCCGCTTCCCCTGTACCTAATCAACCCACTCCGTCTGTTGGAGTTATGAAAGCGGAATTGGATGCTGTGATTCTAGGGCTAAACCAGCAGATAAACGCCCAAAATGCACAACTAGAGGCTCAAAGTGCCCAGAATGCTCTGATTCTGAATAAGTTGAACGATTTACTTGGGGCAAACAATCAACCAGCTGGTAATGAAAGGAACTATGCTGGCAACATTCATGATGTTAGTGAGAGGAATGCTCCTGAAAGGGCTACTAGTCCCTTTGAGCAGGCAGTTCCTGAGGCTGGTGGATCTAGAACTCGGCATGATGAGGAATATCTTTCTGGAATGGTCCGGCAGATCATGAAAGAAAGTTTGCAAAGGGTTGAAGATGAGAAGGAATGGGGTTTCGCCCCAAGTAAAACTCCGTTTACTGAAAAAATCCTGAAGGCGGAATTTCCAAGGAAGTTTGTCCCTCCGACTATTCCAGCTTACAAAGGGACAAGTGATCCGAATGAGTTCTTGTATAAATATGATTGGCACATGACGGGTGCCAGGGCCTCTGACGAAATAAAGTGCCGATATTTCCCCGTATACCTGGAAGGGGTGGCTCTACTATGGTTCACCAAGTTGCCAGTCCGATCTATCGATCAGTTTTCAGACTTGACCAGAAAATTCAAGGAGCAGTTTAGACTATATGCTTCAAAGGCCAAGGACATTATGTCACTATCGAGTTTAGAGCAGAATCCTGGTGAGTCTATCAGATCTTTCTTGAACCACTTTAATATAGCGCTGGCGGAAGTGGACAATGCTGAACCACGAATGATCTTGACTTATCTAATGAGGGCTATTGATAAGTCAAGCGAATTTGGGAAATGGTTAAATATGAAAGAGCCAACCTCTCTCGAGAAGTTCTACAAAAAAGCAGACGAATTCATTCGCTTGGAAAGTCGTCCTTTGCCAGTAAAGGCAGTGTTGGAAAAAGCTGAAGACAACACTGTCGCTCCACGCAAGAATGAGTCGGTGGGGCAGAAAAGGGAGAATAATAATGGAAAGAAACAGGGTAATCTGAAGAAGCCCCGGTCCTTCAAGCCATCAGAATATACTCCATTATCACATACGCCGGAACACATCTACCTTGCCACTAAAGAGTCCGTCGATTTCCCTAAACCTATCCCTTTGAGAACCGGGAAAAAGGCCATACAGAGTGGGAAATTCTGCCGCTTCCACAATCAACCAGGTCATGAAACTGATGAATGCCGCCAGCTGAAAAATCTAATTGAAGAGTTGCTAAGAGAAAACAAGTTGCAACAATTCGTGAAAAAGAATAGCAACAATCCTGCATCGTCGAGTCAGGGGCAGCGGGCTCCTGTTCATCAGCCTGGGGCAGGTGAGAAAGCTATGGGGCATGAATCTGGAAGGCCCGTTATCAATGTCATTTCCGGAGGACCTCACCCAGCTGGCAAGAGTTGGGGTGAGATGGAGAGATATTCCAGGGCTTTGAAATATGCTCCAGCCGAAGAAGACGTCTTTGTTCTAGAAGACACTACGCCCCTTAAACAACAGAAAACTTTCAGCGATGATATTATTTTCAGAGCCAGAGATTCTACAGGTATTGAAGCTCCTACTTTAGATCCCTTGGTCATCTCGGCTGGTATTGGACCAGCCATTGTCAGAAGAGTCCTCATTGACTGCGGAGCATCATGTAATATCCTCTTCAAAAAGACATTTGACCAGATGAAAATCCCTATGATCGATGTGCAAGCCTCATCACAAAAGATCGCTGGCTTCACTGGGGAGCCAAAACAACCAATTGGGACCATCGATCTGCTTGTAGAACTTGGAGAAGCAGAAAGGAAAGTGGTCCGCAAGCAAACATTTGTGATTGTCGATGAGTTTTCTGCTTATAATGCTTTTCTTGGCCGTCCAACACTCGCAGCATTCAAAGCTATCCTAGCCCCGTGGTGCCTCACTATTAAATTCCCTACTGACAATGGAGTAGGAGTTATAAAAGGGGATCAAAATGCTGCGCGAGAGTGCTATTTGACAGAGCTGCGAGAGTCAAGAAAAAGAGAAATGGGGAAGGATGCGGCAACCCCGGTCCGCATCAAAGAACCAGCCTTGTAGCAATTACGGGGCGGACCCTGCACTGGCGAGCACAGTGGGGCACGGAAAGAAATGGATCCCAGAAAAGCCAGTGCAGGGGAGAATAGAGTGGTACCGGTGGAAACGACAGTTCCGGTACCTGTTGACCCGAAGGACCTAAATAAGGTGTTAAATGTGGGTTCACAGCTTAATGTGTCAATTCAGAATATCTTGATATCTTTCCTGAAAGCAAATCTGGATGTCTTTGCTTGGACTCATGCCGATATGTGTGGAATATCCCCAGAAGTTGCAGTACACGCTCTGAATATTGACCCAAAGTTTACGCCAGTTAAACAGAAAAGAAGAACCCAAGGTCCAGAAAGGTCAGCAGCATTAAAAGAAGAAGTTGATCGACTCATGGAAAATAACTTCATCAAAGAATCTACATATCCGAATTGGGTTTCAAATCCTGTGTTGGTCAAGAAAGCTAATGGAAAATGGAGAGTGTGCATTGATTTTTCTGATCTAAACAAGGCTTGCCCCAAAGATTGCTTCCCATTGCCCAGGATCGATCAACTGGTAGACGAAACTGCGGGACATGAATTGTTATCTTTCATGGATGCCTACTCCGGTTATAACCAAATCATGATGCACGAGCCGGATCAGGAGGATACAAGTTTTATCACAGATGTTGGACTTTATTGCTACAGAGTTATGCCCTTCGGATTGAAAAATGCAGGGGCAACTTACCAAAGACTTGTTAATGCTATGTTCAAACCGCAATTGGGCAAAACTATGGAAGTCTACGTCGACGACATGTTAGTGAAGTCCAGGAAAGCAGCGGATCACATTGAACACTTAGCAGAAATGTTCGCAGTCCTCCGGAAATACAGAATGAAACTTAACCCTCTGAAATGTACATTTGGGGTCGAGTCCGGAAAGTTCTTAGGCTTCATCATCAGTGCTAGGGGTATTGAGGCTAGTCCAGCTCAAATTACTGCCTTGAAAGAAGTTAAAGCTCCAAGAACAAAGAAGGAATTGCAGAGTCTCAACGGAAAGGTCGCCGCCCTGAGTCGGTTCATTTCCAGAGCCACTGATAAATGCATCCCATTCTTTGACGCCCTGAAAAAAGGAAAGAAGAATTTTGAATGGACTTCCGAATGCCAAAAGGCCTTCGATGAGTTGATCCGTCATATGGAAACGCCTCCAATACTTTCTAGGCCAGGCAATGGTGAGGATCTTCTTATATACTTGGCAGTATCATCTCATGCTCTAAGTGCAGCGCTGATACGGGAAGACAAAAGGATTCAACATCCGGTTTACTATATCAGCAAAAGACTCACTGGGGCAGAGCTGAATTACTCCAAGTTGGAAAAACTCGCCTATTGCCTACTAGTTGCATCAAGGAAACTGAGGCAATATTTCCAAGCTCATCCTATCAAAGTACTCACTGATCAACCTCTAAAGCAAGTCCTATTTCGCCCTGAAACTTCGGGTCGCCTTCTAAAATGGAACATTGAACTCAGTCAATATGACATCACCTATCACCCCCGAAAAGCAATCAACGGACAAGCTTTAGCTGATTTCATTGCAGAATTCACAGAGAAAAATAATGGTGAGGAAGAAGCGATCAATGATTCCCCAATCCAGTGGAAGATGTATGTTGATGGCGCAAGAAATGACTACTGTTCTGGAGCCGGAGTGGTACTTGAAACTCCTGAGGGTCGATCATTATGTTATGCACTAAGATTGGAATTTCCTTCAACAAACAATGAAGCAGAATATGAAGCTCTTATTGCAGGTCTGAAAATCGCTAAAGAGCTAAACATTCGAGCATTACAAATCTTCAGTGATTCTCAGCTTATTGTATGCCAAGTCAAGAAGGAATTTCAAGCAAAAGGTGGAAACCTGCCTTCCTACTTGTCAAAGGCTTGGGAACTCCTATGTGAACTCGATCACTATTCAATAAGCCACATTCCTCGGGAAGAGAATATGAAGGCAGATTCCCTCGCAAAGTATTCAAGTTCTGGTGAAGCTCAACTATTGGGATTGGTCCCTGTAGAAGTCCTTTCAGCACCAAGTATAGACGAGATGGATATAGACTGGATTATGAATGTATCTCAAGAACAAGAGTCATGGATGACTCCAATACTGGACTACCTACTCAGAGGTTCTCTGCCAGAAAATTCGATAGAAAGACGAAAGCTACTAAGGAAAGCCTCTCGTTATGTAATCCAGGATGGCCGATTGTACAGACGGGGATTCTCAATGCCTTTACTTCGATGTGTATCCAGGGAAGAGTCCAGAACAATCCTAGCTGAGGTTCATGGAGGAGAATGTGGTGATCATTCAGGTGGCCAAACATTAGCAAAGAAAATTCTCCGATACGGATATTTTTGGCCAGAAATTAATCGAGATGCCGCTGATTACTCCCGAAAATGTGACAGATGCCAAAGATTTGCCAAAATTCCTAGAGCACCTTCTACCGAACTCACACAGATGGTCAGTCCATGGCCGTTTGCAATTTGGGGAATGGATCTCATTGGGCCGCTACCAACTGCCAAGTCAGGGATTAAATATGCTATTGTTGCGGTTGACTACTTTACTAAATGGGCTGAAGCTGAACCATTGGCTACTATCACTTCTAAGAAGATGATAAGCTTTGTAACCAAGAATATCATTTGCAGATACGGTGTGCCTCAGAAAATAATCACAGACAATGGTACTCAGTTTGAAAGCGAGGAATTCCAGGATTTTTGCAAACGGTTCAAAATCCAGAAAAGCTTTTCGGCAGTAGCTCATCCGCAGGCAAACGGGCAAGTGGAAGCAGTGAACAAGATCATCAAATCAACCATCAAAAAGCAACTCGAAAGAGCAAAAGGTGGTTGGGTCGATAAACTACCACTTGCACTATGGGCATACAGAACTACTCACAAAACTGCGACTGGGCATACTCCTTTTTCGTTAGCATACGGATCGGAAGCAATGATCCCGATTGAAACAGAGGTCCCTTCACACAGAAGAATCCATTTCAATCAAGCAGAAAATGAGAAGCTACAACTTGAAGCGCTGGATCTCCTTGATGAAAAAAGAGATGAAGCTAACCTCAGAGTTGCAGCTCATCAGCAAAGGATAGCCAGACATTTCAATTCCAAAGTTCGTCAACGCAGCTTTGAAATTGGAGATCTAGTCTTGAAAAGAATTATGACCGCGACAGGTGTGTTTGGGCCAAATTGGGAAGGACCGTATGTAATAGGTCAAAAGCTTCTTGACGGCACATTCAAGCTCACCACTGTTGATGGAGATCAAATTCCAAGGGCATGGAACAGCAACCATTTGCGTCCATACTTTACTTGAAAATTTTATTGAAACATTGTAAAAAGAATTATGAATGTATGATTCTTGTAATTAAAAGCAATGATGAAACTGATGCAAGTAAATAATGAAAGAATATAAAGTGGATGTAGGCCCAATTTCATGGCCGAACCACTATAAATCTTGTGTTCCTTATTGTTATTATATGTTTGCTTTGTTTTCGATATAAAAATACATAAAATGTATTGCTGAAATGTCGATTTAAATTTTTGCAGACAATGGAAATAAAACTTGCGCATAATAAGACCGAGTGATTCTCACCATCATTCAACAAACAAATTTCAAGTCATAAAGGCCCCGAATTCAAATCCTAGATAGGAAATACTTCAATTGAACGGCTTATGATTTCGATAGAAACGAGCCCTTGCTAATAAATTGAGATTGTTTGAACGAACAAACATCCAATTAGGAAGCTAGTGCCCGTTCTTACGAACTTGCCTGACAATGAAGTACGCTTCCTTGGATTAAACAGGCCACTTGCGAGAAAAGGGAAATGAAAACTTGAAAAGAAAAAAAAGAAAGAGAGAGGATCGCTGAAAAGGCATAAGCAAGTGAACAGAGGAACAACCAAAGCTACCATCAGCAGCACAAGTCCTCTTCGGAGGATAAAAGACCTCTAATGGGTCATACGCCACAAAAAAGAAAGTTCTCTACTCAACAAAAAAGATTGGAGGAGTCATGACCCTCCAACCATGAGAGAGTAACTTCCAGGCGATGAAAACCCTCTCTGAGGCACATTTCACCAGGAGTTGAAGTGTTATGACCGCTCTTCGGGATTTCACTTCACCAGAGTTGAAATGCCAAAAAATAAAAGCCCTCTTCGGAGGCCCATTTCACCAGGAGTTGAAGTGTTATGACCGCTCTTCGGGATATCACTTCACCAGAGTTGAAATGTAAACAAAATAAAAGCCCTCTTCGGAGGCACATTTCGCCAGGAGTTGAAGTGTAATAACCGCTCTTCGGAATTTCACTTCACCAAAGTTGAAATGCAAAAACAAAATAAAGACCTTCCTGAAAGCCCACGTTTCACCAAGATTGAAATAAAACTTCCAAGTGTTGAAACGCGAAAAGGCTTTCTTCGAAGGCACAACTCTTTGGAGGTACACGTTTCACCAAGATTGAAATAAAACTTCCAAGTGTTGAAACGTGAAAAATCCCTCCTTAGAGGTACAACCCCCTCCCGGGGACACAATCAAGAAGAAAGACCTCTTCGGAAGCCCACGTTTCACCAAGATTGAAATAAAACTTCCAAGTGCTGAAACGTGAAAGGCTTTCTTCAAAGGCACAACTCTTTGGGGGTACACGTTTCACCGAGATTGAAATAAAACTTCCAAGTGTTGAAACGTGAAAAATCCCTCCTCAGAGGTGCAACTTTGTATAAAAAAAAATCCTCATCAAAAGCGTACTTTAACTTTCAAAGGAAGAGTAATTTACCTACTATAAAAAAAAAAAAAAAGAAAAGAAGTTAAAGTACCCTTCAGAGGTCCGCTTTACCACATAGAGGAATTCACTTGGTAAAATATGCACATAAGCAAAAAAAAAAAAAAAAGGGTGATTTCTTCGAACGACAAAGCGTAGAAACTTATACGAAGGGAGTTGTACTCTACAAAAATTTTCTTTAAAGAATAAAATAATTATTCTTTAGCAAATATGAGTGCAAGTCCCCTCGAAGTATAGAATATTGCAGCAAACTTATGGAATGGGGGCAATATAGTATAATTACACACAATATGGTATAGCCAAATCAGCAAAAGGTAACGCTCAAGTAACATGCCATAAGCTCGCTGCAATATCGTGTAAATAAACTTGTGCAAAAAAATAAAATAAATAGTAAATGCATTCTCAAATTCAAACAGAAGTTTGTACAAACGAAGAATCATTTTATTCAACTATAATGCAGATACAGGTTTTCAAAATAAAAGCGGGGGCCGATACCCGCACAACTCTCGGCCAGTTCATACAAAAGACAAAAAGCTAAAGTCTTCACTTCTTTTTACTGCCTTTGGACCCTTTACCCGGCCGAATGACCAGTTTTTCAGGTCGACCAGTGGGTATAAGGGAGGAAGGAGAGGTAGGCGCAGCTGGCCCCGGAGATATGTCGCCTCCCTCAAGTCCCTCATCTTTCTGCTCTTGCGAAGCAATGGGGTCATCCAGGCCATGGAGAGCCTCTATTTGTTCCTCCTGTGATCCAGGCTGCGAAGCAGAAGGAGGAGCCACTTGAAGAGATGGAGGAGGGATTACCGGAGAAGTAGAGATTTGAGCAGTGCTTGATACTTTTTCTACAGAAGAAAAGAGGTTAAAGTCAGTAAAGAGAGGAGATGAAGGTTCACCAATGAAGTCAGTAAAGAGAGGAGATGAAGGCTCATCAAGGTTGAGAAAATAGCCAAGGAGCTCATGAAACTCATGCGAAATAAATGAGTAACCCGCTTGAGCAGAATTGACAGTAGCGAGATTAACAGTGAAATTACCTGGAGAAGCTGGTTTCCTGATATCGACTTCATAAGCTTGCGCATCAGCGCTCTCATCACCCTCATCTCCACCTTGTATGCTTGTAATCTCAGTGGTAACTTTGGTGGGAGATGCAAGATGGGAACTGGAACCAATAATGTCGACTTCAGACGAAGAAGGTGGCTGGACTAGAGTAGTTGAAGTGGTTTTCCCCAGCCGGTCCCCTTCCGTCACTTCAGTTCTTAATTTGGCAAGTTGTTCCTTTCCCTTGGCAAGGGCAGCGCGAGTGTCATCATCAAAATAGTGCCTTTCCAGGGCTGATTCGTCGTAACCGGCACCTTCAGCACCAAGCATCTCTAGAGCAGCCTCCCATACTTCAGCTAAAGTGATTTCATACTTAGGACCAAGAAAAGCGAGGCTTCCACGCCCCAAGACGCTATGCAAGTAGAAGTCGAATAATGTTGAGCCGAAGCTGTTTTTGGTCGCCTCATGAGATTCTTCGGCTGCGATTTTGCCGGCGACAGCCTCATCACGCTCCCTTTCAGTTTTGGCAAGCTTAAACTTAAGCATTTGTATCTCCGCTTCCTGGGAGTTGTTTTTCTTTCGAAGCTCAGCAATATCAGAGACATAGCCGTCACTGATTCTTTTTTGTGCTTCTAGCCTGTCTTCGGCATCCCTTTGGCTAGCGTGAGCGTCTCTCACTTGTTTCAGAAGCACTTCTTCTTTTTGAGAGTAGGAAGTAGAGGAAGCAGCAAGTTCATGTTTCAATTCCTCGACTTTTGCTTCAAGCTCCTCATTGTAAGAAGCAATGTTCCTCATCTCGGTGTCGTGTTGCTCAACGACCTTTTGCCATTCGGCCTTATCGTTTTCCATAGTAAGCATGGCCTCTATGTTGGCACGGTTAACTCTTTGAAGCTCATCGACAAGCTTCTGCCAGTTTGACATCCTCTCGATATCGAGCTTGACTGCATCAAGATTGCGCAACATAGCAGACTTGTCGATGGGGACCAAGTCTAGGTCGAATCTCACCCCCTTAAGGCACCATTGAGGAAATCGGCTCTGCAGAGTGGCCGGACCCGGTCCAACTTGAAATTTGGGCCTGTTAATTATCGTTTGAATATCTGATTTCCCAAGAGCGGGAGAGTCAGAAGGAATGTCGAGTGAGGCAGGAATAGTAACTTTCTCAGGAGTAGTAGAGGCCTGCTTTTCACTGTGACGGGCTCGTTTGCTTAAGTCTTCACTCATGTGACCTTTTCCTCGATCGTCATGAGTTTTTCTCTTGTGGGAGTCATCGCCTTTTTGCCAAGAATCATGGCGCTCTTCTCTCTCCCTTCTTTCGCGACGTTCTTCTTCAGTCCTCCTTTCATGAGCCTTTCGGGCAGCCCTTTCTTCGTCAGATTCTCTGTAGGAGGGAAAGTAACGCCTATAATCGTATTGACCACGCCCCCCGTAGCGTTGGAAATCCTGATAATATGATCCGCCGCGTGTCATTGAAGGATCTGAAATAAGAAAAGATAAGCTTTAGAAATCTTTAAAGTATGAGAAGATAAGTGCATAAATGTGCTGGAAAATCCTTAGTTGTGTGTGAAGTGCAAACTACTCGCGTTGGACTAACGAACCACTCCTCAGTTGGGGGGGAGTAATAGGTCCCACTGTCGGTGACAATTCTTGGGATAAAGGAGTTGGAGTCTGTTGGAGAGCAGATGTCGCTTCAATCATCGGGGGTACAGTTTTACCACAGGCAGGGTCATCTTTAAAGAGCTCTTGGGAAGTGACGATTATGTCACTTAAATCCCCAAAAACGTCATCACCGTCATGCCCAACCTGATTCCCTCCATCAGCTCCTTTGTCAGCACTCTTCCTGGTTTGGGAAAGGGGCTCCTCTTCTTCTTCAATTATGGGAGCAAGTGCAGGCTTTTCGGAGGGTCCCGTATCGTCTCTTGGAGTAGAGCACTTTACTAGTAAGGTTTCTGCAGAAATTTCTCCTCGCATGTGCTCTTTAGTGGAGATCGGAAGATCAGGAGTTTTCACCAGAGAATCAGGAACCTCCGTTGGAGCTTCACGAGGCCGAGTAAAGCAAGAGGGATGGAGGAGTCCGTATTGATGTAAAAATTCATCATTTAGCAGAAACTTTATGCTCCTCTCTTCTACCGGCACGGCATTTAATCTTTCAAAAATTTGCTTAAGACTTGGGTCCCTAGCAGGGGGTGGAAGTGCTAAAACAGGAAAAGAATGAAATTAGCAATTGAGAGTTCAGATCTCGAGAAAGTTTCAAAACGGAAAAAGTAAAGACAGGAAATCTTACTTCCCACTCTCCAGATGGCATAAAACCCTGGAGGTCAGCGAACAAAGAAAAACTGATTCAAAAATCCGTGAGCGCTTTCGGAGAGATCAGTAATAAGTTTGCGGTTTCGAGCGCTTCTTATAACCACGATGGAGGGATGGTCTTTAGTTTTCGTGAATGAGCAAAAATAGCAGATCTCCCCGAAGCTTGGTAATCGATCCAAAACTCTCCTAAATAGAACACATAACCCCATCAGAATGGCGTAGCCATTGGGGTGTAATTGGAATGGAGAGATAGACAACCGAAGCAGGAACTGTTGGAGAAAGTCATTAAAGGGAGGAATAGCGCCGTTCAAGCACATTTGGCGATTGACAGCAACAAAGCCAAGAGGGGGCCTATCCGCGGTGTCATTTGGCCCCGGAAATAAGATGTCAGCATCATCAATGCCAAACTGGATGCGCAGTTGATTAAACACCCGCTGATTCAAAGTTGTGGATGTTCTCTCCGGAGGGTTGTCTATAGGGATGGCTACTGGGAAGACATCTTCAGCCTGGCCCATCGGCTCTTCTTGATGAGAGGTCATTCTACACAAGCAACTGGATGTTCAAATGCGAAGGTGCACGTTTCCTAAAAAGTGTGAAGTGTCGTGCAAAGCTAATAAAAAAATAATAACAAGTAAAGATAACTGGAATTAAACTGGTTGACGATTGATTGACTACGGTAATTTCGGAACTTGTTATTTAAAGCTCAAGCATAATATTAATACGGGCTGGTCAGTTTCAATTGACTAATCCAGTGCTGCTTTAATATTCCACTTGAAATCGATAGCACTTCGTTCACACGATTTATTTAAGTTAATCATCTATCATTAACTAATCTGTCGTTCGATGTGGGCAATCAATGACAGTATATTCGTCCCAGTTTTCTGTGAATGTTATATTAACAGGTTATTAGCTTACAAGTTAAAGCAATCTGTAAAAGATTCAAGCAGCAGTTCAAGGTTCAAGTGGAGTTTAAAAGTGCAAGCGCTAAGTCGTAGACGACTCAAGGACTAAGTCGAAGACGACTCAGCAATACTTAGGTCACGAGTCATAAAAGAGAATAGATGTCAGCTCATAATTATGAAAAATTCATCAAGACATGTCTCAGCCCCGACTCAAGCATTGTGTCGTGATGTCTCGGCCCCGACTCAAGCATTGTGTCGTGATGTCTCGGCCCCGACTCAAGTCTTGTGTCGTGAAGGTTCGTGAGCCGGTCCAGAGTTGAATCGCAAAGGGTTTTAGGTCGTTCAAGATTATTAAGTCGCATCAGGGGTAGTGTTTTACTCTGATTGGCCTATCTACCATACAACTCCAAAACTCGTTTCCCTCCTACCCCATGATAACCCAATGACCTATCTCCAAGTCCTATCTTCGGATCCTAACCCATAACCCGTTAACCTAATGGTATCTCCAAAAATAGTAACTTTAATCCTATCACAATACAGAATCGCCTCGAATGATGGATCGCCGCGAGTAAAATCAAGCAGACCTAAGTTCATCAACAATCAAATCCAACAAAACTCGTAAGACACGAAGAGGCAAATCGGAGGCGAAGGATTAAGCGTGTAAGACAATAATGATCAACGATCGAAGAAAGGGAAGAAATCGCTTACGATTGTATGCTGACTAGAGCGGATTGGGTGCTAATTCGAGTTGAAATTATTTTTGGGAGCTTGGAGATGTGTTAATGGCGGAACACGACTCAAGAGATTGATAAAGGAAGAAGAAGATAGAAGTGACGGTTCATCCATTTTATACCAAGGAAGTAGGGCATGAGTCGGCACAAGCGAGTTAAGATAAGTCGAAGCGCGCGACCTACGACTCAGGCGCGTGCTTCGAGGGGCAAATGTTAACCCCACTGAAACTTAGGCCGACTCAACAGATAAGGCAGTCAGCGACTCATAGGAATCAGCGACTCAACTGATGAAGCGACTCAGAGATTGCCGACTCAATGGGTCAACGACTCATTGATAGCAACGACTCAGTGAGTTAGCGCCTTAAAGGTACAGTATGGATCAACGACTCAGCGGGTCTGCGACTCAAGGCCTATACCGATCCAACGACTCATTCGAGCTCCGACTCATCAAAGACCGACTCATCTGATCACGACTCATCCATTCAAGGTCCTTAAGTATCTCATTAGGTTTACGACTCAAGAGATGAACGACTCAAGAGGCCGCTACGACTTAAGGAACCTGACGGGTTAAGGAGATTCGATGGGTTAAGGATGGCACGACTCAGGAAAGCCTACGGCTCAAAAGATAGGTCGACGCACGACACAAGGCTCAGAGGCAAGTTCAAAATCATGCTGCAAAGAGGTGACTCGCAGACGACTCACGACTCATCATGAGTCGGTCACGACTCATCATGAGTCGGTCACGACTCATGACTTAGCAATTTCAGCCTAAACAGTTTGCCTATAAATACAAGGCCACATTCAACATGAAGGGGACTTTTTGCTCATTCTCTTCAAGCGCTGATACTCTGCTGCATTCCAAACCAATTCAACACTTGAAGCACTCGAGACACTAAGAACGCTACAAACAACTTCAACAAGAGATCACGTACATCCAACATGGATTTGAAGACTCTCATCTCCATCGAAGTTTAAAATACTTGTTCTAAGTTTCTTGTAGTTCAAAGTGAATTGTACTTGGGAAGAATTGTATCAACTTGTAACGAGATCATCAATAAAAGTACTTAAAGTGGACGTAGGCTGTACCCATAAGCCGAACCACTATAAAATTGCTGTTGTTTACTGCTTTTCCGTTATTACTTGCTTGTAATTCTTTCCCGATCTATCGGGTGGTGCTTTCACAACTACACTTCACACACCGGGGTGTTAGCGTTCAAATTTAAGCGTTAACATATGCGATGGTGTGCACAAGACCAGATTTGGCCCATGCAATGGGTGTTGTGAGTCGATATATGTCTAACCCAGGCAAAGAGCATTGGCAAGCTGTGAAGTGGATTCTTAGATATCTTCGAGGCACTTCTTCGTTGGGCTTGTTATATGGTGGAGTGGATGGTGACATCTTTCTTAGAGGATACTGTGATTCTGATTACGCCGGGGATATAGATGCTAGGAAGTCAGTGTCGGGCTATGTTTTTACACTTGGCATAGGCTCGATTTCATGGAGATCAAAGCTGCAATCTATCGTAGCTTTATCGACTATCGAAGCAGAGTTTATATCGATTGTGGAAGCAACAAAGGAAGGATTATACTTACTTCAGTTATAGGATGATCTTTCAATGGTGCAGTGGACGGTAGAGCTATTTTCAGACAGTCAGAGTGCGATTCATCTTGAAGAAAATCAAGCTTATAGTTCACGGACGAAGCACATTGATGTTAGAGATTTCTTTCTTATGCTTGAGGAAGAACGAAGCAAGATCAAATCGTTGAAGGTGAGTACTTTGGATAATCCTTCAGATATGATGACTAAGTCATTTCCAAAGGACAAGTTTGAGCATTGCTCAAACTTGATCAGTTTGATACCTGTTACTTGAGCGCCGTGGGGCGCTAGACCCAACAACTTCTACGTTGATTACTTGATGATAAGGTGATGAAGAGAGATTGTTATATTTGAATCAAGGTGGAGTATTGAATTTGGATGATTCAAATATTCGTTAAAGAGGAAAGAAATTGATTAATTGATTCAATCAAATCAATTAATTTGGCTGATATATGGAAGGATATTTTGAAGGAAACTAATTAATTAGTCAATCAATTAATTAGTCAATGTATATTTTCTATATGAAGAAATAAATGATTAGGCATGGATAATAAAGAAAAGATATGGAAATGAAGATTACGACATCTATTTGTGCTAAAATAAAATCATGCAAATTGGAAAGATATCTGGGTAATCGGGAAATTGATTTGCTTAATCTCTAAGCAACCCTTCATTATCAAGTCTATTTAAATGAAGAAATTCCATCTTCATACGAACAAGCAAGTGTAGTATCCACCATTATTCTTCCCTCTCTCTTTTGTACTCTTTTTCTTTAGTGAAATAAAAAGTTGTTGGGTCTCCGTGGACGTAGGATATTCATATCCGAACCACATTAAATCTTCCGTGTCTCCTATTTCTGTCATTTTTCTGTGAGACTGCATAATTCTTTTTAAGTGTCATTGGTATCTAAATAGGAAATACTAGATTCTGAACAAATAAACCGCTTCCGCTCAAATTAAAAAATTCATTACACAAAACACTTTAACACTTCTACATTTAATGCATTCTACCAACAAGACAAAAAACTAGATCTGCTCATTAATTCCATTGCATCCGGAATATCATTTGCAGTCAGAAATCACATATAACTTGATAAATTTGATAAAACGGAGCGAAAATAGTGAAAAATGTAGCTAATGATAGTTTCATAATTATTGATTTTGAAAATTAGACTAGAAACCCTAAGCCTCCATTCTTCTCATTCGGAAACCCTAAGCCTCCATTCTTCTCATTCGGAAACCCTAACCTCCACCTCCTAAACATCTCTTCTTCTCATCTTCTTCTTCAAAATAAATTCAAACAAAATAAAAGGTAAATCGAATAAAAATAGGAAAGGAATTATAGAAAGAAAGATTCAACAAACAAAGCTAGAGAAAATAAGCCACGGATACAAATCTAAAGCGAAGAAGGAAAGCAAAAAAGGCCAGTGAATTCTATTTACGAAAGGAGCACAATGCGAACAAGTAATGGAATTTCAATTATATACCTTTAGTAATACAAATATGATTTCTCTTATTGAATCTACCATTTATTCTGAATTGAAATAAATTGAAAAATCTTAGGGAATAATAGATCTAACTATTGAATTTATAAAACTTCCTCTAATCCAAGTTGGGTTGATTTTGATAAGCAATAGATAACTTCTATGGATTTGACTCATATGATAATCTGAAATGATTTTGGATAAGTAGAAATAGATAATCGATTTTAACGAATGTAAAATACCCAGAATATATATATAGTGAAAATAAGGGATACATGTAGGGTAGAAATTACACAAATGATTGCAAATCAACCCTAACACATGCGGAAACAACAAGATTATATTATAGTGTGATAAAATAAACAGAGCATGAGAATAAAACAGAAAATCAGCAAATCACACGAGAAATTAAATAAAGATTCACACACGGATTTATAGTGATTCCACTATCGCACGATAGTGTACATCCATTTGGGGAGAGAAGATTGTATTACTCTCAAAGAGTAGAATTATAAGATTGATAATGGAGACTAAGAAGAATATGAAGAAATACAAAAGAGAAGACAATTCGTTTCTGATACTTCTGTTCATCCCAATCCCTATCTTTATATAGGGATTATTACTTGAGGTTGAAGTAATTGATTTCTGGTCATAGATCAATACCTAATCAATTCTTCAAATCAAACGGGAAACATTTACCATTTTATTTTTTCAGTTTTCAAAATTTGTATGCGTCTGATAAGATTCCTTATTTAATCATCTAATTAGAGAATTAATTAATTACTTCACTCTTTTTCAAATATTTCTTCCTCTTATGTAACTAAACCATTGCCCTCTTTAATGCATATAAAAGAGGCAATAATTTGAGCAATTATCTCAAATATCTTCCAATCTTCATGGAAAATTGTATCAAATCTAACAATCTCCACCTTGATACTATATTTCCACGCAAGCCTATCAACTCCACCTACATCTTTTACTCCAAGCAGCTCTCAGACAAGGCATCACGGATACTTTCCCAATGAGCTTCAGCATGACCATCACCCATTCCACTTTGTTAACGAACTCCGACAAGGCCACCGCTCGCCAACAAAGTGTTGAAAGTACCCCTTTCATGTAGGACCCATCAATCTCCAAAACAAACATCTCCATATACTAACTCACTCTCCCGCCGTGCCACCAAGTGACACCTAGCACTTTACCAAGCGAATTAAGTTCGAGCAATGCTCGAACTTTCAACAGGTCTAGCCTTGTATCTTCCATCGTCCTTCACCTTTTATACCCACTTGCATTATATGGCTCGGCTTTCTTGAGGGGGTGGTACCAATTCCCAAATCTGATTCTTCTTCAATGAATCCATCTCCTCTTCCATAGCATGCATCCATTTCGAGCTGGCACTCAAATTCATAGCTTCTTCAAGGTCGAAAGGCTCATCTTGCACTATATGCGGCGCATAATCAAAATAATCATCAAGGCTAAGGTTTGCATAACTCCAGTCTGCATACCTATTTGGTGGCCTTCTAATTCTAGAGCTAGCCCGAATAGGTAACTTCGCCTAAACTCCTGTCAAATCTACCTTGAGCTGAATCTTCTCTAGCTTCACGACCATCACTATCATTGCTAGAGGAATTCTGTGGACCTACATGTGATGTATCCACAACTGCAATTACACTATCTTCTTTTACATCTCTGACTCTACTACTAGGCTAATATGTGGGAATAATTTCCATCTCCTTTAGGCTTTTCAGCTTCTGAATCTATTGAACAAGGTGGATTCTCCTTAAGCTTGAACCTGACGGAATCATCAAATGTGACATGTCTCGAGTGCACTACCTTCCTATCAACAGGATTCCAAATGCGATACTCTTTGATACCTTCTATATAGCCTAAAAATATGCCTTGATAGGCTCCAGCCTCCAATTTTTCATTTCTTATATGGTAAACATACACGACGCTACCAAATATACGAAAATAACTGAAATGTGTAGATGTAGCTTTCCACCTTTCCTCAGAAATCCTCCCATCAATGGCTGAGCATGGAATCTGATTAATAATATATACTGTAGTTGAAAAAGCTTTAGCCCAAAAGCCTTTAGACAAGCCTGCCGTCAATCTCAAGCAACGGATCTTCTCTAGTAGAGTTATGTTCATTCTTTTAGCATCTCCGTTTGCTTGCAGATCACCGGATGTATTAAAATGTCCTAATTTCATGCCGTCTATAGAAATTTGTGAACTCCTTAGAAACAAACTCACCGCCATTGTCGGATGTTAGCACCTTCAACTTCCTTCCTACTTCATTCTCTGTCAATGCTTTCCAAGTTTTAAACTTTTCAAATGACTCCGACTTAGCTTTCATCATATACACCTAAACCTTCTGAGAGTAGTCATCGATAAAAGAGATTAATACTTAGCTCTACCAATAGAAGCTATAGCTACTGGTCCCCAAACATCCATATGTACACACCCTAGTACACCTTTGGACTCATGTCTACAAACACCAAAAGAAACTTTTGGTTGCTTCCCTAACACGCACTCCTGGAAGAATTCCAAACAGTTAAAGCTTTCACCCTTGATCATCTTCCTTCTTCGAAGCATCTCCAAACTCTTCTCTGAAACATGACCTAATCTGAGATGCCGGAGTCTAGTAGCATCCAAAGCTCATGAACTATCAACTCCAATACACGTCTCTCCAAGAACTATAGATCCTTTCAGCAGATAAAGATTATGGACCATCATTCCTTTCATCAATACAAGAGCACCGCATGTCATCTTTAAGTCATCCGACTCTATCATAATCTTGCACCCCAAAGATGCTAGCTGGCCCAAGGATAGAAGAGATTTTCTAAAATTTGGAACATAGCGGACTCCAGTGATAGTGCGCACCACACCATCATGCATGTGAATACGCACTGATCCTTTTTCCAATGACTTGCAAGTAGTATCATCCCCCATTAATATGGCACTTTCCTCCTTGTCTTCAGAAGAACATAAATCTTCCTTCCTAGGCGTCATATGGAAAGATGCCTCTGAATCTAGCACCCAATGGTATGATACATCATAAACAGATGCAGTCAACACATCATCAGAAATAACCTTCTCCACCGCAATAGATTAACATCCGCTCCATTTATCTTCCTCAAATCTGGACAATTTTTTTTCTAGTGGCCATGTTTCTTATAATGATGACACATGTTGTCTCTAAACTTACCTCTCTAACAACTTCCACGCTTTCTTGACTTGGAACGCCCTCTAAAATTATTCTCCTTCTTCTCCTTTCTTTCTCTCTCCACAAGCTGCCCCTGACTACTACTAGTTTCTCCACTTTCGCTCATATTCTTCATCTGATCCCCCATTTCCTCTAGAAGTACCATCTTCACATCTTCTAATCGTGCTTCTGCATAAATCAAGCTATTAGCGAAAACCATGTATCGCTCAGGAAGAGAACACAATGCCACCATAGCCTTTTGCTCCTCATCCATATTCAAATCAACAGCATTCATCTTCATCATCAATCATCGAAGAAGTTCATATGTGCTTTCAATGGCGTACCTTCCTGCATCTTATATGTGAAAAAAGTCTTCAATAGGATCAACCTATCCGTCAGCGACTTCTTCATATGGAGATCCTCCAATTTCTTCCATAAACCTCTAGCAGTAGTTTCACCACTAATCTTTGAAATGACATTTTCACCCATGGCCAATTGAAGGGTAGTAAAGGCCCATTCTTCCATCCCCTTTCTTTTCAATTCTGAGATATCTGCTGGCAACGATTCTATGTCAAATACAACCTGATGAACACGATTTCTTCTCAACACTGCCTTCATCTTCCGGTGCCACATCTCAAAATCATTATCTCCGTTCCACTTCTCTATAGGCAACTGCGAACCTGATGCTGCATATGAACCTCTAATATAGGGTTCATATTCCTGGGTAGGTCTTACCTCCTCATTTCAAGGTCCTGCCATTTTATCGAACACCTACTAGCCTTAGGCTTCAACAGCAACCTTCCAAGCTTCGATACTAAACTGTAGAGGTGAATTTACACAAATGATTGCAAACCAACTCTAATACATGCGAAAACTATAAGATCGCGGCATAGTGCGACAAAGCAAAGAGAACTTGAGAATAAAATAGCAAATCAGCAAATCACACAAGAGTGTAAATAGAGAGTTCATACACACATTTATAATGGTTCCACTATCGCAAGATAGTGTACATCCACTTGAGGAGAGGAGATTTTATTACTTTCAGAGAGAAGAATTACAAGATTGATAATGGAGAATAAGAAGAATATAAAGAACTACAAAAGAGAAGACAATTCGTTTCTGATACTTCTGTTCATCCTAATCCCTACCTTTATATAAGGATTATTACTTGAGGTTGAAGTAATTGATTTATGGCCAATAAATCAATACCTAATCAATTCTTCAAATCATATGGGAAACTTTTACTATTTTATTTTTCCAGTTTTCCAAAATTTGTTTACGTCTGATAAGATTACTTCTTTAATCATCTAATTAGCAAATTAATTAATTACTTCACTCTTTTTCAAATATTTCTTCCTCTTATGTAGCTAATCCATTGCCCTCTTTAATGCATATAAAATATGCAATATATTTGAGCAATTATCTCTAATATCATCCAAATCTTCTTAAGCATGGAAATATTGTACCAAATCTAACAGTACATCCCTAAAATCAAACTTAGTACACAAAACATCCTCCCTAAAAAAAGATATAAATTACATCCATATTTTCAAATACTGCAATTTTCTTCTCTAAAATACCCCTCTGCTCCATGGCTGAATGTTCGTTCTTTATATGTGGATGTTATTCTCACATCCATAATTAAAATTTGCACCCCATTAATTATCAATCTTTAAAATGCAATAACTTTTTGTAGAAACGACGGATTAACAAGCCGTTTTCACCATTAAATCACAAATTTTATTATCTTTCTAATGAGTGGCATTATGCATACATAAAAACAATAACATTATGCATACGTAAAAACATATGCAGACAATTCAGCAATTATATGAAATAATTATAGAAAAGCCTGCAATTATATGGTATAATCGCACTCTTCTGCAATTACCTTGAATAATTGTAGAAAAGTCTGCAATTATACGATTTAATTGTAGAAAAGTCTGCAATTATATGAAATAATAGCAGGAAAGTCTACATTTATTCCACCGAATTACATAAATGTATGCAGTTATTTCATACAATTGCATAAAAGTCTATAATTATATGGAATAATTGTTGACATTTGAAGAAAAATTGATGATTATTTCATACAATTGCAGAAATTCTACAATTATGTGGAATAATAGCAGAAAAGTTTACATTTATTCCATATAATTACATAAAAGTCTGCAATTATTCCATATAATTTCATAAAAATCTACAATTATGTGGAATACTTGCTAACATTTGAAGAAAAATTAATGATTATTTCATATAATTGTAGAAAATGGAAAGTATATAGAATAATTACAGAAAAGTCGGCAGTTTTATGGAATAATAGCAGAGAAGTCTACAATTATTCCATATAATTGCATAAAAGTCGGCAATTATATAGAATAATTGCTGACATTTGAAAAAAAAATGATGTTTTTCAAAAATTGTAGAATTCTTTGCAAATATATGGAATAATTGCAGCCTTACTGCAAATATAATTTTTTTGGTATCAACAATGGATCTTATTTTAAAGATTGTAAAATTTATGATTTTCTGGTGAAAACAGTATGCTGATCCGATGTTTCTACAGAGAGTTATGCGTGTTTGAAATGCTAAAAGCATAAAGGGCTTTTGGGTCTTTTGGCACAGACAGGTTTTAAAATACAGACTAGAAACGTAAGTTTAATTTGGGGAAGATGTTGTCTCTATTTTGAAACTTAACAGGGATGTGAGCCAAACTATCCCATATATATATATATATATATATATATATATATATATATATATATAATTGACTACAAAACCATTGATAAATGTTAGAATAAATCATTTGAAGTTGGACAATAGATAGTAAAAATTGTATCTGAAACTTTAATAAAGATAAATATTGAAACCCATGCTCATATCGAAGGAGAGACAAGTGAAATAAACAATAACGATAAAACTTAAAAAATCTAGAAAACCTAAGTTAAATATCTGAATTAGATGGTTAGACGTCCGAATCAAACTAAAGGCGAATCAATACATACCAAAAACAAACATAGTGAAAATAAAGCACGATTCATATGTTTGAGTAACCCAACTAGATGTTTGAGCTTAAGGATCTGACATCCGAGTTGAAGGTTTGGACGACGACTGAATGCATGGGTTCGAAAACACAAAGAATACAATTCAAATTAAGTTGTATTCAAGCCTCTGAGTTCCAAAACCAAACATCTAAAGAAGAGTCTAATTGGAACATCCAAATGTCTGAATATGTGGAGATTGTTTATTTTTAAATGACAAAGGGTCAGATGTCTGACTAGTAGAATCAAATGTCTGAACTGAAGCAATAAGCTATATTGAACCTGGACCTAGTACATGCCAAGTAGAGTTGGTCAAGGAAAACTTGTTTCCACTTCTTAGTTGTTCGGGAGTGCGTGTAGCTGAATAAAGTTGTGCAGCAAGTTGGAAAGGTACCGCTTTTGGGTAAAGTCTTAGGCTCCCGGTTCATGGATTTGAAATGCGACACTCATTGTGTAGGGCGATTATATCGCAATTAGAAGTTCATTTAATTTATAGCCAGACCTAGCCAAAAGTTCATGGAAGATGGAAGGAGAGGATGAAGATGTTTGTCATAAAAGGGCGGATCCACCCTTGATTGCTGCTTGTGTAGTAATATGGAAGTTAGGAAGTAGACTAGCAAGGGGATGCACCAATGAAAAAAGGAGAGAACCAATTGGATAGTGAATCAAAAAAACAGATCGGGCATTGAATGCATATCCAACTTAGAACATCAATGCAAGATTGCATGAACCATCAGACAGTGATTTGACAACGAGCCGGGCATTGATGTATATTCAGATAGATCTGACCTAAGTAACTACTATTGAAGATGTTAGTTGATTTATATATATATATATATAGTTGGTGGCTTCCATTGAAAGCATATACTGAAGAGTCCTCTAGGAATTCCCCTATTTCAGTATGCTCCACCTGTGAGTATAACTTTCATGAACTATAATTGAATATATAGAATAGTCAACTTTAAAATGTAAAATGACTGCATCCTTATATATGTAACACTAAGTAACACCCTATTTGTAGGATATAACTGAACTTCAATCACTTGTTTACACCATACCACTAGTGATATAACTCATCCACCAAACTTTGTCTGATCCCCTCCATTTCTCCCCCTTATTACCTATTATAAGAGGACAAGGCAGTAAGTGAGTTGATTTTAGTCCAGATGCATAGAGAAGGTGACATATTGATGCTTTATTTATTACAATCTGTTTCTCTATGTATCTCATTTTATCTACTATACATACTATTACTATGGTGTTATTTGGGAGTTTTATCTATCATTTGGACTGTATTTATCAGACTTATGTTGTACTTACATTTAGAGACTTGATATGTCATTTATCGAATGATCCACGGTTATTCTGCAGCTATGTTATTTGAATTACTTTCAATACTTATATTTTATTTACTTCCGCTATGAGATTTGAAAGTGTAGAATTATGTAATGTTATAATTGTCCCTATATCATTGTAAATTACCTTCAAAACCTAACAATTCATATTCCTTAGCACGACGACAGTTTAGAAGCCAATTTTGGGTTTTGAATCAGGGTGTTTGGAGGTGTGAGTCGTTGCAGTTCAAATTCAACTCTACAGTCCAAATACAAATTCCTTGGTTTAATAATCACAATTTGTAATGACCCTAATTTTGACTGACATTATTTAGGACATTTAATTAGATAAATTAAATGAAATAATGTAAATGGTTAAAGGATTTAGATTTGTACAATTATAAGGTAGTCATGCCATAAGTAATGAAAAAACAAATGGGAACTTAAATTGAAGTGAGTAAAGGTAATAAGATAAGGGCAAAAATAGAAATATGTTATATTCTTATACCCTAAACCCTTACCCTATTCTCCTTTCCAATATTCACAAACAAAATTAAATATAGAGCTTGGCCGGCCACCATTAGAAGCAATCTAAAGAAAGATAAGCAAGGATTCAAATAGGAATCTTAATCAGATCAATTCAAGAGCAAATCTCAACCTTCTTAACAATTAAGCTAAGGTGAATAATAGATTGCATCTCATTTTTATGTTTTTCGATTTCTGGATAGACCCGTATTTATTTTGCAAATAATTTGTCATGATTTGATTGTTTAAATGGATATATATGCTTATTGATGATTTATGCTATTTCATATAGATTTTATGATAAGAATTGATTTGGAAAACCTATTAAATGACATCCAAATGGCTTGCATTTTGATTTAGGGTCAGAAACATTATTTTAGAGATGGATTTCAAGTTGTTGTGCATTTATTATAAATTTTCTATTAAAGAAAATAGGTAAATTAGGTTTAAACTAATTTCGGCTATTATATATTAGCTTTGGGTCAGCAATTCAAATATGTTAGAAAATATATTAAAAGTGTTTCATTGGAATTTTTAGAGAATTTTCGTATGTGTTTTATTAAGAATATAAAATTATTTAAGACTTGAGACTTATATTTTATATGTTTATAAAAGGAGAAGGGGAAATTTGTTAAATGTTTTAAATTATTAGTTACTAAATTCGGTAGGACTTTTAGAAAAGATTTTGGAAAAGAAATTGGCAACCAATTAGATGTTGACAAATAAGGTAGGTTAGCTAGAAAGATATTACTTTAAAAGTTAAAAATCATTTTTGTAAAAGGTTGCTGTTTCGCCACTTTAGACAATACCTTTCGAACCCATACGACTACCTCCAACCTAGTCGAATCCAATACACATGGTATCAATGCTTTAATACGTAGTGGATTGAGAAAGGCAGTAGGTATAGAGTCAAAATCATGTTTTTGAATAGGTCGAAGCCTTTGATTTGTTTTCAAAAGAGACGTCGCTTGCCTTGCTTTTAGAAGAATGCTTTCGAAAGGATTTTAATACCACTTTCGAAAGAGGTTGCTGCCTTTTTTTAAAATAAGCTTTCGAGAGTGTCAAAAACCCTGCTGCTGCATTCAACCTTTCGAATCAATGCCTTCCAAAGGGTTTTTTTGCCTTAAACTTTGAATTCGCTTCTCCATGCTTTCGTAAGGGTTGGTTTCGAAACCATCCACTTTCTTTTCTTAGGAATAATGCTTTCGAAAGAATTTCTTTCAACTCGGTTCTTTTAAGACCCTTTGTTCTATTGGTAGATAAACGTAAAAGTTTCGAAAGGAAGGTTTTAAATGGTTTCAAAGCTATGTTCCACTAATTATTACTTGAACCCAATGCTTTTGAAAGGTTTGTTATGAGTAAAGGACTTTAATGCTTTCGAAAGGTTTATGATGAAGGTTTCGAAGGGGAGGAACCCCAATGTTTTCGAAAGATTTATTTCAATGATTTCGAAAGGTTATTTTAAAGGTTTCAAAAGGTATGTTTTGGCCTTTCGGCCTAGTGTTTCAAGGTATAGTAGTTAACTTATTTTAAGAGGGGTACTTTCAATGGATTCGAAAGACGTTGTTTAAAGTTTTTAAGCAAAGGTTTTAAATGGTTTACCTTGGCTTCATGGCCTGTGATCTTTGAAATTAAAGAGAGTTTTTAACTTACTTTGGAGGGATAGGTAGTCCCATTATATCTCATCAACATTGTTTTGAGTAAAGTACATATCTCATCAACATTGTTTTAGGACAAATAGTCCATTGATTACCTGATTTATATGCATATATAATATTGCTATTATTTTTTCAATCAGTTTGGTTGCAGGATTTTGATGTGCAAGATATATTTTTTGAAAAGGGATATTAGGTGTGGGGAAACCCGTTTCGCTAAGCGGCATGGCTCACTTTATATTAGATAACCAAGATGTATAGTGTTATTCACACCAGACTTTATGTAACGCCCCACTCTCAGACCCACTGTAACAAAGAGCATTACGGGAGTAATACCGTCTGTTAAAGAGGAGAATAGAGTATAATGGAAGCGACCATTTGTAATCAAGCTATAACTATCTACTGAATACGTCGAAAAGATGGTATCTATTTTTTTTTTCAAGTCGTTCGACCTATTCAATAAATATTTATAACGGAATTACAATGGCTAAAGACCTATCAGAATAAGCATAGTAATAAATGATAAACATCACAGAACAGATATAACATCCCAGAACAATACATCATCAATACGGATCCAAATACTATAAGTGGGTACAAAGCCACCGCTCACACATGTGAGTCAAAAATATGTACATAAGAGTCTGAAATAACAGAGTAGCTGAATAGTGGACAAATAAAAGAGCTATCTATCAGCATAGCAGATAATGTCCAAGTGGAAGCACAGAAAGCTAAGTCCAGAGACCTAACCTGAAACAACTCGGTCTGACCCGAGCGAAAACACTCGGGTCAGGCTAGCTAAATAATCAGTAATAACTGAGATATATATAATAATGCAGTACATAAATAAAACAATACTTCTCCAAAGAGAAGAGTAATATGGACTACATGAATATAATGACGATCCCTAATCATCAATAACAGTAAAAATCTCCAAAGAGAATACAAACACCAAAGTGTTAAATAAATAAAATCGCCTCATATCATCGGCGTAGCCAAAGCTATATAAAGTTGCCCTTAGGCAATAATCCCAAGAGTGACCAGAGTCAATAATCAATGCCCAAGCAAAGATCGATGCTCCAAAGAGCAATAGGGATATACTGAAAAGTCAATGAAATCAAATACAGAAAGGCAGTGTCCAGAGACACTGTTAATCCATAGGGTAATCGCACTTACATCGTATGGTTCCATAGAACCAACACCGAATGGCGATACTCGAATGGATATAAAATCATCAGATAATACAAATATTGCACGTGCACCGACCAGAGTCGTTGTTGCCAAGTACTGTAGAATTGTGATCGATCACTCGCACAGATGCGGAACGCGCGATACGGCGAGATCCTTCCCAGAAGGATAAAGGCCTAGAGGCGCACGCCGAAAAATAAACTGCTCCATAGAGCAGGTGTCCAGAGACGGTTGCCCAGAGGCGTGGTGACACAGAGGTCCAGTACTGGCCGCCCAGAGGCTAATGTGCCACTAACTTCTTGGAGAGGAACCCGTAAAGTGTTAACAATGAGTCCCATACCCCACGTTCGCACTAAACGGTTTACTAACCAATAGCAAGATCACACTCCAAATAATAAAAATTCCACCTCGTATCATCGGTAAACTAGACCCAAAGGTCAAAACGATCAACCGAATAGGTCGGGGATTAACCGGAAAGAAAATACACACGGTTCCATAGGCCGGAGATTTCCTAACCGTTTAAGCACCTTTCCACTTCGCTCGATGTGCTAAAAAGTGAGTGTGTGATTTTTATTATAGAAAATAATGGTGCTAAACGGATTTATAATTGGTTTTGAAATCACTTTAAAACGGTCTTTTGAAAAGTCTCCTATTATGGAGTAATTAATTTAATAATTAAAAATAATATTATATAATAATTTTCAAAAGCCATTTTGGAGTGAAAAATTCTTTTAAATCCTTTTTATAAAGCCCGTGTACGAAATCCAGAGACAAATCTCAAAAAAATTGACGAAAACCAGAAAATCATCAAAAATATTCTAAGTGTTAGAAACCATTCAAAAACTGCTGCGAACCCAAGTTCGGAAATTTATTTGGACCAGCAAACTGTGTCCAAATGGCATGAAAACCGGTAGGCATGTAGTCCGACATCCCTACTTTAAGATGCAAAAAGAATTTCTGGATTCCGAGTTGAGACGAAGTGGCAGCGACGTCTCAAAGTTTAACCCAGAAAAAGATTCACACTGTTTTCCAACAGCGACCAGAGTCTAACTTTGGCACGAAAATCGGAGTACCAAACGAATTCCAATGTTGCCCAAATTTTTCAAAAATGGAGTTCGGAACTCCACCTTTCCAACGAGTCCAAAAACGTTGAATTTCGACCAAGAATGTGACCGTGGCGGTGTCACAAAGTTTCAGTCCAAAACTGAAAACAGAAAGCAACATTTCATTTTTCAAATTTTTTTTTTTCCTCTTCTTCGGGCCCCCAGCCCGCTTGGGTTGGGAAGACTTGGGCCCGCCCGCAGCCCACGCGGGCTGGGGGACTTGGGCCCGCCCCCCAGCCCGCGCGGGCCGGGGTAAACACCCCCTAGCCCACGCGGGCTGGGGGTACAGGGCCCGCCCCCAGCCCGCGCGGGCTGGGGGTACAGGGCCCGCCCCCAGCCCGAGCGGGCTGGGGGACTTGGGTCCCCCCCCAGCCCACGTGGGCTGGGGGTCTCGGGCCCGCCCCCAGCCCACACGGGCTGGGGGTACTGGGCCCGCCCCAGCCCACACGGGCTGGGGACTTGGGCCGCGCCCCAGCCCGCTGCGGGCTGGGGTCTGTGGCCCGCCCCAGCCCCTTACGGGCTGGGGTCCTGTGCGCGCCCGGGCTGCGCCCGGGCTGGGGCCTGGGTGCAACCCAGGCCTGTCCTGGTGCGCCCAGAGCCCTTCTTTGGTCTGTTTTGGCCTGTTTTAGCCTGTTTTCAGCCCATTTTCAGCCTGAACATTTCCAGCCTGAGCATTTTGCAGTTTTTTGATGGTTTGGGGTGTTTTTTTCAAGTTTTTGGCATCAAATTTTATTAACAACAATCATTAACTAGCATATAATGGTTAATACACTAAATTAAAGGCAACAAAGGGCCAAAGCTTAGCATTACCTTATTAAGCAAATTCACAAACACCTTTTGTGCAACCCCAAATTCAAAGCAAAATGATCAAAGACCTATAATACACATGTTACATGATAAAACATGTGTTACAAAATGATTTATGAAGTCAAAAGAGGATTAAACACATGTTATAAGAGGTTTTTAGCAATATACCTCTCTAGAAAGCAACAATGAACATTCTAGCATCAACCAAAGTTAGCAAAAGATGATTAGGAGGCTATAAGATCATAAAAACACATAAAACATGTGTTAACAAACAAATTTCAGAAATGAGAAAGATATAAAAGTTGGATTTGAGGTGGGTATTTGCATTACCTTTGCATAAAATGACTTGCATAAGCTAAAACTTGAAGGAGATGAAGATGGAGGCCATTTTTGTTAAGAAGCTTTAGGAAATGATTAGGGTTTTGATTAGAGTTGAATGAAGAAGGTTATGAGAGTTTGAGATAATATATAGGGGAGGTTTAGGGTGGGTTATTGGGTTAAGTTTTGTAACCCAATAAGAAGAGGGTTATTACAATGTTTTCAAAAAAAATTCTAAGTGTTCATGTATGTTTATGAACTCATTTCTTACCCAAACCCATTTTAAAATCTCTTTTAAAATATTTAACTCTCCAAAATAACATTTTATCCTCATTTTAAAATCCCATATTTCCCATTTAATTAAAATAGCCTTTTTCAAATAAATTTTGTTATTCCAAATCCTTTTATGCTTCATTAAGAATAAATAAAAATCCTAACTTTTATTTATTAATTGGTAATGCAAACCCCGGGTTGTTACACTTTATGTCTGAGTCAAAGTTTATGTTTTTACTTAAACTCTCGGATGCTAAAAATTAATTTAGGTAGATCTAGAGTTAAGGTTTTTTCAGGTTTAGTAGGTTGGACAAATAAGCTTCCAAAGACGTGTTGGAGGCAAAGCTAGCTATATAGGAGCTATTTAGTTTTATTTCCGTTGTGATGTGTTATGATTGATTTGTCTATTTAGCACTCTGATCATCCAAGGGGCATCTTCATATATCGCTCTTGGTGTATTTTGTAATAATTTTATTTGATCAAAACCTGAGAATCGTCTTTGAATTATGTATCTGAATATGAAATACTGATTTGAAATGTAATTAGAAAAATTATTTTAAATCTATGTTGATTTTATTTCATATTCATGTGCTTCTGATATTATAGATACCATCAACATAACCGTATTATGTCACTTGAAGTTAATACTATGGATGACTGTAGCATCTGTAGCGCTTAGCTTCAGGCCTCAAGATAGGGGATGTTACAACTTAGTATCAGATAATAGGTTTATGAAAAACATAAATAAATTTCCAACTTAAAATGATTTTGAAAACATAATGCTAAGATATTAGAGAAAAGATTGGGGTATGGGATAACGCTATAGTAACATACTTGTATTTGCTATATATAAGTATACGTTTTATCTCTATTCTCCATCTTTCTTAGGATAATCTTCTGTATCTTACAAAGACTCGAATGCAGATTTTAAGGACGTAAGATATGGATGCTAGGAGTGGAAGAGTTAACATTGGTGGAGGAAGCACCACAACCAACGGGAATGCCAGACCATACACTAGAAGGAATCTTGGTCAGGCACAAGCTGCTAATGTGGGTGTTGGAGTACCACTGTTGATATGGGAGCTATGTACCAGTTCTTTGTCAACATGATGCAGGTATGAGTTTTGTGGGTTTACTTGGAAGGAATGATGAAGGAGGAAATCAGGAAGCTCCAGTGGCCAACAACTATGCTGTATTGAGTAGAGATTATGCTAGGCTGGGAGGAAAACCATTTATCCGGACAGAAGACGCAATTGAAGTGGAGAACTGGTTACTTCATTGTGAGAGGATATTTTCTGATTTGGGGCATAATGATGAGTAAAAGAGAAGGCTTGCTTTAAGACATACACAAGGAGCAGTACTGTTTTGGTGGAATAGTGTTACAATAGGAGTCAATGAGGAGACCATGACTTAGGCTTAATTTATAAGGAGGTTCGAGGAAAGATTTATGTCGCTAAGTCAACTCTGCTCAATAAGTTTATGGAGTTAGTGCAAGAAGATATGACAGTGCTTGAGTATGCAATCAGATTTGAGGAGCTGTCGAGGTACAGATACGCTACGGTTGATACTATTATTAAAAGAAATGAGATGTTTATACATGGGTTGAAGCCCAAGCTTACTATGGCAACATTATCGCATATTAGAGATCTACACAATGTACTTGTTGAGATGGCTTTAAGGCAGGAAGAGATGCTTGCTTATCTTGATGGTAACAAGGAAGGAGGAGCTCAAGGAAGGTAGAACTAGAAGAGGAAATTTTTCCATAAGAAGGGTGCTCAGAAAAGTGAAGCTGCCAAGAATGGAAAGACAGAAGTTATCTGTATTGTGATAAGAAGGGACACTATGCTCATAAGTGTCGGACAAGTAAATGGAAGAAAGCTGTTGACAAGAAAGGAGTGAGATGTTTCAGTTGCGATCAGATTGGACATTATAAGAACCAGTGCAAGGAGCCAGCTAAGGATGCAAAATGCAAAGTGTTTGCATTGGAGCGAGCTACCTCGAGACCAACAATAGAGGAAAAGGGAAAAGCTGTATTGGGAGGTACGCTTTTGATCCATGGTGCATCAGTTAGAGTTCTATTTGATACCCGTGCATTACATTCTTTTATATCTAGTTATTTGGCTGATAAGCTTAACCTAGAACCCTTATACCTAATTACTTCCTTAAGGGTTGCGAATCCGATAGGAGGATATGTGACCCTTGGAATGAGATTTGACCACTAGAGTTTGAATTGTTAGGTCATGTACTTGTTTGCAGTTTGCATGTGTTTGATTTCATAGGGTTTGGGTACATTTTGGGTATGGATTGGTTAAGTAAATACAATGCTAGCATATTTTGCCATAATAGAAAAATATAACTTATACACCCTGATTGTAGAGATCGGATTTTATAGTCCATAGAAAACCAAAGTTTTGTGGTTAATGCTTTGTTGGGTGTTGTGGAGATAGAAGACGAGCTAAATCGAGTTTTTGTTGTTAGAGAATTCGCAGCTATCTTTAAGCCTGTGATAGGACTACCGCCGAAATGAGCTATTGAGTTTCGGATAGATCTACTATTAGGAGCAGAACCAGTGAGTAGATCGTAAAGTAGAAAGACACCTATCGAGATGGAGTTAAACATGCAGTTGGTGGATTTAGAAGGTAAGAATTTTATCAGACGAAGCAGTTCACCTTGGAGAGCCACCATGGTGTTTGCAAGGAAACCAGATGGATCGTTGAGGTTATGTATCGATTATCGTAAGTTAAATGAGAAGATGATAAAGAATCGATATTCGTTACCAAGAATTAACGATTTGTTCGATCAGTTGAGTAGAGCCAAAGTATTTTTTCAGTTGGATTTGGCAATAGGATTCCATTGGCTTAGAGTGGCCGAGGACAGTATTCCTTTGACAGCGTTTAGAACCCGTGGGTCGTATAAATGGTCAGTGATGTCGTTCGAGCTAACTATGCGCAAGCATTCTTTGTAGATTTGATGAATCGAGTTTTCCGAGAGCACATGGATAGGTTCGTATTAGTATTCATAGACGATATTTTGATATACTCTAAAGATGAAAGATAACATGAAGTTCATCTTAGAGTGGTGCTTGAGACCTTGAGGTAACATCAACTGGAAGAAAAATTTTCAAAGTGTCATTTCTGGAAGAAGGAAGTGAAGTTTATTGGTCATGTACTCTCAAAGAAAGGGTTATCTGTAGTTCCAGCTAAGGTTGAGGCAGTGATTAGTTGAAAGAGACCCCAGACAGTGATCGAGATAAAGAGTTTTCTTGGATTAGCGGATTACTATCGGAGATTCATTAAGGATTTTCCATGGATAGCGGCACCGATGACTAAGCTAACATGGAAAGATATGAAGTTTGTCTAGACTGGTAGGTGTGAGGAAGCATCCTAGAAGTTGAAACACTTATTGACAAATGCACATGTGCTAGTTGTTCTATAAGGGAATCAGAATTTAGTAGTATATGCAGATGCATGTGGAACATGATTAGGGGCTGTGTTAATGCATAGGTGTAAAGTGATTGCCTATGCTTCTCGAGAGCTTAGACTGCATGAGGTTAGATATCCAACTTATGATTTGGAATTAGCTATGGTAATTTTTACGTTGAAGGTGTGGAGGCATTACCTTTTAGGAGAGAGATTCGAATTGTACATTGATTATAAGTTATTGAGATATTTGTTCTCTCGGAAGGAGTTGGATATAAGACAGCAAAGGTGGTTAGAGTTTTTAGCCGCTTATGACTTTGTTATCAAGTACACACCTAGAAAAGGCAATAAAGTTGTTGATGCACTTAGCAAGGAACATCAAAATGCAGTATTAGCAATGATAGTTGAGTGGAAAGATTTTGAAGCATTGACTACGTGCAGAGTATAATGGAGATATGAAGCTAGATCTAGTAAGGAAAGCACTATGTTGTCATGTTTAGAAGTTCGACTGCAATGATAAAAAAGATTGCGTCTAAGTAGAAGGAGGATCCATTATTAGTTAAATGGATCAGAAAGTTAAGTGATGGAACAGAAAGTAAGGACTTAAAAGATTTCAGTCTTGACCGGAATGAGTGGTTGAGGAAGAAGGGACGACTATGTGTTCCAAATGTGGAAAACATTAGGGAGGAAGTTCTTGGAGAATGCCATCGTTCGAAGTTCACCATTCATCAAGGAGGAACTAAGATGTATCAGGATATGAAGAGAAGTTTCTTCTGAGAAGGCATGAAATGAGATGTATGCTTATAGGTAAAGTAGTGTTTGAACTGTCAACAAGTAAAAGCTGAACATCAGAAACCAAGTGGGTTGCTTCAGCCTTTAGAGGTTCTATTTTGGAAATTGGTTTCTATCTCAATGGTTTTTGTAGATGGGTTGCCAAGGTCGAATTGAGGAAATGAAAGTATATGAGTTATAGTAGACAGGTTGACCAACAGTGTCCATTTCATTCTAGTTAATTCAACCAGGATGGCACCTATTTTGGCAAAGTTTTTCATAAAGAATATAGTCAGACTGCATAGAATTCCTAATAGTATAGTAAGTGATGGGGATTCCTTATTCACTAGCAAAATCTGAAAGAGTCTACATAATACTTTAGGTACCAAGCTCAAGATGCGTACCGCTTGCCATTCATAGACAAATGGGAAAATAGAAAGAGTTAACAAAGTTTTAGAGGATTTGTTAAGAGCTTGTGTGCTAGACTTTGGGGAATCATGGGAAGAACACCTACACTTAGTTGGGTTTTTATATAACAACAGTTATTACACAAGTATAGGGGTAGAATCATTTGAGCTTTGTATGGAAGGCCATGCAAATATCTCGCTGTTGGTTAGAGACTTGGGATAGGTTAGTTCTTGGTCCAGATCTAGTCAGGGAAGCTGCAGAAAAGTTTGAGTTAATTAGAGCTAGAACGAAGGAAGCTCAGTCTAGGCAGAAGAACTTTGTTGATAAGAGACGGAAAGACTTAGAGTTCTCAGTTGGAGATCATGTTTTCGTCAAGGTATCACCGATGGAAGGTGTAATCAGATTCGGAAAATGAGGAAAGTTGGCAACAATATTCGTAGGATTGTGGAAAGGATCAGAAACCGCATATAGAGTAGAGTTACCGAACAGTTTGGCAGGAGTCCACAATGTTTTTCATGTTTCTCATCTAAGGAAGTATATTCGAGATCCAAAAACAACTATTGCACCGACTATGTTAGATGATTTAGTAGTGGAATCAGATATGACTATAGTTAGAAAGCCAATTCGTATAGTCATGAGAGAGGAGAAGAGACTATGGAACAAGACAGTCAGATTAGTCAAAGTCGCCCAGTGTGGTGACGATGAGAGAGACTGTACTTGGAAAATGGAGAGCGGGATTAGAGATACATATCCTGACTAGTTTCATGGTATGTTTTACCTTTATGATTGATTTTGATGAGTGCCTTTCGTATTTTCAAGGACAAAATTCTTTAAGGAGAGAAGTCTGTATTGACCCTAATTTTGACTAACATTATTTAGGACATTTAATTAGATAGGTTAAATGAAATAATGTAAATTGTTAAGGTACTGAGATTCGTACAATTATAAGGTAGCCGTGACATAAGTAATGAATAAACAAATGGAAACTTAAATTAAAGTAAGTAAAGGTAATAAGATAAGGGAAAAATAGGAATAGATTATATTCTTATACCCTAAACCCTTACCCCGTTCTTTTTTCCAACATTCATTGGCCGACCACAAGTAGAAGTAATCTAAAGAAAGATAAGCAAGGATTGAAGTAGCGAGCTTAATCAAATCAATTCAAGAGTACATCTTAACCTCATTAACAATCAAGCTAAGGTGAATAATAGACTACATTTCATTTTTATGGTTTTCGTTTTCTAGACAGACCCGAACTTATTTGCAAATAATATTCCATGGATTGATTGTCTAAATGGATATATATATATATATATATGCTAGTCGATGATTTGTGCTATTTTATACATATTTTATGATAGGAATTGATTTGGGAAACCTATTAAATGACATCTAAATGGCTTGCATTATTGATATTGGGTCAGAAACATTGTTTTAGAGATGTGCTTCAAGTTTCATAATTTTCTGAGTTGTTATGGATTTACTATGAATTTTCTAGAAAATAAAATGGGTAAATTGGGTCTAAATTAATTTCGGCTATTATATATTAGCTTTGGGTCAAAAATTTAATTATGTTAGAAAAAATATTAAAAGTGATTTATGGGAATTGGTGGAGAAATTTTCAAATTTTTTATTAAGCACATAAAATTATTTAAGGTATGCGACCTAAATGTTTTATATGTTTATAAAAGAAGAAGGGGCATTTGCTAAATATTTTAAATTATCAATTACTGAATTCGACAACACTTGTTAGAATGATTTTGGATAAGAAATTGGCAACTAATTAGATGTTGACAAATAAGGAAGGTTAGTTAGAAAGATATTAATTCAAAAGGTTAAAAATCATTTTTTGCAAAGGATTGTTGTTTCACCACTTTCGGCAGCACCATTCGACCCTATATTACCGCCTCCAACCTAGTCGAAATCAATACATATGGTATCAATGCTTCGATACGTAGTGGATTGGAGAAAGGTGACATGTATAGAGTCAAGACCATGCTTTGCAATAGGCCAAAGCCTTTGATTTGCTTTCAAAAGAGATGTCGCTTGCCTTGCTTTTAAAAGAATGCCTTCGAAAGGGTTTTAATATTGCTTTCGAAAGAGGTTGTCCCTTTGTTTTAAACTAAGCTTTCGACAAGATCGAAATCCCTACTGCCGCATTCAACCTTTCAAATCAATAACTTCAAAAGGTTCTTTTGCCTTAAACTTTGAAGCCGCTTCTCCATGCTTTCGAAAGGGTTGGTTTCGAAACCATCCACGTTTTTTTACTTAGGAAGAATTTTTTCAAAAGAATTGATTTTCACCTAGTTCTTTTAAGGCCCTTTGTTCTATTGAAAGATAAACCCAAAGTTTTTGAAAGGAAGGTTTTAAATGGTTTCGAAGCTATGTTCAACTGAATATTACTTGAACCCAATGCTTTTTAAATGTTTGTTATGAGTAAAGGAATTTAATGCTTTCGAAAGGTTTATAACAAAGGTTTTGAAGGGGAGGAACCCCAATGTTTTCGAAAGGTTTATTTCAACGATTTCAAAAGGTCATTTTAAAGGTTTCAAAAGGTATGTTTTGGTATTTCCCAGTGTTTCAAGTTATAGTAGTTAATTTATTTTGAGGTGGTACTTTCAATGGATTCGAAAGGTATTGTTTAAAGTTTTTAAGCAAAGGTTTCGAATGGTTTACCTTGGCTTCATGGCCTATAATCTTTTAAGTTAAAGAGATTTTTCAACTTACTTTGGAGGTAGATAGTCCCATTATATCTCATCAACATTGTTTTGAGCGAAGCATATATATCCTGGCAAGGATATTTGAGTAAAGCAAAGAGTATGTTTTCCTTGTTTAAGTATGATTTAAAGGGTTAAATCAATTTGAAAGAAATATTTTCAAGGAAAATTTGATGGGGTAGTTAGCTTTAAGTAAATGAGTTAGATATTAGAATACTAGATGGGACTGGCATAGGGTTGCGCCCTATACTTTAGCTAATAAGCCCCTGGCTAATATAAGTCCAAAATTCCAGTGTGTAGGGATTTGTCACAGGTAAGACTAAAATTAGGTTACATACTGAAAGGAATATACAGAGAGAAGATATGTTATTGGTGAACCCGTAAAACCATTAGGCTTATTTAACCCTAAAAGAAGATAGTTAAGGGCAGTCAGCCCATAAATGTGTCTAATAGAAGTTAGATAATCGATTGTGTTCGGTAGGCTCGAGTCAGCCAATGGTTAATAGCTAGCCAACAAAACTATATTTTCGGATAGATAATCTATTGATTACCTGATTTATATGCATTTATGATATCGTTATTATTGCTTTAATCAGTTTCGTTGTAGGATATTGATTTGCAAAAGACTTGTTTTGAAAAGGGATATTAGTGAGGGTAAACCTGTTTCGCTAAGCGGTGTGGTCTCACTTAATATTAGATAACTGAGATGTATAATATTATTTACACCAGGCTTTATATCTGACTTGAAGTTTATGTATTCCGCTTGAACTCTCGACTGCTCAAAATTTATTTTGAGTAGATTGAGTGTTAAGGTTTTTCGAGTTTAGTAGGTTGGACGAATAAGCTTTTGAAGACGTGTATGAGGCAAAGCTAGCTACATAAGAGCTATTTAGTTTTATTTCCGCTGTGATATATTATGGCTGATTTGTCTATTTATTACTCTGATCATCCATGGGGGCATCTTTATATGTTTCTTTTGGCGTATTTTTTAATAATTATATTTAATCAAAACTTGGGAATCGTCTTGGAATTATGTTATAAAATACTATTTGAAATGTAATCAGAAAAGTTGTTTTAAATCTGTGTTGATTTTATTTCTTATTCATGTGCTTCTGATATTATGGATACCAATGACATAACCGTATTTTATCACCGAAAGTTAATATTATGGATGACTACAACATTTTTAGCACTTAGCTACGGGCCTGAAGATAAGGGATGTTTACCAATTATATTAACCGAACTACTCTGGTCGGAGACTTCGACTTTGAGTTGACTTCAGTTGACCATGATACTAACCTCATATAAATAAGGTGATGAATCCTTTCTTGAATAACGTTTCACTTTCAATGCTTCCACTCAACCCAACTATAATCATTCGATGGACATTATGTAATGATTTAACTATAATCAAAGCAGAACTTCCATATTGTAGATTAACATTATTCTCAAGTCAAGAGATCTGTATAATTTTGTCACATAGATATTTTCTGTTTAGCCTTGCTTATACTAACCAACAAAAATATATCGAGTGAATTATGGCATAGTTATCCAATAACTGTCAGTATGTAACCCCTTTGTACCCCCAGCAGTAATGAGTAATACACTATCCAACATTACTCTACAGTCTCGATACATCTTGAACAAGATTATTTAAAATGACATGTTTGATTTCATTATGATAAATTACTTGTGCTTACAATACTTTACAACTACTATCACAAAATATACCATTTATGGATTTTCTATTAAATATAATTTTAATTAAATTAATCAATTAATATAACACATTGCACTAAGTGTATAATAGAAAGAAAACACATTCATTTCAAACAAGATTGGTTATCGTGTTATATATATGTAACAAATTACATAATTGCCCCTAAGGCGTACCTCAAACCTTATCAATCTCCCACTTGCAAATATGGCTAATTTATGGAATCTCTATCCCATCCTTTCAATCTTTTTGATGAAAACTGATTGAGCTAGACCCTTCATTAATGGATCTGCTATGTTGTTTTAATCATCTACTTTATCAGTCAATACTCTTTGATGCTGATAATCTACCTTTATTGTGTGGAACTATTCGCAGTATGTTTCTTGACTTCTAGTGAGCTCTTATTATTAAATTGTTATCATATAACAATGATAAGTATTCTCAATACTGGAATCACCCTTAGCTAACTTATAAATTTGTGCATTTATATTTACACATTACTTTTATCACGGCGCTATTCAAACCAATATACTTAGTCTTTCATTGAATCGGCTACAACCTTTTATTTGACACATTTCCAACTTAAAGCTTCTTTGTTAAGGTTTGAATGTGAATTTGATATTAACATATTATACTCGATAGTACTTATGAAGTTCGAGTCCGAAGACTCCTTCATAAGGGGTTTGTTGTTTCTACAAACAATTCTCTAGTATTTCATAGATATTCGAGAACACTCTAAACTACTATTTAGTGATCTTAATTTGGATTTGATATATGCTTTACGCATTAAATACATAAGCAAAATATGATATTATAGATAATACAACATGTATGACAATTCATATTGTCAACACATAAGGAATTCATCTTACACATTTTATATTAAACATTTTAATAAGGTGTCTTCATTTGGGACATTCCCACATTCTTTATATTTACTATAGAAGATATAATTTACAAATCCAATATCGAGTATTAAACAACCAAACTATTACCGATTCAAACATAAGTACATCATTAAAAATCAACAGTATGTTTCTTACATATAGTTTTAGAACTATCTACGTACATTTTAGTATTCTTATTTATGGATACATACTTACTCTACATTTTGATTGAAAATCAAACTATTTGATATTTCTATCAAAAGCATGTTTAATTCTGATGCTTATAAAATGATACTTTCATTCTTGGATCATATTTGAAAAACCCACTAACTCATTATTAGAATTTTCCATTATGTGCAAAAGATTTATTTGAAATCATTATTAGAATTTTCCATTTCTACACATAGGTACCAAACACAAAATCGCATCAAGCGATAATTTTGTGAGTAAATTTGATTTAATTTAAGCACGTTGAATAACAAGTCTATTACGCTAATTTCAACAACTGAATTTTTTTATGTTCTACTTATAAACATTGCTCATTATATTCCAACGGCAATAGTCTTTCTCTTGAAGATACATTAACGGCCGATGGATCATATCCCTTTTGGTACAACCATCAAAATCATATTTTGATAACGTACTTGGAATCCACTTTGGATTTGCGTATCATATCATAGGCATTCTAATGTGTTGTGCTCATTTATGTTTGGTAATTACGCTTCTTCCTTTGTAATCAGTTTCATCTTTGGATATTACCCAAATCCATTTTATTACCTATAATTTCTAAAAGAAATTCCTTCGCTATGAAGTTGGTATTTTTTATAAACAATAGTTGTTTTTTAGTATAGTGGAACGGGTACATAAATTGCATTATATATAAAACTGATTTGGTTTTAGTTTACAATACTAATGTTCAAAACATAAATTGATAGAACAATGACAGTCGTTCTCAAACTTCTTTTGAGGGTTCATAAAAGATCACTCATGAACGACTATCACATGTACTCTTTTGACTCACACAAGCTGCCAACTCTTTGTCCAAGGATATGTTGGTGTTTCTTATAAACCCCTATCTTGTATGGTTTTGTAAACCATTCTTTATATGAAATTAATTTTGACCTTGTGTACTACTCTTAACTACACGACTATTCGACTTCACTCACAACTAAATGTACTTCATTCAAACTAGTTCAATTACTCAATATCAATACATCATCATGTATCATATAGAGGAATAACTTTTGAGATTGAATCTTTATTTATTTTTAGGTATGTTTGGAACTTTTTTCAATATGCTCACTCAATCAAATCATTTATTTTCTTTAGCATGTTATTTAATTTACTTCCGTCTTATATTTTAGGATCTTATAATGGACATACTACATGTGTATCAAACATATATGCTCGCGTTTGTGATAAATCATCAATGAAGACAATGAAATACATGGGACCATCTTGGAATTAATAGACTATCGATTGAATACATCTATACGTATCAATCCATATAGTTTATCAAGTCTTATGATGTTCCCATCGAGTGGGTGATTTGCCTTTAATTGTTTAAGATATAATTTACTAGTACCATATGATTCATAATCATATAATCAAAAAATTATTTCTCAAGGCTATGACTTAGTCCATAATTCCAAAATAATGGAAAATAAATTTAGACACTCTGTATTTTCCAATGCATCACAAATACCGTACCTATAGTTTTACTTTATAATGAACATCTATAGAATTCATATTGAAATAAAACGATGTTTATTTTTTAGTCAATACTAAAAATAATAATTATTTCATAAATAATAATTGGTATGCTTTACAAAAAAATATTTCATAACTTGATGCGATCAATAAGTATTATGGCATGCTCCCACCATTTCGCCATTATTATAATAGCATATGAAATACGAAGCTCCATTTAACCGCTTAATATAGGATATTTATTTCATTTACTATAGCTAGCTTATAATCAAGAGTTTCCAGATCAAACACCTTAAACTCAAAAAAAAAAATATCTTAGAAAACAATTTTCTATGTGAAAAATTATTTTTGAATAGAAATCATATTTCTCATTCCAACGTTAAGTACCTACTATTATTTTACAGTTTTTGTTTCTGATGTTTATATATGAAGCAGAAGTGACCATTCAGTCTCTCCATCCCAACCGTGCCTTAGGACATATCCACACTTATACATCCGATTTCCTTTCTAAATGGTCAAACCATTCAAAGGGAATCCTTACTATAATAATATCATAATGAACTCTTTATAAAAGTGCATTTGGTCATCTTTAAATCTTAAGGATATCAAATAAATTGCAATTTACATATAGAGATCAAACTTACATCTTAGTGATCGAATCCTTAGATTTATCATGTAGTCTTTAGTCCAGTGTTACATTTAACATGACAAGATCATTATTATAATCGATCATATTGAATACGCAATCTCACAATACAGTTTACTTCCTTATTTCAATGAACTAATTTCATCGAGGTTTCGTGCATTAAAATTATGACGGTTCAATATATAACATTTATCTGCGATCGTTTATGGATCAAATATCTATATTCTTGTATTGCTTTTGAAGTTTAAAACTCAGTGAACACAGTACAACACAATCTCAGGCAAGTAAACTCGAAAGTGAACCAAGTTACGAACGTATTTAGTGATTATATAATTAAGCGTTTGCATGGGTCATCATATAAAAATTTATTGCTAAGTATATTTTATATTTCTATTTATTAATAGTAATTCAGTTCAATGGTATATTTTAATTGATAAACATTTTATCAATTATATTAATTGCATAAATTTAGCAATGTAGATTATTATAACTTTATATAGAAGATGTTCTTACAATATTAGAAAGGTTCAACGTTATCATTTCATGTTTCTAACAAGGATCCAACTAGTCTTTTATATTTCTCCAAACCCTAAGACAAAATATAGAAGTCTTTTGACTTCACTAGTGGGTGTCTGGACTCGTCTGTCTTGGGATTATAACCTTGAGTTTGCTCCATAAGTCACAGCCCCACAAATGATGGATAACTCCTTATCAATTGTTTTGTATACAACTCATAACCTATGGTTCTTCGTTTGAATCTCATTTCAACCTTGAGTTTGCTCGATGAATCGAAAGAAATTATTCACTAATAACTACCATTTCATGACGACTTAAGTAAAATATATGCACCTTGAGTTTGTTCAACAAATACATATAGTTATCTTACCTCATTCAGTCAATATATTAATAATACTATATAAAACATCTCTAGCTTGAGTTTGCTCAACAACTGAAGAGCATTCAGGTAATTTATTAATACATAAATGGTAGAGGAAAACACTTATATTAAAGATTCATAATCTTTAATATATTTAATTGAGTGATACCGACTTATGGATTAAGGTATTTCTTATGCAATACCCCCGTGATTCAAGTGTTAAACATATCAGAAATCAGGGTATAGGTACTTTTACATATGTATTTATTCCTTAAGTTTTTTAGGGTTTCTTTAATGTTCCAACTTTAGTTTATACATATTCCATTAATTTAATTAATTAACACCTTAATTAATTATTATATTATTTAATTATAGCATATTATACTGAATATATATACTATAACCTTTACAGTAATATGCATATATCACATATATTTATTTTAGTTTATTAATTAAATTTTTAACTAATTTATTTAATTAAATAATTTTAATTAAATTTTATTAATTTCAAAAATCCTTTTATACACACAAACATATCCATACTGTCTTAAACAATTCAAGACAATATAACATATATCATTATATATATATATATATATATATTATACGTGTATATATATCTAAATAATTAACTTATTTAATTAATTAATTTTATTAATCTTATTAATAAAAAATAATTTTGAAATTAATTTTGTAACATTTTCAAACATTTTGAAAAATTATAACATAACTTTTATAATATGTGTTCATTTTAAATTTAATTTAATTTTAAATTTTTATTTTAGTGTTCAAAATAATTTGATAATCTACATTATAACATTTATAGTATTTTTCTTATTTTAAATTTAAATTTTATTTTAATTTTAAAATTTTGAAATTAGCCAAGGTCGAATTCAAGTTGGGTATTTTCTATTAGGGACGTCCTTTCAAGCTTACCTCACCAATTCAAGTCAAGCTAATAGCCAAGTAGGCCAGAGTAATTGATTACCTGAACCCAACCTTAGACACTAATTTTCTAGACACCCTACTGTATGGGTAGGTTTTAATAAGTTAGCCCTACACTACTAATTTAGACCGCATAGGCTATTTGGCTCTAATACCATTGTTGAAACGTAGTGCATTAATTGGGTAAATTTCAAAAAAATTATATTGTTGGATCTTTAATAGGTCTACGTAGTCTAAATTCATTTAGAACTTTTCTAAATTTCTTATACATAAAATCAATATTTTATTTAAATTTACAAATAAATTTTAGTTTTATATAGTTTCTATTATATTTTATTTATGTGTATCATACACATATATATGTGTGCATGCATGTGCAACATGATAATGTGTACATGGTTTGACATGCCCAACGTTTTACACCGCAACGGATATATTAGCATCTCGTATATACAAATGGATTGTCTAAATGAATATATTTATATGTACATCAAAATATTATATATATATATATATATATATATGCATGTGTGTGTAAAATTATAAAATAATAATTATATAAAGTTATACATTATTAGTTGTATATTATACACATAAAGAATTTATTAAAATAAATATACATAAATATATATGTAAATATATAAATAATTATAACTAAATTATAAAATTATTTTAAATATTATTTTGTAATAATTTAGAATATTTATAATGTGAAATCCAAGCCGAAATATTTTCTTTTTATACGTTTTAAATTAATATAACTGTATATTACATATAAACTAAAACTAGTTATAATTATACATACATACATACATATATATATATATATATATATAAGTTTATAAGTAAAAATATATTTTGCTGCTACTTTCGGCTAGAGAAAAAATTACTTTTATTATTATTATTTAATTTTCAACTTTAAATAGCTTAATAAGTAAAAACTTATAATTGATTATAACCGTGTGGAATAAATAAATAAAATTTAAAACCATTTTTGGAACTATAATGTGTATTTTACATAATACTAAAAAATTTAGAATTCTATATTATTAATATATATATATATATATATATATATATAGAGAGAGAGAGAGAGAGAGAGAGACACACACAGAAGATCCTTAATTTTCTCTTACCCGTTCCCTTTTGTTTTAAACATTCAAAATCTCTCCCGTGGCCATCTCATGATTGATCTCTATGTCCTTATTATAGCCGAAATTAGTGTGCCCTATATGAGCCTCAAATCCATTTCAAGCCCAAATAATATTTATTGCATTTAAATCTAATTTAAATGTTTATCGATATCGTTATCAATAAGTGCCTATACAGTTTTTGTATGCACACTATTTATTCTTATTCAATACACATCAAATAATGTTTCATAATTAATATTTCATAAATATAATTAATTTAATTAATTTATAGTAATTAAAAATTAATTAAATTGGGTTGAAGACGAGTATATAACATTTGGGTTGTATGACTCTTGGGTGTAAATTTAGTCAGCGATTAATATCGAACAATCTGAATATTAGAGTTCACACTTCACTTAGTAGGTGGTGTGCCATTATGGAAAAACTTATCGCTTACTTGGTTTTAGTAAAATAGAATTTTACTTTATTAAGCATTACCTAGTAGTGATAATTATTTACACCATTTCTCTTCGTCAAAACTATATTGCTTTGGACTTATAGAATTGGCAATGGCCAAAATTCAGCATCGTCCATGTTTAACTCTATAGTCCAAACACAAAGTCTTTGGTTCAATAATAATAATTATTATTAACCAAACTGCTATGGCCAGAGACTTTGACTTTGGGTTGACTTCAGTTGAATGTGATACTAACCTCGTATAATCAAGGAGATGAATCCTCTCTTGAACATTGTTTCACTTCCAATGCTTCCACTTGAGCCAACTATGGTCGTTCGATGGACGTCGTACCATGATTTAACCATGATCAAAGCGGAGCTTCCATATTGAAGATCCATAATATTCTCAAGTTAATAGAACCGTGTAATTTTATTACATTGATATTTCTTATTTGACCTTAGTTATATTAACCAATATAAATCTATCGAGTGAGTCATTCCGTGATTATCCCATAATTATCGGTACTTAAACCCTTGAGCCTCCAGCAATCATGAATAATACACTGCCTAACATTTAAAGAGCTTTAAGTAGTCTAGTTTCAAGGGATGTATCGATATCCAGTCTCGATGCATTTTGACTAGGGATATTTAGGATGATGTGATTATTATATTATGATACAATACTTAATGTTATAATTATTTGTAATTACTATCACAAACATACCATTTATTGATTTTTTGTTAAATCAACATTTAATTATTTATAACACATTATAATAAATATGTAACAAAAAGAAAACACCTTTATTACGAATGAGAATTGATTGCAGAGTTAATAATTTATAATAAATTATAGAATTGCCCTGAGGGCATACTCCTAACATTAACAAAAATGAAACTAGAATAAAGCCCATGGGTTATGAGTTGCATATTATAAAACCGATAAGGTATCATCCAACACTTACGGGCCTATGATTTACCGATACTCCTTAAGGCCGAAATCCCATGGCATAGCCAGTCTCAATGCCTACTAGGGAAATCAAAAGATTTCTATATCAAAAGATAAGAACTCGAGTACCCCTATGATGAGCTCCGGCAAGGGCACTGCCCATTACACCCTAAAATCGAGCTTCGACATGGCCACCGCCCAATATTAAGCTGTTAGGAGTACCTGAAAATCTAAAGAATAACACAACATGTTACTAACTCTGAAGGAATGAGGATGTGACTAAACTTAGGTGGAACTGCTAGTGGCCTTGAAAGGAAGACTTCACTCTGATGACTCGGCAAAAATGAAAGTAGCGCCTAGCTGAAGAGCGAATCCCACTAAAAATATGCCGCCATGATAAAGCTGAAGATGTATTAAGAAATGAGCCTCCTTGCAATCTGGAATCCTGCAATCTTTAGTCCTGTGTACCTGCAATCTTTAGTCCCAACACCCTATCTAACACCCTATCACCCACACCTGTTTCTGCTGAATGACTAAGAAAATAGTTAGACTGATACATATAAATGTATATAAATAAAATTTATGTACATTTATATGTGTAAATGAGATAGGAGTAAAAATACTTAAGAAAGGCTAACTGGACAAAATAAAGAGAAGGGAGAAGAAAAACTACAAAACAAATAAAAGAACTAATTAAGAAATGCCAATAGGAACCAAAAACTAAAGAAATAAAAGATCTACAAACTAATACAGACAATGACTAATACAGTAATTGAAACAAATCTTAAAATATTCTTATGGACCTTTGATCAAAAGTAAATTATGATACATAGTGGAATCATCATTTAAGTTTGAAAAAATATTAATACTACAATTGTTAATGTTAAAAATATTGTTTTTGTGCTTAAATAGATTCATATTATAGCTAACCTTATTAAGATACTCTTTAAATAGGTTGTTTTTAGCAAATTTATATTTGGGATTCGAGATCCAATTAAAAAGAATAAAGAAATTGTAAAAATCAATTTATTAAAGTGATTACTATTACTATTATTATTATTATTAAAAATTCTCTGATTTCTTTCAAACCAAATATACCAACAAGTAATAATGAATAAAGTGTCAAGTAAGAATCTAATATTCTTTTTGAACCTAAATCTAAAAGTATTCCAATAGAATCCACAATTTGAAATTTTAGTGTTTATATTAAAGTTAAAAATTTTAAGGGTATTATTTTGATTGAAATAAGTATCCATGCAATCATAGTATATATGTTTAATATCTACAAAATACAGATTACAAAAATAACATCTATTATTATTTTGAATATTTTTTCTCTTTAAAATTTTTATAGTGTTAAGTTTTCCATGCAGTATTAACCATATGTGAATTTTAGATTTAGGAGGAGCAATAGATTTCCAAATAAATTTAAAATAGTTGTTAGTTATACCCGAAAAGTTAATAAATCTATAAAATGAATTAGAAGTCTATTTCTTACTTTTATCCCATTTCCAACTAATAATATCTTTATCATTATCAATATTATAAAGATTTAATCTAGCATAAAGCAAAGAAAGCTGCCTAAAGGCTGAGCCTACTAAAATATGGTTAAAACTAAACTTCCAAGGAGGGTCATTTTCGGGAGAAAAAACTTCAATAATTAAAGCATACTTAAAATTACAGACTTCATAAAGCTCTTTAAACTCTATCCTAAGAGGTAAAATGGAAATCCAACGATCATGCTAGAAAGAAGTGCAATTACCAGAATAAGCAATTGTATTAGTAACTAGGTTAAAAATCTCATGACGTTTTAAAATGGATTTCCAAAAACTAGATAGTTTGCGAATGACTGTAGAAAAAATTTGATATAAATTGATACTACCATTATAGTAATATTTAGAAAGAAATATAAAAATATTAAGGGATTCTTATTAGAAAAGTGAAATTATAAAATTTAGCATTTCTAATATTATAAGAATATATGTTATATAAGTCGAACTAATCTACCATGATGAATCTGTGCCATTAACGTAACTGATGAAATGTTTGTCAATTAAAATATACAAATGAACTAAAATAGGATTGATAAAGAAATATAAAATATACTTACCAATAAATATTTGGCATGTTTTCAATTCAAGACCCATGCAAGTGCGAAACTGTACAACCACTAAAACAATCATACATTGGTAAATACATATTTTATTTGATCGAGACCATGTGTTGTCTTCTATTAGTTTTGAAATCTTACGCAATATAGTAATATGGATATTTGAACCATATTTAATCATATATAAATGTTATATTATGAACATTCGTGATTCGTAATGTACAAAACCTAAATGAATTTAGTTCAATGGAAATGAGCAAGTAAAACACGTTAAGAGATCGTGCATTCAATATGATGGATTACAATGTGGATCTTGTTGTATTAAATGTAATACTATGCTACAAGCTACAAGATTTGAGAATTTGACCACTAAAATGTCCGTTTGATCACTATATGTAACACAAAACTTATTTGATTTTATGTTAAGGATAACCAAACTCACTTTTTTAAAGATTTCATTACATTCTTATAGTAATGTTTCCCTTTTGAATGATTCGACTGTTTGGAAAAGAAAATGAATTCATAAGAGTGGGTGTAACTCAAGACACGATTAGGATGAAAAGATTGAATGATCACTTTTGCTTTATAAAAGGACACTAGAAACGAGAATTGTATAAAATATGAAATAAACATAATATGGAATGAGAAATATGTTTTCTATTCTAAATGTATTTTTGTATGCAAAATTGTTTTCTACGAAGTTATTTCTTCGAGTTTAAGATATTTGATTTAAGAATCGACTGTAAAGTAATTATAGTGAGTGAAATAAATCCTATAATAAGTGGTTGAAAAGAGCTTCGTATTTCATATGCTATTATGGTGATTGCAAAAATAGGGGAAGTTTTCCATTAAACACTTCTTAGGGGATGCATCAAGTTACGAGAAATTATTTTTGTAAACATACTAAATATTACTTATGAATTACTAATTGTTTTAATATTAACTAAAATTAGACATAGTGTTATTTCAATATGAATATTATAATATTTGTCTTACGATATAACTATAAAAAAATAGTATTTATTTTCATAACAAAATGATGCAATAGAAAATATAAAAGTATCTGAAATCTTTCAATTATATTGGAATTATAGATTAAGCAAAGGTTTTAAGAATTAATTTTCTAATAATATGGTTATGAATCATATGATATAGTGACCTGTATCTCAAACAATTGAGGGCAAAGAACTCATTTAGTGGGAGCAACATAAGAGTTGGTGAATTCTTAGGATTGATACATGTAGGTATATGCAATCATAGGTCTAATGAAACTAAAACAGATACACTTACTTTGTTAAATTCGGTGATGAATTATCAAAAACATATGTATTGGATACATATGTAGTATGTCTATGGTAAGTTCATAGAATATGAAACAGAAGTAAAGAACATGGCGTGCAAAAGAAAATAAATATTTGATTTGATCAAATAACTGAGTGCATTGGAAAGGGTCGCAAAAGTACAGAAAAAAAATATGATTCAACTTCAAAAATCACTCTTTCCCATGATACATATTGATGTACCGAAAAGGAGTAATCAAATCTTGTTGGACAAAGTACGATTAATGTTGAATGATGTTGAGTTAACTCCATTTTGTAAGGTCGTGTACTTAAGAATAGGTACATAAGGTAAAAATTAATTTCATCTAAAGCATAATTGAGAAGGTCGTACAAGATAAGAGTTGAAAACAAACCCTTACATATTGTAGGTTAAGGAGTTGACAGTGCGAGAGTGGAGAGACTACATGTAATACTTGTTCATGAGGGATCTTGTATGCACTAACCCAAAGAAGTTTAGGACAGATCAACATTGATTGATTACATAACATAGGTATTGTAAACTAGAAATTATATTAATTTTATATAGGTAATTCATAAAATGTTTTTGGATACCCATTTTGTTACCCTAAGAAACAATTGTTATTTCAAGAAATGCCAAATTCATGACGAAGGAATTTCTTTTAGGAATTATTGGTAGTAAAATGGATACAATCAAAATATAAAATTGATTATAAAAGGTGAAATGAAATTAACCAAGCCTAAACAGACACAACACATTACAATGTCTAATAAGAATACTCGCACATTAAAGAGAAACTGCGAATTTTTTATCAAACGTCGAATAAATAAAATTTCCTCGGATGTCAATAAACCATTAACGGTATTAACTCACCATGTGGCATGATGCAAAAATCCAAAAAGAATTCCAAGCACATCATCCAAATTTGATTTTGATAGTTGTATCTGAAGGGATATGATCCATTAGCCGCAAATCTGTTTAAGAGAATAAGAAGAATGTAGTTGGAATATAGTATGCAATGTTGATTAGAATAGCAATGTAAATTTCAATTATTGAAATTAGTGCAACCGATTCATCATTCAACGTGCTTGAATAAATTCTAATTTCACTCGCAAAATTATCGCCTGCTTTAAATTGATTTTTGGTACATATATGTTAAAATAGAAGTTCTAAATAATGATTTAGAATATACAGTTTGCATATAACAGCCTAAGTGTCTCAAAGTCAGTAGGAGTGATATTGAGCTTATGGATTTTGAATATGATCGAAGAACTGATATGAAAGTATAATTCAATAAGCATTAGATCTAGTCAATTATTTTAAGAGAAATACCAAATAGTTTGATTTTTGGTCAAAATGCAACGGAAGCGTTTGTTTGTAAGAAAGAACTATAAATGTACTGAAATATTTCTAAACTATAAGTAAAAAAACAAACTTATGACTATTAACGATATATTCGTGTTAGAATCATTTTTGATTTGGTTATCTAATCCTCGATATAGGATTTGAAAAGACATCTTTTATAAACAGTTTAAAAGATGTTAGGTTAGTCTCATACAGTATACGTAGAAGCCATATTAAAATATTTAATATGGAGCATATGCGATGCATTTCTTATGCATTGGCAAGAGGAATTATCATATATGTTATGTAGTCTACTATATTACATTTGTAACGACCCATATTTTACATATCGAAAGATCATAAAATATTATTATATTTTCATATTGAATTAAATGATTCTCAAACTTTGGATAATGTTAACTGACATTTTACATCTTTAAAAAATTTATTTGGCCATTTTGATCTTGAAAACTTTAAGGACTATAACTTTTGACAGAGGCCAAATTAGGATGTGAAACCACTTTCATGTGAAAGATATGACGGTTTCTCTTTCTATAGAGTAGTCATGATAACTTATTAGGCTTTTCGTATAGGTGATATAGCCATTTGAAGTTAAGCGGTTTTTGGATTGATTAATGGGTAGTTAAAGTTAAGTTGGGCCTTTAAGGTTAAGTTGGGATTAGGCCCACTAATTTATTTCATGATTAGGGCATAACCAACTGATGTGAAAGCCGCCTAATCACTTTTCTCTATGCCTTAAAAGTTTCTAACCTCCATAAATCTCTTCCTTTAGCCAAAAACTAGCTAAATTTTTTTTACCCTAACTAAGTAATTATAGGATAGTTAACAGTGAAATTAGCTAGAGAATCACTTAATGACTATTTAGAGTGCTTTGGTTTTCATGATCTACTATTCATCTCGAGTTTTATGCTAATTTGGATTGCTTTTGGACTTAGGTGAATGGTTGATTCCTCTCACTTTACTATATTTTTCATTATAGGCTAAATGGATGTTTTGAGTGATTTTCAAACTTCAAAACATGATTACTACTAAATCTAAATACACATTTGATTCATAAATGAATTTTATTGTGCTTTAAAGTGACTTTAAATCAAATTTACATATGGTCTTATGGATAGTCTATTTTTTGAACTTGTAGGTCTAGGCCATGATTTAATGTAAATCCATGTTAATTAATTTGTATGTGTTCCATATGATGTAAGTATGATATGTTTGATTGCTTGTATGTTGTATTACTTGTCTGGTTGAAAAGGCCGATCGATAGGGGATGTAGAGTTAGGATGTGTCATCCAATGTGGTCTTGTGCATATTTGATGTTTGTTGAAATGTTGAAGGCTTAAATCAATGGAAATTTTTTTTAGAAGTGTGCCATAATGGAAAGGAAGTAGGTTGTATGAAGAAAAGATGGGAAAATGACCAAGTGAAGTGAAGAAGCCTGATCAATCATATGGATCAGATCATATCCATCTTAAGTCATCCGATTGACTTGTGATAGATGTAAGGCAACAATGAAGGCCTTATGAAGCTAAGTTTCAAATCTTAAGTGAATTGGAGTTGAGGAGCTCATGTTATTTCTTGAAACAAGAAAATCAATTATGGATGACCGATCATACTCAATTTATCTAAATTCATCCAAATGACTTACAATCAATATGGAGCAACAAGGAAGCCCTTATGAAGCCATGTCTCAAGTTTAAGTGAATTGAAGTTGAGGAGCACGAGTTATGGCTTAAAACAAAATTGATTGGCTATGGATGACGATGAAAGTGCAAAGGATCTCTAATCTGGCTAACTTATGATCACACCAAGATTTTTGTACTGGTTTGGACCTCCCATCCTACATCCAGTCCCAAAGCTCCCTTTTGGATTTTCACTAATAAAACACCCTCATTTAGCCCGGAGAAATAGGCATTATAAGAGTTTGTTGACTTGACAATGATGTGTTCTATCAACACAAATTTTGACTTCTGTTACAAAACTTCCTATATTCTCCTTTGATGATTCAATGATGCATGCAATGTGATCAAAGAAGTGCAATGTGATCAATGTGATTATTGTATCAAAATAATTATCAATGTATTTTTCTCCGTTTTTCCAATGCCCTAGCCAAATACTTAAGTAATTTCTGTTCATATTCAATTCTTTTTTGTATTCTAGAAATATTAGAAACAATATAACTTATAGAATTATTTGAATTTTTATAAAAAGTGGGTTTAGATTTTACTCGAAATCTAGTGCTAGCATTAACATTTTTACTATACATGAAAGCGTATCTAGTACTATTTCTACACTTAGTTTTATTATATCCTAAACCACTTTTATTAGTAAAAGGTCAAGAATTTGATAAAATTGAATTTAAATTATTTTAACCTTTATTGAAATATATGATTTTCATTAATTTTATCAATTTTTACCTTATAATCGTCAATCTTTTTTGATAAATTTCAATTTTACTCTCAAAATAGCATTATTCTCATTATTTATAGCATAATTCTCTTTTTCAATAGTCAAAATTTGAAACTGTAAATCATTTAGAGAAATTTCAAAATCATTACTCAAACTTCCAAATTCCTTCAAAATGTTTTCATTTCCCATTTCTGAGGAATTTTAAAATTTTCAAGATGATCTAACTTAGAAACAAAATTTTCAAAAGAAATTTTAAGCAGCTATTTTCATTTTTTAAAATATTTTTTCATTTTCGAACGTGTTAATTTCTAACTCGTAATTATTTATTTTATCCAAACTTTCTAAACTTTCTTTATGCTCCTTTATGTTCTATCAGCATGGATTTTGACTTCTCTTACAGAACTTCCTATAATCTCCTATGATGATTCAATGATGCATGCAATATGATCAAGGAAGTGCAAGGAGTGATTTTTGAGCGAATGAACAATATTAACTTTTAGAGAGAAAATAGTCACAAGAAAGTTTAGAAATCAAGATGGCAAGTTATACTCAAAACCTCTTGTTTAGGCTTACTTATAGTTGTCAATAGTTATTTTGAAAAGTTGTTTAAGTTCAGAAAGTCACACCCCTTTGAAGAAGAACCATTGAAGTGTCATATCTCTTCAAAGTTTTTTTTTTAATAAAATTTAGTTAACATAACTATTACTGTTCAATTAGTCGAATAAGAGAGTTGAGGTGTTGACTAATTTAAAAGGAAAAGGTTTCTCGAGAGTAAGGCAAGGTTTAGTAGACTGGATTTGAATTTAGTTGATGCCCTCTGTCAACTGGGTTTGAATTCATTCGACTACCTCGGTCGATTGGGTTTGAATTCAGTCGACTACTACTTCATGTTTTTGTTTTGATTAAAAAAATTTGTAAAATGTGAATGTAATCACGTTTTCTCTCTGTTTTGAAAATCTTATGCACTAATGATACATGAACAGATTTTAAATTAAGAACAAAAGACATACTTTTTGATTTGTAGATGACTGTGTGTGTGTAGTTGTCATCATTAAAACAGTCATATAATAAGGGTTCTAACATTCTCTTCCTTTTTGATGATGACAACTATATGTATGATAAATGTATGTATAATCTCCCCTTTAATGAATGCTCCGCCTTTCACCATACTTTATCCCCCTTTGTCATAAACAAAAAAGGAGTAGAAGTACAATGAAAAAAGACATATGCATACCAGAATGAACGCAAGAATGAATATATGTCAGACTGTATACAAAATAGATGCATAAATAAGAATAAATACACACGAAAATATATAAAAGATCAATCACAATAGAACAGAAATACATAAAAAAACAAGTTAAATCGTATAGAACATAAAATATGTTTTTGATATAGCTTCTGCCTTATACGCTTTTTCAATAAACATGTAATTATTAGACAATTTCAAGTTTTTTTTTTATCAAAATGGATATAATATTGGCTATTATTAGTTATATATTTTTTCTTTCAAAAAATATTTTTATTTTCCTTGAAATATTTTTTTACACTCATTCAGCATAAAGGAAAAAGCTTTAAATATTTTTAACACTTTTTAAAGTAATATCTTATATAGAAAATATATAAATAATTTATTTTTCAAAGTATTAGTGATATCATAGAAATTCTAACCCCAAAAAAATTAATAAATCGAATGAGTAAGATATACCGAATTTGCTGTAGTTTCATTTTCCATAAACTCTCATTCTCCATAAGATATACATAACATTTGTTATTCATATTATGTCTCATCTTTGGGTCATTTTAGGATAACTACAAAAAACAAGAATTAGTTTTGGTACCAACTTCCTACGTTAAGGTCCAGTGGGTTAGATCAGAGGTAACCATAACTAAGAGGGTTTGGTGGAATCTTTGAGAATAAAATTTTCATTATTAATTACTGTATCAAAATATTTATCAATACATTTTTTCTTTGTCTTTTCAATTAATGGGCCAAATAATTAAGTAATTTATATTTATATTTAATTTTTTTGTACTTCTATAAATATTAGAAACATTATAGCTTATAGATGTACTTGAATTTTAATAAAAATAAGGTTTAGATTCTACTCGAAATCTAGTGCTAGAATTATCATTTTTATTATACATGAAAAGGTACCTAAGACTATTTCTATACATAGTTTTATTATATCATAAATCTCTTTTATTATTAATAGGTCTAGAATTTGATAAAATTGACTTTAAATCATTTTGACCTTTAGTGGAATTTTGACTTTTTTTATTAATTTTACTGATTTTACCTTATAATCGCCAATCGCTTTTTCATAAATTTCAATTTTACTTTTCAAAATATCATTTTCTTTAATTTATTCCAAATTATCATTATTTATAGCACCTATAAATCATTTAAAGAAATTTCAAAATCATTATTTAGATTGTCAAATTCCTTTAAAAAACTTTCATTTCCCGTTTCTAAGGAATTTTTTAATTTTAAAGAAGATCTAACTTAGAAACGAAATTTTCAAAAATAAATTATAGAGCTATTTTCATTTTTGTAAATATGCTTTTCATTTTTGAACGTGTTAATTTCTATCTCATAATTATTTATTTTAGTCAAACTTTCTAAATTTTCTTTACGCTCCTTTGTGTTCTATCAACGTGGATTTTGATTTCAGTTAAAAAACTTCATATAACCTCCTTTGATGATTCAATGATGAGTACAATATGATCAAGGAAGTGCAAGGAGTAATTTTTGAGCGAATGAACAATATTACCTTTTAGGGAGAAAATAGTCACAAGAAATTTTAAAAATCAAAATGGCAAGTCATACTCAAATCTTCTTGTTTAGGTAGTGAATAGTTATTCTGAATGTTAGCACTAGAATTGGTCACTAACACCTTTAAGAGAGATTGTGTAGAGAGATTAATGAAGAAAGTAAGTTAAACAGAGGATAATATGCAGGATCAAATGCAGAAAATACGAATACCAGATTTATAGTAGTTCGGCGTAATTGCCTGCGTCCACTTTGAGGTTAATCTTTATTGCTTTTCTTGATAATCGATTACAGATACAATCCGTATACCAATTATATTAAATAAAATTGCTAAGCAAAAAAGATAAGTCTTGAATGAGTCTTGAATGCGGTAGAGTCTCCCCGGTGTTCTCGAAAATAGGTCCATTTCACTATGCCCCTGCCTCTCTATTTATAGACGAAGGTAGGTTGGACTTCTCCGGTGGGCTTAGCAGCTTGGTATCTCAGCCCAAAAAGAGTGATCTCTGTGTGCCGACCAGAGAGGCCGAACGGCAAAATGACGAGCAAGGCATAAATGCCGAACAATATTCTCATGCTGAACAAAGTGATGCCGAACAACCTGAATGCCGCACGAGGTATTTGTGCCGAACAATATTCTCATGCCGAACGAAGTGATGCCGAACAACCTGAATGCCGAACGAGGTATTTGTGCCGAACAAGGTTTGGATGCCGAGCAGTATGGAGTGCCGGACAACCCTGCCATGCCGAACATCCATAGATGCCGATCAATATTCAATACCGAACGTCTCTCAATGCCGAACGCTCTCGCATGCCGAAGACTCTCGCATGCCGAACATCCCATAGATGTCGAACGATATACAATACCGAACGTCTCTCAATGCCGAACGCTCTCGCATGCCGAACGCTCTCGCATGCCGAGCGATATACAATACCGAACGTTTCTCAATGCCGAATGCTCTCGTATGTCGAACACTCTCGCATGTCGAACGCCCCATAGATGTCGAACGATATACAATACCAAATGTTTCTCAATGTCGAACGCTCTTGTATATCGAACACTCTCGCATGCCGAACGAACTTGAGTGCCAAATGAATCATACGTGCCGGATGACTCTGGAAGCCGAGCACTTTCTAATGCCGAATGCTCCTAAATGCCAAGCGTTACTGAATGCCGAGCGTTCTTCTAATGCCGAACGATCCGGATGCCGAACAGTATGTTGATGCCGAGTGCTTAATTGTCTGGTCAAATCTCCAGGTAACACTGAATAGTTGTTTAAGTTCAGAAAGTGACATCCCTTTGAAGAAGAACCATTTAAGAGTCATATCTCTTCAAGTTTTTGTTTTAGAAAATTCAGTTAATATAGCTATTATGGTTCATTCGGTCAACTGAAAGAGTTGAGGTGTCGATTGAATTCAACGGGAAAAAGTTCCCAAGGGCAAGGCAAGGTTTAGTTGACTAGATTTGAATTCAGTTGACAACCTCAATCGACTAGATTTGAATTCAGTCAATACCCTCAGTCGACTAGATTTAAATTCAGTCGACTAGATTTGAATTCAGTCGTTTACTACTTCATGGTTTTGTTTGTTTTTAAAATTTGTAAAATTTTAGATGTAATAACTTTTGGTCTTTTTTTGAAAATCTTGTAGACCAATGATACGCATATATAAATATGAATAATCTAGGAGATTTTACAGATTATATCTAAGAACAAAAGACATACTTATTTGTTTATAGACGAATATTTCTTCTTTCTTCTGCTTCTTGTCTCTTCAAATCACTGATGCTTTCAAAGTGCTATATGCTACAAGGCATATGTATATATATAATTGTCATCATTAAAACAATTATACAATTAGGGTTCTAACAGACTAGTCATAACCAATTAATCCCAAATCTTCCAAATGACTTGCAATTGCTATTGAATGCTAAGGAAGGTCCTTAGAAACTACATTCGAAAATTCAAGAGATTTGGAGTTGATATGGTCATGTTGTGGTGAATTGAAGATGGATTGGCTATGGATGATTAATTATATCCAATCATTCCGAATTCATCAAATGGGATGTGATCGATATAGGATACTAAGGACGGTCCCCATAATCTACATTCAAAATTTCAAGTGAATTGGAGTTGATATTCTTAAGTTATGATGGATTGAAGTTGGGTTGGTTATGGAGTCAGGATGCATCGACATTAGCAAAAACTTAGTGGAAACTTAGAGAAAACATGAGTTTGACATAGGGAAAACCCGAGTGCAATTTAGGGCAATAGAATTTGAGTCAGACTTAGAGTAAATGTGAAAAAACATGTTGGAAATTTGGATTTGCTTTGGGCTGAACTGATTAGTACTGATCGGTCCTCCTATGCAATATGGGCCTTCCATTATGATGTGTCTGGTTGTCCTTAAATTTCACGGATGCTAGATGATTATGTGATGGAGCTACAAGTAAAATTTAGTAGTAATCCAATTGTTAGATCTTGAGATATTATAGATGAAAGATTAATAATGTATGGAAGTGCTCTGAATTTACTTAGATCTAGACCTAGGATTTTATGGAGTTTCTCTGGGATAAGCCTATGATATTTGTGAGGATGCTTTGGGACAAATGATGACACTATACGACTTATGATTGACGTCTATATATGTTAAGGACTAAACGACTGATGATGGGAGTTGTACGAGGATCTAGAAGGACAAGCTCTAGGATATGAACTTATGAAGTGGAGCTAGGAAGTGCTCTACTATGGATATGACATGTTCAAAGAGATTGTTTATACTTGGAGGCTCGATGTGTACCCATAAAGGAGTATGTGAGGATGCTCATTTGGGATAGGACATCCCATAGATTCTTCAAATGGGAGAACTATCTTAACCTAGACTACTAGGTCGTGTAGTTTAGTTCCTAGCCTAATGAGTGGCATGGATTTGGGTGTTGAGAGACTAAGGCATTGAGTAGTCTTTGACCTAGGATGCAGTCATACATGTCATCATATATCCAATGCAATGACTAAGAGACATGAGGGTGAAAGATGGATGTTATGTTTGGTTTGTTTGCTAGGATGTCACAAGACATTGGTATCATTGATGTAAATATGTAGACACCCCATATGTACTTTGATGTATAGCACACCTATTACGATTATGATGTAGAGTAGCATATATTTGATGTTATGTTCTAACTCTTTAGATGCAGAGATAGATCAGGTATGATTCTCCATGCTCTATGTCCTACTATATTGACTTTTATAGTATCTTGGGATTTTTTATCGCTCACACCAGATTACTGTATGACTCATGATTTTATGTTTTTCTTCTTATTGTTTCGGTACTCTTAAATGAGTATATTAGGGATAGCATGTTTGGTGAGCATGGATGGATGTATAAGTAGCGAGTAGGAGTGTATGCTTTTTATATATTATATTTGGGCTTATTATTGATTATTAATCCTCTATGTAGCATTGTGGAGCTTATAAGTGCTTTTTATTTATATAGAAATAGTTTTCTTTTAATTATTGTTTAATGTATAACTCTATCGCTTATGATGCATAACTTTGATGGATCTCTGCACTCTAATATGGTTTTGGTTCACCTAATTATATTTACCGTCTTGCTTGTTTTATATGTATGTGATATTATATTTTATTCGTTGCGCTATGAGATATACGACAAATTCTAATTTAGATATTTTAGTACTTTATTACTTGATAATCATCCCACATCAACTGAGCATCCTAGCAAGGCACTCTACAGGTTATATTGGGTGATGGAAGTGTAGTATGATGGTCACATTTGCTACAAAAGGGAGGTTGTGTAGATGACCTAAGTTGGTATCGGGATCCATTTGAGATAAAGATGAGTTATCATCTTAGAGTGGATCGAGTGTATATGAAAGAGCATGCTTGTTATATTTTGGTTTTAATAACTACATAGTAGTTCATATATATATGGTATAAGTTGCATTGCAAACATGAGTACTACTGTGAAGAATTCCTTATAGAAAGGCTAGTCATTCTTATTACAGACTGAAGGATGAGTCATCATACGAGATATGCTGCGAGAAACACCAATTCTAGAGTGGGGAAGGAGCTGACCTAGAAGCTGCTAATCCCGATTTGCAGATGATGTTCTACACCATGATAAGGAACATGCTTTAGAATGCCTAAATAGGTGCTCCTAATGTTGTTGGTGTTGGTGATCCAGTGCAGGTGACTGGCATCAATTTCGTTCAGCTGAATAAGAAATTTGCTTGTCTTGGTGGTAACCATTTCAAAGAATGGAGTTGGCTATGGAAGTGCAGGATTGTAGGTACTTGCAAATGAATATTTGATGGCTTAGAGTTAGATAATGCTATGAGCAGAGGGTTAGCCTCCAGAAAACTACAGGGAAGGGCTATGAATTGGTAAAATGCTCTTAGAGCTGCGACTCTCAAGGATCAGTTCACTTGGACTAGTCAAAACCATATTTGAGAAGAAGTTTATACCAATAACTACGAAGTTTGTTATATTTCATAATTTGGTGGATTTGAAGCCGGGATACTTGTTTGTCTTCGAGTACATAGTTGATTTTGATGATTTTTCAAATTATGGAATGTCTTTCACCGACACTCCATTAATGCAGGCTGAGAAGTTCATCATCGGCTTAAATGACTATCTAGGAGAGAGACTCATAGGCTATATTGATGAGAACTTCGAGAAGATGGTCGAAAAGGCTTTAAGATATAAGAGTCTTTATCCAAAGATGAAAATCGTTGTTCTTAAAGGAGAGCTAGAGTTGCAATCGCATGGAGCAGGCGAGAGGGAGTGGAAGAGAAACAATAATAAGGCAATTTCAAAACAAATATGGCCAAAAGAAGAGCAAAGGTGGACCAGCTTGCTACAACTACGAAAAGAATGGCCACTATAGTAAAGACTACAAGGCTAAAGAGAAGAAGTGCTTTAACTACATCAAATTTGGACAATATTCAGAAGGACCGTTGTAACATCCCACTATATGTTTAATAATAATAATAATATGAAATGTTGACTTTTAATTGGGAATTTTGATGAATAAGTAAAAATTTGAAATTTAAATCAAAGAAATATGAATTTCACATTTAAATATAATAATTTTAAATTTCAATAAATTGAAAAATCAATTTTATTAAACTAAATTCAATAAACTTTTAAATATTTTTTTCTAAATTCATTTATTGATTATTTCACCATTTTATCAAATTAAAAATAGTTTTTCTTAATTCAAATCTATTTACAATTCAAATTTATTTTATTTAAATTTCAAAATTTTACATATTCATCAAAATTCAAAATTAAAATCAATGTTGCATTTTATATTATTATCGATTATTGGGATGTTACAACTATATAGAGCCACTAAAGCAGAAGTAAGTGGTGAAGCATATGCTCTTAATGTCGTTCTGACTTTGTCGAGTGCTCCGTTAGTGAAAGAGAAGAGGGACATTGATATTCAAGTTATGCTTTATATTTATGATGTTCATATACATGTTTTGCTTGATACTAGGGATTCACATTCTTTTATTTTTAGTGACATGGTAGATAGGTTAGGATTGAAACCTGAGTTATTGAACGACCTTTGATTGTAGTAAACCTTATTGTAGGCTCTATTAGCCTATGTAAGGTTTGTCTTTGTTTAATCTTATTGAGTCACGAATGTCCTTTAGCTTATGATTATTTTGGTTTAGGTTTTGTGGGGTTCGATATTAAACTGAGAATGGAGTGGCTTTAGAGATATGGAGTAGTGGTGGATTGTAAGAGGTCTTGGTGATGCTAGGGACAAACGATGGGAGGAAGGTACTGTTAGTCTACTTACCAGATAATATGGTGATGTTTAGTTTTCTATATTCACTCGATATCCCACATGATAATTTGTCATCGGTTCCAATTGCTAGGGACTATTTAGATATATTTGAGGAGATGATCGAACTTCCACCATATAGAGAGAGTTCCGTATTGATTGGGCGAAGGATGTCAGACCGGTGGTGATGCCTTCGATGACGATGGCACATAAGGAACAAAAGGAGCTCGAGGGGCAAGAGAATGACCTATTGAGGAACGGTTCATTCGTAGGATTATTTCTAAGTGGGGAATTGTATCTCCCCTATTTTCTAATAACATTATTCAAGAGATTTAATTAGCTAAATTGAATATAATAATGAAAAGATTAATTGGTTAAGGGAATTGAGATTTGTATAGTAAGGGTGTAGCCGTGCCTAATTGAATTAATGAACTAAGGTATAAACAAAGTGAATTAGATAAGGGTAAAATAGGAATGAGCCATATTCATATACCCTAAGCCTTCATACCATTTCATTTTACACGTTCATTTCATAAACTAAAAACAAAGCTAGAGGACAACCACCGTTAAGAAAAAGTAAGGGGAAGATTAGCTAAATAAAGAGGAAGAATCCAAATCAACTTAATCAAAGGTCAAATCTCAGCTCCTTAACATCAAAGCAAAGGTGAATAAAAGGTTACATCTCATGTTTTTGTTTTCGGTTACTAGATTGAGATCCAAAATTGTTTTGCGAATGTTTTTTCCATGTTTTGATTGAATAAAATGGATATATATATATATATATATATTTGTTGATGATTTTGGCTATTTCATATGGATTTTTATGATAAGAATTGATTTAGAAACCTATTAGTTGATATCCAATACTTACCATTTTAGTCTGAGGTTAGAAATATTATTTGGGAAATGGGTTTCAAGTTTCATCATTTTCTAAATTATTATGGGAATAATATTAATTTTCTAGTGAAGAAAAAGGTTATTTGGGTTTAAATTTAATTTTGCCAATTAGTGTGTGTTTTGGGTCTGAAATTTAACTATGTTAGAAAACATATTAAAAGAGATTTATGGAAATTTTTATAGAATTTTTTAAGTGTTTTAATAGATATATAAAACTATTTAATGTATGGGACTTAAATGTTTAATATATTTGTAAAAGGAGAAGGGGCATTTTGTAAATAATTTAATTAGTTTAATTCTGAAATTTCGGCAGTACTTTTGGAAAAGAAAATTAGTAACCAATAATGTTTTGACTAACAAGGCAGGTTAGTTAAAAAGATTACTTAAAAAGGTCAAAAATCAGTTTAAAGTATTTTTTTTACGTGCTTCATCACTTTTGGCACCTAGCTTTCGACCATGTACCTCCGCCACCATCACCATCGAAACCAATGCGCAAGCCATAAAAGACTTGCTATGCAATAAATTGGATATATGTAGAAGGTATGCAGTCGAAACGAGGGGTTCCAATAGGGTTTAAGCGTTGCTTTGCTTTTAAATGAAAATGCACATGCTTTGCCTTTAATAGTAATGCTTTTGACCTGATTAGCTTCCAACCAGGTCAAATTGTTTTAAAGGACTTGTTTCGAAAGAGGTTGCGCCTTTTATTTTAAGTATCCTCAAAGGGGTCGAAACCCCTAACTGCCGCGTTTTTACCTTTCGACCCAGATTGGTTTTGAAATGGTTATTTTGTTTTTAAAACTTAGTCTCTTCTATAATGCTTTCAAAGGGATAGTCCACTTCTTTTACTTAGGAATTTCTTACGAAAGAGTTGCTTTCGACGTGGTTGTTTACGACCCTTTTGATATTTGAAAGTTAAATCCAAAGGTTTCAAAAGGAATGGTTTCCAAAGGTTTCAAAAGGTTTTCCACAAGCTTTTACTTGAACCCAATGCTTTCGAAAGGGTTGTTTTAAATTGTATACTTTAATGCTTTCGAAAGGTATCTGATATAGGTTTTGACGGGGAAGTTCTCTAGTATTTTCGAAAGTTTTAAACTATGGTTTTAAAGGTGAGGTTCCCCAAAGGTTTTGAAAGGTACTTAAAGCATTTTAAATGGAAGGTTTCTGATTGCTTTCAAAAGGCAAATTTGATGTTTTGAAAAGAGGATGTTTGAGGTTTATAAAGCTTTCGAAGAAGGTTTTTTCAATGGTTTCGAAAGGTATGTTTGACCTTTAGGCCTAAGGTTACAAAGTAAAGTAGTTTATTTATATCGAAAGGGGTACTTTCAATGGTTTTGGAAAGGGTACTTTTAATAGTTCGAATAAGTTGTTTAAAGAATTTAAACAAAGGTTTTGAATGATCTACCATGGAAATATAACCGAAGCATTTGAAGTTAAAATAGGTTTTAACTTATTTGAAGGGATAGGTAATCCTCATTATATTACATCAACATTATTTTAGGTAAAGTATATATAACATGGCAAATAGCTTAGAGTAAAGCAAAGAATGTATTTTCCTTGTATAAGTATGATATATAGATTTAAATCATTTTGAAAAGGTTTTCAAGGAAAATTTAAAAGGGTAGTTAACCCTAAGAAAATGACTTAGATTAGAAGACCAGATGGGACTGGTGTAGGGTTGTGCCCCACTCATTAGTTATTAGCCCCTAGCTAATTTAGTCCAAAATTCCAGTGTGTAAGGCTTACTCATAGGTAGGCTTAAATGATGGTTACACACAAAAAAGAAAACTTATGTATAAAAAGAAGACAGTTATTGGTGAGCCCACAAAACCATTAGGAATAGGAGACCCTTGGAGAAGTAAGTTAGAGATAGACCGTCCAGAAGACTTATCTAACAATTATTAGGTCATATTTATTATTTTGTCTGGTAGGCCCAAGTCAGCCAAATGTTAGTAGTTAGCCAAACAAAACTACATTTGTTTTGGATAGTTGTTCTAATAAATACATGTTTTAGAATATATGATATTGCTATTATTGATATAATCAGTTTGATTAACCAGTTGGTTGCAGGATTATGTTTTGCAAAAAGATATATTTTAAAGAGATATTAGCGAGGGAAATCCCATTCTGCTAAGCGGCGTGGTCTTATTTAATATCAAATTACCGAGATGTATAACATTATTCACACTAGGTTTTATGTCTTACTCGAAGTTTATGTTTTGTCCCTTAAACTCTTGGGTGCTCAAAATTGATTTGAGTAGACTGAGGGTTAAGGATTTTTAGATTTTACTAGATGGATGAATAAAGCTTCCAACGATGAGCTGAAGTTCGTTATTTAGGAGTCGCGGTTTTTTATTTTTTCCGCCGTGTTGTATTTAACACAGTTATGTCTGTATAGTACTCTGGTCATCCATGGAGGCATCTTCATATGTCACTCTTGGCGTATTTTGTAATAATTATATTTTTTCTTAACTTGGGAAACGATTGGTGTTATGTAACGGGATATAAAACATGTTTTTTCAAATGTGATCAGAAAAGTTGTTTTTTGAAATATATGATTTTGTTTAATACTCACGTGCTTCTGATATTATGGATACAATTAACATTACCGCATTTGGTCACCGTAAGTTAATACTATGGATCACTGCAGCATGTGTAGAACTTACCTTCGGCCCTCCAGATAGGGGATGTTATAACTTGGTATGGGAGCATAGGTTTATGAAAAAAATTTAAACTAAATGTTTTTTTAAAACATAAACCTAAGGAATTAGAGATAAGATTGGGGTATGGGATAACACTATGGTAACTTACATGTATTTTCTAAATATAAGTATACGCTATATCTCTATTTTATAGGATTGATTTCAACCTAGAGGGGGGGGGGGTGAATAGGTTGATACTATTAATTATAAAAATTTAATGCGGAAGTTTATACAAAATTATTTCAACACAGATATATCAAAATAATAGCAGCGTAGATAATAGCAGAATAATAAATGCAGAAATAGAACGACACAGAATTTACCCAGCTTCGGCAAAACCCTGCCTACGTGCTGCCCCAAGGTTTCTACTAGAAATCAAGCAGTCAGACGCTTACACATGTAAACTCGCGACACCCGCTATCGACTAGCCTTAACTCTACGCTCAAAACTCTGCCACAATTCAGCCACTGAGTTGCGAATTCTCGAACTACACCACTGTAGCTCGTCCCCTAGTCACACGACTAGACAATGCACAAGTTTAAAAAGGAAAATACAATTTTAAAACAATTTAAATAAAAACAAAACCCTAATTAAATATTAAGCCCAAATATAATTTATAGAAGCCGGCCTAAATTTTTGTTAAGTGAAAATATGATCCCTTTATTCTTTTATCGGCCCGCTTCCTTGTATCCCTTTCCTTTGTCGTTCGTTCCTCTATGCTCTGAAATTAGGGCTTTGTAAAATTGAAGGCGTCGACTATTATTTGATTAGATGGGTTGTTCTCGTGATTTCTTTGACGATCGATTGTAGATCTCTCTGTTTTGTACACGGTTGCCCCAATTTTTTGATCGAGTTTAACTCCTGACTTCGGTAAGTAATTTATGCGTTTTGCTTCTTCTGATTTGCTCGCTTGAACTCGATAGATGATTCGAGTTGAATTATTATGCTCTGTTGTTACTTAACTCGATTGATTTATTTTCCGATGATGTTCATCGCTTATATATGGTTCGAACCTGACGCAGCGGTTTAACAACAAGTTGTCACCAAATGATGCAACAACAACAAACAACGATGAATCGATGGATTGATAATACCCAAGATAAATGCCCAAATCCATTGATCTCGCAAGATACCGGATTCTAACTATATTTAACACGTTGATCGTGCACGATACTGTGTTAGAAGATCTACGATTCTTCGACGTTGATCTCGCACACGAGATTCCGTGAACCGGCTTCAAAATCGTTGATTCGAGCGCCCTCGAATAACCGAAAATGGATAAAGGAAATAACACTCAACTTCCAATTTTAAAGAGGCACAAAGCACTCAAACAAAAGTTTATTCAAAAAATCCACCTCCAAATGACACAACTCACCCGTTACTTATAGAAGTTACAACAACACACAGCCGACTCACGACCTACACATACAGGTACTCGCGACCTACGACCTAACAGACGCGACCTAACCTCAATGACCTAAAACAAACGAGTTACAACAACAACATATACAACATACCAACATACATGCGACTCAATATATACAACATATTCGACATTACACCATATGCGACTTATATCACACGACCTAAGAGTTATCACAAGGCGACATACGACACAGTATTCTGCAGCACAACATCATGCGACATAAAACTTGAGCGACCTAAGCTTTAGCAACATCAACTTCAGCGACATAAGAAAATCAGCTTCATGCAACTTGCGCCTTAACATCTGGAGCGACCTAAGAAAACTGAGCGACATAAGACCTGAGCGACCTAACCCCTTCACGCGACTTAAGATTTAACTCGTTAGGTCGCTGCGTTTCATCTTGTTACATTGCTGTGCAACATGCTTGCTAGAGTTAGGTCGTAACTCATTACGCGACTCAAAGCATAGGTTGTTGGCATGTAGCGTTACATCTCCCTTCTCTCTTAACTCGCTATTCCATAGCTCGCTAAACCTAGGTCGAGAACGACTCAAGCCAAACAACCTAACACAATCATAGTGCGCTGCATCAGAACCCCTGTATTTTCGTTCATATATAATCATTTGAATTCATCTATTGATTTATCTCGGCCACTTGATTTTGGTTGAATGATTATGATGATTTCTAACTTCTTCAATTTGTATACTTTTGGTTACTTGATAATCACGGTGTTGATCTCTTTCGAGGCCACCACGACTTGACTTCATTTGACGATGCATTCTCTGATTTTCTGAATACCACGGCTTTGGGTTTCTGCATTTGAACTTGACATTGTTCGATTCTTTTCCTTTGACTCGGCCACGACTTTGTTTTTGGTTTGAACTTCTATATCACTGTATATGTGCTGTGATTGAACTGCAACTTGATTTCTAATAATTTGAAAAACTCTTGCGATACTATTTTGGTTCGAACCGCTACTGTTAGTCTTCATGTGGCTTGACTGCACGTATATGTTCATGTTTGTAGCATACTCGACTTGTACCTTTTTATAATTGTTGTTACATGATATATGTGTATTCATGTTTACTTTGTAGACTTGAGCCTTGTGATCTTCATTGCTTATTGAACTAAACCCTATTATCTGCAATTTGATATTAACTCATGTTTTACTTTATTGTTCACTGGTTTCTTGTATCCACACATCTCTGATATACTAGCTAAGTCTGCTTGAAGCTTTTGTTGCATTGTGTCGGGTTTGGTCATGTTCATTTGATGGCATTTGGTCCAGACTTGAGTTCCCTGTGTACATATCTTCACTGTGTAGTCTGCACATATAGATTTAGTTGAGCTTGCACTTGTACCATTTTGTTTTCACTTGAATTTGTACCTGGTTTTGATACATGTGCATTTGTGTGCATTGTCACCTACTCAACTCGAAGTCTGGTTGCGTTGATGATGCTATGCACTGTGTAAGTATTATAGTCTTGAGTCATGTATTGTTGTCACATGTGGAAGCTGCTTCGAGTATGGAGCATGTGAGTTGTTGTCTGGTTCATGCCTTGAGATTGATTGTTGCATTGCTTGTGATCATATGTCACTTTATATCACTCCGTGTTGTATTTGCATGCCAGGCTTGTTTATGCTATTTCACTGGCTTGTGTTTTGCATAGCTGTACTCATTTCTAGTTTGCATTGTGTTGTTACTTCGAGCCAATGCATATGAATTGGTGCATGTTTCGTACTTGTAGTCTTCACTGCAACCACATTGTTACTGTATATTGTGTTGTCTGGTCTTCGACATTCATTGGTGCATATGTTTTGGTTGAGGCTTGTTTCGGTTGTCTTGACCATTTTTTTGAACTTTTACATTTTTAATTTGCACCTGAGTTGAATCCAGCTTAAACTGTGTTTGACTTTGTTCTCGTGTTGTGACTTTATTTGTATTGCACTTGAGTTGAACTCGGCTTTTCATTTGGGTTTGACCTGTGCTCACCTATCCCTATAATTTTATCAAATGCATATATCGGTGTGCATGGCCTTGTGGCATGTATAATGATACACTATGCATGTCACAATTTGTTCGTATATGATGAATTCAAAATGAAATGATGACGAATAATCCAAATAACTGAGGCAAATAATATTTTCAAAATACATTTTATTTTATGCTGCAAAAATATTTCGTTTTCAATTTTACTGCATAAATGTATTTTTTTGCAGATTGCTCAGATGCTGGATTCAAACTGGAATGAAGTTGAAGATCAATTTTGAGTGAACGAGTGATTTGTAGTGAGGTGTATTTGTAAGTTAGAAATGTAATATAATCAAATTGTATTGTCATTGAATTTGTATATATATACTGAGAGTTCAAATTTGTACTATTCAAAATTGTAATAAATATTTATTTGAATAAAATATTTGTTTGAATTTAAATACCGTGTTATTTATTTTATATAGAAAATATTTATTTAATTATGTGAAAAATAAAATAGTACATTAACAAATACATTTAAATGAATATATATATATATATATATATATTTATTATCATCAAACTAAAATCATATAGTCGCATATTCAACAATCTCCCCCTTTTGATGATAACAAACATATATTTAAGATTTTGAATTTATTAAATGTATTTGATTATTCAATTTTCTCCCCCTATTTGAATGCTCCCTCTCTACACAAAGCTCCCCTTCTTATATGCATGTAAATAAAAATATGCAAAAAAGCCTAGATGCAAATAGAAAATATTTGACCTTTATTTGCCAAAATATTAACTTTTCTCTCCCCCTTTTGTTATCAGCAAAAGAGTAATAGTGTTAGAAAAATAGAGATAAAATGATAGACATTAATACAACATTAAAACTCAATTGAATACAAATATTAAATTTCAATAAAAAATCAAACAAAAATCATAAATACTCTGTTATACGCATATTCCACTTTAGAATGATATGAATGATGTCATCATATAAAACCGTATGGTTGTGTCTATTTTTGGTATATTTATTTTAAGAATTTTAATATCTACTAACCATGCATAACCGTAAGGACTTTTAAATGAGATTAGTAGCATTCCAAATTTTTTTAAAAAAATGAATTGAAGTATCATCTAACCACGCATAACCGTGAGGACTTTTAAATGGGATTAGAATCAACTTGTCTATTTAATTAATTAATTTTGATATGCATTCCATACATGCATAATTGTGAGGATTTTTGAAGTCGGGGAAATTGGGCTTGATGTGTCCGGGTTTGTTGCACTTGTAACAGACGATCTCCCATTCTTCTGGGTTGTCTAGTGCTTTGGCTATTCTGCTTTTCAATTTCTGATTTAGAGCTGGATTTCCATATTTATGATTCCACTTTTTGAATTTCTTCATTAATAGTGCCAGCTCAGCTGCTCCATCATCATCATCATCACTTTCCGTTGTTCCTTTAAGCGCTATTGATTTATTTCGATTATCACATCCTTCTCATTCTTCCTTGAATTTCATTTCTAGCTCGTAAGTGGTGAGATTTCAGATAAGCTCTTCAACTTTGATTTGTTTCAAATCCTTTGATTCTTGAATGGCTGTAACTTTTGCTTCAAAATTCCATGGAATGACTCTAAGGATTTTTCGGACAATTTCCAACTCCGTGTATGATTTTCCGAGAGCTGTTGATTGTATATGAGATTGGAAAGTCGTGCATACATCTCTTTAACATTCTCATCCTTGGCCATTGTGAAGTTCTCGTATTCGCTACTAAGCATTGCAAGGTGAGATTCCTTGACTTAAGATGTTCCTTCATGAGTCACTTCAAGTGTATGCCAGATTTCCTGCGCAGTTAGGCAACGTGAGACACAATTATATTCAATATGATCCAATGAACAAATAATAGAATTCATTGCTTTAGCATTAGCATTCTGTAACTTATTTTCTAGATCTTTCCATTGATCAAACAGTTTTTCAATTTCCTGATTATTTACTACTATAGTTGGCACTCTGTAACCTATCTCAACAATATTTCAAGAGTCAATGGTTTTCAGAAAAAATTCATTCTGTTTTTCCAGTAAGCATATACACCATTGAACATTGGTGGTCTAACTATGGACTGACCCTCAGTAAAAGAATTATTGAAAGAAGTCATTTTAAAATTTTAAATTTTAAAATAAAAATTGGTTTTTGAAAATAAATCAAATTTCATTAAAAAAATTGCTTTTATTCCTAGCTTTGATACCACTTGTAGGATCAATTTCAACCTAGAGGGAGGGGGTGAATAGGGTGATGCTATTAATTATAAAAATTTAATGCAAAATTATTTCAACACAGATATATCAAAATAATAACAGCGTAGATAATAGCAGAATAATAAATGCAGAAATAGAACGACACTGAATTTATCCAGCTTCAGCAAAACCCTGCCTACGTGCTGCCCCCAAGGTTTCTACTAGAAATTAAGCAGTCAGACGCTTACACACGTAAACTCGCGACACCCGCTATCGACTAGCCTTAACTCTATGCTCAAAACCCTACCACAACTCAACCACTGAGTTGTGAATTCTCGAAATACACCACCGTGCTCGTCCCCTAGTCACACGACTAGACAATATACAAGTTTAAAAAGGAAAATAAAATTTTAAAACAATTTAAATTTAAAAAAACCCTAATTAAATATTAAGCCCAAATATAACTTATAGAAGCCGGCCTAAATTTTTGTTAAGTGAAAATATTATCCCTTTATTCTTTTATCGGCCCACTTCCTTGTATCCTTTTCCTTTGTTGTTTGTTCCTCTGTGCTCTGAAATTAGGGCTTTGTAAAATTGAAGGCGCCGACTGTTATTTGATCAGATAGGTTATTCTCGTGATTGCTTTGACGATCGATTGTAGATCTCTCTGTTTTGTACACGGCTACCCTAATTTTTTGATCGAGTTCAACTCTTGACTTCGGTAAGTAATTTATGCGTTTTGCTTCTTCTGATTTGCTTGCTTGAACTCGATCGATGATTCGAGTTGATTGATTATGCTCTGTTGTTACTTAACTCAATTGATTTATTTGCCGATGATGTTCATCGCTAATATATAGTTCGAACCCCTGTATTTTCGTTCGTATATAATCATTCGAATTCGTCTATTAATTTATCTCGGCCACTTGATTTTCGTTGAATGATTATGATGATTTCTGACTTCTTCAATTCGTATATTTTTGGTTACTTGGTAATCACAGTGTTGATCTCTTTCATGGCCACCACGACTTGACTTGATTTGACGATGTATTCTATGATTTTCTAAATACCACGGCTTTGGGTTTCTGCGTTTGAACTTGACATTGTTCGATTCTTTGCCTTTTACTCGGCCACAACTTTATTTTTGGTTTGAACTTCTGTATCACTGTATATGTGCTGTGATTGAACTGCAGTTTGATTTCTAATAATTTGAAAAACTCTTGCGACACTATTTTGGTTCGAACTGCTACTGTTAGTCTTTATGTAGCTTGACTGCACGTATATGTTCATGTTTGTAGCATACTCGACTTGTACCTTTTTATAATTTCTGTTTCATGATATATGTGTGTTCATGTTTACTTTGTAGACTTAAGCCTTGTGATCTTCATTTCACATTGAACTAAACCTTGTTGTCTGCAATTTGATATTAACTCAAGTTGTACTTCATTGTTCACTGGTTTCTTGTATCCACACATCTTTGATATACTAGCCGAGTTTGCTTGAAGCTTTTGTTGCATTAAGTCGGGTTTGGTCATGTTCATTTGATGGCATTTGGTCCAGACTTGAGCTCCTTGTGTACATGTCTTCACTGAGTAGTCTGCATATATAGATTCAGTTGAGCTTGCACTTGTACCATTTTGTTTTCACTTGAAGTTATACCTGGTTTTGATACATGTGCATTTGTATGCATTGTCAACCGCTCGACTCGAAGTCTAGTTGCATTGATGATGCTATGCATTGTGTAAGTATTACAGTCTTGAGTCATGTATTGTCACATATGGAAGCTGCTTCGAGTGTGGAGCTTGTGAGTTGTTGTTTGGTTCATGCCTTGATATTGACTATTGCATTGCTTCTGATCATATGCCACTGTATATCACTACGTGTTGTATTTGCATGCCAGGCTTGTTTATGTTGTTTCACTGGCTTGTGTTTTGCATAGCTGTACTCATTTCTGGTTTGCATTGTGTTGTTACTTCGAGCCAGTGCATATGAACTAGTGCATGCTTTGTACTTGCAGTCTTCACTGTAACCACATTGTCACTGTATATTGTGTTGCTGGTCTTCGACATTTCACTGGTGCATATGTTTTGGTCAAGGCTTGTTTCGATTGTCTTGACCATTTTCTTGAACTTGTACATTTTTAGTTTGCACTAGAGTTGAATCCAGCTTAAAGCTCGTGTTTGACCTTGTGCTTGTGTTGTGACTTTATTTATATTGCACTTGAGTTGAACCCGACTTTTCATTTGGGTTTGACCTGTGCTCACCTATCCCTGTAATTTTATCAAATGTAGATATCGATTTTCATGGCCTTGTGGCATGTACAATGACACACTGTACATGTCACAAGTTGCTCGTATATGATGGATTTAAAATGAAATGATGATGAACAACCCAAATAACTGAGGCAAATAATATTTTCAAAATACTTTTATTTTACACTGCAAAAATATTTCATTTTCAGTTTTACCGCGTCAATGTATATTTTTGCAGATTGCTCAGATGCTGGATTCAAACTGGAATGAAGTTGAAGATCAATTTTGATTGAACGAGTGATATGTAGTGAGCCGTATTTGTAAGTTAGAAATTGTTATGTAATCAAATTGTATTGTCATTGAATTTGTTTATATATAGTGAGAGTTCAAATTTGTACTATTCAATATAATAATAAGTATTTGTTTGAATAAAATATCTGTTTGAATTTAAATGTTGTGTTATTTTTTTATTCAGAAAATATTTGTTTAATTATGTGAAAATAAAATAGTACATTAACAAATACATTTAAATGAATATATATGTTTATTATCATCAAACAAAATTCATATACTCGCATATTCAACATATTCTCCTATATCTCTTAGGCTTTTTTTCTGCATCTCACGAGGCTTGAATATAGATATGGATGCTAGAAGCGGAAGATTTAACCTTGGAGGGGGAAGCACAATGACAAATGGAAATGCCAGACCAAATACTAAGAGAAGCCCAGGTTAGGAACAAGCTAGAAATGTTGGTGCTGGAGTCCTGCAAATTGACATGGGAGCGATGTACCGGTTCTTTGTAAGTATAATGCAAGCAGGAATTGACGTTGGAGTGGTTGGAGGAAACACTGAAGGAGAAAACCAAAAAGTTTCAGTAGTGAAGAACTATACCGTTTTGAGTATAGATTATGCCCGACTGGGAGGAAAGCCGTTCAGCTGTACTGGGAACATAATCAAAATAGAGAATTGGCTGCTTCATTGTGAAAGGATATTTGCTGATCCAGGACTCAATTGTGAGCAGAAGAGGAGGCTTGCATCGAGACAGCTTCAGGGAGTAGCTTTATTCCAGTGGAACAATGTAATAGTTGGAGTGAATGAAAAGAATATGACTTGGGCTGAGTTTAGGAGAAGGTTTGAGGAGAAGTTCATGTCTGTGATGGCGAAGTCTACCTTGCTCAAGAAGTTTGCTAAATTAGAATAAGGAGACATAACAGTGTTACAATATGCTAGAAGGTTTGAGGAGTTGGCTATGTATGGATATGCCACAGTGGATACTATGATTAAGAGGAATGAGAAGTTCATTAGGGGGTTATAGCCTGAGTTGGCTAGGGCTACATTACCTCATATCAAAGATCCCTCTGATTTTTAGTTGAAATTGCTTTGAGACAAGAGGAAATGCTTGCTTCTCTTGAGAAGAATAAGGCTAAGGAAGTCCAGGTTGGACAGGGTCAAAAGCGAAAGTTTTTCCATAAGAAAGGGGTTCAGAAGGGAGGAGCCGCAAAGAAGGGGAATGCAGAAGTTGTCTGCTATAAGTGTGATAAGAGGAGCATCATGCTCATGAGCGACGGACAGGCATGGGAAAGAAGGCTGCTGAGAAGAAAGGAGTTATATGTTTCAATCGCGATCAGATTGGTTACTATAAGAACCAATTCAAGGAGCCGGTAATTCAAGACCAACAACATAGGAGAAAGGAAAAGCAGTGTTGGAAGGTACGCTTTTGATCCATGGTATGTCAGTTATTGTCATGCTTGGTAATGGTGCATCGCATTCTTTTATATCTCATTGTTTGGTAGATAAGCTTAACCTAGAACCTTCATATTTAGTTACTTTCTTAAGGTTTGCAAATTCGATGGGAGGGTATGCGACACTTGGGTCGAAGTGTGACCACCTAGAGTCTAATTTGTTAGGTCATACATTTGTTTGCAGTTTGCATGTGTTTGACTTTGTAGAGTTTGGAATTATTTTGGGTTTAGATTGGTTAAGTAAGTATGATGCTAGGATATTTTGCCATGATAAGAAAATATCACTTAGACACCCTGACAGAAGTGACCGAATTGTATATACCATAGAGAACCCTAATTGTGAGGTGAATGCTTTATTGGGTGTTATGGAGGTAGAAGATGAGTTGAGTCGAGTTTTCATGGTTAGGAAATTCGCAGATGTCTTTGAACCCGTAGGTGGACTACCACCAAAACGAGCCATTGAGTCTCGGATAGATTTGGTGCTAGGAGCATAACTAGTGAATAGACCACCAAGCAAGATGACACTTATAGAAATGAGAGATCTAAAGGTTCAATTGGTGGATTTGGAAGGCAGGAATTTTATTAGACCTAGTAGTTTACCTTGGGGAGCAACCGCAGTGTTTGCTAAGATGCTGGATGGATCGTTGAGGCTATGTATCGATTATCGTAAGTTGAATGAGAAGACGATGAAGAATCAATATTCATTGTCTAGAATTGATGATTTGTTCGATCGCTTAAATGGAGCCATGGTATTTTATCAATTGGATTTAGCAACAGGTTTCCATTAGCTTAGAGTGGCAGAGGATAGTATTCTTTTGACGGCATTTAGAACCAAATATGGATCGTACGAATGGTTAGTGATGCCTTTCGGACTGACTAATACGCTAGCATTCTTTATGGATTTTATGAACCCAATTTTCCAAGAGCACATGGAAAGGTTTGGTTTTCATGGATGATATTTTGGTATACTCTAAGGATGAAAAGGAGCATGAAATTCATCTTAGAGTGGTGCTTGAGACATTGAGACAACACCGGTTGAAAGTGAAATTTTTGAAGTGCCATTTCTGGAAGAAAGAAGTGAAGTTTCTTGGTCATTTAGTCTTAGAGAGAGGGTTGTTTGAAAATTCGACTATGATTGAAGCGGTGAATAATTGAAAGAGACCCGAGACAGAGACTAAGATAAAGAGTTTTATTAGATTGGCTGGATATTATCGAAGGTTCATAAAGGATTTTTTGTGGATAGCAGCACCGATGACCAAGCTAATGTGAAAAGATATGCAGTTTGTGTGGACCGATAAGTGTGAGGAAGCACTACAGAGGTTAAAACACTTATTGACCCACGCACCCATGTTGGTAGTTCCAAAAGAGAATCAGGACTTGGTAGTTTATGCAGATGCATGTGGAACAAGGTTAGGAGCTGTATTGATGCAGAAAGGTAAAGTTATAACTTATGCTTCTTGACAGCTTAGGCCACATGAAGTGAGATATCCTACTCATGATGTGGAGTTGGCTATGGTGATCTTTGCATTGAAGATTTGGAGGCATTATCTATTAGGAGAGAATTGAGTTACACACGGATCATAAGTCTTTAAGGTACTTATTCTCTCAGAAGGAGTTGAATATGAGATAGCAGAGGTGTCTGGAGTTTTCAGCTGCTTATGTTTTCGGTATAGAGTATATACCAGGGAAAGATAATAAAGTAGCAGATTTTCTTAGCAAAAGACATCAGAATGTGTGTTAGCTATGTTAATAGAGTGGAAGGATTTAGAAGCTTTGAGTATCTATAATGTGTAGTTAAAATCGACCGCTAGTTCTAGTTAGAGTCCTGCCATGTTGTCATGTATAAAAGTTCGACCAGTGTTGATCAAGAGGATTGCTTCTAAGCAGAAAGGGGATCCAATGTTAGCCAAGAGATTAGAAGGCTTGATGTTGAAGCCGAGATCAATGATCTGAAATCTTTTAGTTTTGACCAGAGAGGATGGTTGAGAAAGAAGGGACAATTATGTGTTTCGAATGTTAAGGACTTGAGGAAAGAAGTTCTTGGAGAATCTCATCGATCCAAGTTTACGATTCAACTTGGAGAGACCAAGATGTATCAAGATATGAAGAGGAGCTTCTATTAGGAAGGTATGAAGAGGGATGTTGGCTTGTGGGTTAGGCAGTGTGCAAACTATCAACAAGTGAAAGCTGAACATCAGAAGCCGAGTGGATTACTTAAGCCTTTAGATGTTCCAGTTTGGAAGTGGGATTCTATTTCTATGGATTTTATAGATGGGTTGCCAAGATCTAATACAGGAAATGAAAGTATATGGGTCATAGTGGACAGCTTGACCAAGAGTGACCATTTCATTCAAGTTAAGTCAAGTAGAGCGGCACCTGTTTTAGCTAAGTTATTTATGAAAAATATAGTTAGACTTCATGGAATTCCTAGTAGCATAGTAAGTGATAGAAATTCCTTGTTCACTAGCGAATTCTAAAAGAGCCTATAGGATGTATTAGGCACCAAGCTCAAGATGAGTACTGCATATCACCCTCAGATGGATGGGTAGATAAAGAGAGTCAATAAGGTACTCGAGGATTTACTGAGAGCTTGTGTATTGGACTTTGGTGGATCTTGGAAAGATCGCCTACATTTGGTTGAGTTTTCCTATAATAATAGTTATCAGGCTAGTATAAGAATGACGCCTTTTGAAGCTTTGTATGGAAGGCATTGCAAATCCTCCGTTTATTGGTTGGAGATCGGGGATAGGTAGGTTCTTGGTTCGGATTTGGTAAGAGAAGCTGCAAAGAAGATTGAGTTGATTTGAGCTAATATGAAGGAAGCTCAATCTAGGTAGAAAAATTATGCCGATAAGAGATGGAAAGACTTAGAGTTCTCTGTTGAAGATCATGTTTTCATTAAGGTATCACCGATGAAGGGTGCGATTCAATTTGTGATGACCCGGAATTTTGGGCAATATCAATTTAATAATCTGTATTAAAAATTAAATTGATTTGATAATTGTCTTTTATAATTTTAATTTAAATTGGCAATCTATTCTTTTATAAGCAAATAAATATTTAATTGGTAAATTCTATCTTTTAAAAGCTAATAAAATGTTTTCTATTTATAATGTATATATATAATTGTATATATTGTAAATAGAAAATCTTTGGTTTGAAATTTAATAAATAAAATCCTGTTTTCAAATTTTAATATACATTTGGTAATTTGGAAATTTTGGTTAATTTAAAATATAACTTTTCAAAGATATTTAAATAAATAATCATATTGTTTTAAAATATTTAAGATAAATGTTTAATTGTTTAAAATATCTTTTAGCCTAAGTTTGAATTTAAATAAAATTAATGAAAAGATTTGTTTATCTTCTTTTTTAAATATTACTTAATAAATATGATACATTAATTCATTTAAAATAAGTTAAGTAATTTATTAATAATGAGATAATTTCCTTTATAAATTTATTTAAAATTAGCAAAATTGATATTTTTAAATAATAATTATAATGTATTGTTTTTATAAAAATAAATAGATTTTAATGAAAATAGAATTTGTTATTTTCAAATTTAGCATGTTGTTATATATATATATATATATATATATATATATATATAATTGACTTTGATTTGGACTTTCAAATTTAATTTGAATTTGAATTTGGATTTATTTTGAAATTCAAAAAGATAGATATTCTAAAACATTTGGATTTAAATTATATGTATAAGTTATTATTTATATATAATTGAATTTATTTATATTTTCTTTAAGAAAAAGTATATATAAATTTAGATAAGAAATAATAAATTAAGTAAAAAGTTTTTATTAACACTTAATAAATAAATATAACAAATTACAAGTGTAAATCTCTAAACGCCTAATGTAACATGTGTTAAGTAAATATTAATTCAAATTGACAAATGTTGTAATATTAGACAAGTGTCATATTATGTTTTTGTTTTTGATTTTTCTTTTTGTTTTAAAATAAATCATCTTAACTTATAAAAAAAAGACATTGCTTCTCACCTCATTTTTTTCTATTCTTCAAATTCTAAATCAAGAAAACTACAGCCTGTAAATTCTTAAACAAAACTCAAATTTCCCAAAGTAAAATCTGGAATCAATACTTCATAAACCAGAAAACTTGTTTCAATTCATTAACCTGTAAATTATCAATATCAAAATCGAGCTTGCATCTTTCTTCAATCTAGAATCAAACCTGTTAATCCTCTTCAAATAAATAAACTACAACCCATTTTCATGATTCAAAAACCAAAATTTATGACAAACAAAGCAAGCAAACCTGTAAACTCATTTTCAAAGGCAAGATCATCAAGTCTGAGCATTTTCTTTTCAAACCTGGAATTTGTCTGTTGCATGCATTTTCAAAGCCTGGAATCAAAGCAATCGTCTATATTTGTAAGCATTCCAGTTCTATAAAGACTAGCAATTCAAGTTTAAATCAAAGAAGCAAAGCATATTCCAGTTCCAACACTCAATTAAAGTTTTTTCGCGGCTCTGTTCATCATTTAATCAGGTGAGTAACATTTTTAAAAAAAAAATAACTTAAGTAAAAATATGGTTGCATGTTAATTTCTGTGATAAATATGTGTTGTGGGTGCAATCTGCTATGTATATATATGAATGTATAGTGTGCAGGTTGTTGAACATGTATTCTCTGTTCTGTGTTTCCCAGCTCATGATTTTGATAAAAAAATCATTATCTCTTGATCTACTTTCTATTTGGATTTAGGCTTCTTTAAATAAAAACTATTTGTTTTATCATAAACTAAAGCTTGAAAATTTGTTTAAGTTAAAATAAAATTGGAAACTGCTCTGGAATAACCAAAGAACAGAGCTAACTTAGGAAAAATGAAAATTTAGACATATTAATCCATCGATCCAAGCATATAATCTGAAAATGTATCCATAATCATGATTTTTAAAATTGAAATTACAATTTTTAGTAAAGAGTTGAAGGAGTAGTACTGTTTGATCAGTATTGGGAGATTTGGGTTGCCTCTGGCAATCTAGTTGATCGGGATGGTGGTGATTCTCACTGGATATGTAGAATGGTCGGAGGGTCTGGGAAAAATGTTTGGGAGATGATCAGAGCACTGTGGCGATGACATGAGGGTGATTTTGTTTCTAACCCTAGTTTTGGTGATGGTCAGTAAATTATCCACCACGACTACACTAGTGGATCGAGTTCGTCATAACTCAGGGGATTTAAAGCCTAGATGGAGACGAATGAGTGACCGGAAGTATAGGCACTCCGATGGTCGGAGATTTGAGAACGAGGTGGCTCATGCATTGTTATTTTAGTTTCCAAGTTTGGTTTTGAACACTCGAAATCGATTTCGAGTTGGGAATGACGATCTGATGATCGTAAAGGTGTGCGAGGATATTTACTGATATGGTGAGGCCATCGTGGTAGGCCGGAGATGGTCGGAGCACCGTGCATGTGCACGATGCACATTCTTATTTTCTGGTATGCCTGTGTTGAAGCAGGATTAGGTACTCGAGTTTTTACTCGAGTTATTTTGTGTAATGCCCGAAGTCAAGTGGAGTTTAGCTCGAAGTAAATTAAGGATGGCTTGAGTCATGTGTTTGGTTATAGGTTTTTCAAACCTGTCTATTTTGAAATTTTAAAATGAAATTTTAAAATGTAAAGCAAAGATTTAAGCAAAATTTAAATCAGAGTTTAACATCTGGATTCAAAATCTAATTTGTATCCTAGTTTTGAGATAAAAGAAAGATTTTAAAATTTAAAATGTTTAAAACAACTTTGAATGTTTAAAGTGTATTTTTAAAATGGTTTGAATTTCAAAAATATTTTTAAATGAAAAGTAAAGATTTAAACAAAGTTTTAAACCAAGTTTAAATCTGGATTCAAGTTAAGTTTGAATTTTAGTTCGGAGGTAAATAAGTTTTTAAAAATTCAAATTGTTTTAACAACTTTAAAGTGTTTAAAGTATAATTCAAATAGTTTGAATTTAAAAATGGATTTGGTTTAAATTCTTTTAAGTTTCTTTTATAAAATAAGTATTTCTATAACATGAGATTTCAAAAGGTTTTTGAATTGTTTTAAACTTTGTTAAAGTTAAATTTGTATTCTTTTTTTAAATCATAAATTTAAAATGAAATTTGAAAGTAAATTTAAAAGTAAATTGTAATTTAATCATTAATGAGAATAAAGTTTTATCTTAAAGTTAAATAGAATTTAATGAGTTGTGATTTATTAAAATTGTTAAAATAATTAAAATGGATAATTAATTAATTTAATCATATGGATAATTAATTAAAGTAATTAAGGGTTTTAAATTAATTAATTATGGTTTAAGTTAATTTATTAAGGATAATTAATTGGTAATTAAGGATCATTAATTAGATAAGATAGAATAGTAATTGATGATTAGAAATTAATTAATCAAGTAATTTAAGATTAATTAAGTTACAGTTAACACTTAATTAATTAAATAATTAGGGTTAATGAATGAATTATTAAAGATTAATTAATTTGTAATTAAAAATGATTAATCTAAGTTTAATTACTTAAGAAATTAAAGAATTGTTAATAGTTAATGAGGGTCATTAACTTAAGATTGTTTAATAATTAATTTATGTGATTAATTTTAATAATTAATTAGATTACTTAATTAAAGATAATCATTTGTGAAATGTTTAAGTGTAATTACTTAATGAAAGTAATTAAGGTATTAATTACTTAATGTAATTAACTTAGTTTAATTTGATTAGTTTAAGTTAATTAATAAATTTAATTAATTTAAGATAATCACTTGATGATTAGATAAGTGTAATTACTTAATGTAATTAATGTAGTGTAATTACTTAGTGAAGTAATTAATGGATAATTACTGGATGTAATTAATTGAAGATGGTTTAAAAATGGAAGTAATTTGGACTAAATTACTTTGTAATTAATCAAGGGATTAATTAAGAAATTAATTAAGGAGTAATTAATTTAATTAATGAAGTAAGTAAGGGTTGTTGATTACTGAATGTGATTAATAATTATGGTTTAATTAAGAATAATTACTTAATGTAGTTAATTAAAATAGGATAATTAATTTAAATGTAATTAGAGATCATTAATTAATATAATTAATGATGGAATTAAGGGTTGATTAATTAAGATTAATTAATCAATGATAAGTGATTAAGAGTAATTAATTAATGTAATTAATTAAGGATTAATTTAATTAATTTGAAGTAATTAAAGGATGGTTAAGGATAATTAATTAATTTGTGAAATTAATTAAAGGATAATTACTTGAATGTAATTAAAGTATAATTAATCAAAGGTGATTAATTAAGATGGAAATTAGAAGATAATTAATTATAGATTTGTAATTAATTAAATGGTTATGTAAGCAAGATTTATGTAATGTAAGTCATTAATTTAATTCACTTAAAATTAATTAGAGATAAAGTAATTAATTTAATTCATTTTAAATAAATTATGGTGTGATTAATTAATCTTTGCTTATGTATGGATGGATGATAGTGGTTGCCTTGAATGGTTTAAAATCTTAGTTATGAGATAAGTAATGCTACGTGATATGGATGCTTTTGGTTGAAGTATGATGATAATGTGAATTATCAATTTGTGATGATAATATGGATTATCTATTTATGATGATAATATTGATTATCTACTGTGATATTGTGAATTATCTATCTGTGTGTATATAGATAACAGAATTGAATTATTTTAACCTGTAAAACAACTTGGACCTATAAGATACGTTTTGGATTTCGATGAGACCGGGATTAGGTTTCCAGATTTGGATATCTGAAAACCACATCGATCCAAATTAACGATAGGTCATGGATCTCAAGTGAAGAGTAAAGACTCGAGGTGTAAGGACTATTCGTCGTTAAAACTCTGAGGGTGATTCCAATACGAGATTAACGGGGTAGTACTTTCAGATTGGAGATGAGGATTCAGAGTGCATGGGTTATCTTCGTTAACTCTGAGGGTGATTCCAAAATGAGTGTAACGAGATAATGCCTTCGGTTTCATTCGACCCTGGAAGGAACTTGTATGGATTGAATGCTTTCAGGACATCGTCAGGTGGACGATGAGCATTCTAATACAAATGTGTTCTATAAAGGTAATCGTAGCCTCAAGCCTTATTAACCGGGAATGGCTAAATAGGGGAGGTGCAGCAAGGCTAAGTGGGTCATGCCCAAGTAGGACAAGACTTTCCCCTATCTAGAGGTCCCTTTTTATTCGGCTGTGTGGGCAATTGGAATTACGCACTAACTGCGGGGTTGTCTTATTCGGGATTATCCAGTAAGGGATTGTTACGGCCTCGTGTTGCAGGGGATTTAGGGTGGATCCTTGGTACGTTGATCTAGGCCACGTACTTTGCCGGGCGGTACCCCAGTAGCCTTGCCATTGATGAAAACCCATTCTTCCTACGTGCTCTTACGGTTTTGGTTGTATTACCCACTTTTATGGCTAGTAGCTGGAATTTAATGAATGTAACAATTTCGGCTATTTTCTATTTACTTGAAAACCCTAGACCCTATGATTATATCATTGGATTTCCTATCAAATGTTTTGGTTAGCGTAAGGTAAAAACTTACCCATGTTTATGTATGGGGAGTCTTACCTTTTCTTTTCAAAGGTTTTCAAAGTTAAGCAACTTTAACTTGTTACTCACGCCAGACCCATGTATGACCCGGAGTTTATCTTCTGTTTTCTTAAACTCTTGGGTACTCAAATTTTTACGAGTAGCCAAGGGATTCTGGTTAGCTTTGACGAATTATGGAGGAGCAATGGGGTAGGAGGCTTCAGCATTGTAGATATATATAGTATTTCGCTGTGTGTTCTCTGAGTCAAATGTTTGTGTTGTATTGAGTTGTAATAACTAGACAGATGTTTATAACTGTCTAGTATGTGATGTATAATCTGTGTAACTCTGATAACGGTTGTATACTATGTAATACTTATGTGATTAATATAATTTATTCGTTCCGCTGTTTGAGATTCTGATGTTGTTTCTTTCTTTCTTCTCTATCTTTTCTCTTTTCTATCCCTTTCTTTCTTATTAATGATATGTCATTCTGTGGAGAGAATGGCGGGTCGTTACAGTGGTATCAATGCGCTAGGTTGAGTGAATACCTAGGCTTTGGTGTGATTTCTTTCTTGAGAGAGCGTACTTGTATTTTTATGTATATATATATATATTTATTTCTACCTATTCGTTGGAATACCTGTTCGGGTTGTCCAATATAAATTCTAAAGGTAGATAGGATAGTGGTGTGTGTAGCACGATTACCAATGGTTGGAGTTTGAATGTTTGAAATTGGAAGTGTATTTGTCGAGACTGTAGACCTAATACCATCTCAAGTGAGCTTTGCAGCTTGGTGTAGGGATTTCATCTATCTCTGAAGGAAACCTTTTTAAGGTTTGGAATCTATCTTTGAAGTGCAGAGTTGGATGAGTAGGGTTTGGATCAATCGGTTAAGTAGAAGCAAGTGATGGTATCTTGGCAACCTCAGGAAGCAGTAGCTGCGTGATGAGATGTAGTGACTATGTATGTTTCCAAAGATGTTTTTTCGAACAAATTTAAGGAAGTGTGTCTGCTTTGGTGTTGTTGCTGAGTTCAGCAAGATGTTGTGTTTGGTTTGAGGTCCGTATTTCTCGAAGAGCTTTGGATTAGGAATTCTTTAGCATCTGTGTCAGCAATGCAGCTCGAAGTATTCCATGTGCCGGCAAGGAGGTTATCTGGCTGAGCATTTTTCTAGAGGTGGAGTTCAGAAGCAGCAAAGTGGATTCATTTTCTTCGATGGATTGGTTAGTCTAGTATGAACTGTTCTGATTGGTAAATGGAGAACAGTTTTCTTTGGAATTAGGTTAGGTTGATCGCAAAAGTGACTTGTGATAGTTTGAGTGTTCTCTTGGAGTTATCAGAGACTTTTCCAATGTATTCAGGGAAGTCAGAGATTTGTTCGCATTTGGAAATTGAGTTTTCGTATTGACTAGGATTCCAGGAGTGGTACCGGTGGTTCAGCTTAGTAGAAGGAGGGCTTCTAGAGAGAGAGTTTGGTGAAGCAACCCAGGATTTGGTGGAACTTCTGAGTTTTCTCTTTCGGATCCGTTGAACCAGATTTCTGGGATGTGATATCTAGTGTGTGATCATGTTCATCATCAGCATTCTCATCTACTCCAGATCAGAGTTGTGCAGCGGAAGCGGTTTGGGAGTGCATTTGTTTTTTGTTTTCTGGATAGAAGAAGTAAGTGTAGTCTTCTGATGTTTGAGGAGTAGAGTTTGTGTTCTTGATTTTGGTAGATCTTGAGAGGATCACTTTGTTGGATTGTTTTTGGTCTAGTTTGTTTTTGGAGGCATCAACGAAGGTTAAGCTGATTAGGAAGGATGTAGGCAGCCCAGGATCGTTGGCTTTTGTGGATAAGAGTGGAAGGAATTTGGATTTCGAAGATGGAGATTTGATTTTGGGTAAGTTTTCTCCGATCAAAGGGAGCTATAAAGTTTTGGGTAAGTCTGGGAAGTTAGCTCCGAGGTGTTTTGGATCTTTTTCTGTATTCTTGTGAGGATAAGTGTTTGGTCTTCTGGATTGAATTGCCGTTTTGGATAACTGGAATTCGTTGTGTTTCACGTATCTCTAAGGGAGTACGTGTATGATCCATCTTTTGTTTTGGAACCAGCAGTTCAGGAGGATTTGGTAGTCGAGTCAGACTTGTCCGTGGTCTGATCTAGTTGAGTAGGAGCTCTATAACTTAGTAGCTAGATTGTTTGGATTCTGTAGAGTGAGTATCCCGGTATTTATACCTGGGAAACTCTAGGAAGTTCTATCAAGAATTGTGTCTGGATAGTTAGATTTGTTTGTTTGAGTGAATTGGTTGCTATGGTTGTTAGCATATGGTTAATAATATATGCTTGTGATTTAAAATAAAAATTGTTGATAGATTATTAAATTACCTTTGCTTTAAAATTTCGGGGACGAAATTCTTTTAAGGGGGGAGGAATGTGACGACCCGGAATTTTGGGAAATATAAATTTAATAATCTGTATTAAAAATTAAATTGATTTGATAATTGTCTTTTATAATTTTAATTTAAATTGGCAATCTATTTTTTTATAAGCAAATAAATATTTAATTGGTAAATTCTATCTTTTAAAAGCTAATAAAATGTTTTCTATTTATAATGTATATATACAATTGTATATATTGTAAATAGAAAATCTTTGGTTTGAAATTTAATAAATAAAATCTTGTTTTCAAATTCTAATATATATTGGTAATTTGGAAATTTTGGTTAATTTAAAATATAACTTTTCAAAGCTATTTAAATAAATAATCATATTGTTTTAAAATATTTAAGATAAAAGTTTAATTGTTTAAAATATCTTTTAGCCTAAGTTTGAATTTAAATAAAATTAAGAAAAAGATTTGTTTATCTTCTTTTTTAAATATTGCTTAATAAATATGATACATTAATTCATTTAAAGTAAGTTAAGTAATTTATTAAAAATGAAATAATTTCCTTTATAAATTTATTTAAAATTAGCAAAATTGATATTTTTAAATAATAATTATAATGTATTGTTTTTATAAAAATAAATAGAATTTAATGAAAATAGAATTTGTTATTTTCAAATTTAGTATGTTGTTATAAATATATATATAATTGACTTTGATTTGGACTTTCAAATTTAATTTGAATTTGAATTTGGATTTATTTTGAAATTCAAAACGGTAGATATTCTAAAACATTTGGATTTAAATTATATGTATAAGTTTTTATTTATATATAATTGATTTTATTTATGTTTTCTTTAAGAAAAAGTATATATAAATTTAGATAAGAAATAATAAATTAAGTAAAAAGTTTTTATTAACACTTAATAAATAAATATAACAAATTACAAGTGTAAATCTCTAAAGGCCTAATGTAACATGTGTTAAGTAAATATTAATTCAAATTGACAAATGTTGTAATATTAGACAAGAGTCATATTTTGTTTTCGAATTTTCTTTTTGTTTTAAAATAAATCATCTTAACGTATAAAAAAACACATTGCTTCTCACATTATTTTTTTTATTCTTCAAATTCTAAATCAAGATAACTGCAGCCTGTAAATTCTTAAAAAAACTCAAATTTCCCAAAGTAAAATCTGGAATCAATACTTCATAAACCAGAAAACTTGTTTCAATTCATCAACCTGTACATTTTCAATATCAAAATCGAGCTTGCATCTTTCTTCAGTCTAGAATCAAACCTGTTAATCCTCTTCAAATAAATAAACTTCAACCCATTTTCATGATTCAAAAACCAAAATCTATGACAAACAAAGCAAGCAAACCCGTAAACTCATTTTCAAAGGCAAGATCATCAAGTCTGGGCATTTTCTTTTCAAACCTAGAATTTGTCTGCTGCATGTATTTTCAGAGCCTGGAACCAAAGCAATCATCTCTGTTTGCAAGTATTCCAGTTCCATAAAAACTAGCAATTCAAATTTAAATCAAAGAAGCAAAGCATATTCCAGTTCCAACACTCAGTTGAAGTTTTTTTATGAGGCTCTGTTCATCATTTAATCAGGTGAGTAACATTTTTTTTTAAAATAACTTAAGTAAAAATATGGTTTCATGTTAATTTCTGTGATAAATATGTATTGTGTGTGTAATCTGCTGTGTATATATATGAATGTATAGTGTGCAGGCTGTTGAATATGTATTCTCTGTTCTGTGTTTCCCAGCTCATGATTTTGATAAAAAAATCATTATCTCTTGATCTACTTGCTATTTGGATTTAGGCTTTAAACAAAAAATATTTGTTTTATCATAAACTAAAGTTTGCAAATTTGTCTAAGTTAAAGTAAAATTGGAGACTGCTCTGGAATAACCAAAGAACTGAGCTAACTTAGGAAAAATGAAAATTCAGACATATTAATTCATTGATCCAAGCATATAATCTGAAAATGCATCCAAAATCATGATTTTTAAAATTGAAAATTACAATTTTTAGTAAAGAGTTGAAGGAGCAGTTCTGTTTGATCAGTATTGGGAGATTTGGGTTGCCTTTGGCGATCTAGTTGATCGGGATGGTGGTGATTCTCACTGGAGATGTAGGAATGGTCGGAGGGTTTGGGAAAAATGTCAAGGAGATGATCAGAACACTGTGGCGACGGCATGAGGGTGATTTTGTTTCTAACCCTAGTTTCCGTGATGGTCAGTAAATGATCCACCACGACTACCCTAGTGGATCGAGTTTGTCATAACTCAGGGGATTTAAAGCTTAGATGGAGGCGAATGAGTGACCGGAAGTATAGGCACTCCGGTGGTCGGAGATTTGAGCACGAGGTGGTTTAGGCTTTGTTATTTTAGTTTCCAAGTTTGGTTTTGAACACTCGAAATCGATTTCGAGTTAGGAATGATGATCTGATGATCGTAAAGGTGTGCGAGGATGTTCACTGATGTGGTGAGGCCATCGTGGTTGGCCGGAGATGGTCGGAGCACCGTGCATGTGCACAGTGCACATTCTTATTTTCTGGTGTGATTGTGTTGAAGCAGGATTACGTACTCGAGTTTTTACTCGAGTTATTTTATGTAATGCCCGAAGTCAAGTGGAGTTTAGCTCGAAGTAAATTAAGGATGGCTCGAGCATGTGTTTGGTTACGGGTTTTTCAAACCTTCCTGTTTTGAAATTTTAAAATGTAAAGCAAAGTTTAAATCAGAGTTTTAAATCTGGATTCAAAATCTAATTTGTATCCTAGTTTGGAAATAAAAGAAAGTTTTTAAAATTTGAAATGTTTAAAACAACTTTGAATGTTTAAAGTGTATTTTTAGAATTTGAAAATGATTTTTAAATGAAAAGTAAAGATTTAAACAAAGTTTTAAACCAAGTTTAAATCTGGATTCAAGTTTAGTTTGAATTTTAGTTTAGAGGTAAATAAGTTTTTAAAAATTCAAATTGTTTTAACAACTTTAAAGTGTTTAAAGTATAATTCAAATAGTTTGAATTTAAAAATGGATTTGGTTTAAATTCTTTTAAGTTTCCTTTATAAAATAAGTGTTTTTTTAACATGAGATTTTAAAAGGTTTTTGAATTGTTTTAAACTTTGTTAAAGTTAAATTGTATTCATTATTTTTAAATCTTAAATTTAAAATGAAATTTGAAAGTAAATTTAAAAGTAAATTGTAATTTAATCATTAATAAGAATAAAGTTTTATCTCATTAAATGTCAAACAGAAAAAAATCCCTCATCTCCGTGAAATGGGTTCCAGGCGATTACTGACTAGTGCGTCTTCTCCTTCATCTCCGTGAATCCCTCTCCGTTCCCCCACCCCTCTCATGTCCTCTTCTACTCCTTTAACACAACGTATCCCCCCCCCTCTTCTACACGTTCAGGTAGACGTTTTCGACACATGGTTGCTGATGAAGTCGATCTCCCTGACCTTCACTCGCCCCTAGATTTCCCCCCTTGGCGTTTGCAATCGGTCTCCCTTAGTGCCTTTTGACCGCCCTGTCTCGAATGAAACACCAACTGATGATTCATGTCCACTTGCTGCGACTACGACATCGTCCATTTTTGGCTCGTCTCCATTGCCCAGATCCAGTGTGCGTTTCGAAGTTAAGTCCGGTTGCGTATTGGATGATCATGTAATGGGTACTTTTGTATGTGACCGTGAATTTGGTGGTATGGTAAGTGATGACATCGCCATGGTCAAGCTTGTTGAGCCAGTTTGTAGCACGTCAACTGTATGTTTAAATGCAACAATGGGATCTGGAACTAACATCAGTGCAAATAGTTTGGCATCCCCGTTGTGTGATGCTAATCTTGACCTGCCATCTGTTTTGGTATGTCCTGGGCCTCCCCCTGCCTGTCCCTATGGTGTTTCAGCTAGTGTCTCCTTACGAAATTGTGCCAATGCAATTGTAGTTCTAGTGACCAACGATCTTAATCCTGGCGATATCTTGCACGTAGTTTCCTCTCCCTCTAATGTTCAATGCCCCAATGCTCTAGACACTACTGCTGATGTTGAGTGTCGCCCTGCTGCTCCTTGCCCGCCTGTTCCCAAAACATGGTCTTCTCAATTTACATCCATGCCCCCGCAATGCGGGTGTTTATGAACCAGTTGAGTTCGACATCGTTGAGGAAAACGGAGTGATGATCCCTCCCCCCTGTGTTTTGCAAGCTGGATTGGACTTTTGGTCGGGTTACGTAGTTGGATTCTTTTTGGACCCTAAACATCGTCTTCATGATGCGGCTGCTGTTTGTCGTAGGGCCTGGAGACTTCAGGGTGGGCTTAAAGTTAAGTTGGTTGACTCCTTGTACTACCTATTGTTCTCCTCCTCTGAGGAACGTTGTCATGTTCTAGAGTCTGAGCCTTCCTTCTTTGATGGACAGCCATTTTGTTATTACCCCCTGGTCACCATCGGTAGCTAGTGTTCGTGAGCAAGTTTTTTCTATCCCTGTTTGGGTTTATTTCTCCCAAATTCCATCTGCTTTACAACCGTTGCTTGGCTTGAATTGGCTTGCATGCAATATAGGTAAATTGAAATGTTTTGACTCGAATACTGTTGCGCGTGATAAGCTTGTATATGCTAAGGCCCTGATTGAGATTTCTCCCCATAAGCCTCTTCCTACCTCTATTCCTGTCCAGTTAGCTGTTGGTCATGTGGTGGATGTTCGTGTTCGTTATGGATGGGTCCCTGACATTTGTACCTCCTGTCATTCTTTTGGACATATTGCCTCTGCCTGCGTGCGATCTGATGTTCCTGCTGCTGCTCCTAAAATCCCACTGCCTCGGCCTCCGCTAAGAAAATGGGTTCCCAAAGCCTCTCTGGTTGCATCTGACACTGGTCCTTCCCTTACCTTAGTGCGTCCTGCTACCCCAGATCCTTCTGATGTTCCCTCATCTGACCCTTGTTCGCCGCATTCTTCTGCCCGGCCTTCTTCCATTGTCCCTGGTGACAGTTCTGTGGTTGCCCTTGATGTTTCGGTTATTCCCCTGCCTCCTTTGTCTGTTGATTGGATAGAGGCTGAGCAATGTTGGGTTGATCGCCGTTCTGCTATGCGTTTCAACCCGATGGATAATTCTTATTTTAGATTTGTCTCCGAAATTCTTTTGGACTTTCAACGTCTTTACTATAAAACGTCTGGTGATTCTTTGGTTCTTGATATGGATGGTTCGTATGCTGAGTTTAATTCCGACATGCTAGCTGATACTACCTGGAATCGATCTTTTATTTACTCTTCTGATGCTGTGAATTATGATCCTTCACTTGCAGTGCAATTTCGGCCCTCCTTTGGTCTTCTCGGGAATGTTTTTTCCCAGGTGGGTGTTGATGCTGGACTCCATGGGTCTGGTTCTCCGGATTCTTCAGGGATTGTTATGGGGTTTAGTGATTCTTCCTCTAAGGAGGAGAACTAGTCTTGTTATTATTATCTAGTAGCTATGACTTGTCGGTCATACTCATGTGTTGTAGTTTTTATTTCTTTCTGTCATAGTAGCTAAGGTGCCTCTACCTTACTCCTGTACTTCAATCTTTATTACGTTCGTAATAAAAGTGGTCGGTCCACTTAAAAACCGTCGGCCTTGCCAAAAAAAAAAGAATAAAGTTTTATCTTAAAAGTTAAATAGAATTTAATGATTTGTGATTCATTAAAATTGTTAAGATAATTAAAATGGATAATTAATTTATTTAATTAATTAATGATATGGATAGTTAATTAAAGTAATTAAGGGTTTTAAATTAATTTATTAAGGTTTAAGTTAATTGATAAAGGATAATTAATTAGTAATTAAGGATCATTAATTAGATAAGATTAGAATACTAATTAATGATTAGAAATTAATTAATCAAGTAATTTAAGATTAATTAAGTTACAGTTAACACTTAATTAATTAAATAATTAGGATTAATTAATGAATTATTAAAGATTATTAATTTGTAATTAAAAATGATTAATCTAAGTTTAATTACTTAAGAAATTAAAGAATTGTTAATAGTTAATGAGGGTCATTAACTTAAGATTATTTAATAATTAATTAATGTGATTAATTTTAATAATTAATTAGATTAACTAATTAAAGATAATCATTTGTGAAATGTTTAAGTGTAATTACTTAATGAAAGTAATTAAGGTATTAATTACTTAATGTAATTAACTTAGTTTAATTTGATTAGTTTAAGTTAATTAATTAAGTTTAATTAATTTAAGATACTCACTTGATGATTAGACAAGTGTAATTACTTAATGTAATTAATGTAGTGTAATTACTTAGTGAAGTAATTAATGGATAATTTATGGATGTAATTAATTGAAGATGGTTAAAAACTGGAAGTAATTTGGACTAAATTACTTTGTAATTAATCAAGGGATTAATTAAGAAATTAATTAAGGAGTAATTAATTTAATTAATGAAGTAATTAAGGGTAGTTAATTACTAAATGTGATTAATAATTATGGTTTAATTAAGATTAATTACTTAATGTAATTAATTAAAATAGGATAATTAATTTAAGTGTAATTAGGGATCATTAATTAATATAATTAATGATGAAATTAAGGGTTGATTAATTAAGATTAATTAATCAATGATAAGTGATTAAGAGTAATTAATTAATGCAATTAATTAAGGATTAATGTAATTAATTATAAATAATTAATTAATGAAGTAATTAAAGGATTAATTACTATATTTGGTTAAGGATAGTTAATAAATTTGTGAAATTAATTGAAGGATAATTACTTGAATGTAATTAAAGTATAATTAATCAAGGGTGATTAATTAAGATGGAAATTAGAAGATAATTAATTATAGATTTGTAATTAATTAAATGGTTATGTAAGCAAGATTTATGTGATGTAAGTAATTAATTTAATTCACTTAAAATTAATTAGAGATAAAGTAATTAATTTAATTCATTTTAAATTGATTATGGTGTGATTAATTAATCTTTGCTTATGTATGGATGGATGATAGTGGTTGCCTTGAATGGTTTGAAATCTTAGTTATGAGATAAGTAATGCTATGTGATATGGATGCTTTGGTTGAAGTATGATGATAATGTGAATTATCAATTTGTGATGATAATATGGATTATCTGTTTATGATGATAATGTTGATTATCTATTGTGATATTGTGAATTATCTATCTGTGTGTACATAGATAATAGAATTAAATTGTTTTAACCTTTAAAACAACTTGGACCTAAAAGATACGTTTTGGATTTCGATGAGACCGGGATCGGGTTTCCAGATTTGGATATCCGAAAACCACATCGATCCAAATTAACGATAGGTCGTGAATCTCAAGTGAAGAATGAAGACTTGAGGTGTAAGGACTATTCGTCGTTAAAACTCTGAGGGTGATTCCAATACGAGATTAATGGGGTAGTACTTTCAGATTTGAGATGAAGATTCAAAGTGCAAGGGTTATCGTCGTTAACTCTAAGGATGATTCCAAAATGAGTGTAACGTGATAATGCCTTCGGTTTCGTTCGAACCCGGAATGAACTTGTATGGATTGAATGCTTTCAGCACATCGTCAGGTGGACGATGAGCATTCTAAGACAGATGTGTTCTATAAAGGTAATCGTAGCCTCAAGCCTCATCAATCAGGAATGGCTAAAATATGGGAGGTGCAGCAAGGCTAAGTGGGTCATGCCCAAGTAGGACAAGATATCCCCCTGTCTAGAGGTCTCTTTTTATTTGGCTGTGTGGGCAGTTGGAATTGCGCACCAACTGTGGGGTTGTCTTGTTCGGGACTATCCAGTAAGGGATGGTTCTGGCCTTGTGTTGTAGGGGATTTAGGGTGGATCCTCGGTACGTTGATCTAGGCCACGTACTGTGACGGACGGTACCCCGGTAGCCCTGCCATTGATGGAAACCCATTCTTCCTACGTGCCCTTATGGTTTTGATTGTATTACCCACTTTTGTGGCAAGTAGATGGAATTTAATGAATGTAACGATTTCAGCTATTTTCTATTTACTTGAAAACCCTAGACACTATGATAATATCATTGGATTTCCTATCGAATGTTTTGGTTAGCGTAAGGTAAAAACTTACCCATGTTTATGTGTGGGGATTCTTACGTGATACCTTTTCTTTTCAAAGGTTTTCAAAGTTAAGCAACTTTAACTTGTTACTCACACCAGACCCATGTATGACCCGGAGTTTATCTTCTGTTTTCTTAAAACTCTTGGGTACTCAAATCTTTACGAGTAGCCAAGGGATTCAGGTTAGCTTTGACGAATTGTGGAGGAGCAATGAAGCAGGAGGCTTCAGCGTTGTAGATATATATAGTATTCGGCGGTGTGTTCTCTGAGTCAAATGTTTGTGTTGTATTGAGTTGTAATAACTAGACATGTGTTTATAATCTAGTATGCGGTGTATAATCTGTGTAACTCTGATAACGGTTGTATACTATGTAATACTTATGTGATTAATATAATTTATTCGTTCCGCTGTTTGAGATTCTGATGTTGTTTCTTTCTTTCTTCTCTATCTTTTCTCTTTTCTATCCCTTTCTTTCTTATTAATGATGCGTCATTCTGTGGAGAGAATGGCGGGTCGTTACACCGTTCTTGTCATAGAGAGGATCGGGAAACTTACACATAGAGTGGAGTTACCGAATAGTTTGATAGGAGTCCGTGATGTTTTTCATATTTCTCATCTAAGGAAGTATATTCATGACCCAGAGACTACTATTACACTGACAGTGTTAGATGACTTACTAGTGGAGCCGGATATGACTATAGTTAGAAAGCCTATTCGTATAATCGCAAGAGATGAGAAGAAGCTAAGAAACAAGACAGTCAGATTAGTCAGAGTCCAATGGAGTGATGATGAGAGAGACTGTACTTGGAAAACTGAGAGCAAGGTTTGAGATACATATCCTGACTTATTGCATTGTATGTTTTACCTTTTTTTATGGATTTTGGTGAGTGCCTTATCGCATTTTCAAGGATGAAATTCTTTAAGGAGGGAAGACTATAACACCCTTAATTTTTTATAACATTATTCAGGAGATTTAATTAGCTAAATTAAATAGAATAATGAAAAGTTTAATTGGTTAAGGGAATTAAGATTTGTACAATAAGGGTGTGGCTGTGCTAATTGAATTAATGAACTAAGGAAAAAAACAAAATGAATTAGATAAGGATAAAATAGGAATGAGCCATATTCATATATCCTAAGCCTATTCGTATACCCTAAGCCTTTGTACCATTTCATTTTACACGTTCATTCAACAAACTAAAAACAAAGCTACAGGCCAGCCACTATTAAGAAGAAGTAAGGGGAAGATTAGCTAAATCAAGAGGAAGAATCCAAATCAACTTAATCCAAGATCAAATCTCAACCCCTTAACATCAAAGCAAAGGTGAATAATAGGTTACATCTCATGTTTTTGTTTTTGGTTGATAGATTGAGATCCGAAATTTTTTTGCAAATGTTTTGATTGATTAAAATTAATATACATATATACTTGTTGATGATTTTGTCTATTTCATATGGATTTTTATGATAAGAATTGATTTAGAAAACCTATTAGTTGACATTCAATAGACTTGTGATTTTAATCTAAGGTCAGAAATGTTATCTTGGAAATGGGTTTCAAGTTTCATAATTTTCTAAATTATTATGGAATTAATAATAATTTTCTAGTGAAGAATAAGGTTATTTAGGTTTAAAATTAGTTTCGACAATTATTAAGTGTTTTGGGTCCAAAATTTAAATATGTTAGAAAACATATTAAAAGATATTTTTGCGACTTTTTACAGAATTTTCCTTAGTGTTTTAGTAGATATGTAAAATTATTTCAGGTATGGGACTTTAATGTTTTGTATATTTATAAAAGGAGAAGGGGGCATTTTGTAATTAATTTAATTCTGAAATTTTGGCAGTACTTTTGGAAAAGAAAATTAGCAACCAATAATTTTTGACAAACAAGGCAGGTTAGTTAAAAAGGTTAAAAATCAGTTTAAACATGTTTTTACGTGCTTCACCACTTTCGACACCTCGCTTTTGACCGTGTTCCTCTGCCACCATCACCATCAAAACCAATGCGCAAGGCGTCAAAGACTTGGTGTGCAGCGAATTTGACATAAGCGGAAGGTATGCAGTCGAAGCAAGGGGTTCTGATGGGGTCAAAGCGCTGCTTTTCTTTTAAATGAAAATGTGCATGCTTTTCTTTTGTTAGTATTTCTTTCAACCTGGTTGGCTTTCGATTGGGTCAAATTGTTTTAAAGGAACGGTTTAGAAAGAGGTTGCACCTTTTGTTTTAAGTGAATGCCTTCGAAGGGGTCGAAACCCCTAACTGCTGCCTTTTTACCTTTCGACCCAGATTGGTTTCGAAAGGGTTATTTTGCTTTTAAAACTTAGCCGCTTCTCCAAAGCTTTCAAATGGATAGGTTTCGACACCATCCACTTCTTTTAATTAGAAATCGCTTATGAAAGAGTTGCTTTTGACTTGGTTGTTTATGACCCTTTTTGATATTTGAAAGTTAAACCTAAAGGTTTCAAAAGGAATGGTTTCCAAAGGTTTTCCATAAGCTTTTTCTTAAACCCAATGCTTTCGAAAGGTTTGTTTTAAGTAGTATACTTTAATGCTATCGAAAGTTATCTGATATAGGTTTCGAAGGGGATGTTCTCCAGTATTTTTGAAAGGTTTAAACTATGGTTTTAAAAGGGAGGTTGCTAAATGGCTTCGAAAGGTACTTAAATAATTTTAAATGGAAGGTTTTCGATTATTTTCGAAAGGCATGTTTGACCTTTTGAAAAGTGGATGTCTAAGGTTTATAAAGCTTATGAAGAAGGTGTTTTCAATGGTTTCGAAAGGTATGTTTGGCCATTAGACCTAAGGTTATAAAGTAAAGTAGTTTACTTATATCGAAAGTGTATTTTCAATGCTTTCGGAAGTGGTACTTTCAATGGTTTTGAATGGGTTATTTAAAGATATTAAACAAAGGTTTCGAATAATCTACCTTGGCAATATAGCCAAAGTGTTTTATGTTAAAAAGAGTTTTCACTTATTTGGAGGGATAGGTAATCCTCATTATATTACATCAATATTATTTTGGGTAAAGTATATATAACATGGAAAATAGCGTAGAGTAAAGAAAAGAATGTATTTTCCTTATATAAGTGTGATTTAAAGGATTAAATCATTTTGAGAAGGTTTTCAAGGAAAATTTTAAAGGGTAGTTAACCTTAAGAAAATGACTTAGATTAGAAGACCAGATGGGACTGGTGTAGGGTCGTTCCCTACTTATTAGCTATTGCTCCTAGCTAATTTAGTCTAAAATTTCAGTGTGTAGGGCTTAGTCACAGGACTTAAATGATGGTTACACACATAAAGGAATAGATATGTACAGAAAAGAAGACAGGTAGACTTATCTAATAGTTGTTAGATCATATTTATTATTTTGTCTGGTAGGCTCTAGTCAGCCAAAGGTTTTTAGTTTGCCAAACAAATCTATATTTGTTTTGGACAGCTTGTCCAGTATATACCTGTTTTTAGCATATATGATATTTCTATTATTGATATAATTAGTTTAACTAGTTTGGTTGTAGGATTATGTTTTACAAAAAGATATGTTTTAAAGAGATATTATTTAAGGGAATCCCGTTCAGCTAAGCGGCATGGTCTCACTTGATATCAAATAACCAAGATGTATAGTATTATTCACACCAGACTTTATGTCTGACTCGAAGTTTATGTTTTTCCCCTTAAACTCTCGGGTGCTCAAAATTGATTTGATTATACTGAGGATTAAGTACTTTTAGGATTTAGTAAGAGGACAAATAAAGCTTTCGAAGACGAGTAAGAGGCTGAAGATATTTATTTAGGAGTTGCAGTTTAGTTTTATTCCACTGTGTTGTATTTAAGATAGTTATATCTATAGAATACTCTGGTCATCCAATGGGGCATCTTTATATATCGGCCTTGGCCTATTTTGTAATAATTATATTTGATCTGAACCTAGAAAACGATTGGGATTATGTAATGGAATATGAAACATGTTTTGTGAAATATAACAAGAAAATTTGTTTTTTGAAATATATGATTTTGTTTCATATTCACGTGCTTCTAATATTTTGGATACCATTAATATTACCGTATTTGGTCACCGAAAGTTAATGCTACGGATGACTACAACATCTTTAGTGCTTAGATTCAGGCCTCCAGATAGGGGATGTTATAGGAATGGTATTAGTATTTTCCACAAAGGCAGACGGTTCCTATAAATCGTGTGTCAATTGCTATGATCTGAATAAGATAACGGAGAAGAACTAGCATCCAACTCCCACATATTGATGACTTGTTAGATCACTTCCATGGTGATAGGGTGTTTTCTTTTCAGATCTTGCAATGGGATTTCACCCACTGGGTATGGCGAAGGAGAGTGTACCAATTACTGCATTTTGCATGCCATCTGGATTCTATGAGTGATTAGCTATGCCGTTTGGGTTGATAAATGCATGCATATTCTATGGATCTCATGAACCGTCTTTTCAGGGATCAATAAAATAAATTTATGCTCGTGTTTATTGATGATGTTCTTGTCTTTTCAAGGATGAAAAAGGAACATAACACGCATTTGAGGATTGTGCTAGAGGTGTTGAGGAAGCACCAGTTGAAGGAGAAGTTTTCGAAGTGTCACTTCTAGAGGAGGGAAGTGTGATTTTTAGGCCATGTTTTTTCTGAGTAGGGTGTTACCGTATATCCCACAGAAGTTGCAGCAGCCTAATATTTGGACAGACCCAAAAGTGCTACAAACATAAGGAATTTCTTAGGATTAGGAAGATGGTATAAATAATTCATTAAGGACTTCTCTAAGGTAGCAACGTCGTTGACTCAATTGATAAAGAAGAATCATAATTTTGCATGCGAGGTATGAGCATGCATTATGAGTCTGAAAGTGAGATTGACGAGTGCACTAATGCTTGTGGCACTGAATTGGGTGCAGTATTGATACAGAAGGGTAAGGTTGTCACATATGCCAATAGGAAATTGAAGCTAGGCATGCCCAATCCATGATTTGGAGTTAGTAGACATTGTGTTTTTTCTAAAGATTTGGGGCACTATCTTTTAGAAGAGAGATTCAAGTTGTTCAGCGAGTATAAATCATGGAAGTACCTCATTTTGTAGAAGTATCTTAACCTTCTCCAACAGCGATGGTTAGGGTTTCTAGCCTCCTAGATCTTGAAATTTCCTATGCGTCAAAAAAGGAAATGCAGTTGTTGATGCTTTTAATAGAAGACATGCTATCTTGGGAGCTATATTCTAAGAGTAGACACGGTTAAAGTATATTGCTGGCTAAGATTTCCGACCATGGTGTAAGCAAGAGTGAGAGATGTTGGTAAGCTTGATCATCAGACCTACTCTGATAGAGCAGATCAGTACTATTCATAAATAGAATGCCAGACTAATTATATAATTGTTAGCATGTATAAACTTCAAATTGAATTTAAAAATTATAGTTTAACTATTGTGTTGACTAGGGTTTCACGAAGACACTATTTTGTAATGGTGGGGAGACCGACTAAATGGGCATAGATTTAATCTATCCCATAAATAGAACCAAGCTTTGGATAAATAGAACAATACATCAATATGTATTCTATTTAATGGAGTCTAGCTTATATTAATAGAAAATTAATTTTTTTGAAATGATTTAAAATAATTTTCAAACTATTTAAATGCTACTTCAATTTATTTATATATTATTCATTTTTTAATTAATTAAAAATATACACATTTACATATATTATTTAATTAATAATATCCCTTCAATAATATTAATTATCTCAAATAAAATAATGTAACATTTATATACTTTCTCAATTGGGAACCTAATGTTTACAATTAGTCGCTTTCAAAGTCCCGCTTAAAAAATCTTTGTCGTGTAACTCATAGGTGAAAACTTGGTCAGCAAATAATATAAAGCAATTTGATATAAAAGTATATACCAGTTTTGGCTTCATTGGTGTAGCATTATAGCAAAAGTTCCATCACTTATAGATAGTCAAGGAAGATCATATTCAAATCTTATTAGCATACACCCTTAAGTGACGATGTTTATGCATATTTTATTTTCCTCATCGCTATATCACTTAGATTTCTAGAGTTTGACTGATGGTCAAAAACTCTAATAATATCAATAGTTAATTGCAAAGACAACCTTCAAAGTTCTTGGTTCAAACAATAATAGTTATCGAATAATCGAAAGTACCATGACTATAAATTCTTTTGACTTTGAGATGACTTTCGATAATAGTGATATTAACCTCCTATATCGGAGGAGATTAATCGTATACAAAATAGTGTTTTACCCTAAACAATTTGGTATATACTCAAAAGAAGTCGTAGCATGGACATGATGCCATAAGTTGACTTAAATCAAAGCATAGACTTCTTTTAAGTTACACATAATTCTCAAATCTAAAGACCACCGCATATCGTCATATTGAAAATTAATGTTTTAACTTAGATATATTTATCCTACCATGACTCTCGGTTGGGTCATTCTGTAATCACCCAATGATCCCGGGTACACAACCTATTAGTACCTCTAATGATCATGAGTAATTCATCGTCCAATATTTGAAGAGCATTATATACACTAGTCTCAATAGATGCTTCCATATCCCTTTCTCCATACATCTTAACTAGGACCCTTCAAAGTTAAGTATTATTACAAGTGCAATTCAATACTCATAATTACGATCAATTCATAATTGCAATCGACGTAAACTCTGTTTAGGGGTTTTCTACAAATAATGTATAATGCTCATAGTCATTATTTATATCATATATAATAAATGCACAGAGTAGTAAACAAAACTAAAAAGCACACTTTTATTTCGAAAAAGATTTGCCATGAGGTTAAGATTACATAGCAAATAACATAACTACCTATTATCCACCATTTGAACCAAGCAATTTTTCAATGGATTTAGACTTCAAGATGATGAAGAGATTGGTCAAGAAGCTTACGAGATGTCGGGAATGATGAGTAAATGAAGCACAAGCAGTTTAGCTAAGTTTCATCAGTACTGACCACTCCAAATAAATCGGTACCTCTAGCATTGAAGATGTGGGAGGGGGGCGCTATGAGCTATTAGAATGTTGTTTATCACTTTGAAGAAAAAGACAAGTTTTGGATGGACAAAACAAGTTGGCACCGACATGTTTTGGTGGATAGTTTATCAAAATGATCGAAAGCTTGAAATCTTAAGCAAATATGAAGATGGATTATAGAAATAATTAAGCAAACTCCCTCGGCATTGACAAGAATGTGCCGGTACCTAGAGGATATGATTGTTGATTTCATCACGTCTTTGTGCTTGGAAACTCAAATATAACTTTCTACATGTTCTAATGCATATTGGCAACTACTATAGAGGGATTCGACTACAGATATACTACCTATAGCTGCAAAAAAGGACTTTTAATTCCATTTCGTATTTTTACAACTAAATTCTTCCATTTCCCGTTTTGGTCATTTGTAGATCTAAAATCATTATATAGTTGGCTAAAATTATCAAATCAAAATAAGTTGATATTGTACATAGGCACTCAAATTGATGCTTAACCACTTTAAATTTTGTCTTTTTCCTTTTGAATTTGATTCTTTCATTTTAATTTTTGTTTGTTTTTGCATTTAGGTGTTTACCTAAATATTGAGCAACCATTTTTAGTACTTTCATATAAAACGATCATTCCTTAGCTTCGATCTGTCTTTCACTTTAAAAGAAGTCTAAAAGCTAGACTTTGAGTTTCTTTAGTGTAGTTCCGTGGTTACTTAGATTCGGAGGAGTCTATTATCAGATCTAAGAAGAGATAGCCTCTAGAAAAGATAGAAGTGCTAGATTTAGAGCTATCATCGAAGGGTACAATAAAGGATCCTGTCATGGAGATGAGATTAATCAGAGGTCTAAATAGGTAGGCGTTGAGTGGTATGCCGACATTCTTAATCTATCTGATAGTGAAGAGAACTTGCCGGATGATGGCATTCATAAAGGATGACCTATTGTTACCCAAGTTGGTGGTGTTTGGATTAACACCCTAGAACCAACTAGGAGGGGACAAAGTCCAACAAGGTGCTAACAAGTGGTTTTCCTAGGGACAAAGGAACTTAGACATCATACAACCAACTAAGACCGTTTGCAGAGTTAAACACTCAAGGGCATTCATGATGATCATCGTCAAACCACCCAAGATAGTGGGAGTATATTGCTGATATGATTAAAAGGTTGATGGGTCTGAATCAGCAGAGACGTGATGATGAATGGGATTTGTCAGTAAACCGTACCCCACTCACCGAAGATATTCTAGAAGTTGGATATCCAATGAGAATTATCATTCCAACCAGGCTAAGTTATAATGGCATAACTAACCCTACACAACATCTATTGAAGTACAGTTCGCATATGGATAGTGCTCGTGCAATGGATATTGTAAGATGTAGATGTTTTCAAATTTTCTTGGTTATGATTAGCAGCAGTGTTGTTCACTCCCATATATCGTTTGATCAATTGGTGAAGCGATTTGTGAAGCATTTCTAGGTTCATACGATGCAATCAAAGGATACGATGTCCTTATCTAATGTGTATAAGAGGTCTGGATGGACCTTGAAGAATTTTTTAAAAATATTCAATGATGAAGTTAGTAGTTAAATAGGTGAGCAACCCTAAAGAAGAGTATGTGTTCATTGCAATAATGAAGGGGGTTCAACGAAAAGCTGATTTCGGAAGATGGCTTAAGAGGAAGGAACTGCCTATTTTGAAGTAGTTCTATCGTAGGGCGTCTTTATTTTTGGGATTGGAAGAGGCATATTTAGCTACATGATTGTTTATGACAGTCAGGAAAGATCAAGTAGTATGGCATAAAGCAAAGAGGCTTTCAAATAAAGCGGTGATAGTGCTTGGAATGTCGCAATGAATGCTGGGGAAAATGACACGAGAAAGAACCAATATGTTGGTAATAAGAAGCAAGACACCAAGCATGCAAGGTTCACTCTCCTAGGTGGTTATACGAAGTTGATAGACTCCATCGAGAGTATGTGCTACGCAGGGTATGGAGCATTATAAAAAGCCGCACCCGAGAGAGGCAACTGAAGAAGAGAGATGCTCTAGAAAATATTGTCGTTTCTATAAGACATATTGGCACAATATCAATGAGTCTATACATCCAAGTTATGCCACTGTATATTTGATTAGAAAAATATATATAGTAGTAATGTAACGATCCACTTTTCGATCCTTAGAAGTCGATGCTTAAACATGCACGGTATTCGCGTGCCAAGCATCCAAGCGTCGGAAAGACAAATTGTTGGGGAAAAAGGAAAAAAAAAGATAGAACGGAATCTCTCATCGTAATAAATAAAATATAATACCCAAATTACCTTTACAAAATGAAATCTTTAATATTCAAAATAACATCAGAGTCTAAACTATCATCAGCTCTAGACAATTATAATAGGTTGTCCTTACAATTGCTGATAAATACAAGCAAGCTACCATGAAAATAAAAATTTGGAAATATGTCTTGGAGGCATCCAACTCATCTTCTACAGCTCTAAATATCCAACTAAAAATGTAAAATGTGTTCAGGCTGGCCCAAGCATTATAAGAAAAATAATGCCTGAATCATTCTGGTAAACTAGCGTGAGAATCTCAAATCATAATGAATTGTTAAATCTTATAAAAAATTTCAAAATAAAGGTATCTCGTAAGACAACGACACACAAAAATACGGATGGATTTTTAACTTACGATAACCAAAAGATTTTTTTTATAGAAAATCCAGTGACACTATAATAATGTTTAGGGTTTTAAAGTAAATTATGAATATAGTTGGAATGCTTGCATCTTACATTCCAGCATAGCTGGACATTACTAAGTCCATATGATGCTTATTAGAGAATGGATTCTATCAATGAAAAGGCTACCGGGGTATGCTTATTGGAGAATGGATTCCAGCATAGTTGGATAAAACTAAGTCCATATGATGCTTAGTGGACCCCCTGCATGGCAAACCAGCCTACCCCTTATTGGGTAGTACCAAAAATTTCATCACCCCGCTTGCCTTGCAACCTTTTCCCGAGAGCTCTCATGCACAACCAAATCAATAAATAGTAATCTAGAATGGGTGATGACAAATACTCGAATGGATGCGACCCACATAGTCTTGCGGTATATTCCATGTTTTAGTCATTCTCGGTTGATGGGGCAAGAGGCCATGTTTTACCTTTTATATAGAGATCCCACTTGGAATGCAAACACTGTCCTCCAAGCAACAATGCAATGCCAGATTTGTCCATACAAGTTGTTCGGGCTATGAACAAATTGAAGGCACTACTTCAACTACATCCATTTTGGAATCATCCTCAGGATTAGTAGCAAGTAGTCCTTGCGCTTTGTGAGCTCTATTTTCAATTCAATCATCTTAAAGATACTTCCAAATCGAGTGCTTGAGTTGGTTCATAGTGATTTTCGGATAATTCTTATTCATCCGATCCCAGTCTCTACGAACCAACATTTGATAGTTTCCTGTGAACTCAGTTTCGGTTCTTTTGAAAATAACCAGACAATACATAAAAGCAGAGATCGCCTTCTAACCGTTTAAGTGGATGGATTTTCATATCATTTGTCCTAGAAGAACACACAAGTTTATACATACAGTAGAGCATCACCGAATATAATTGTACTACATAATTCTCGTGTATTCTCTTAAATATTTCTAAATTTAAAAATTGGTCCTGATTTTATAGTCAGTTATTTAACTATAAAACAAACAATCCAAGCATAGATTTAAATTCCTTATAGGATCCACTAAGCCTCTTTAATTACTCCGCATTAATTAAATAACTTTTAAATTATTTACCTAAAAGGTATTCGTATACTTATCTCACTGGTATTAATATATTCTCAAATCGTTTTACTTTCTATACAGAACATTTTTTCCTTTTATATACTTATACAATGGTAAAAGGATATTCCCAAAACATTTAAGAAGATTTCTTATTCCAAGATCTTATTCAATGGATCAAAATAATTTTATTCGAAAGATGTTTTACAATATACCCAAACCACTAACCCTTTGGTGTTAAGTATGGAAAACGTTTCCATACCAGCAAAATTAAGAAGAATTTCTTATTAATTTCATAATTTGATTTATTTTTGTAATCGATCCATTTCACATTAATCATAGTTTTATAACCTAAAACTTCTTTTCCAAACCCCAAGATCTCTTCCCAATTTATATTTTCTAACAACCTTTTAATTTAGAAATAATTGCCTTCATAAAAAAATTATTACTTTAAACACTTAATGAATAGATTACCTTTACAAACCTCCCAAATAAATAGTTTATAAGGTTTTAAAACACTATCAGTAAATAATTAACTTATCTTATTCATTATTAATATATAATTAATAAACACCATCACTATTAAAAAATGATTAATTAACTTAAACCACTATAATAAATAATTAATAAATTTTCCAAAAGAAATATCATTATTGAATAATTGACTAACTTAATTACTTAACTTCAAAATAACTTAAACAAGAATAATTGATTAACTTTTTTAAATCACCTAAATAAAAATAATTAAGAACTTTTCAGCTTTAAACATCATTTATAAATAATTAGAAAACTTTAAAACATTATAATTAAATAATATCAACTCAACCATTTAAGTATAGAAAATATTTTACTTTAAAATTATAAAAGTCAAAGTAAATCCAAATCCATTTCTTTCTAAATTTTGGAAAAAGGCTTAGCGACCGACGCTAACACTTAGACAAGTTAACACCTATTTCCAATTCAACAATTCAGATCATATCACTGATATTTACATTAGCAACAAATATGTAAATAAAATTCATAATCAGAAAATGAGAGATAGCATGTCATTTTCATTTTCCAAGTCATTGGCATACCAATAAATGTACAAATTAATAAAATAGCAGAACGTAAATTTATTCTGCTAAATAGATGTCTAATAAGATTAATTAAATTTAAATAAAGCAGAACAGTGTTTTATTATGCTAATTGCATGTCAGTGATAAATTAAAATTACTGAATGACGCAACTGTTTTCTATACCTATTAATTATCAAAAGTTTCACTTAAACAAAACCGTTAAACCATTCTAACAGAGTGATTTACTAGCTAATACAAATCCAAAATCGAAAATCGTGGATCAAACAGCTTCATATGGGGTGGTATGATTTTTCAAAGTTTAACTATTAAATTAGAAACTTAATTGACTTAAATTATTAATTAACTACACACCCCTACTCCATGGCCTGGCCCAAACCAGGCCCAAAACACCAAACCCAAACCAAAGCTCCTCTTGTCTAACCTACTTTTCCAAGTCCAAGTTTCTACATTAAATTAAAAGTAAAACCTAGAGCCAAAAACGATCGTGCACATGTGCACGTGCATGCCATTACCGGTCGCCAACCACCACAACAACCACCACCCACAAACACAAAATCCCTCGCTCAACCTATCCGACCCATTGCCTAACACCCCGTGCCTAAAATCATAAATCTGACCCATCACCCTAAAATCGAAATATGTACAATCAATAAAAACCCATCTTGCCCACCGCCGTGCTCCATTTCGACCACCTCCACCACACCAAATTCCTCGTCATCCCCTATTGCACCTCCCAAATGACATCAAGCCGGATGCTCTATACTACCGCTACAATGACAATTTCCGAGCCCAAAACGATCAACAACTCATACTTCCTTAGACCCTAGTTTTGGTTCGGCCAAGGACCACCATCCATCGGAACCCCTGCGATCAACACCATAGCTCACCACTACCTAAGGCCGCTCTAACTCCAATAACTCCGACCCAAACCACCCCGATCATAGGAATTTGATTTTAAATAAAAATCCAAAAAACTCTCTGCCATGACCAAATCCTACAACAATAAATCCCACAAGTAAGCTTAAAAGTCCCAAAACGATGATGTGAACCCACTCGTATCCTCCGTTCTTTGTTTCGCGATCAATGAAAACTCGCCTTTTTATTGTACTGTAATCGAGCAAATTCGACCCATATACTCGACGAAACGTCAAGAAACCATTTTTAAAAATTAATTTATACCATAATGAATAGCTCCACAGTTGATCGTTGTAGCTAAATCAAAACCAATTGTGAGATAATAAATTTAGAATCTTGAAATGGAAAAGTTACTTTGCATTTTGAAGAACATGAAGTATGAAACAAAGTAAATTTGGTTTCCTGTATATTCCAGTGAGTTTATTTCCTCATTTCTAAATCAAAATTTGATTTTTGAACTATTATTTTAATACAAAAGACAATATAAAACAATTCAAACAAATTATATATAAATGTTCGACAACATTCATCACATATAAAATAAAAACAACTAAACAAAAACAAAAAAGAGAATCTCACCTTTTTCAACTATTGCAAAATCCAAGCTAATCTTTTTTTTAAACCAAAGATACGATTTTTTTTCTAAACTCTTAAGTGAAAATAAAAATGAAATTAACACGGAATAAGGAGATGAAATGTAAGATGGAATAGTGTATGTGTGTGTTTGTGTGTGTACGTTTCTATACATACATACATACATACATATATATATATATATATATATATATGTATAAGGGGATTACAAAAGAATTAAAAATAAGAAAATAAAATGATAATACCCTTTTAAATTCTAACTTTAACACTACTTATTTTTAATAACATTATTCAGGAGATTTAATTAGATAAACTAAATAGAATAATTGTGATAACCCGGATTTTGAACAACTATTAATTAGATAATTAACTAATTATAAATTATTGGAATACTGATTTTATTTGGATTAAACGGATAAATTAGATAGTTAAAGATGTCTGGATGTATATAAGTGAATTTGAAAACTATAGTAATAGTTGAATTAAAATAATGAATCTAATAGTAAATCATTAAATGTATAAATAGATATTTGTAAACTCTATTATTATATATATTTTTTGAAATTTTAAATGTGCCCATATACATATATATAAGTATGTATTATGATTTGAGAGCAATTGTTTGAGTTCAATATGATAATTTGCAAAAGCCATTTAAAGAAAACTCTATATTTTCAAAACATGAGATGAACATTTAAGTATATGATAAGTTTTTAAAATAAAAATAAAAAGACTTAATAAAAAGGTTTAAATTCTTCTTTTAAGTTTATATATGATAAACAAGGATTGTAAATATATTTATTAATATAAAAGCACATTAAACTAAATATAATAATAATTAAAATATATAATACAAACTAAATGATAATCATAATATAAATCTTTATGGAAAAAAAGGCATAAAATATACATATTTACAAGTGTAACTAAATCTTTTCATCAATTTAACATTTTTTAGAATATTATTATGCATAACAAACAAGTGGTAATTGTATCTTATTTTCAACAGTAATAATTAAAATTAAAACAAAGTTTTAAATTTACATCACCATTTCTTCTATTCTCTTTTCTTTAGATTCAAACTTAAAAAAGTAAAATGCAAACCATAAATTAGAAAAGAGGTAAGATTTGTAACCAAAAGTAAAATCCTGGAAACTGTAATTTCTGCTAAAGCTTCATAGTTGATTTAAAGGCAAAGCAAATTCAAGATCAGTACAAATTCAACTCAAACTAAATTGAGCATGGATCAGATCTACAAGCAAATCAAAGTGCCAGAGAAAAAAAAGGGGTTTCAGAGTCCAAGTTTTCAAAGTTTAAACTGCCACAAATCTGCTCTGTTCAAACAGAAATGTGAGTAAACTTCACTATTTTAAACCCAGATCTAATTTTTACTTTGATGCTTATGACAATTATTGTGATAATGTCCTGATAAATGAGATTTGGATACATGCATGGGTACGAATATATTTGACCTGGTGTGCCAGTATGTATATAATAGTTATGCGAATGCAGAGCTCTAGTTTCAAATTTTCTTTACAGGATTCAAACTTTAAAAAAAAACCCAATCAATATGTCTCTCTAATTCTTGTTAGGCATTGATGTTTAAAATCAAACTTGTTTGTAATAAATAGGGATTTGATTTTAAAGTATTTCCAGAAAAGAAAAATAAATTAAAAGTTAGTTTTTTTTTACAAAATAAAGGATTCAGTAAGCATGAATATATTAAAATCTCAATTTGAATAAATTATGTATTTAACCTTAAAATCTGATGTATCATCTGGAATGATGATTTTTAAAAATAAAATCAGGGATTTTAGGTTTAAAAATCGCAAGATATTGCGAATTGAATGTGATTGGTGTTTTCATCATTTTCTGGAGAACAAGTTGATCTGGGTGATCGAGTTTCCTCTGGAAGGTAGCTCGTCGATGGGTAGTGGCGAGAAAAATATAGGGTGAATATTCTGATCACCGAGGTGGGCGGGCGACGCTGATTTAGGGTTTTGGTGGTGGTTTTGTCCCTCATTTTTGGCAAGGTGTTATGACGTTGAGGATGGATGGAGTTGGTCCGTGATGGGGGAAAAGCGAGGCAGAAGTAGTGGTGTAGCTTTTGGTTGATGGGTGAAGAATCTCGTGGTTGAGATCATCTGAGAGGAGTGATTTTCCGATCGAACGATTGTGTTTTTGGTCGACTGATTAGGCTTCTTTTCGATTTTGAGATTGATGATTAAGCTGGATGGTCGTAATCGAGTGTGGAGAGGATCAGTGACTTGTTGACATTAGGAGGTGGAGTCAGATCGCCGACGGCCATCTGTGCACGTGCACTGGTGCGCGATATATCAGGTGAAGACGAAGATTGGGACGAAGCTGTTGTCTCGGGAACGAACCCGAAGTACACTAGAATTTTGCTCGAGAAATAGGATAGAGGGTTGTTGGGTTTTGAACTCGAAAATTTTAGGTTGGGTTGCTCCTGTCTTTTGTGATGTTATCCAGTTTTGTCTGAATAAAAGAAGAAGAGAGGGCCTCGGGAAATCTCGGGGATATGGGTGGTTGGTCTCGGGTTCTCATTCGTGTTGTTTGCGTGTGTAATTTCATACAGCAGTAAAAATTAGACAAGAGGGAAAAAGGAAAAGAAGCAAGGATGGAACTCGGATTTTGTTCGAATAATCATGAGTTTTGACTCGGAAAGAATAAATAGTAACATAATGTTTTAAGCTAACGTAATGAAGTTTTAATATGGTACTTAATTAGTCTTTGATGTTAAAATATTGTTTAAGTGTTTGATTCATTAAGTAGAATTATTTATTTAAATTTGTAAGTTAATTCATGAAGTTTACTTAGTTAATAAAGATTAAACAAGAGTAATTAAGAGTTGGTTAAGTATTGAGTGTGATTAGTTATAGGGCAATTAATCAAGGCAGTGATTATAAAATAATGTTTTAAATTTCAAAATAATTAAGGATCTAATGTTTTGAGTTAATTAAGTTAATTAGGAAATCAAGTATAATTAACTAATTTTATTAATTAATTTATGAAGAATTAAATTAAGTAATTAATCAAGAGTAATTAATTGGTTTAATTAATAATTAAAGAATTATTAATCAAAGACTGTTCATTAATTGATCAGAGATTAATTAATTGTATAATTAAAGAATAATTAATCTATAATTAAAGATTTATTAAATTTATTTTAAAAGTAATTATGGATTAATTAATTGAATTGAGAAATATTGATTAATGATTAAGGTTATTGATCAATTGTTAATGGATAATTAATCAGTTAATTAAAGATTAATTAATTGATTTTCAGGGTGATTAAAGGATGAATTACCCAGTTGTAATTAATGAAATGAACGTGATTAATTAATTTGTTAATTAAGATAGTCACTCGATAATTGATTAAGTATAATTGCTTAATGAGATTGATAAGAGTAATTACTTAGTAAAATAATTGATGGAAAGATTACTCGATGTAATTAATATAAGAGAAATTACTTAATGGAAAGTAATTACTTAGGAGAAGTGCTTAAGGATTAATTATTCGATGTAATTAATTAAAGGAGTAACAGTTAATTAATTAAGAAAAGTAGTTACAGGATGGTTAATTACTGTTTATAATTGATTAAGACTGATTAAGGGAAATGATTAATTAAGAATCGATAATTAATGCAATTAATTAATGCAATTAATGAAAGTACTCAAAGATTAATTACTGTAAATAGTTAAGGATAATAACTTTGTGTAATTGTAAATAATTAATCAAGGATGATTAATTAAGAAGGATAATTAAAAGATCATTTATAAATTGATTGTAATTAAGAAATGATTGAGTAAAGGTAATCTAAGTGATTGAAGGATTAGTGATTAATTTACTTAGAGATAAATTAAATTGATTTTGGAAATGATCCATCTTGCTTATGAATGATTGAATGATGATGAAATGCCTTGAATTGATTGATATCTCTGATAGGAAATGCTTTTGATATGATGTGTTGGGTGAGCAATGATAATGTGGTTATCTATCAATGATGAACTGCTGAGTTTAAAGGGTGACATCTTTTATTTAAAGTTGAAGTGCATTTCACTTGAATAACATGTGTTAAGATGAACTGAATTCGAAGAGACCAGAGTCGGGTATTAGTTAATACCCGAAACTACTTTGATTCTTTACAAATTGATACGTGGAATCAATAGGATGTAATGGAATGATTTAAGTGAATTGGACCATTTAATCTAAGTTTTGGTACTTAGAAATTGATGTGTGGAATAAGTAATGTCTATAACAACTAGCGAAGTTGGAAATTGATATAAGTTACCCAGGGTTTATATAAGTTGTATGAATTTGTATTCCATGTTAGATGGGTTTACTCACGCTGGTTTCCAGCCTGACCCGGGTGTTACTTTGATGTAATGCTCGGGTCAGACCGAGTATTACATATTTTCAGGTAAGGACGTTCTGGAGCTCATGAGGCGAGCTAGATGGCAGGAACGTATGGAGCATATACCGCTGTTTATATTGTAGTTGTCTTGGACATGTTGTTTTAAAACTGTCCAGTGTTGTGAAATGGATTGTAACTCTGATGTATAAAATATAAATGTACCGATACAATTCTTCTTTGTATAACTATTATTTATGTGATATTATATTTTATCCGCTACGAATGTGAGGTTCTGAGTTTGAGTTTTCTGTTCTTCTTCTTTCTCTTTCTTCTTTCCACTAACTATCTGGAAATTTCGGAATCGAAATTTCTGGGTCGTTGCATTTGGTATCAGAGCAGAAGGTTAAGCGAGAACCTTGGCTCTGGTGGGATTACTCATTAAGGATAGGGTAAGTGGTACCCTAGGATGAGTTGAGTGTGTGTGTGTGTGTGTATATGTATATATATATATATATGAGAGCGTACTTGTTATTTTCTTATATAAAGATTTTAAATGATTTTATATAAGAATATATTTTGATATATAAAGCAATATTTCTTTCTAATAAATATTAAGGAAATTGGTTGTTAAATTTTTGGAATTAAATTAAGAAGTAATATAATACAACCAAATTGAAATCTGGAATTGGGATTAAATTAAGTGGTATTAGAAATACAACCAAACTGAAATTAATAAAGATAAGTTTGAAATGGATTCAAACTGAAATTGAAATCTTAAATTGGAGAAGTGTTTCAGAATAAGATGATAATGAATGGCTTTAGATATGATAATCTTGGTTATTATCCTAAATGATAGTTGTGTGTTTAATAATAAGATGTGTATTAATGAGTAAGCAAAATGAAATATTCTAAAGAAATAAACATTTATGTAAAGTATGACTTATAAATTGAAATTGAAAATACCTAAATTATGGAATTTTAAATCTAAGTCCATTAATTTGAAAGGTTGTTTCAAAGTGCATAAAGAATAAATAAGTATTATTTGAATCGAAGAGACTTTTGCAAACAATGAGTTATTTGAAGATTGGACTTGAACTTAAAACCAAAGGTGGTTTAAAATTTTAAAACTTGGCTGGGAGGGCCAAGAAATAAATATGTATATATGTATGGATATACATGATATCAAGGATAATTTGAAATTAACTCTAAATATTGAGTTTTAAATTTGGAATGAGATATGATACCCAAAGTGATAAGTTTTTGAACTTAATAAGTGGGAAGATTATTTATGAAAAGTTCAAAATTTAAGATGGAAGTTCAAACTGGGTAAGGTTGACAGGATTAAGTGAATTGAGTTTAACTTTGGAAAGGTTAAATAAGTTGGAATGATCAACCTGATTTGAAAATTTCAAGATGAAATTAATATTTAACTTGGGAATTTGAATGGTTGATTTGAATTAGGAAATTTGAGTGATCTCAAAATGGGTTTGAGATCCAAAAATTGGAAATGGATGGATGTTTAAAAATAATTTGAATGATACTATTCCGTTGTTATTAATAATCTTTAAGCTGAAATTGGATTTGATAAATGAAGAAATGGACTGTAGTAATATATCTGCTATTGAGATAAAAAGAAAATTTAACTTTAGTTTGAAAATAGAGAAAGGAATCACTTTGGACTTGAGATCTGGGTGTTTAAGATATAATTTCAACTGAAATTGTTGAAAATTTGTTTTAAGGTTGAATTTGGTTAATAAATTGGTTTTTGAAAGATTAAATTGATTTAAAATGAAATTCTGGAATGTGGACTTAAAAAAAATTGAATTGAAATTAGCTCAAATTGAATTTGATTTGAATTAATTGAAATTGTGATTGAAGATGTATAAGTATAAAATTCAAATGAAAAATTTGAATTGGATTAATTTGAAACGATTTGAAATTGAAGTGGGTTCAATTTGAAATTAGTCCGAATTGATTTGAATAATTTGGAATTGTAATTAAAGTTGAATAGTTTTAAATTCAAACGGAATTTGAATTGAATTTGGGAGGAAATCAAGAATAATTCAACTTGATTTGGAAATGGAGTTTGAAATTAAGATTAATTCAAACTGGAGTTGAAATAAATTGAAATTGGAACTAGTTCAATTGAAATTTATTTGAATTAGTAGAATTTGAGATCAAAGTTGAATAAAGTTAAATTTGGAAAGAAACTGAGGTTAATTCAACTTGAATTGGGTTTGAATCAATTTCAATGGAAATTGAAGTTATTTAAATTGGAATTAAGTCAATTTAAATGGAAGTGGAAATTTAAGTTGAACTGTTGGGAAAGTGAACAGTTTGACTCTTGACTATTTTCAATATAAATTGTTTTAATATAAACCTATTTTTCCAAGCTATTCATTATATATACAACCTTTCTTTTAAAAGACAAACTATCTTATACTTGTTTTACAATTATTTTTGAAACCGTTTAACGATTTTCCAACTGTTTTATAAACTAATTACTATATTCCAACTATTTTACAAAACTAATTATTATCTTACTATTATTTTGCAATTATCTAAATTTTCTATCATTATTTTAACTATTTTCTAACTATTTTACACCTATTTTACAAACTAGTAATTATTTTCCAACTACTTATCTATTTTTAAAATTTTCAAGCTATTTTCTAAATAAACTGGTCGGAGTTCAAACTGTTATTGATTAAATACCCAACTGAGGTAAAAGTTGAAGTGATGATCCAAATTAGGATCAAAGCAATTATGGATAATTGGATAGAAATTTAAGTGAATGTGAATGGAAAATAGAATTGATTTGGTTAATAATCAATGAAGATAAATATGTAGGATGTACGTATATTATTCTATTCGCATAGTAATTTGATCCAAATTCGAGCACAGAATTTTGAGATAGTATGTCGATCCGAGTTGGGATTTTTCACTCGATTTACGACGGCGAACCTGGATATGGATTGTTTTGGTTCTGGATATTCTCTATCATGGTTATGGCTTTGCAAGGAGAATGACGGTTTCTGATCAAGAAACCAGATCTGAGTCCGCACCAGGAAGTCGGGTGGACGATATTAGTTCGGAAGTGAAATTGTGTGATCGAGTAAGCGATCAAATTGGTATAGCGTACGGATGATATGTGTACATCGTACGAATTTGAATGAAATTAATATTGGGAATTTGTGGATGAGTAATGTGAAACGGTTTTTGAAATGAAAAAGTATATTTTGTGAAATATATGATGAAATAAAATAGAAATTGAATATTTCTATGGTAGAAATTACTTTATGAAAGTAAGTAATATAATTAGTGACTTTATAGAGTAATCAAATTTGAATATTTGATTGGAATAAACAAAGTTATATATCTTTGTTATATAAGATAAATCTCCCCTTGTTGAATCTTTGTCGGAAGGAAAGGATTTTAAAAGTGTTTGAAGTATAAAAGAAGTTTTATACAAGTTTGAAATGATCCGAAGTTTTAAAAATTATATATATATATATATATATATATATATATATATAAAGGATCATATGAGGATTTTGGAAAAAGGTTTTGGGAACCTTTGGATTTGGAAAGGCTTTTGATTTTTGGGTAAAATCAATATTGAAATTTGGAAAGCCTAGTTTGAGAATTATCGATTTTGGGATAATCGATTTTGTGTAAAGGAGCTATGTATGAGATCATACTAGGTGTATGATTTAAAGATACTATATGTGTATAGTATAAAATGTTTTGATGATGACTCTGGGGAAAAAGGCGCTCCCTCGAAATGAACTTCTCAGGAGTGCCACCGGGTGGTGCTACCTTGAGGCCCGGGGGGGGGGGGGGGGGGGTTCTAAAGATGATCCTATGAGGAGTCCGGACAAAACTAGTTCCTGGAGATTATGAGAAGAGTATACCATAGAGAAAGTCGTGTGTGCCGCTGAGAGCCAACAGTTTGCGTTTGATTTTATATCGGTAGACTACGACCTATGGTAATACATCGAAAGTCGTGTGTGCCACTGAGAGCCAACAGTCTGCGTTTGATTTTATATCGGTAGACTGCGACCTATGTAGGAGTGGAGAAGTTTCATTTCGACAGCGAAAATCAAAGGCTGCAGAGAGCCTGCAGTTACATGGACTTTTGCTGTGATGGCAACGTAACCCCGGAATGTAACTGCGATCTGTCGTAGGTTCCATGGCGTAATCGAGAGGCTGCGGAGAGCCTGTAGTTACATGGACTTTTGCTGCGATGGAAACGTAACCCAGGATGTAACTGCGACCATGGATGAGGGTGATGATTTCCAGAGTATTCTCACTAAAGATATTTCCTCTATTTTCAAAGATGTTTTCTATATTTTCAATAAAATTATTTTCCAAATATTTTCACTAGGTGTTGATAACGTGTTTACCAAGTACTTATAGATTTTCAGTCTTACGCCTAATCAACGTATGACCGAATTTCTATGAGAACGAGGACGGACTTGTTAAAACATCGAGTTATAAAAAGTATTTTTATAAAACTATTTTATAATATTATATGGATTTTAAAAAGTGTTTTAAAAATAATCAAAGATAAATTTTCTGATAATAAGCATTTAAATAAATTCTGGTTTCGTTCCTTTTCGAGGACGAAAAGATTCAAAGGGGGAAGGAATGTGATAACCCGGATTTTGAAGAACTATTAATTAGATAATTAACTAATTATAAATTATTAGAATACTGATTTTATTTGGACTAAACGGGTAAATTAGATAGTTAAAGATGTCTGGATGTATATAAGTGAATTTGAAAACTATAGTAATAGTTGAATTAAAATAATGAATCTAACAGTAAATCATTAAATGTATAAATAGATATGTGTAAACTCTATTATTATAATTTTTTTTTGAAATTTTAAATGTGCCCATATACATATATACAAGTATGTATTGTGATTTAAGAGTAATTGTTTGAGTTCAATATGATAATTTGCAAAAGCCATTTAAAGAAAACTCTATATTTTGAAAACATGAGATGAACATTTAAGTATATGATAAGTTTTTAAAATAAAAATAAAAAGACTTAATAAAAAGGTTTAAATTCTTATTTTAAGTTTATATATGATAAATAAGGATTGTAAATATATTTATTAATATAAAAGCACATTAAACTAAATATAATAATAATTAAAATATATAATACAAACTAAATGATAATCATAATATAAATCTTTATGAAAAAAAGGCATAAAATATACATATTTACAAGTGTAAGTAAATCTTGTCATCAATTTAACATTTATTAGAATATTATTATGCATAACAAACAAGTGTCAATTGTATCTTATTTTCAAAAGTAGTAATTCAAATTAAAACAAAGTTTTAAATTTACATCACCATTTCTTCTATTCTCTTTTCTTTAGATTCAAACTTAACAAAGTAAAATGCAAATCATAAATTAGAAAAGAGGTAGGATTTGTAACCAAAAGTAAAATCCTGGAAACTGTAATTACTGCTAAAGCTTCATAGTTGATTTAAAGGCAAAGAAAATTCAAGATCAGTACAAATTCAACTCAAACTAAATTGAGCATGGATCAGATCTGCAAGCAAATCAATGTGCCAGAGAAAAAAAGGGGTTTCAGAGACCAAGTTTTCAAAGTTTAAACTGCCACAAATCTGCTCTGTTCAAACAGAAATGTGAGTAAACTTCACTACTTTAAACCCAGATCTGATTTTTATTTTGATGCTTATGACAATTATTGTGATAATGTCCTGATAAATGAGATTTGGATACATGCATGGGTACGAATGTATTTGACTTGGTGTGCTTGTATGTATATAATAGTTATGTGAATGCAGAGCTCTGGTTTCAAATTTTCTTTAAAGGATTCAAACTTAAAAAAAACCCAATCAATATGTCTCTCAAATTCTTGTTAGGCATTGATGTTTAAATTCAACTTGTTTGTAACAAATAGGGATTTGATTTTAAAGTATTTCTAGAAAAGAAAAAATATATTTAAAGTTAGTTTTTTTTACAAAATAAAGGATTGAGTAAGCATGAACATACTAAAATCTCAATTTGAATAAATTATGTATTCAACCTTAAAATCTGATGTATCATCCGGAATGATGATTTTTAAAAATAAAATCTGGGATTTTAGGTTTAAAAATCGCGAGATATTGCAAATTGAACGTGATTGGTGTTTTCATCATTTTCTGGTGAACAAGTTGATCTGGGAGATCGAGTTTCCTCTGGAAGGTAGCTCGTCGATGGGTAGTGGCGAGAAAAATATAGGGTGAATATTCTGATCACCGAGGTGGGCGGGCGACGCTGATTTAGGGTTTTGGTGGTGGTTTTGTTCCTCGTTTTTGGCTAGGTGTTAAGACGTTGAGGATGGATCGAGTTGGTCCGTGATGGGGGAAAATCAAGGCAGAAGTAGTGGCATAGCTTCTGGTTGATGGGTGAAGAATCTCGTGGTTGAGATCATCGGAGAGGAATGATTTTCCAATCGAACGATTGTGCTTTTGGTCGACTGATTAGGATTCTTTTCGATTTTGAGATTGATGATCAAGCTGGATGGTCGTAATCGAGTGTGGAGAGGATCGGTGACTTGTTGACATTAGGAGGTGGAGTCATATCGCCGACGGCCATCTGTGCACGTGCACTGGTGCATGATATATCAGGTGAAGACGGAGATTGGGACGAAGTTGTTGTCTCGGGAATGAACCCGAAGTACACTAGAATTTTGCTCGAGAAATAGGATAGGGGTTGCTGGGTTTTGAACTCGAAAATTTTGGGTTGGGTTGCTCCTGTCTTCTGTGATGTTATCCAGTTTTGTCTGAATGAAAGAAGAAGAGAGGGCCTTGGGAAATCTCGGGGATATTGGTGGTTGGTCTCGGGTTCTCATTCGTGTTGTTTGCATGTTTAATTTCATGCAGCAGTAAAAATTAGACAAGAGGGAAAAAGGAAAAGAAGCAAGGATGGAACTCAGATTTTGTTCTAATAATCATGAGTTTTGACTCGGAAAGAATAAATAGTAAAATAATGTTTTAAGCTAACGTAATGAAGTTTTAATATGGTACTTAATTAGTCTTTGATGTTAAAATATTGTTTAAGTGTTTGATTCATCAAGTAGAATTATTTATTTAAATTTGTAAGATAATTCATGAAGTTTACTTAGTTAATAAAGATTAAACAAGAGTAATTAAGGGTTGGTTATGTATTGAGTGTGATTAGTTTTAGGGCAATTAATCAAGGCAGTGATTATAAAATAATGTTTTAAATTTCAAAATAATTAAGGATCTAATGTTTTGAGTTAATTAAGTTAATTAGGAAATCAAGTATAATTAACTAACTTTATTAATTAATTATAAAGGATTAAATTAAGTAATTAATCAAGAGTAATTAGTTGGTTTAATTAATAATTAAAGAATTATTAATCAAAGACTGTTCATTAATTGATCAGAGATTAATTAATTGTATAGTTAAAGATTAATTAATCTATAATTAAAGATTTATTAAATTCATTTTAGAGGTAATTATGGATTAATTAATTGAATTGAGAAATATTGATTAATGATTAAGGTTATTGATCAATTGTTAATGGATAATTAATTAGTTAATTAAAGATTAATTAATTTATTTTCAAGGTGATTAAAGGATGAATTACCCAGTTGTAATTAATGAAACGAACGTGATTAATTAATTTGTTAATTAAGATAGTCACTCGATAATTGATTAAGTATAATTGCTTAATGAGATTGATAAGAGTACTTACTTAGTAAAATAATTGATGGAAAGATTACTGGATGTAATTAATATAAGAGAAATTACTTAATGGAAAGTAATTACTTAGGAGAAGTGCTTAAGGATTAATTATTCGATGTAATTAATTAAAGGATTAATATAATTTAATTAAGGGGTTAATTAACTAAGAAAAGTAGTTACAGGATGGTTAATTACTGTTTATAATTGATTAAGACTGATTAAGGGAAATGACTAATTAAGAATCAGTAATTAATGCAATTAATTGATGTAATTAGTGAAAGTACTCAAAGATTAATTATTGTAAATAGTTAAGGATAATAACTTTGTGTAATTGGAAATAATTAATCGAGGATGATTAATTAAGAAGGATAATTAAAAGACCATTTATAAATTGATTGTAATTAAGAAATGATTGAGTAAAGGTAATCTAAGTGATTGAAGGATTAGTGATTAATTTACTTAGAGATAAATTAAATTGATTTTGGAAATGATCCATCTTGCTTATGAATGATTGAATGATGATGAAATGCCTTGAATTGATTGATATCTCTGGTAGGAAATGCTTTTGATATGATGTGTTGGGTGAGCAATGATAATGTGGTTATCTATCAATGATGAACTGCTGAGCTTAAAGGGTGACATCTTTTATTTAAAGTTGAAGTGCATTTCACTTGAATAACATGTGTTACGATGAACTGAATTCGAAGAGACCAGAATCGGGTATTAGTTAATACTCGAAACCACTGTGATTCTTTACAAATTGATACGTAGAATCAATAGGATGTAATGGAATGATTTAAGTGAATTGGACCATTTAATCTAAGTTCTGGTACTTAGAAATTGATGTGTGAAATAAGTAATGTCTATAACAACTAGCGAAGTTGGAAATTGATATAAGTTACCCCGGGTTTATATAAGTTGTATGCATTTGTATTTCATGTTAGATGGGTTTACTCACGTTGGTTTCCAGCCTGACCCGGGTGTTACTTTGATGTAATGCTCGGGTCAGACCGGGTATTACAGATTTTCAGGTAAGGACGTTCTGGAGCTCAGGAGGCGAGCTAGATGGCAGGAAGGTATGGAGCATATACTGCTGTTTATATTGTAGTTGTCTTGGACATGTTGTTTTAAAACTGTCCAGTGTTGTGAAATGGATTGTAACTCTGATGTATAAAATGTAAATGTACTGATATAGTTCTTCTTTGTATAACTATTATTTATGTGATATTATATTATATCTGCTGCGAATGTGAGATTCTGAGTTTGAGTTTTCTGTTCTTCTTCTTTCTCATTCTTCTTTTCACTAACTATCTGAAATTTCGGAATCGAAATTTCCGGGTCGTTACAATAATGTAAATATTAGAGTGATAAGGTGATTGATATTTGAAAATTTTAATTAGAGGTTGTGCTTAATTAAATTCAAAGAATGGGTTTATAAACGGTTTCATGTGTTAATTAATAAGAAAAATAATGCAAGGGCATTATGAGGATTAGCCGCCACCATAACCCTATAACCCCTAGACCCATATTCCCATTTCCACTCTACACGTTCACAATACAAAATTCTAAAACATAAACCAAAGAGCAAGTCGGCCATTACCTAGAGGAAAAGAAGAGGAAATTCAATTAAAAGCTAAGGAATCCAGCAAGGAGAATTAAACAAGGTCAAATCTCAAGTCCTTATCGAAATAAAGGTGAATAATAATCAAAACCATCTCATTTTTTGTTTTTAAAGAGCATAAATTTTCGAGTTTAAGTTTAAATCCATTATAATAATTTTTGGTGATGATATGCTTGGAGTACATGATATGTTATATTCAAAAAAGTTTGCTTGATAAATGTTTTATTCGATTTTAAGGCTAATATCATTTATTTTGGGTTTCGAATGCCATTAGGATTTAAATATGTTATGTAAAACATTATTTTGGAGATGGATTTAATTTTCTGTAATTATCCAAGTTATGAATAGTTCATTATGAAATTTCAACGGAGAATATGAATAATTGGGTTTAGAAATTAATTTTGGTAATTATATAAAGGAATTTGGGTCCGAAATTTATATGTTAGATAACACAATAAAAGTGAATATTGACGATTTTTGGGGATTTTTCCTAAGTAATTTACTAGGAAAATTAATTTATTTAAGATGGAGGATTTAAAAGTCTAAATTGTTTTATTAAAAGGAATGCCTTCTTTATTAATTATCTCTAATTAATTTTTGAATAAAATCAGTAGTCATTTAGAAAAGATTCTGGTAAAGTTTATGGCAACCAATCATATTTTTACAAATAGGCAAGTTAGTTGAAAAATATTACGTAAAAAGGCAATGAAAACGGTTTTGCATAAGTTTATTATTTCTCCACTTCCAATAGCTACCTTTCGACCCTATACTTCGGCTCCAACCAAGTCGAAACCAATACACTAGATATCAATGCATTAGTACATAGTGGATTAGAGAATGGGGGCAGGTATGGAGTCAAAACCAAGCTTTCAAAGGGGTCAAGGCCTTTGTTTTACTATCCAAAGAAATGCCCCTTTTCTTGTTTTAAAAAGAATGATTTTGAAGGGATTTAATATAGCTTTCGAAGAGGTTGCCGCCTTTTTTCAAAGGGTAGCTTTCGAATGAGTTGCCTTGTTTTAAAATCAATGCTTTTGAAAGGGTAATTTGAACCCAATCGAAACCATGATGTCGCATTTATACCTTTCCAATGAATTTAAGCCTCAATGAGTTCGAAAAGTAGCTTTTTATTTTATAAATATAATAAGCCACTTCCCAATGTTTTCAAAAGGGCTCTAGTAGCCATTTATATTAAAGTTTTCGAAGACAATGGCTTCGAAAGATGTTCGAAGCTATCCATCCAATTTTTTACTTAAAAGACTAATGCTTTTGAAAGGATCGTTCTGAAGCCATTGTTGAATATGCGAGCATATGATTTTTGTTTGATGATAATAAACATATATATATATATATACATATATATATATATATATTCATTTAAATGTATTTGTTAATATACTATTTTATTTTCACAGATTAGATAAATATTTGATGAATAAAATAAATAACACAGAATTTGAATTCAAACGGATATTTTATTCAAGCAAACATTTATTACAATTTTTGAATAGTACAAATTTCATGCTCTCACTATATATACACAACTTCAGTTACAATACAATTTTGATTACATCACGATTCACATTTACATTTGACCTCACTATATATCACTCATTCACTCACTGTAACAACCCTAGTTTTAGCTATTTATTTTATTTTAATTATTTAATTTTGAAATATATTTTATATAAATTGTGTTTAACAATATAATTTAATTATTTAATTTGAAGATATATTTTATAAAATTGTATATGTCAATAAAATTAAATAATAACTGTGAAAATTCAAGCTATGTTTGAACTGTTAAATTTCGCGTTTAAAAGACGCGTCAATTTTTAGGGTATATGCAACGTAATAAAACGTGTGTTTTTAAAATGTTATTTTTATGAAAATTTTTGATGTTTTAGCCTGCGTCTGTTTAACGTAGTGTAAAAATCATGTTTTCGAATAATTTTGAGGAAAAATATCAGTCAGTAATTTTATAGTAACCAGTACCTTGTTAACTAACAGTCTGATTTTGAATAAACGTATATACGTTTTCCATTCCTACTGCCTACACAAATTTACCTCTTGCATTTAATACTTTCAAGCTAAAAATCGAAAATGTATAAAATGAAATGCAATCATCCCTAGTAACGTTCCAAATCAGAGAAAAATGATGCATGCTTGAAACTGAAACGTGCATATCCTATATTCCATTTCTTTACCCTCTGTTCCAACAGCACTACTAAAATCACACACATAGGTATGAAATTAATAGCTTGCTTTAACCACGCATATACCAGCCTACATTCAAGAGAATGAATGTACTTTCCATCGCTGTTGCTCCATTAGAGGAGTAGTCTCTCGGCCTTCCTTGTGTTTCATGAGAATTTAATTTTTAAAAACTGGAAATTCATAAATCACGCAAGCGTTCAAGTGGAGGTTACTTGTTGCTCCCCTGGCCTTCCCAAAGCCTTGCCATTCTTCTTTTAATCGAGCATAAGTAACACTTAATCTGATTTTAACTGACCTTTGAAATATCAGAATAACAATCAACTCTTTCATCTGCTGATTCAAGTTATCCCATATTTTCTTCCTAAATCGTGCAACTAATTAAAAAGGTATTAAGTAGGTGTGATCCAAGCTTTATAGATAAAACTCTCGGCCTTCCTCTAAAAGCTCAAAAGATAATAACATCACATTCCTTTGCAAACTGAAAAGGAGGAAATCACGCAGAGATTTGTACGTTTTGACTGACCGTTTCTTATAATTTAATCTTGCAATCAAAATGTAAAAACTGGGAAACATCTCAGCCTTCTACATTATCGAATTCTTAATCACACTCGGCCTTCTGAAACTCTTCCCTATAAATACATTTGCTTATCAAATGGTCTCTGCATCATTTCCATCTCCTTTTGCAGAGCTCCAGATCAGGTAAATAGTTCACTTTGTTTCCTTTGCTTTCTCATCTTTTGCTCGGCCAGTCTACCTTGTGTACGCCATGCCTAGAGTTGCCTATACATTCATTCAATTTTGATCTATAGGCTAGTAGTGGGCATAACTAGACTCACTAGTGATAAGTTGCAGGGGTGGACATTTCATGTTGGACAGACATAAAAATTGTGGGATGATATAGGAAGTGGAATCAGAGTTAAAGATGTTAAATGTTATTAGTTGAAATTGGTACACTGGTGAGGAGTTTGCTTTGTACGCATAGCAGCTTTGATAATGGCTGGAACATTTGTCCCAAAAGAAATTTAATTTCTAAACAAAAAAATGGGCATGACCAAGTAAGTATGAGTCTTCAGACTGGCACAAAATATACATTAGTTTTTCCAGATTTCTTATTTTACATAAGCAAACTTTAAAAAAAAAAAAAAAAACTGTTCTAAAGGATCCTCTTAGTATAAGCAGTACAGATATAGTACGTGCATACATAAGTAATAGGCATAAATAGGAAAGAGTAGTATTTTTCTTTACTTTTTATAATGGACTGGCCACGCTTTCTTTTGGGTAGCGAATGGTTATGGAACAAGAGGAGTGTGTGAAGTGCAGTTAGATGATATGCAGTGTGCACTATGGATGTTCACTGGAAGTTGAAGACAGATGTATGTGAAAGTGTTGTGAGATTGGAAGAAAGGCTGAAGGGAGAATGTTGTGAAGGCAGTGGTACAGAGAGTGGATTACTATTGTTGTAGGCAGGCTTCAGTAGAATTTTTGACAATGTTGAAACTAGCTTGGGTTGATTCTGATGCACAAGTACATATTGGTACCACTGTGTACATGTGTTAAAACTGACCGGAGTAGAGATACATGACTGAAGTGTTGATGCTAATAGAAGTAAGGGGGGTAGTCGTTGTGTTCAAGTCAGAGAATTGTCCATTGTTTTGTAGTCTGGGCAGGGTGTGTGTATGTCTAAGGTGTAGTCTGTGCACTGTGTGCACGTGTATCACCGAGCCTAGTATGTAAGAGTCATATAGCCATGAAGTTGAGATAACTGGAATTGCTGTCTTGTTGAGGTATCAGGGGTGCTGGGAAAAGTTGTATTCCGTTGGTAGAAGGAGAGAAAAGGTGGAGATGCATGGCTGGAGTGTGGATACTAGAAATAGTTGGTGTGGTAGATAAGTGTAAGTGCAATACCAGTTTGTTTTCTTTTGTCACTTGTCTGCATCTATAGGAAATGGCATGGTAGGAGAAGCCTGGGAAATTGAACTGAGAAATCTTGAAATGTGGAGTTCGAATATATTAGTAGGAGAATAGTGGTTGTTCAAAAGATTCAGTGCTTGGTGGAAGTAGTTGGAAATTTATATACAGAATGGGAGAGGTAGTTGTGTTTAAGATGATGGGTTAGGATCGCATGAATCTCCACAAGACAGTGCATGCGTGACTCGAAGCAATGGCATAATTCGCTCGAAGTTATGTAAGACTGGAAGTATAAACTGAAGAGGAGTGAAGTGTAGATGAGTTGTAATAATATAGGCAACAATTTAGGCTGAGTAAATGAAATGGTATGCGTGTGTCACTGTGTGCACATGTACATGGGTATCACGGCATATAGTAGGAAGAAATTTCACCATAGTGCGTCAGTCGGCCTTTAGGAAATTTTGTCGTAAATTTTTGTGTTAACCCGGTTCACGTTTTGGGGTGCATTTTGGGTTATAACACGGTGGAGTGGTCGAGCAAGTCAAATCATTCTCGTTCTATTTTAATTTTTCTTTGACCGTAAATTCTAAAGTCGCGTTTCAAAATATTTGAATTTTATTCTAGATTTGAATCTAGGCGACATCCGAGAAATTTTGTTCGTTATTCTCTGTCACTCTTTTCCGGTGAATCGTCGTTTTGAAATTCAATTTTCTGCAACATCCAGGTGAGTATTTCTCACCAGACATATGTACATATATTTTGTAAATTATCGCAAGTGTATGTGTAAATTTTTAATGTCACTATTATCTGTCTGCAGTGTAATATAGAATGATGAACCCCATTTAAATTGACACCTTATCAGTTATTTATCTGTGTATTATTTCTACAGTTATATTTTTAATTGTTATTTACTGCTTAAATCACCACTGCAAGTTCCCTGTTAATTTAGATTGTTATGGGCTGAAATGATAGGCCTAATTGATTATTATTGTTCACTTGTCTGTTAACTGCTTAACTGATAACTTGGGATTGCGGGTTTGAAATGATAGAACCCGGGGTTTGTAAATTACGGATTGAAATGATATAAATCCGTATCACTTGACCTAGGCTAGAAAACTATATACAGGCCCGTGGTTCTTATAATATTTTCTGAAATATTTAAAATTATTTTTGGAAGTTAAATATTTGATTTAATATCTTTAAAGGATTATATTTTGATTTTGGATGAGTTATAAATGTTAATAAATAAATAAATATTTGAATAAAATTTTGGAATATAACTTATTTTGGAAATTCTGGATTTTAGAAGAACAAGATTTCAGTTAATAAATAAATAATAAATAAATAAGTTATATTTGGAAATATTTATTAAGTTAAACAATCTACTACAGCATTTAAATGCTGTCTTTTAAAATTGGACCATTTTAAACCCATAACTTTAAATAGCATTTCATAAGTGCTGTAGAAATTGAAATTTGATTTATTTAGAAAATTTATGAAAATTTATTTTGGGAATAAGTTAAGATTTTTGGAATTTAAATATGTAATAAATAAAAGAATTTAGAAATTGATTTTGGGTGGGTTTAAAGGGAGAAATTGATTTAAAATTCCAAATTTAATTAAATGATTTGAAATGGTATATTATCAAAAGAGATGTTTAATCAAGGATTGATATTGAAGGTATTTGAAATATATATTTGATTTGAAAAGATAAGTACCATTTTTCAAAACTATAACCACGGGTTATAATAACGATGGGTTGGCAAAGAGACCGGGATCGGATATGGACATACTCTCTGTCGATACCGAAAACCACTTTGACTAACCGTGTACGCGGTGGAGATTCCAGAATGAAGTAGGATGGTGGTGACGGTTTCTTGAAAGGTAAATTCGTGGACCCGACTCCCGTGAGTTGGCTTAAGGTGGCTAAAACAGGAGCGATTGACGGATTAATGAGGTAGCTCCTCTGATCGAACGCACTTCTTCGTATACCATTCTATTGCTTATGTGATTGTTTGGGTGCACCCTTGATTTGGGAGTATTGTTCGAGGTGGGCGGTTGCTGCGGCTTCGCGTTACCATCGGTCCGGAAGCGTAATTGGTATATCTACCCTGGCATTGCCTAGTTGTGCCGTGTCACCTACCATATCGAGCCTTGTACGAGTTTGGATTTCTCCCGTAGCCCGTGTGGTATCCTCTAGTTGCTTCCCGATCAGGAGGAGCTATGATATTGGATGGACTACTGGGACTATTACGTGTTAAGGGCTATATGGGTAACCCCTTAATGCTAAGAAAAAAGTATGTTTATTTTATAAATAGACACTATTATAATAGCGCAATATACTACATAGTAAATAGTTGACGGATCCTTAGAGGATGGGCGGTCCCAAGCATCCTTTAAGTTACTTGCTCTATATTACAGTACACTTGATTAGCTTACATTATATAAGTATGTATGTCCTGACTCGAGTGTTTTGTTTTATTGTACGCTCGGGTCAGTCTGAGTTGCAGCATCAGTTTCTTCTCCGTAGCTAGGACACTCAGTAGATCATTCGTGCTGCTGGAAGATTGTTTCAGCCTTTATCTTTTCTGGAATTCAAGACCTTGAAGACTCTATATCTATTTATGCTTAAAAATTGTTTGGAAGATTTTAAGCCATGTAAATTCTGTTTTGTTAAAGTTATATCAGTGGCTTCATGAACCACTAAATTTTTAATTTCCGCTGCGAGATTCTGATATCTGTGTATGTGATTCTGTGATTTATTTACTGTATATTCTGAGTTTTGCCAAATTTATTCTACAACGCAGTATTTTGAACAATTCAAGTCCGACATGTGCGGATGCGAATGATTGAAAATACTGGGTCGTTACACTCACACTCGTATTTATCTTCAACTTCATTCCAATGTGAATCCAGCATCTGAGCAATCTGCAGAAATATATATTAACGAAGTAAAATTGAAAATAAAATATTTTTGCAATATAAAATAAAATGTGGATTTTGAAAATAATATTTGCCTCAGTTATTTGGGTTGTTCGTCATCATTTAAATTCGAATTTATCATACACGAACAGCTTGTGACATGCACAGTGTATCACTGTACATGCCACAAGGCCGTGCACACCGATATATACACTTGATAAAATTACAGGGACAGGTGAGCACAGGTCAAACCCAAAACGCCCGGTTCAACTCAAGTGCAATAAAAATAATGTCACAATATCAGCACAAGGTCAAACCCGAGCTTTAAGCTGGATTCAACTCAGGTGCAATACAAAATTGTCAAGTACAAGTGAAAATGCTCGATCAAAGAAACATAGCCGCAACAATGCAATGGGCATGTTCAAAACAACACCACAACTAGAAATATGAATAAAAAAGTCAGGCAGAAGCCTATTCCCAAGCAAAATTGACAAACAAAAAGTGCAAGCTTGGATGAGCAAGTGTCGACCAAGCTAATGAACACAACCATACAGTGAAACTCAATACAACAAGGACTCAATTCAGTGCACCAGTGATGTCAACAAGACTCGACATGTATAAGAAGGCAGCAAAACAGGTACAATATAATGCAACTGATCAGAGGTGGCAACTTGGAGCATCAGACCAACATCAATGTATATGAACACAACTAATGGAACAATGCAACAGTCAATAATGAAGTGTAAACCAAGTGCACCAGAGAACAATAACTGATACAAGTGACTCAAACCAGAACTTCAAAAGAACAAGTGCAGCCTCTACATGAAGGTCTGAAACAAATGAAACCAGAGGCAACTGGCAACAAATAAAACAATGAACCAGACTACAAGATGATCCAAACAAGGCTACAACTTCAAGTGAACTAATACACAGCAGAATCAAAGTGAACAAGCAGTGGCTCAACATCAAAGACACAAATTCTCAAAGCAACTCGAAGTCAATGGTACCAGATCACAATGTGCACAGAACTGTAATCAGATGAACCAAAACTGTGATACAAGGACAGCAAACAACAATGTCTCAACCAAATGATCATGTGACAGTGCAGTGCAAACGAACTCATGTGGAACAAGTGAAGACAAATATATATACATAAGTGGACAAGAATACATATATGCAGCAGTGACCAAAGTCAAAGCAAAACCAGAAACAACTACAAGCAACATATAACTGATTATATACATACGTGAGCGTGTATATATTTATACATGTGCAGGATGCAAGTTTGAACAAATCCATGTCAAAGCCAGGTGATAAAAATCACATATTTGAAGTAATCGAAGTATCAGGCTTTACTAAAATTAGAAAAGACTCAAAGTAGCAGTTTCAAAATAATCTAAGTACAAGCCAGGAAAAGATAACATCAGGAATTTCAAGATAAACATATTCAAAGCCGTGGGTCATCAAGAAATCACCGTCACAGTAAAGTCAGAGCCTTGGCAATCAAGGAATCGGACCAAGTCAGAAATCAAAACCGTGTTATTCAAGTAATTTGAACAAGTCAGAGATCAATCTCAAGCATCAATACAAAATCAACCGGCCGAGATAAATTAAATGGCAAATTCAAAAAAACGAGAAAATAGGGATTCGAACCCTATATAAACCGTATCATCATCGGCTTTCAAATCATCGAGATCAAGAATATTAACATAAAGCAATAAGCAAAAATCACATACCAATTTGTAGTCGAACTCGATCAAATCTAAGAAGTCGTGTTCAAATCGAAGAAACGGTCGATTGCCGAAGCAAATTAGAGGAACAACAATTGTAATTGACCAACAATCAGTCGACTTCATCGATTTCTCCAAAACCCCTAATTTTCGAGCAAAGCGAAAGAGGAACGAGAGTATGAACGAGGCCGCCATTTTTTAACAGAGCAAAGTAGAGGAACAACATAAAAGAAATAAAAAGGGCCGGCCTTATTGTTTTAACAAAGGCTTTAGTTTATAAATTAGGGGTTTTGTTTTTTAGTTGTCTTTTAATTTGTATTTTGCTTTTAAGCCATTGTAATTACTAGTCGTGTGACTAGGGGACAAACTACGTGGCGTAGTTTGAGAATTCACAACTCAGTGGCTGAGTTGTGGCAGGGTTTTGAGCATAGAGTTAGGTTAGTCAGTAGCGGGTGTCGCGAATTTATGTGTGTAAGCATGTGACTACTTAATTTCTAGTAGAAACCTTGGGAGCAGCACGTAGGCAGGGTTTTGCCGAAGTTGGGTAAATTCTGTGTCGTTCTATTTCTGCATTTATTATTCTGCGATTATCTGTGCTGCTATAATTTTGATATATCTGTGTCGATATAATTTTATAAGCTTCCGCAATAATTTTTATAATTAACAGCATCACCCTATTTACCCCCCCTTTAGGGTGAAATCGATCCTACAAGTGGTATCGGAGCTAGGAATAGAAGTCAGCTTTTGTTTTTGAAAAATTTTTGATTTTTCTTTTCAAAAATCAATTATTGTTTTTTTAAAAAAAAGGTTGAATTTTTAAAATGGCTTCTTTTAATAATGCTTTTGCTGACGGTCAGTCCATAGTTAGACCACCAATGTTCAATGGTGAATACGCCTACTGAAAAAATAGAACGAATTTTTTTCTAAAAACCATTGACGCTTGGAATATTGTTGAGACAGGTTATAGAGCACCAACTATAATTGTAAATAATCAGGAAATAAATAAACCGAAGGATCAATGGACAGATCTAGAAAATAAGTTACAAAATTCTAATGCCAAAGCTATGAATTCGATTATTTGTTCATTGGATCAATTTGAATTTAATCGTGTCTCACATTGTTTAACTGCATAGGAAATATGGCACACACTCGAAGTGACTCACGAAGGAACGTCGCAAGTCAAAGAATCTCACCTTTCCATGCTAAGCAGCGAATATGAGAACTTCACAATGGCGAAGGAAGAAAATGTCAAAGAGATGTATGGACGACTTTCCAATATCGTATACAAATCAAAAGCTCTCGGAAAATCATACACAGAGTTGGAGATAGTCCGAAAAATCCTCAGAGTCCTTCCACGAAGTTTTGAAGCAAAAGTGACTGCCATTCAAGAATCAAAAGATATAAAACAAGTCAATGTTGAAGAACTCATCGGAAATCTCACCACTTATGAGCTAGAAATGAAATTCAAGGAAGTGCGTGAAAGTGGTGACTCTCGAAAGAAATCAATATCTCTTAAAGGAACAACAGAAAGTGATGGTGGTGATGATGATGATGGAGCAGCAAAATTGGAGCTGATAATAAAGAAATTCAAAAGGTGGAATTACCAATACGGAAATCTAGCTCTAAATCGAAATTTGAAAAGCAGAATAGTCAAAGCACTAGACAACTCATACGAACAGAAGATCATCTGTCATAAGTGCAACCAACCCGGACACATCAAGCCCAATTGTACTCAAAATCGACGCGACTTTGAAAAGAAATAAAAAAGGAGAAGTTTTGCAGCCAGTGGAATACAAGTGATGAAGATAATCAAAGTACTAGCAGTGAGAGTGAGAAAGCAGATATGTGCCTTCAAGGTAATATAACTTATAGCGACGATGACGAGCCAAGCGAGGTATCAAAACTTACTCATTCAAAATTACTTATATATTTCCACGAAGTAAATGGTTGTTTTGAACGACTTAGGGAAAAGTATGCTAAAATTGAATCACGAAGAGATAGTTTGGTAGAATTAAATAAACAACTTGACCAATTAGTTAAAACCTATCAAAGTAGGATCCCTAAGTGTGATAAGTGTCCAACATTCAAAGAAGAAATTAAAAAATTAGAAATCAAATCGCTTGAAAGTGAAATTCTAATTTTGAAAGAGAGTGAAAATACTAGAAGAGAAAATTCTATTAAAAAGTGCACATAATTATTAAACGAAAATGAATCTCTCAAAACACAAGTCCAACAATTGTCAACGACTTTAGATAAATTTTCAAAAAGTGAAAAATCGTTGAATATGCTATTAGGGAAGCAAACTGTTAATACAGGTAGACAAGGACTTGGATATAATCAATCTGAAAATGTTAGAAATGAAATTAATCAAGTCAATTCAATGTGCACAATTTGTAGAAAATTTGGACACAATCAAAATAATTGTTGGTATAGACCCAAATACGTGAAAACTATACCAATTGGGGTTCTAAAAGGCACAAATATAAAATCTCTCAAAGTTAAACAAATCTGGGTGCTGAAAGGATCATATATAAATAGTTTTCGGTCTCCACAAAATTATTTTTCAAAATATTCTGCCACTAACAATCATGGACCTATAAAAACAAATAGGTCACAAAAATCTTTCATCGTGTAGATGTGGTGGCAGGCTAAGGAACAACAATAGTGTTACTTGGATTTTGGCTGTTCCAAGGACACAACGAGCAAAGTTCCTTAGCCTAGTATAAAGCTGACATAATCACAATGGGCAACAACGAAAAATTATCGTAAAGGTAAAATAGGTAATGGTATTTTTTTGAACGATATATTAAATGTGATAATCTGCACTGTAGTCTGAATTAAATCAGCCAATAATGTGATGATAAAATAAATGATGATTTTGATTCTGACATATTCAAAATTGTTGGCCAATTATATTCTTATGGCAAGAACACTATAAAAATATCTAGAGTCTTTGAACTACTTCATATATATTAGTTTGATTAATAATAGTGTTTTATTGGATGATAATACATTTGGTTATTTTACGGTTGACTCTATATTCACGGTTTTTGATTATTTACACGGCTTCAATTCAAATTCAAGAGAATTTCATTTAAAAAGTTGAAAAAAAGGATTTCGAGAAATTGTTGAGAATTTCACGGTCTGGTCTATAACATTCAGTTAATGATAATCATGAGTGAAAAAGAAATTCAGATGCAAATTACACTGGTAATCTAGTTGATAGAAAATTACAAGTGGAACGTGATATATGATGAGACATTAGTAATTGCATCGTTTTTCAAAGAAAATATCAACTTATTTTTCATTTCAAATAATTTTCAAATAGCAGAAATTTTTCTCATAAAACCCCTTTTAGAAAATCATTTTTGACCTTGTTTTCAGATTGGTCATTTTTAGAAAAATTTGGTTTTATAATTATTTTCGAATAGGATTTTAAAATGATTACATTGACTAATCTGACTCCCTAATAATTATCGAAAAGATAAATAGTGACTGAAAAAGTGATGAGTGTAAATATTAATCATATATTATAACTTGGGACAGTATAATTAGTAAAGTTCTTTAGAAATTTAAACAAGAGTTATAAAACTTTTTGTTGGTAAAAATTTCATGACCATCTCTATTTCTATCATATTTCTAACAACCGTCACTCATCAAAATTCAATATAGTTTGTTAATATGTGGTACTTTAAATAGGAATCATTCGTTTTTCATTTTACATTTTTTTAATAAAATAATAATAATAATAATAATAATAATAAAATCCAAAGTATTCACTCTCATTTAAAAATCCTCACGGTTATGTATGGGTGAGTTACTTGGAATTTGTTATGTGCTTCCATGCTCATTTAAAAGTCCTCACGGTTATGCATGTATGGAACGCATATCAAAATTTATTTTTTAAATAAACAAGTTGATTCTAATCCCGTTTAAATGTCCTCATGGTTATGCGTGGTTAGAAGATACTTGAATTCATTTTTTTTTAAATAAAATAAAATTGGAATACTACTAATCTCATTTAAAAGTCCTAACGGTTATGTGTGGTTGGTAGATATTCAAATTCCTGATATAAATATACCACAAATAGAGACAACTGTATGGTTTTATATGATGATATCATTCCCATCATTCTAAAAGTGGAATATGCGCCTAATAGAGTATTTATGATTTTTGTTTGATTTTTTATTGAAATTTAAAATTTATATTCGATTGAGTTTTAACGTTGTATTAATATCGATCACTTTATCTTCATTTTTTCTAACACTATTACTCTTTTGCTGATAACAAAAGGAGGAGAGAAAAGTTAAGATTTTGTTAAATAAAATCAAGCAAAGGTCAAAATATTTTCTATTTGCATCTAGGCTCGTTTGCATATTTTCAATTACATGCATATATGAAGGGGGAGCTTTGTGTAGAGAGGAAGGATTCAAATAGGGGGAGCAAATGGAATCATCAAATACATTTAATATATTCAAAATCTTAAATATATGTTTGTTATCATCAAAAGGGGGAGATTGTTGAATATGCGAGTATACGATTTTTGTTTGATGATAATAAACATATATATATTCATTTAAATGTATTTGTTGATATAATATTTTATTTTCATAGATTAAATAAATATTTGATGAATAAAATAAATAACATAGAATTTGAATTCAAATGGATATTTTATTCAAACAAATATTTATTACAATTTTTGAATAGGACAAATTTCAAGCTCTCACTATATATACACACAACTTCAATTACAATATAATTTTGATTACATCACGATTCACATTTACATTTGACCTCACTACATGTCACTTATTCACTCACACTCGTATTTATCTTCAACTTCATTCCAATGTGAATCCAGCATCTGAGCAATCTGCAGAAATATACATTAACGCGGTAAAATTGAAAATAAAATATTTTTGCAGTATAAAATAAAATGTGGATTTTGAAAATAATATTTGCCTCAGTTATTTGGGTTGTTCGTCATCATTTAAATTCGAATTCATCATACACAAACAGCTTGTGACATGCACTGTGTATCATTGTACATGCCACAAGGCCGTGCACACCCGATATATACACTTGATAAAATTACAGGGACAGGTGAGCAGAGGTCAAACCCAAAACACCGGGTTCAACTCGAGTGCAATAAAATTAATGTCACAATATCAGCACAAGGTCAAACCCGAGCTTTAAGCCAGATTCAACTCAGGTGCAATACAAAATTGTCAGGTACAAGTGAAATTGCTCGATCAAAGCAACACAGCCTCAACAATGCAATGGGCATGTTCAAAACAACACCACAACTAGAAACATGAATAATAAATTCAGGCAGAAGCCTATTCCCAAGCAAAATTGACAAACAACAAGTGCAAGCTTGGATGAGCAAGTGACGACCAAGCTAATGAACACAACCATACAGTGAAACTCAATACAACAAAGAATCAAGTCAGTGCACCAGTGATGTCAACAAGACTCGACATGTATATGAAGGCAGCAAAAAAGGTACAATATAGTGCAACTGATCAGAGATGGCTACTTGGAGCATCAGACCAACATCAATGTATATGAACACAGCTAATGGAGCAATGCAGCAGTCAGTAGTGAAGTACAAACCAAGTGCACCAGAGAACAATGACTGATACAAGTGACTCAAACCAGAACTTCAAAAGAACAAGTGCAGCCTCTACATGAAGGTCTGAAACAAATGAAACCAGAGGAAACTGGCAACAAATAAAACAATGAACCAGACTACAAGATGATCCAAACAAGGCTACAACTTCAAGTGAACTAATACACAGCAGAATCAAAGTGAACAAACAGTGGCTCAACATCAAAGACACAAATGCTAAAAGCAACTCAAAGTCAGTGATACCAGATCACAATGTGCACAGAACTGTAATCAGATGAACCAAAACTATGATACAAGAACAGCAAACAACAATGTCTCAACCAAATGATCATGTGATAGTGCAGTGCAAACGAACTCATGTGGAACAAGTGAAGACATGTATATATACATGAGTGGACAAGAATACATATGTGCAGCAGTGACCAAAGTCAAAGCAAAACTAGAAACAACTACAAGCAACATATAACTGATTATATGTATACGTGAGCATGTATATATTTATACATGTGCAGGATGTAAGTTCGAACAAATCCATGTCAAAGCCAGGTGATAAAAATCACATATTTGAAGTAATCGAAGTATCAGGCTTTACTAAAATCAGAAAAGACTCAAAGAAGCAGTTTCAAAATAATCTAAGTACAAGCCAGGAAAAGATAGCATCAGGAATTTCAAGATAAACATATTCAAAGCCGTGGGTCATCAAGAAATCACCGTCACAGTAAAGTCAGAGGCTTGGCAATCAAGGAATCGAACCAAGTCAGAAATCAAAACCGTGTTATTCAAGTAATTTGAACAAGTCAGAGATCAATCTCAAGCATCAATACAAAATCAACCGGTCGAGATAAATTAAATGGAAAATTCAAACAAACGAGAAAATGGGGATTCGAATCCTATATAAACCGTATCATCATCGGCTTTCAAATCATCGAGATCAAGAATATTAACATAAAGCTATCACATACCAATTTGTAGTCGAACTCGATCAAATCTAGGAAGTCGTGTTCAAATCAAAGAAACGGTCGATTGCCGAAGCAAATCAGAGGAACAACAATTGTAATCGACCAACAATCAGTTGACTTCATCGATTTCTCCAAAAGCCTTAATTTTCGAGCAAGGGGAAAGAGGAACGAGAGAATGAACAAGGCCGCCAATTTTTAACAGAGCAAAGTAGAGGAACAACATAAAAGAAATAAAAGGGTCGGCCTTATTGTTTTAACAAAGGCTTTAGTTTATAAATTAGGGGTTTTTTTAATTGTCTTTTAATTTGTATTTTTCTTTTAAACCACTGTAATTACTAGTCGTGTGACTAGGGGACAAACTACGTGGCGTAGTTTGAGAATTCGCAACTCAGTAGCTGAGTTGTGGTAGGGTTTTGAGCGTAGAGTTAGGTTAGTCAGTAGCAGGTATCGTGAGTTTACGTGTGTAAGCGTGTGACTACTAAATTTCTAGTAGAAACCTTGGGGCAGCACGTAAGCAGGGTTTTGCCGAAGCTGGGTAAATTCTGTGTCGTTCTATTTCTGCATTTATTATTCTGCGATTATATGTGCTACTATAATTTTGATATATCTGTGTCGAAATAATTTTATATGCTTCCGCAATAATTTTTATAATTAACAGCATCACCCTATTCACCCCCCTCTAGGGTGAAATCGATCATACAGCCGTCTGCTTTCTTCATATTCTTTTATTTGAAGATTATTGGTTTCGAAAGGGATACTTTCGCTTTCATTCACTTCCCCCCAAAAGTTTTGTTTAAGATCAAACCCAATTATTTCGAAAGGGGTATTATCAAATGGTTTCGAAGATAAGCTTCTATGAACTACTTTAATACTTTCATAAGGTATGTTTTGATGGTTTCGAAAGGCCTATGCTTAGTGTTTTGAAAAGAAGATTTGAATGCTTTCGAAAGAGGTATTCTAATGGTTTCGAAAGTAAAGGTCTAAGGTTTCGAAAGCCTTAGTTTTCAAATCAAAGAACTCAATCTCAATTATTAAAGGAAAACCCATGGCAATATAAAAGGGCTTTGAAGTGGCTTTTAGTTTTGGAGTTTTTGAAGAAGCTTTTTTTGATAAAATAATAGCTTAAAGGGATTAACCATATTTCATGTGAAAAATGATTTCAAGGATATTAAACCATAAATGTTGGTATTGATACATTATTATATTTTTCTTCTTTTAAACACATATTCACCGTGTAATGGATCCATAACTACACTTTGGGAAGAAATGGCAGAATAACCAGCTAGGTTGACGCAGTAGTGAATATAAATCAAATTAATTCCTGTATGAGTAGAATTGCATCTAGGAGGTCTGATAGATCAGAACTTAGGGTGCCTAAAGACTGATTAAAGAAGTTGTCAGTTAAGACAGGTTTATAGTAAACCCATGAAAGCTATATTTGGAAAGAGTTATAGGCAATGCCCAATAGGTTCGTAGTAATCCCATGAAAACTATATCTGGATAAATTTATTGACAGAAGTCAATTGGTTTATAGTTAACCCATGAAAACTATGAAATAAGTGAGTTATTGGAGATACTAACAGGTTCGGTGAGAACCCATGAAATACTTGAATGAAGTTATTGGCAGGGGCCAATAGGTTCTTAGTGATCCCTTGAAAACTATGAGACCGGACCAATAGTCCATAAGCTTTAAACAGGTTATTAGTCAACCCATGAAAACTAATAGGTTAATAGTGACCCTAGAAACTATAACCGAGATGGATAGTGAAATGGATGTGGATTGGAAATCCAAGACATTTTTGCATATCATAATAATATTTTGAATTGCTATGTTTTAACCATGGTGGATGCAGGAGCACAGTATATGGTTATTATAAATTTTAGACCAAATACTAGTGAGGCGTAAACCATTCCGCTAAGCGGTGTGGTCTCACTAGATATATAAATGGTTTGAGATGGTAGGTTATTATTTATACCAGGCTTTATGTCTGACTCGAAGTTTACGTTTTTCCCTTGAACTCTCGGGTGCTTAATTAATGTTGAGTAGCTTGAGAGTTAAGGTATTCCAGGTGCTCGTTTGACGAATAAGCTTTCGGAGATGAGCAGGAGGAAAGCTAGATATTTATAGTTCTTTTCTTTTATGCCATTGTGTTGTGTTGTAAAGGAAAAGTTGTTTAATTGCCTATGTATATACTCTGATCATCCAAGGGGGCATATTCATATGTCGCTCTTGGCGTATGTTGTAATAATTATATTTTCTCTCAACGTGGTTCTCGAAATTTAGGATTACGTAATGTATTTGAAATGATTTGATATTGAATGAGAAATTTGTTTAAATAGTTTCAAAAATTTCTTCATATCAATGTGTTTCTGCTGTATGAACGCATCTAACATTACGGCATTTTGTCGTCGAGGATTAATAACTATGGATGGTTGCAGCATCCATAACCGTTAGTTTTGGGCCTCCAAGTGGGAGATGTTACAAATTGGTAATAGAGCATAGGTTTATGAAAATTTAAGAAATTTAAACCTAAATGATTTTCAAAACATAATCCAATGAACTAGAAAATAAGATCGAGGTTTGGGTTAATGCCATTGTAACGTACTTGCAGTGCACGCACGCACACACACACACACACACACACACACATATGCCCCTCTCTCTTAGACCGTTTTTCTATATGTTACTAAGGCTCGCATGTAGATTTACAAGAAAGGATGATATGGAGGTAGGAAATGGAAGAGGAAATCTCGGTGGAGGAAGTACCATAACAAATGGAAATGTCTGACCTAATACCAGGAGAAACCCGGATCGACAGGCAAATGCAAATAAAAATGAAAATGCCAACTTAGGTGTTGGAAATCCGTTAGTAGATATGGAGATGATGTATCAGTTCTTCATCAATCTGATGTAAACTGGAGCAGCTGGAGGAGTGGCTGGGAATGTTGGAGTAGCTAAACACGTGGCTCTAATTGGAAACAACTATGCTAAGTTGAGCAGAGATTATACCACTCTTGGTGGGAAGCCATTTTTGGGAACAGAGGATGCTAGAGAACTTGAGGATTGGCTTTTGCACCGCTGTAAGGAACAGTTCTTTATTGGTGGAACAGTGTCGCTACTCGAGTTCCAGAGGAAGAGTTGACTTTGGCGGAATTCCATAGAAGAATTTTGTCTAAAGTTGCTAAGTCTACATTGGTGAGGAAGTTTGTGACGCCCCACCCCGAGACCCATATTAATAAAGAGAATAACAAAGTAATTCTGTCTACTAATGTAGAGAATAAGGCTGGTTAAGGGTGACCATCATAGTCTTGCATTATGTAAGAGCTAAGCATGTCGATTTATTACTCAATTTTTTTTCCATTTCATCTCAAGTATTCGACATACTTAATTCCTATCTAATACACTACTATGGTGGCAACATGATTGATTCAGAAATAAAACATAATAACAATATCAATCATGAATTACATAAAAGCAAACACAGATGACATACGTACACATCTACATCAAACGTAATACATGTCACAAGTGGTATTATGACAACAATATATACATACATCCCCACAAAAGAATATATATATATATCACCAAGTTCCCAACAAAAAAACCGCTACACAAAAACTATGCCATCTATCTATGGTCGAAGGAGAAATCCAAAAGTAAAGCTAGCAAGGGTCCAAATATCCCTAACCTGCAACTCAGTCTGACTCGAGTAATAAATACATAGGTTAGGCTAACTAGAAAACGTAGCTAGAGATAAGAGTGCTATAAGTGCACAATGGAAATCTCCCTTTAGTTAAAAAGGAGTGGTACAAGTATGGTTCAATTATAATGCCATGGTATAGACTCACAAAGGATTATCGAATGAATGGATTAAGTTCCTCATAAGAAATTCATACTCAAGGACATTCAATATAAAAGTAAGTAACCATACAAAAGCCATATGAGAAAATCATAAAAATCCCCAAACTAAAATCTCATGGAACTCCAAAAAGAGTTCAAATCTCATAAAAATTAAATCATCATATATACGTAACATCTCTTTTTGCTCTAGGCTATCGATGTAACAAAGATATCTCAAAAATGGTGAAACTGTAATTAACTCCAAAAACTCAAAAAACCCGGACAGGCCAGATCCCCATTGCAATGCCGAGGCAATGCTGCACGTGCCAAACTCTTGTCCAGTGCTATTTATAAATTAGGTGCCTATCTCGTGGACACGAAGGACATACTCATGGTGACCAAAGTCACATAACTCTTGGTGACCGAAGTCACATAACTCATGGTGACCGAAGTCACATAACTCAAATGACCCAAAGCTCTATAGCACTAGCATACTCGTGGATGTGTCACAAACTCTCGGATAGGAACCTTGAAAGTGTTAACGTGCATCTCATACCACACGCTCGCACTAAACGTTTGCTAAGCGTTAGTTGATTCCACATCATAAAAATAAATCACAAATCTCATAAATCTCATATCTTGCCTCGTATCAGCAGAAAGTACAATAAAATCTCATAATGGTTTCTCATAACCCATAATTCCTGAAATAGGGAAATCTCAATTCAAGAATCGCCTCATCTCATCTGCAAGTGAAACAATATATGTATATGGTTCTCATCGATTATAATTCCTAAAATAGGAAATCTTGAACCACTAAACCCACTAAATATTGGCTAACTCAAATAGTTCCTATGAATAGGAATTATAAATCTCAAAATACACCATAAAATGGCAAATCTCAATTATCAACTCAAAACAATAGACTCGAATGGTTTCGGTCGTACAAGTTCGGAATTAACCGAAAAAATAAACTCACTTGTCCAATACCACGTGTTTAATTCTCTTTCTTATACATCAAAAGATGTAAAAATAGTGTATATTATTTATAAAATAATTTACTTGAGAAAACAGGATTTTTAAAACAATTTTTCGAAAACATTTATTTGAAAATTCTCCTTATTATAGGAAATAAATATATTTTAAATACTTTAAAATAATTTTAAAATAATTTGTAAATATTAGAAAATATTTATTTCAAAGTCATTTGATTTGTAAAATTATTTCATAAATTTATTTCAGAACAACTTGTTTTTCAAACGACAAAAATCGATAAAAACCACTGAAATTCAACATTCGAAAACAACTCAAATACTCATCAATCCGGGACTCGGATCGACCATAACTTTTTCTCATCTATTAATAGATTAGAGCTCTTGAAAATCATCTCAAATTTGCATCAAATAAAGTGAAAAAACCATAGTAATTCAAGGGCAAAGCTGCGAAATCAAGTCGTAAAAACAATGGCAAAATAGGCAAATATCAGGTCAACGTTAAGATCGACCACACTATTCCTCAGGTCGAATGCCAGGTCGACCATGAGGGTGCTTAGGTCAACCATACGGTTGACTTGGGGAAGTGTTTGGTTGACCATAGCTATGGGAATTTTTATTCCCAGTTCATTTTCTTGCACGATTCAATCTTTGAGCTCAATTTTAACATAGCTACATGTTGTTTCAGGCAATGAAAATTGACATACACATAGAATGACATTCAACTACAACCCAGAAAAGATATGGCAGCATTTTGGGACAAAAACAAAGACATAACCATTCAAAGTGGCAATCAGAGCAAGATTTTAACAAAGAACTATGAACAGAGAAAACTTTATAGTAAAGGATTTAGCCAAATTTCTCATAGGAAATTCATTTTCACAGCTAGCAATTGTGAGCTTTGAACTCACTTGATGATTTAGCAAAGTTTTAATAGCAAGTTGCAAGCATGAGAAGAATTGGAACTCTAATAACCTGTAATAGCTGAAATAGGATCATGCAAAACGAAATAAACTAGTTAAAGATAATTCATACCAAACTCTAAGATTTTTGATGAAATATTTGAATATTGGGTTTGATTAACTTGTATAATCTTGTTTTAGTGATTATCTTCTTTTATTTTCAACAAATTTTGAGTGGAAATGGAGATTTAGTTGAAGGTGGCCATTGATTTGCTCAGTTTCTTTTTACTGTATGCTTTCTATTTTGAGAAGAAGATAAAAAAAGGTACGTGCTGTGATTTCTTTTCTAACCAGAAATATCCAAATAATGGGTTAATGGATTTAAACCTTACCCAAATAAGCCCAAGTCTATTTTTACTTAGAGTAAATGTAAGTTATGTACATAATTAGCCTATTATATCAACAAATACACAAATTCTCTTATTTCAAAGTCAAATAAAAATGTATACAACCATTTGTTATGAAAATAAAATTGTTATTTAACAAAATAAAATTTATTTTAACAATAGAAAGTTAATTTTAGCAATAAACCCCTATTTTTCTCAATATTACACGATTACACTATTTTATTACAAAAGCACTATTTTTAATCGAACAAGGTGTACAAAAAAAATTTGCCAAATAAATTACAATAAATCATTTTAACTCTTTTTAATCATCAAAATATTATTTTTAAATAGTATTTAATATTTTATACTAATAAATTACATAACTTCTTCATATTTCTCATTTTAAATTTAATAAAAGATTAACATCGACAATATTTTCCAATATTGTTGTATTGACTCAAGTAAATCAATAAATGATCATTTTCTCTCCAAATTCTCAAAATAAAGTTTTTAAAATTTTATTTTAAAAAAAATATTTTCATAAATTTAGATTTATTTCAACAGTTTAATGTTGAAATACATCACTTATTTAATTTATTAGCTCCAAACTACTATAAACCCAATATTTATAATTCATTTAACCAAATACTTATCCAATCAAATTTAATCCTTATTCAACCTCAACACATTGTTTATTCTAAATAAATAATTTTTAACAAAATTTTTCTCCTCCAATTTATTTTATTCTCCGTTATATTTCAATATTATATGTAATCACCAATACCAAGGTTGTTACAAACTCTCCCCTTATAAAATTGCATCCTTGTAATTTCAAGGGAAGTACTCTATTCAACTCAATTTATTTCATCAATCAAAAGAAAGATAGACAAGCTTGGGATTAAAATTTCTCACTCTCAACTCAAGATGAAAGAAGATCAAAACAAAATTACTCGATAAAATCTATGATTTCCCGACTACATTCGTTAGGATTATCGGACTTAGAATTTGTGTGAGTAATAACTCATGGTTTCGAAGGCACCTCTCCTTTGAAATAAGAACGTAAAGTAGAATTCTACCCAAAAATCAATCAAGTGAGATTGATTTCTCAGTAACTTCTCAAATAGAGTTAGGATTTTAGCTCAACTTTAATCCCGAACTCCAACCAACAAGGTGATCATCAACATGACTTTCCGTATGTCACTATGGAAAGAGTTACTACAATAATAGCTTGATAACAAGAGATCTATGTAAACTCGACGAGAGGTTGTTCCTTCGAAGGCCACCAAACTCATACGCTCGCAAAAGAGCAAGTTGTTAGACAATTGTTCTAAGGTATGACTATCATGAGGAACATAATATGTATAAATTTTCATTTACAATCAAAATTTATTAGAGTTCGAAATTAATTATCTTCAAAATCATAATATAAATTTTTGTTTGCAATTAAACTTCTTTAAGTTCCAAAACTCATTACCTTTAAATTCAATATCTCAATTTTCAATATTTGGAAATTTTCCAAACTCCTTCCTATAGTTCTTATAAAATGACAAATAATTTCAAACTCGTATTCCCTTTTATTCCAAAATTAAATTTTAGAAAAAATTTTATATGTTCTTTTCAATAATTCTTAAGATAAAATTTTAATATTTACTACTCTTTATTTTTAAATACCCAAATTCTCAAAACAAACTCCATCTTTAACATGTATAACTCATTTTTAAAATATTCAATAAACATTTATTTTCAATCAAAGTATTATCTCATCAAAAGCACATTATTTTGACAATAAAACATAACTATACACCATTTCTTAAATTTCAGTTATCTTAATAGCATTGCATCACCATTGGTTTATTATGAATAACCCTATCGATTGGCTGCATAGTTGACCAAATGAAAAAAACCGCCTCGCCGTCCATCCAACCCACTATGGTTCAATAGATACATATGTCATTCAAAATAAAATTTAATTCTCAAATCTTTTCAATTTATTTCCAAATTTAATCTCATTAAAACTCAATTTATCGTGTACGATTGTCTCATCACAGCGTTTACGAAATTCCTACCAATAACATTGATCAGGTGCATCGACCAGAATTCTTAAAGCACTCGATAGACAACCCAACAAAAAATAAAATCATATCTATAAAAAGAAATATCTCTCATATATAATGCACAAAATATTCTTTGACTTCATAATTATTAAAATTCCAGTTTCTCTTAAAATACATGTCAAATAGCTGTATAAACTCGAAATCAAAGAACACTTAAGAGAACTCATCGAGATATTCCCATAATACTCGATTCACAAGATCGATTGAATAAGATGGAGTGTTTATCAATCCAAACAGTATCATGAGCCACTCGCAAGAATCATACGAGTGCGGGATTCCATATAAGGAACGCTATCCTCCGCAACTCGTGGCTAAAGGAAATTTGTGCAAGATCAAGCTAAGAAAAGACTCTAGCACCACACAATAGATCAAATTAGATCAACGAGATATATATAAGGGTGAGGTATTCTTCTCAAATGATAAGAAGCACACTGTCAATATATCATTACTTCAAGTGAAGTAATGCCACAAAGTATAACACCAAATAAGCATCCTAAAAGGATATCTCGAAAGAAAAAAGAATGATAATATCAATTGAAATCAATCAATCGCCTCATTCCTTAGAGGATATCCTCATAGAAGGATAACCGAATGGCTAAGGACCAGGAATGAGGTCAACCCAACACTCGATTGCCCGATTGGGTGTCGAACCCAAAACGGACTCACGGGAATCAACAAAGCCACAATAACCGGAATTTAAGATACATCATCATCATCTCGAAACTCAAGAACAGATAAAGATACTTTTGAATTAACGTCAACATTCTAAAGGACCGAAACAACAAATCAAGCAAGTTAGTATACCTAATATATATAGGATCCTTCCAGAATAGAGAGTTAGACTTGATAACAAGCAAGCGAATCAATCCCAAAACATACAAATATCAAAATAGAGAATAACTCTCGAATACTCATGAAAAGGAAAATACATAGATAAGCTCAACACCCCATACTCAAATACTAAGTTTGCGGGTCCCTCAATAGGATTTGCAATCCTAAGAAGTGACTAAGGATGAAACAATCAAAAGCAAAACACCTTTAAGCATATTCGACACTAGTGACCGCAAAGCACCCGAATCGAAGAGACACAAATAGAATGATCATAAGATAGATTAGAATTCTAAAGAAAAGGAAAAGGAGTACCTCTAGGTTGAGAGTAACAACCAGAAGCATCCATCACGATGAGCTTTCCCGAATAAGGACCCTTAAAAGAATTGGGGTATTTGTAAGACAATGTCCCTCTTGTTTGCAAGTGCGGCAAACGATAGGCTTAGAACACTCTCGAATAAAGTGATTATGAGAACCACAGATGAAAAAAGACTTGTGAGAACAATGGCCTGCACCAGAATGAGAACTAGTGGCGAGATACGTCTTCTTCTTATGAGGAAAAGATTGGGATGCTTGGAAGGAAAGTTTTCTCTTGTTTGGGTTCTTGAGAACCTCAACCTCATCACTACTATCCCTTTTCTTCTCAATGGATTCAAGGTGAAGCATCGAATCAACAAGCTCTTCTAAGGATAACTTAAGCTGGAGCATAAGTGGCTTCTTCAAATATTCCTTAAGTCCGGATATGAACTTAAGATTCTTCTTGTATGGTGTGCTAATAAACTCAAACCCATACTAGGATAGGGACTCAAAGGAGGATAAATAATATAACACAGAGAATTTTCCCTGCTTTCACTCAAGGAAACGATGGGCAAGGAAAGCCTTCTCAGATTCTGGCACGAACTTGAGCTCAAAACGGTCTTGAAAATGCTTCCAAGTAAGAGTAGATTCATCTATTTCGACAATAAGGAGCTTGTACAAGTCTAGTTCTCGTTCATACGGCATACTCGATGCCACAAGAACATGGTGATGATCAGAGATCTCCATGCGAGTAAAGATACACTCGCATGTTCGGAGACAAGCCTGAATCTCTAAAAAGGACTCGGAGCCTCTAAACGTCTTGCCTTCAAGACACGTGAAGTTGTTGATATTCGTGCAAATTTGGATTTGTGCGGATGAGAGGTACGAGTAGGAGCCGGACGCTAAGTGTTATTAAGAAGGTCAAGGAATTGGTCAGTCGACATATAAACTCCTTGGGTCAAGAACCACTGGACGATCCCACCTCCGAAGTGCGACCTCTTCCTCTTTCAGCCATTTGCTAAAATTTAAGTTAAGATAGGATTATTCACAAGGGTAGATATTAGCTATTCATATACATTAAATAGGAATTCTACGGAATTAAATTGACATTCCTAGACATAGTCCTTTCTATCTGCCCCTAAAAGAGTCAAAAGGTTAAGGACAAGGTTGGGTTCACATTGATTTGGGGATGATGTTTACACTTGTACTAATTTGATGTATAGTAATTGTGTATACTGTTCTACGTTTATTACATTTTGTTTTGAATCCAGCTCTAATACCAAGCTGTGACGCCCCACCTTGAGACCTATATTAACAAGCAGAATTATCGAGTATTTTCGTCTGCTAATGCAGAGAATAGGGCTGGTTAAGCGCGACCAACATAGTCTTGCATTAGTTAAGAGCTAAGTATGTTGATTTAGTACTCAATTTTTTTTCCTATTTCATTTTAAGTTTTCAACATACTTAATTCCTATCTAATACACTACTATGGTGGCTACAGGATCGATTCAGAAACAAAACATAATAATAATATCAACCACGAATCACAAAACAACAAACACAGATGATATATATTCACATCTACCAAATGTAATACAACACGTCATAAGTGGTATTATGACCACAACATATACATATATCCCCACAAAAGAATATATACATCACCAGGTTCCCAACAAAACAACCACTACACAAAAACTACGCCACCGATCCAAGGTCAAAGGAAAAATCCAAAAGTAAAGCTAGCAAAGGTCTAAATATCCCTAACCTGCAACTCGTTCTGACCCGAGTAATAAATACATGGGCCAGGATAACTAGAAAATGAAATTAGCTAGAAATAAGAAAGATATAAGTGCATAAGGGAAATCTCCCTTTGATTATAAAGGAATGGTACAGGTATGGTTCAATTACAATGCCATGGTATAGTTCATAAAGGGTTGTCGCATGAATAGATTTAGTTCATCATAAGAAATTCATACTCAAGGACATTCAATACAAATGTAAGTGACCATACAAAAGCCATATGAGAAAATAATCAAAATCTCCAAACTATAATCTCATGAAACTCTAAAAAGAGTTCAAATCTCATAAAAATGAAATCACCATATATACATAACATCTCACTTAGCTCTAGGCTATCAATGTAACAAAGATATCTCAAAAATGGTGAAATCATAATTAACTCAGAAAACTCAGAAAACCCAGATTGGACAGATCCCCGACTACAATGTCGAAGCAATGCTGCACTTGCCAAACTCTTGTCCAGTGCTATTTATAAATTAGGTACCTATCTCGTGGACCCGAAGGTCATACTCATGGTGACCGAAGTCACATAACTCGAGGTGACCGAAGTCACATAACTCGTGGTGATCGAAGTCACATAACTCAAATGACCCGAAGGTCTATAGCATTGGCATACTCATGGTGTGTCACAAACTCTTGGATAGGAACCTGGAAAGTGTTAACATACGTCTCATACCAAACGATTGCACTAAGTGGTTACTAATCACTAGTTGATTCCACATCATAAAAACAAATAATAAATATCATATCTTGCCTCATATCATCGGCAAGTACAATAAAATCTCATAATGGTTTCTCATAACCCATAATTCCCAAAGTAAGGAAATCTCAACTCAAGAGTCGCCTTGTCTCATCGGTAAGTGAAACAATATATGTATATGGTTCTCATGATTATAAATACTAAAAATAGGAAATCTCGAACCACTAAACTCACCAAATATTAGCTAACTTAAATAATTCCTATGAATAGGAATTATAAATATCAAAATATGCCATAAAATGGCAAATCTTAGTTATCAACTCAAAAGACTCGAATGGTTTCGGTCATACAAGTCCGGAATTAGCCGCAAAAGTAAACTCACGTGTCATATACCATGTGTATTACTAAATCATTTAATTCTCTTTCTCAAACGTCCAAAAGATGTAAAAATAGTATAAATTATTTATAAAATAATTTACTTTAGAAAACAGGATTTTTAAAACAATTTTTCGAAAACATTTTGAAAGCATTTATTTGAAAATTCTCCTTATTATAGAAAATAAATATATTTAAAATAATTTAAAAATAATTTGTAAACATTAGAAAATATTTATTTCAAAGTCATTCAATTTGTAAAATTATTTAGAAATTTATTCAGAAAAACTTGTTTTTGGAACAACAAAAATCGATAAAACCACTTAAATTCAACATTCGAAAACAACTCAAATACTCGTCAATCCGGGACTCGGATTGACCATAACTTTTGCTCATCTATTGATAGATTAGAGCTCTTGAAAATCATCTCAAATTTGCATCAAAACAAGTGAAAAAACTATAGCAATTGAAAGGCAACAGCTATGAAATCAAGTCGCAAAATAAAGGCAAAATAGGCAAATATCATGTCAACTTTAAGGTCGATCACACTATACCTCAAGTCGACTGCTAGGTCGACTATGAGGGGGCTTAACACAATAATACAGTTGACTTAGGGAAGTGTACAGTCGACCTCAAGGTCGACCATAGCTACGGGAATTTTTTCCCCATTTTATTTTCTTGCACGATTCAATCTTTGAGCTCATTTTTAACATAGCTACAGGTTGTTTTAGGCAATGAAAATTGACATGAACATAGAGTGACATTCAAAATGCAACTCGAAAAATATTCAGCAGCATATTGGGACAAAAACAAAGAGATATAACTACTCAAAGTGGCAACCAGAACAAGGTTTTAACAAAGAACTATGAACAGAGAAAACTTTCTATACAGTAAACGGTTTAGCCAAATTTCCCATAGGAAATTCATTTTTACAGCTAGCAATTGTGAGCTTTGAACTCACTCGATGATTTAGAAAATTTCAAGTAGCAAGTGGCAAGCTTTTGAGAAGAATTGGAGCACTAATAACTTGTAATAGCTGAAACAGGAACATGCAAAACAAAATAAACTGGTTACAGACAATTCATACATAACTCTAAGATTTTTGATGAAATCTTTAAGTATTGGTTTTGAATACCTTATATAATCTTGTTTTAGTGATTCTCTTCTTTTATTTGCAGTAAATTTTGAGTGGAAATGGATTAGTTAAAGGAGGCCATCGATTTGCTTAATTTCTTTTTCTGTATGCTTTCTATTTTGAGAAGAAGATAACAAAAGATACGTACTGTGTTTTCTTTTCATACCAAAAACATCCAGATAATGGGTTAACGGATTTAAATCTTACCCATATAAGCTCAAGTCTATTTTTACTTAGAGAAAATGTAAGTTATGTACATAATTAGCCGATTATACCAACAAATACACAAATTCTCTTATTTTAAAGTCAAATAAAAATGTATATAACCATTTATTATGAAAATAAAATTGTTATTTAACAAATTAAATTTATTTTAACAATAAAAAGTTATTTTTTAACTATAAAAACCTAATTTTCTCAATATTACACAATTACACTATTTTATTACAAAAACATTATTTTTAATCCAACAAGTTGTTAAAAATTATTTTCTTACCAAAGAAATTACAATAAATCATTTTAACCCTTTTAATCATCAAAATATTTTTTAACAATATTTCGTATTTTATATTAATAAATTATGTAATTTCTACATATTTCTCATTTTAAATTCAATAAAAAAATTAATATTGACAATATTTTCCAATATTGTTGCATTGACTCAATTAAAATCAATAATGATCATTTTCTCTCCAAATTCTCAAATATTAAAACTTTATTTTCATCCAGTTAGATTTATTTCAATAATTTATTATTGAAATGCACCACTTATTTAATTTATTAGCTCCAAACTAATATAAAACCAAAATTTATAATTTATTTAACCAGATACTTATTCAATCAAATTTAATCCCTTATTTAACCTCAATATATTGTTTATTTTAAATAAACAATTTTTAACAAAATTTATCTTCTCCAATTTATTTTATTCCCAACATTAAAATATAACTATTTTAACTACCCGCATATTTATCGATTTTATATTTAAATATTTTATTTAAATATTTTATCGTCATTCGATTTTCAGTCCGAAAAGCTACTTTTTGCATACGGTCGAATTAGGACTCGGGACCACTCCCATTGAGTTTAAAATGCCGTTTGCGACCTTTTTGAGTATAAGCTTCGATATGTTTGGAGAAAGTTGATTTTTGCCACTTTTTCACTTAGGGCTTTGGTTTGGGCTGAGCCCATTAACCCCACTTATGTATTCAGTCCCAACCCTCTCCTCTTCATTACTTCATTTCTATTTTCCTAACACTCAAGCTCAAGAAAAAATGGAGGAAGAGAATGGGAAATAGAAATTCCTAAGCCCTAGCTTGCTTTGCAAATCCAACTTCTTGCTCCAAAATCAAAGAGAACCCATTGGTAAGCTTCTCTTCTTCTTCTCCAACTCTTTCTCCATTCAATTTCAGAAATTTCCTAAACCCAACTTAAGGAATGTTCTTCTTTTAAGCTTAGATTCAAGCTTCTAGAGTTGGTTTTGAAGAGTGGTTGATTCCCCTTTGCTTTCAAGCTTCATCTTCATAAATTTTAGTGCAAAGGTGAGATTTTTAATCTCACATCTATGCTTATAATTCTCTTCTATTGTTGGGTATGAATTCCTAACACTTATTCATGTGCATTTGATTTTGATTTGGATTGCTTTTGTGAATATTCCAATTTTTAGTGTTTTGAGTTCAATTCGTTAAAAATCCTAACTTTGATGTTTGAACATGTCTTTGGTGATGCATCGAGGAGCTTATAGGGCCGGGTAGTCGATTGACATAAACCCTTAGCACCGTTGCTCGTGCGAATGCAATTTTGGTCAAGATTGAACCTCATTTGTAATAGGCAGGGAAGAGGCTGGAAATAGGGTCGGCCGACCGACCCCCCTGGTCCGGTCGACCGACCTGCTTCCAAGTGCATAAGCACTTTCTGTTTTAAGGTTCGGTCGACTGACTCAGGGAGTCCGGTCGACCGACCTGATGATTTTTGCCTGATTAGTCTATTTTGCTAATCCATTTGAATATCCAACTTTAATCGATTCATGTTGTCTCCCTTTTGTTGTCGTCATTTATTATCGACTTCGATGACCTTTTCTTTGGGAATTTTAGATATATCCACTTTGATGGATTTTATATCGATTTCTTTGGATTTTATTCACGTTTTCGAATGTGAATCTTAGTGATTGATTGTTCCTACAATCTTCTTTGTGATTTGTCACTTTAAAAATATAAAGGTTTTCTATACTAGTAGTAAATATCAAAACTCTTTCTTCAAATGATTTCAACACTATTTTATTACAAAGCTCGTTTTCTTAAACCGTTTTCCAATCTATTAGTATATACAAACCTTTACCTCACTCGTATGAGAAATCTAATTAAACGACTTAGTAAAACAAGTGGTATGAAACGCTTGCGTTTACTTCGTCGGTTAATTCTTGGACTTGTTCGATTGAAACTCTTGTGACAATTTTCTAGTGGAAATCTACAATTTGTTCGTAAATATTTAAGTTAAGCTAGTGGTTATGGGACATGATGCTAAGCTCATATATTTACTAGCTTACTGTAATTGACACTTCTCGTTGATCATGACGATCATCTTTGTGATTTAGACTAGCAATGTGCGATGTCTCTTTGTTTGCGAGGTTAGGCTAGACACCACTTGTGTGATTCCGTTCACACATACCTTTTTGCTTTTTGGTTAGGCTAGACACCACTTGTGTGATTCCATTCACATATACCTTTTAGGTTAGCCTAGACACCACTTGTGTGATTCCGTTCACACATACCTTTTTGCTTTTTGGTTAGGCTAGACACCACTTGTGCGATTCCATTCACACATACCTTTTCGGTTAGCCTAGACACTACTTGTGTGATTCCACTCACACATACCTTTTTGTGATTTCTGGATTTCGCGTGTTGATTTCTGGAATTTATGTCATTGACTTGTTATGAGTACAGGTTTAGGGTATGATGCCCTCTTTGGATCTTTGAGAAGATTCTTGTGATATTGATTAATCTTCTGTTGATTATCATTTACATGCTTATAGTAGTATGCCATTATGGATATTATGTTTATGCCATATCTTGTATGTTATATCATGTCATCTGATATTTATAGCTAGACTGATCCGTTTATTATTTTCTTATTAAATAATACTCGGGTCAGACTGAGATGTTACAGGTGCTTCTGCTTGACTTCTCTCTTGGGATTGATTCCTTTGACTTTTGGTTAACTACTTAGATTAGTAGTTTTTGTTGTATACATTTGAGATATAGACTCCATAATGTATACTGATACTTTTGTGTAGTTCATGTAACTATTCTTTTGTGATATTGTGGATCTTTTTAGACCATTACTCTGATATACACTTTCATGTGTAATATTCATATCTATTTCCGCCTTTGTGATATGAATTGTCTGTGACTGATTTGTGTTATGTTTATTTCTATATTTGTTTTCGAAGACCTTTATAGCCACTGTGTAGTAGCTTTGAGTTTGTGTCGGTATGTCGGATTTCCTCTTGAGATGAAAAGTTATATTTTTATCCGGTATATCGGTACTCGCACAAAGCAATTATACAGATGGTCGCTCCTCAACAGCCTTATTCTCCGTGCTAGTTGACAGCATTCACAGTAATGTTCTTGGCTAGCGTGGGTATAGAGGTGGGGCGTCACAGCTTGGTATCAGAGCCAAACTTCGGAACAATGTAGAATAATTTAACAAGGATCATTGTCCTAAGTCCTTCGTAGGAGTCGTGCTTTAGGATTTTATTCGAGTCTTCGTACCGATTCATCCTATTTTCTTTGTGATTCCTTGTTTTATCAATCAAGTTTGATTGAAGTTTATTTTGAGAATAACTTTTTCCTCTTCTTTCTTTCTTTCTTAAAGAAGAGAAATGGTTAGACCAGGCCGTCCCAGCGCCGGTCAATCTAGTGCTACTCCCCAAGATGGAGAATTTATGTCTGCCCGGCAGCTTCTTGATCTTGTAAAGAATCAAGAGTTTATCTATGCTTTGAGTAAGAACCCCGAAATGGTTCTACCTTTGAAACTTGAAGTTTCTTTCAATCAGCTTATGGATGTTACTCTTCTTCATGGAGAGGTTGGTAAAGGAAGTGTTTGTGATATTGGGACTTCCAAGAAGAGGCATGTTAAGTTCAAGAGCCTTAATCCCAATAAGAGAGTGAAGCAAACTACTTTTGTAGGAAAGACTCCAATCCCTAATCGTGGAGGATGCTACAATTGTAATTCTATGGAACACTATGCGATTATGTGTCCAAACCCCCATTCTTGTCGCTATTGCAAGAAACCGGGTCATCTTTTATCTGCATGTCCCGAACTTTTGAATAAGGACATGAGAAAGCTAAATATTGTGCAAGCCCCTAGTAACACTTCTCGTGGTCAAGATATTTCTCATTTAATCCTTGATTACATTTATTTCGTGATCTTCTTATTTGAGTTCTTTTTGATATGGGTTCCATCTCACTATTTTATATCAAAAGAACTTGTCGATTCTTTTTCTTTGAATATTTTGGGCTTGATGACTTCTTTGAGGATTGTGAATCCGGATGGTAGATCCGCAACACTCAATTTGCTTTTTATTGATGTCGAAATTATTTTATGTGATTTTTCTTTCCGAGCCGATATTTTTACATAGGCTTCGGAATTGATTTTTGAAAGGATCGGCTCAATCATTGTGAAGCCCATATCCTATTTTTCGAGTGGACTATTCATCTTCGACATTTTCAATCTGTTAAGCAGATTTATATTTTTCCTTTATGATTTTGATTCCAACTTGATGGCATCATTTTATTCCTTAAGCCCACTTATAAGGAAAGTGTTATTTCTCTCATTCATGTAGTTTGATAAATTTTCCGGTATTTTTGAGCTTGTCTTAGGATTTATCACCTAAGTAATCTTTGTGTGGTGCTAAGGTCTTTTCAGTTTGACCTTACCACCGGTTTTCATTGCTACGAGTTGCGGAAGTTAGCATTCCACTTACCGCATTCCGCACTCGTTATGATTCTATGAATGAATTATTTTGTCATTCAGTTTGTCCAGCTTATTTCATCCATTTTATAGATCGAATATTCTATGAATATCTCGATGACTCCATTCTTGTACTTATTGATTTTGGATGAAAATAGAAATTTTAAATTTTGAAAATCTTTTTCATAAGATTTATTTATAAGTAAAACTGGATTTTGTTCTTGAAACGAACAAAGAATATTCTTAATACTTTTTAAGAGATTTATTTATCCTATAAAAAATGATTTTGTGATTGTATTGCCCGTTGAGTGCTTTAAGAATTTTGGTCGATGCGCTTGATCAACGTTATCGATAGGAATTTTCCTAAACGCTTTGATGTGACAATCAGACACGATATATTGACTTGTAAATGGTAAATTTTTCTAGAAATATTTTTACATTGAAATAATTGTGATTTTGAAAGTTTTAGCTTTTCGAGAAAGAAAATTATCTAAAAGAACTCTTCCTTTCGATACTCTTGTTCTTCTGATTCCTGAAGGGGAACCAAGACTTTGCTATTTGTACCGATACTAGTCGTATTGGTTTGGATGCCGTTCTCTTGCCAAAAAGAACGTGCTATCACTTGTGCTTTTAAATCATTATAGCTTATCGAGACTAGGTATGCCACTTATGATCTAGTGCTCTCGGCTACTTTGTTTGCTTTTGATTCATCGGATGTACCGTTTGTACTACATCGATGTCTTTGCTTTTGATTCATCGGATGTACCGTTTGTACTACATCGATGTCTTTGCTTTTGATTCATCGGATGTACCGTTTGTACTACATCGATGTCTTTGCTTTTGATTTATCGGATGTACCGTTTGTACTACATCGATGTCTTTGCTTTTGATTCATCGGATGTACCGTTTGTACTACATCGATGTCTTTGCTTTTGGATTCATTGGATGTACCGTTGTACTACATCAATGTCTCCGCTTTTTGATTCATTGGATGTACCATTGTACTACATCAATGTCTTTGCTATTTGATTCATTGGATGTACCGTTTGTACTACATCACTGTCTTTGCTTTTGGATTCATTGGATGTACCGTTGTACTACATCAATGTCTCCGCTTTTTGATTCATTGGATGTACCGTTGTACTACATCAACGTCTTTGCTTTTGGATTCATTGGATGTACCGTTGTACTACATCAATGTCTCCGCTTTTTGATTCATCGGATGTACCGTTTGTACTATATCGATGTCTTTGCTTTTGATTCATCGGATGTACCGTTTGTACTACATCGATGTCTTTGCTTTTGATTCATCAGATGTACCGTTTGTACTACATCGATGTCGTTTCTTTTGGATTCATCGGATGTACCGTTGTACTACATCAATGTCTCCGCTTTTTGATTCATCGGATGTACCGTTTGTACTACATCGATGTCTTTGCTTTTGATTCATCGGATGTACCGTTTGTACTACATCGATGTCTTTGCTTTTGATTCATCGGATGTACCGTTTGTACTACATCGATATCTTTTCATCGGATGTACCGTTTGTACTACATCGATGTCTTTGCTTTTGATTCATCGGATGTACCGTTTGTACTACATCGATGTCTTTGCTTTTGATTCATCGGATGTACCGTTTGTACTACATCGATGTCTTTGCTTTTGGATTCATCGGATGTACCGTTTGTACTACATCGATGTCTTTGCTTTTGGATTCATTGGATGTACCGTTGTACTACATCAATGTCTCCGCTTTTGATTCATCGGATGTACCGTTTGTATTACATCGATGTCTTTGCTTTTGATTCATCGGATGTACCATTTGTACTACATCGATGTCTTTGCTTTTGATTCATCGGATGTACCATTTGTACTACATGGATGTCTTTGCTTTGGATTCATCGGATGTACCGTTTGTACTACATCGATGTCTTTGCTTTTGATTCATCGGATGTACTGTTTGTACTACATCGATGTCTTTGCTTTTGATTCATCGGATGTACCGTTTGTACTACATCGATGTCTTTGCTTTTGATTCATTGGATGTACCGTTTGTACTACATCAATGTCTTTGCTTTTGGATTCATTGGATGTACCGTTGTACTACATCAATGTCTCCGCTTTTTGATTCATTGGATGTACCATTGTACTACATCAATGTCTTTGCTTTTGGATTCATTGGATGTACCGTTGTACTACATCAATGTCTCCGCTTTTTGATTCATTGGATGTACCGTTGTACTACATCAATGTCTTTGCTATTTGATTCATTGGATGTACCGTTTGTACTACATCAATGTTTTTGCTTTTGATTCATTGGGTGTACCATTTGTACTACATCAATGTTTTTGCTATTTGATTCATTGGATGTACCGTATGTACTACATCAATGTCTTTTCTTTGATTCATTGGGCGTACCGTTTTTGTACTACAATGTTGCACCGGTTCAACTTTCTGCTATTCTTGACGTTTTCCACGTCTTTTAACTATGGAAATGCTTTTATGTTTCCGGTTTTTATTCTTGAGCCCGGTGTTATTGAGGGATTGAAGTTTCACCAAGTTTGACTTTTGAGCAACATTCTATTCGCATCATTGCTTTGGAGGTTGAGCGCCTTCGATATAAAGATATTCTTTTTGATAAAAGTTCAATGGTTCTCAAATCCTAAGGATTTCTCTTGTGAAATCTTGAAAATCCATCGAACGAAAACTTTGGGATTTATTCCTTCGTGCTCTTTATGGTGAACTTCTTGATTCAAATTTTCTTTTGTGTTAATATGCTTCTATGGTTGTTACTTCTTATATTTGCTTCTTAATTATTGCGAGGACGCAATTTCTTTAAGGAGGGGAGTCTGTAACAACCCACATGTTTATCGATATTATATTTAAATATTTTATTTAAATATTTTATCATTAGTCAATTTTTAGTCCAAAAAGCTACTTTTTGCATACGGTCGAATTAGGACTCGGGACCACTCCCATTTAGTTTAAAATGCCGTTTGCGACCTTTTTGAGTATAAGCTTCGATATGTTTGGAGAAAGTTGATTTTTGCCACTTTTTCACTTAGGGCTTAGGTTTGGGCTGAGCCCATTAACCCCACTTATGTATTCAGTCCCAACCCTCTCCTCTTCATTACTTCATTTCTATTTTCCTAACACTCAAGCTCAAGCAAAAATGGAGGAAGAGAATGGGAAATAGAAATTCCTAAGCCCTAGCTTGCTTTGCAAATCCAACTTCTTGCTCCAAAATCAAAGAGAACCCATTGGTAAGCTTCTCCTCTTCTTCTTCTTCTTCTCCAACTCTTTCTCCATTCAATTTCAGAAATTTCCTAAACCTAACTTAGGGAATGTTCTTCTTTTAAGCTTAGATTCAAGCTTCTAGAGTTGGTTTTGAAGAGTGGTTGATTCCCCTTTGCTTTCAAGCTTCATCTTCATAAATTTTAGTGCAAAGGTGAGATTTTTAATCTCACATCTATGCTTATAATTCTCTTCTATTGTTAGGTATGAATTCCTAACACTTATTCATGTGCATTTGATTTTGATTTGGATTGCTTTTGTGAATTTTCCAATTTTTAGTGTTTTGAGTTCAATTCGTTAAAAATCCTAACTTTGATGTTTGAATATGTCTTTGGTGATGCATCGAGGAACTTATAGGGCCGGGTAGTCGATTGACATAAACCCTTAGCGCCGTTGCTCGTGCGAATGCAATTTTGGTCAAGATTGAACCTCATTTGTAATAGGCAGGGAAGAGGCTGGAAACAGGTTCGGCCGACCGACCCCCCTGGTCCGGTCGACCGACCTGCTTCCAAGTGCATAAGCACTTTCTGTTTTAAGGTTCGGTCGACCGACTCAGGGAGTCCGGTCGACCGACCTGATGATTTTTGCCTGATTAGCCTATTTTGCTAATCCGTTTGAATATCCAACTTTAATCGATTCATGTTGTCTCCCTTTTGTTGTCGTCATTTATTATCGAATTCGATGACCTTTTCTTTGGGAATTTTAGATATATCCACTTCGATGGATTTTATATCAATTTCTTTGGATTTTATTCACGTTTTCGAATGTGAATCTTAGTGATTGATTGTTCCTACAATCTTCTTTGTGATTTGTCACTTTAAAAATATAAAGGTTTTCTATACTAGTAGTAAATATCAAAACTCTTTCTTCAAATGATTTCAACACTATTTTATTACAAAGCTCGTTTTCTTAAACCGTTTTTCAATCTATTAGTATATACAAACCTTTACCTCACTCGTATGAGAAATCTAATTAAACGACTTAGTAAAACAAGTGGTATGAAACGCTTGCGTTTACTTCGTCGGTTAATTCTTGGACTTGTTCGATTGAAACTCTTGTGACAATTTTCTAGTGGAAATCTACAATTTGTTCGTAAATATTTAAGTTAAGCTAGTGGTTATGGGACATGATGCTAAGCTCATATATTTACTAGCTTACTGTAATTGACACTTCTCGTTGATCATGACGATCATCTTTGTGATTTAGACTAGCAATGTGCGATGTCTCTTTGTTTGCGAGGTTAGGCTAGACACCACTTGTGTGATTCCGTTCACACATACCTTTTTGCTTTTTGGTTAGGCTAGACACCACTTGTGTGATTCCATTCACACATACCTTTTCGGTTAGCCTAGACACCACTTGTGTGATTCCGTTCACACATACCTTTTTGCTTTTTGGTTAGGCTAGACACCACTTGTGCGATTCCATTCACACATACCTTTTCAGTTAGCCTAGACACCACTTGTGTGATTCCACTCACACATACCTTTTTGTGATTTCTGGATTTCGCGTGTTGATTTCTGGAATTTATGTCATTGACTTGTTATGAGTACAGGTTTAGGGTATGATGCCCTCTTTGGATCTTTGAGAAGATTCTTGTGATATTGATTAATCTTCTGTTGATTATCATTTACATGCTTATAGTAGTATGCCATTATGGATATTATGTTTATGCCATATCTTGTATGTTATATCATGTCATCTGATATTTATAGCTAGACTGATCCGTTTATTATTTTCTTATTAAATAATACTCGGGTCAGACCGAGATGTTACAGGTGCTTCTGCTTGACTTCTCTCTTGGGATTGATTCCTCTGACTTTTGGTTAACTACTTAGATTAGTAGTTTTTGTTGTATACATTTGAGATATAGACTCCATAATGTATACTTATTCTTTTGTGTAGTTCATGTAACTATTCTTTTGTGATATTGTGGATCTTTTTAAACCACTACTCTGATATACACTTTCATGTGTAATATTCATATCTATTTCCGCCTTTGTGATATGAATTGTCTGTGACTGATTTGTGTTATGTTTATTTCTATATTTGTTTTCGAAGACCTTTATAGCCACTGTGTAGTAGCTTTGAGTTTGTGTCGGTATGTCGGATTTCCTCTTGAGATGAAAAGTTATATTTTTATCCGGTATATCGGTACTCGCACAAAGCAATTATACAGATGGTCGCTCCTCAACAGCCTTATTCTCCGTGCTAGTTGACAGCATTCACAGTAATGTTCTTGGCTAGCGTGGGTATAGAGGTGGGGCGTCACAACTATCGTTATATTTTAATACTATAGGTAATCACCAATACCAGGTTTGTTACAAAGTTCATGGACTTGGTGCAAGGCGAGATGTCGGTGATTGCGTATGCTACAAAGTTTGATGAGTTATTCAGGAATGGGTATGCTACTATTGACACCGACATCAAGAGAAATGAGAAGTTTACTTGGAGATTGAGACCCGAGATTGCTAGTGCAACTTTGCCACATCTTCGTGATCCTTGTAATGTTGTTATGAAAATGGAAATTCGGCATGAGGAGATGCTTGCTACTTATAGGAAGGAGAAGCAGGTTAAAACCCAGAGTTTCCTCGAAAAGAAGAGGAAGTTCTGTAAAAAGAAGGGAACCTAGAAGTGAGTAGCTGCAAAGAAGGCAAAGGCTAATTTAGTTTGCTTTAACTGCAATAAGAAGGGTCATTATGCTCATGAATGTCGAACTGGCAAGGGGAAGTAGACCATAGACAAGAAGGGTGTGAAGGGCTTTAATTGCGACCGGGTAGGGCATGATAAGAATCAGTGTTTGGAACCAGTCAGGTCGAACAAGGGAAAAGTCTTTGCTGTTGGACCATCATCTGCTAGGCCGACTGTTGCTGAGAAAGGAAAGACTATGGTGGAAGGTACGCTTTTGATTCGAAGTACACCAGTTAGGGTATCATTTGATACTAGTGCATCACATTTATTTATATCTTAGTATTTGGTTAATAGCTTATGCTTAGAACCCACATACCTTGTTACTTCCCTAAGGGTTGTGAATCCAATAGAAGAGTATGCAACTCAGACAATGAGATGTGACCAGATAGAACTTGATTTGTCAGGTCATAAATTTACATGCAGTCTGTACATTTTTGATTTCATAGATTTCAGATCATTTTGGGTATGGATTGGTTGGACAGATATGAGTCAAGGATATTTTGTAAAGATAGGAAAATATTGCTGAGACACCCTGATAGTCATAACCGAAGTATATTCTCAATGGAGGATTCTGACCGAAATGCTTATACTCTGTTGAGTGCTGTGGAAGTAGAAGAAGAGTTAATTTAGGTTCGAGTAACAAGAGAATTTACAGATTTTTTTAAGCCGGTTATAGGATTATCACTGAAACAAGCCGTTGAGTTTCGGATAGATTTGTGCCTGGAGCAGAACCCATAAGCAGACCACCTAATAGGATGACTGTGACGACCCGCCTTTCAATACCCAGAAAGACGTATCATCAATAAGAAAAGAAAGAGATAGAAATAGAAAAGATAGAAAGAAAAGAACAACAATCATCAGAATCTCACAGCGGAAACGAACAAAATATAACATTACACATATCCATTACATAGTTTTACATATCAGAGTACACAAAATAATACGACTTCATTACATCTGATATTCATAAGAGTTTGCCAAACCATACAACCCAAAATACAACATCAAAGTCACTACAGCGGATAGAGATAGATAAGTACGTTCGGACTCCAGCTCCAGCTTCCAAAACATTTGCCAACCCCAACCTAATCACTTGACTACTCATAAAAATTTGAGTACCCAAGAGTTTATGAAAAACAAAATAAACTCCGGGTCAGACATGGGTCTGGTGTGAGTAAATCAGTTAAAGTTGTTTAACTTTAAAATCATTTTGAAAGCAAAAGGTATCACGTAAGACTCCCCACAAATAAATATGGGTAAGTTTTTACCTTACGCTAACCAAAGCATTTGATAGGAAATCCAGTGATATTATAATAAGGTCTAGGGTTTCAAAATAAAATATAGAAATAGCTGGAATGCTTACATCTCACGTTCCAACATAGTTGGGCACAATCAAAACCGTACAGGCACTTATTGGAGATTGGATTCCATACAATGGCAGGGCTACTAGGGTACCGCCCGCCACAGTACGGGGCCTAGACCACCGTACCGAGGACCACTCCCGATCTTCTGCAACACAAGGCCGGAACCATCACTTACTGGACAGCTCCGAACAAGACAACCCTGCAGTTGTGGCCAACAACTGCCCATACAGCAGAAATAATAAGGGACTTCTAGACAGGGGAAAATCTCGTCCTACTTGGGCATGACCCACTTAGCCTTGCTGCACCTCCCCTTTTTTAGCCATTCCCGGTTGATGAGGCTTGATACTACGATTACCTTTAGAAAACACATCTCTTAGAATGCTTATCGTCCACCTGACGATGTTCTGAAAGCATTCAATCCATACAAGTTCATTCCGGGTTCGAACGAAACCGAAGACATTATCTCGTTACACTCATTTTGGAATCACCCTCAGAGTTAACGACAATAACCCTTGTACTCTAAAAACTCCATCTCGATCTTCACTTTGAGATGTCACGACCTAACGTTTAACTTGGATCGATGTGGTTTTCGGAAAATCAAATTTGATTCCCGATCCCGGTCTCATCAAAATCCAAACGCCATCTTAAAGGTCAAGATGTTTAAAGATTTAAACAATTCAATTTTAAACATTGAATCCACACAACATTATCCACAGATAATAACAATCATCCAACTCAGATAAATACAAATCTCATCACAGAATATCTTAGACTATCATCCAACAGATATCAACCAATTCTAGATATTAAATCCAAAACAATCATCCATAAGAATATCTCTAATTCATACTATAATTAATTTAAATTAAATTAATTACTTAAGAATTAATCACATTACCCTTCTTAACCAATCATTAGTTAATTAATCACAATCATTTAATTAATTAATCACTTCTCAATTAACCTCATTTTTAATTAATTAATCTTTAATTAATTAATAATCCTTTAATTATTAATTAATTACTCTAATTAATCATTATTAAAATTTGATTAAAATTAATCATTATTAATTGATTACCAATTAACCCTTAATTAATAATTAATTAATCTTAATTAATTACTTAATTAATTACAAATTAATTTATCTTAATTACTTAATTAATTATAATTAACTAACCTTAATTATTTAATTAATTAAGTCTTAACCACTAATTAATTTACTATTAATTATAAATTAATTAATATTTAATTACTTTATTAATTAACCTAATCAATTAATTAATTAATTCTTAATCACTAATTAATTAATCACTAATCACTTAATCAATTAGTTACTAATCACTTATTAATTAATATTTAATTACTTCATTAATTAATTAATAATTATAATTTAATTTAATTCTTAATTATCCGTTTAATAATCCATAATTAATTAATTACACCTTAACAAATTAATTAATCTAAAATTATTAATTAATTTGACCTTAATTACTTTATTAATTAAAGTAAACTTAATTCTAAAACTTAATTAATTTTCAAAACAAAACAATTTAATTAATTACTAAAAATTATTACATAATTAAAACATTCCAATTTATTTAAACTAATTACCTTTTTCTAAAGTTAACCTAAATGAATATAAAAATCATTTTTAAACTTAACTATCAGATTATAAAATACTTTCAATTAAAATGTTAAACATTTTACAAAGTAGTTTAATTAAAATCTTAAAGTTTTGAAACTTAAAAAAAATTTGAAAACTCTTTTTAAAACAAAACTAACTAGTTCCGGGTTCGACCGACTCAAGCTCGATCACTCGAACCCAACTACATCTTCCCTTACCTATTTCTTCTTTAGATTAAGTTACAACTAACCCAAAACAAAATACTGGAAAGAACAACACTTCCTTCACCCATCCTTGCACAAGAAACAACGACATTTCCCCCTGCATAAACACGTGCCACAAGCCCTTCAACTCGATTGTCGCTTCAAGTTACCACAACCCCCAACCTCACTGACACGGTCGTTGACACGTGTACGTGCACGTCGCGCATACGCCGTCGCCACCATCCACGACACCACACGCAGACCCCACATCAACCAATGACACGTCTCTGGCCTTCAATCCTCAATTACACGAGCTAAATCAAAATCGAGACAGCTCGAACCCATCAGCCAGCACAACCACTCATCAGAAAATCCCCTTCACACCACAACGCCGACCATCGATCGCTTCGAATTTCCGGCCATAACATCGTAAGGTCGCCATGCTTCTGCTCCCAAACCCGTTCGCAACTCGATCCACTCTATCATTTCCAGTTAACCCATTTCGAGCGCAAACATATCACTAAGCTTAAACCCTAATTTCCCAAATTTCTAATCCCCTAATGATTAATTACCACATCCACTATTTTTCTCGGGTTAATCCATCTACAATACAACTTCGCCCCAAATTTCAAATCCTAAAACCATCACAGTCACCTGAATTTGCTCAAAGACCAATTTCAGGTTATCAAAAAAATTCTCTTTCAATTTCAATTTAAAAATTTTGAACTTTGCCATAAAAATCATGTTATACGAAGTAGATTCTAGATGCAAAATTGATTCAACAAAATTCCATAGATGATTTTATCATGTTATTTAAAAAAATTCACTGTAACCCTGAAACAGAAGATTTCAGACAAATTTCTTTTTGAATAAGATTTTAAACCTTAATTCATATTTAATAAACTTATTGCATTTTAGAATTCAAGCTTAAGAATGATTCATTGAATAAATTTTGAAACTTCTGTTTAAATTTTACTATGTAACTTGAAATTACAAAGAAGCATTCAACAGATTTAACATGCACAGTTTTAAAACAACATAACACCAAGATTTCATCTATATATATACATGCAAGTCAGACACTAGCTTAAAATTTTCACATTCACAATTTTTTACTTTACTTAAATTTTTCTGATTAAAATTTACTCACCTGTTTTATTGCTAAGCAGAGACCAAAATTTTACTTCTGGAAAATGACTGCAGATCCTAAAACTTGAAATTGCTTGATCAAAAAAAATTTGCTTGATGAAGATGCTTTGATTTCTTCTCAAATCTTGAATTTGATCAGAGCTTAGATACTGAGAAGCTTTGAATTTTTGCTTTACACTAGATTTTGCAGATTTTTCCTTTGAATTCTGTTTTGTAAATTTTCTGCAATTTGTATTGCAGTTTTTCTTTTTGAGATTTTGAAAAGAGGATTGAGTTTGATTAATTTTTTGTTGAAAGTTGAAAGATCTGATGAGATTTCAGATTTTGTAAATGGAAGAGTAAAAAAAAATTCTAGCTTAAGAAAATGAGAATGGGAAAATTAGAGAAAGAGTATGAAGTGGCTTTTTATAGAAAAAATTTGTTTTTACAAAAATTTAAAGAAAATAAATAAAAATTGTGACACTTGTCATTATACATAGTTAACATCTTAACACATGTTATAAGTGTGTTTTAAATTTTAACAAGTGTAATTTTCATGCAAAAAGAATTTTAAATGTTTTTACTTAATAAATTTTCTAAATTAAAAATACATTTTAAATTCATATAATTCAATTCTTCTTTAAGAAATAAATATAAATCAAATGTCATATCCTAAATAAAATCATGAAAATACTCTTTTAAAATCAAAGTATTATATAAATATAAATAACTCTATTTTGAAATTCAACTTAACAATTCAAATTCAAATTAAATTCCAAATTCAATTCAACAATCAAATTTTATATGAATTCAATTTTTAACAAATCCATTTCCCTTTTGTATATATTAATTTTAATTATACATTTAAAATCCATTCATTATTATTGTTTAAAATAACAAATTTATCAATTTAAATTAATTTATTGAAAAGATTATCACATTTAAATTGGGTTTGAAATTCCGAAATATCACATTCCTCCCATCTTAAAAGAATTTCGTCCCTGAAATTTAAACAAAGGATAATCCAAAAAAAATTCATTTCATTCAACACTTCAAGCATATATATCATCCATAAATAAGAAATCAACAAACAAAGCATCCAAACAACAATACATCCAATATAAACACCACTAACTATCGGGACACATATCCGGATAAGCCTCCCTAAAACTATCAGAGTCTCCTAGGTACAATCTCTGGGATCCTCACTCCATTGGACTTTAACAAGCTTCACTATCTTGCTTCTGAGTTACCTCTCGTCTTGATCGACAGTTCGAACAGGATATTTGACAATTGATAAGTCCGGCTCAACCTCCAAGTCTTCCTGCACAGCTGGCTCCACAATAAGAGATGGATCGTGCACATATTTTCGTAGATGAGATACGTGGAAAACATTGTGAATTCCAGCCATCCGGACTGGCAATTCAACCTTGTATGCTACAACACCAATCTTCTCGAGCACTCGGAATGGACCAATATATCTCGGAGCGAGTTTCCCTGTCTTCCCAAATCTTACTGCTCCTTTAATAGGGGAAACTTTGACAAAAACTAAATCACCAATCTCGAACTCCAATTGTCTTCGTCTTTTATCTGCATTTTTCTTTTGACGATCCTAAGCAGCTCTCATCCTTTTCTTGATAAGCTCAACTTTAGCAGATGCTTCACGAATTAGATCTGGTCCAAGCACAAGATGGTCTTTCGACTCTATCCAACAAGCTGGGGATCTACACGGTCTTCCATACAGTGCTTCATAAGGAGCCATCTTAATACTTGCTTGGTAACTGTTATTATAAGAGAATTCAACTAGATGTAGATGGTCTTCCCACGATCCACCAAAATCCAATACACAGGCTCTCAGCATATCTTCTAGAATTCGATTTAGCCTCTCCGTTTGTCCATCTATTTGGGGATGATATGCTGTACTTAATCTCAAAATTGTTCCCATAGCTGATTGCAATGCCTCCCAGAATTTGCTGGTGAAGATAGGATCTCGATCACTTACAATACTGACTGGAACACCATGCAATCTGACTATCTCTTTCAAGAAAATTTCTGCCAGAGAAGCTTCAGTACGGATTTCCTTAACTGGTATAAAATGGGCGCTTTTGGTTAGGCGATCAACAATCACCCATATTCCTTCATTTCCCTTCTTTGTTCTAGGAAAACCGTCGATAAAGTCCATCGAAATCAATTCCCACTTCCACGTTGGGATTTCCAAAGGTTGTAACAAACCGGCTGGCTTCTGCTAATCTCCTTTAACTTGCTGGAAGATAGCACAACTATTAACGAAAGCAGCTACATCTTTCTTCATGACCGGCCACCAGAAAACTCTTCTAATATCTTTATACATCTTTGAGATTCCCGGGTGAATACTTAGTCGGGAGCGATGACTTTCAGATAAGACTTCGTGTCTCAATCCATCTATATCAGGTACACACAAACGACCATTAATCTTCAATGCCCCTTGATTGTCTATCTTGAAATCCGAATATCGACCATCCTTAGTTCCAAGAATCAGTTCTTCAAAAGATCTATCCTCCTTTTGCTTGCTTATTATTCTTTCCTGGAGAGACAGAACAACTTCCAAAAGTGATAGAACTGCATTTTTGCTAAGAGCATCTGCCACAACGTTCGCCTTTCCCGGAGTATACAGAATATCCAAATCATACGATGCCAAGAACTCGACCCATCGCTGCTGTCTTAGATTAAGATCTTTCTGAGAGAAAAGATATTTCAACGGTTTGTGATCCGTGAAGAACTCGAACTTTTCTCCTAAAAGATAGTGCCTCCATATCTTTAAAGAAAAAACAATGGCCAACGGCTCTAGATCATGCGTAGCGTAGTTCGTCTCATGTGGCTTCAATTGCCGACTCGCATACGCAATTACCCTACCAATTTTGCATTAGCACTGCTCCCAATCCAACAATACAGGCATCAGTATAAACTTCAAACTTGCTCTTCCCATCTGGAATAGCCAATACATGAGCACTTGTCAACCTTGCCTTCAGATTCTGAAAAGCCTCCTCACATTCCGGTGTCCACTTGAATTTAGCTCCCTTCCTTGTCAGCTTTGTGATGAGAAGAGATCTTATAATAATCCCTAATAAACTTCCGGTAGTAACCGGCCAATCCCAGGAAAACTGCGAACTTCTGTTCGTGTCCTAGGCTGCTTCCACTCCAAAATAGTCACAACTTTTGTTGGATCTACAGAGATTCCCTCACCAGAAACAATGTGGCCCAAAAATTTTACTTCTGATTTCCAAAAATGGCACTTAGAGAACTTCGCCTTTAGAACATGCCTTCTCAGAGTTTCCAAAACTATTCTCAGGTGCTGCGTGTGCTCTTCTTCCGACTTAGAATAAACCAAGATATCATCGATGAACACCAAAACAAACTTATTCAAAACATCTCTAAAGACTCGATTCATCAGATCTACAAAGTAGGCAGGAGCATTGGTTAACCCGAAAGGCATAACCAACCACTCATAGAAACAATTAGGTCCCCTAAATGCAGTTAAGGGGAAACTGTCCTCAGCTACCCTTAACTGATGGAAACCTGATGTTAAATCCAACTGAGAAAAGACTGAAGCTCCATGAAGATGGTCGAAGAGATCATCAATACGAGGAAGAGGATACTTATTTCGAATGGTCACTTTGTTCAATTCACGATAGTCTACACAGAACCTTAGCGACCCATCCGACTTGGTGACAAATACTGCAGCCGAACCCCAATAAGAAAAACTGGGTCTAATCAAACCCTTCTCCAACAGATCTTGAGTTTGCTTCACTAGTTCCTCCCTCTCCCTTGGAGCCATCCTCCTACTAGGTTGAATTACGGGTACTGCTCCAGGAACCAAATCTATACGAAACTCTATTTCTCGGTGCGGAGGCAAACACTTAACTTTCTTGAATATGTCTGACAAATCCCGGACTACTTCAATATCTTCAACCCCCTCTTGAGAAGTCTCAACTCCATGCAAAAGACTACTCAAGTGAATTCCAGAGTTATCACACATTACTCTGGCAATCCTACCCATATCAGTTTACAACGAAACTGTTCTCTCATCACAATTTAAGACAGCCTTATATTTGTCAAGCAATCCTTTCCCAAAATAAGGTCAAAACCCTTAAAATCCAATACATAAGGGTCACAGGAAAAACTATGGGATAGATAGGAGATTCTCAAATCCTTACAGATCCTATCTAATTTGGTTACCCCTCCTATAGGATTAGATACATAGATGGCATTGTCTACGGTACTAGGGGTAAGAAAGAAATTCTCTACAGATTCCAGAGAAATAAAACTCAAAGAAGCACCAAAATCAAACATTAATATATTTTCCATTTAAAAGTAAGGTACCTTCCAAAACTCCTTTGCCCTTAGACGAGTTTGATGGTGCACCTTCTAAAGCAAATACTTTGTTCTGTTGGACTTTATGAAGGAGCGGGCAATCTTTAGTCATATGTCCCGGTTGATGGCAGTTAAAGCAAAGAGACTTCTGAACTAAGGCTGACCCTGGTCCACTATAATGCTGCCGCTGTTGCTGAGACTCTCTTCTGGGACACTTATTTGCCAGGTGACCTTCTTGCTGACAAATATAACATTTGCGTGGTCCATTGTTGTTTCCAGACTTTTTCTTGTTTTGCTTCTTCCAATTAGGATTGAATTCTATTTTATTAGGATTAGAAGAATTTCCTCCAGATGAAGCTACTCGCGCCTCAGATCTTTTGTTCATCAAGTCTTCATATCTTAGCGCCATGTCAATAAGCTCCACAAAAGACCCTTTCAAATGTGCTGTCATTCTTTCGTGAAACTCCGGCCTCAACCCTTGTTCAAACATCTCGATCTTTTTAAGAGGGGTGTCTATAAGTCCTGGACCATAGCAAGATAACTCATTGAATTTAGTCTCGTACTCATCTATAGACATGTTTCCTTGTTTCAGATTCAGAAAATCCTGATAAAGACGAGTCCTCCCTGTAGCAGGCATGAACTTCTCCTCAAACAACTCCTTAAACTCCTTCCAAGACATATCGTCTTTCGAGACATTTGCAGTCACTGAATTCCACCAGACTGCGGCACCACCTTGTAATTGCCACGAAGCCATTATTCTCTTCTGCTCATCCGATAATCTCATGCTCTTAAAGATTTTCTCACACGAGCGAAGCCATGCTTGGACCTCTATTATAGTTTCTGACCCTTGAAATGGTTTTCCTCCAAGATTAACGAAGTCCTTGCACAATGCAGCAAAACTGACTAGAGATGATACTGGATTAACAGCCTCATTATCAGTCTGCTCTCTCCTATTACTAGTTGATGCACTTCCAACAACCCTTCCCCTTCTGCCTCTTGAACTCATTATGGCTACCGGAACAGGTAACCCAACCAATTTAGATAGGGATATAGTTATATAAGAAAATGACAAATACGCACTCTCAAGATAGATAATACTTCAAAGCCTGGGTGTTTCTCAACCTATGCTCTGATACCAACTGTGACGACCCGTCTTTCAATACCCAGAAAGACGTATCATCAATAAGAAAAGAAAGAGATAGAAATAGAAAAGATAGAAAGAAAAGAACAACAATCATCAGAATCTCACAGCGGAAACGAACAAAATATAATATTACACATATCCATTACATAGTTTTACATATCAGAGTACACAAAATAATACGACTTCATTACATCTGACATTCATAAGAGTCTGCCAAACCATACAACCCAAAATACAACATCAAAGTCACTACAGCGGATAGAGATAGATAAGTACGTCCGGACTCCAGTTCCAGCTTCCAAAACATTTGCCAATCCCAACCTAATCACTTGGCTACTCATAAAAATTTGAGTACCCAAGAGTTTATGAAAAAAAAACTCCGGGTCAGACATGGGTCTGGTGTGAGTAAATCAGTTAAAGTTGTTTAACTTTAAAATCATTTTGAAAACAAAAGGTATCACGTAAGACTCCCCACAAATAAATACGGGTAAGTTTTTACCTTACGCTAACCAAAGCATTTGATAGGAAATCCAGTGATATTATAATAGGGTCTAGGGTTTTCAAAATAAAATACAGAAATAACTGGAATGCTTACATCTCACGTTCCAACATAGTTGGGCACAATCAAAACCTTACAGGCACTTATTGGAGATTGGATTCCGTACAATGGAAGGGCTACTGGGGTACTGCCCGTCACAGTACGGGGCCTAAATCACCGTACCGAGGACCACTCCCGATCCCCTGCAACACAAGGCCGAAACCATCCCTTACTGGACAGCTCCTGAAAAAGACAACCCCGCAGTTCTGGCCAACAATTGCCCACACAGCCGAAATAATAAGGGACTTCTAAATAGGGGAAAATCTCGTCCTACTTGGGCATGACCCACTTAGCCTTGCTGCACCTCCCCTGTTTTAGCCATTCCCGGTTGATGAGGCTTGAGGCTACGATTACCTTTAGAGAACACATCTCTTAGAATTCTCATCGACCACCTGACGATGTTCTGAAAGCATTCAATCCATACAAGTTCATTCCGGGTTCGAACGAAACCGAAGGCATTATCTCGTTACACTCATTTTGGAATCACCCTCAGAGTTAACGACAGTAACCCTTGTACTCTAAAAACTCCATCTCGATCTTCACTTTGAGATGTCACGACCTAACGTTTAACTAGGATCGATGTGGTTTTCGAAAAATCAAATTTGGTTCCCGATCCCGGTCTCATCGAAATCCAAACGCTATCTTAAAGGTCAAGTTGTTTAAAGATTTAAACAATTCAATTCAATTTTAAACATTGAATCCGCACAGCATTATCCATAGATAATAACAATCATCCAACTTAGATAAATACAAATCTCATCACAGAATATCTTAGACTATCATCCAACAGATATCAACCAATTCCAAATATTCAATCCAAAACAATCATCCATAAGCATATCTCTAATTCATATTATAATTAATTTAATTAATTTAAATTAAATTAATTACTTAAGAATTAATCACATTACCCTGCTTAACTAATCATTAATTAATTATCACAATCATTTAATTAATTAATCACTTCTTAATTAACCTTATTTTTAATTAATTAATCTTTAATTAATTAATAATCCTTTAATTATTAATTAATTACTCTAATTAATCATTCTTAATTGATTACCAATTAACCCTTAATTTATAATTAATTAATCTTAATTAATTACATAATTAGTTACAAATTAATTTATCTTAATTACTTAATTAATTATAATTAACTAACCTTAATTATTTAATTAATTAAGTCTTAACCACTAATTAATTTACTATTAATTATAAATTAATTAATTAATTCTTAATCACTAATTAATTAATCACTAATCACTTAATCAATTAGTTACTAATCACTTATTAATTAATCTTTAATTATTTCATTAATTAATTAATAATTATAATTTAATTTAATTCTTAATTATCCGTTTAATAATCCATAATTAATTAATTAAACCTTAACAAATTAATTAATCTAAAATTATTAATTAATTTGACCTTAATTACTTTATTAATTAAAGTAAACTTAATTCTAAAACTTAATTAATTTTCAAAACAAAACAATTTAATTAATTACTAAAAATTATTACATAATTAAAACATTCCAATTTGTTTAAACTAATTACCTTTTTCAAAAGTTAACCTAAATGAATATAGAAATCATTTTTAAATTTAACTATCAAATTATAAAATACTTTCAATTACAATGTTAAACATTTTACAAAGTAATCTAATTAAAATCTTAAAGTTTTAAAACTTAAAACAAATTTGAAAACTCTTTTTAAAACAAAACTAACTAGTTCCGGGTTCGACCTACTCAAGCTCGATCACTTGAACCCAACTACATCTTCCCTTACCTATTTCTTCTTTAGATTAAGTTACAACTAACCCAAAACAAAATACTGGGAAGAAAAACACTTCCTTCCCCCATCCTTGCACGAGAAACAGCGACATTTCCCCCTGCATAAACACGAGCCATAGGCCCTTCAACTCGATTGTCGCTTCGAGTTACCACAACCCCCAACCACACTGACATGGTCGTTGACACGTGCACATGCACGACGCACCGACGTCGTCGCCACCATCCACGACACCACGCGCAGACCCTACATCAACCAACGACACGTCTCCGGCCTTCAATCCTCAATTACACGAGCTAAATCAAAATCGAGACAGCTCGAACCCGTCATCCAGCACAACCTCTCATCAGAAAATCCCCTTCACCCCACAACGCCGACCATCGATCGCTTCGAATTTCCGGCCACAACATCGTAATGCCGCCACGCTTATGCTACTAAACCCATTCGCAACTCGATCCACTCTATCATTTCCAGTTAACCCATTTCGAACGCAAACATATCACTAAGCTAAAACCCTAATTTTCCAAATTTCTAATCCCCTAATGATTAATTACCTCATCCACTATTTTTCTCGGGTTAATCCATCTACAATACAACTTCACCCCAAATATCAAATCCTAAAACCATCACAGTCACCTGAATTTGCTCAAAGACCAATTTCAGGTTATCAACAAAATTCTCCTTCAATTCCAATTTAAAATTCTGAACTTTACCTTTAAAATCATGTTATACGAAGTAGATTCAAGATGCAAAATTGATGCAACAAAATTCCATGCATGATTTTATCTGTTATTTAAAAAAAATCACTGTAACCCTGATACAGAAGATTTCAGACAAATTTCTTTTTGAATAAGATTTTAAACCTTAATTCATATTTAATAAACTTATTGCATTTGATAATTCAAGCTTAACAATGATTCGTTGAATAAATTTTGAAGCTTCTATTTAAATTTTACTCTGTAACTTGAAATTACAGAGAAGCATTCAACAGATTTAACATGCAAAGTTTTAAAACGACATAACACCAAGATTTCATCTATACACACACACACACACACACACACACACACACATGCAAGTCAGTCACTAGCTCAAAAATTTCACATGCACAATTTTTTACTTTACTTAAATTTTTCTGATTAAAATTTACTCACCTGTTTTATTGCTAAGCAGAGATCAAAATTTTACTTTTGGAAAATGACTGCAGATCCTAAAACTTGAAATTGCTTGATCAAAAAAAATTTGCTTGATGAAGATGCTTCGATTTCTTCTCAAATCTTGAATTTGATCAGAGCTTAGATACTGAGAAGCTTTGAATTTTTGCTTTACACTAGATATTGCAGATTTTTCCTTTGAATTCTGTTTTGCAGATTTTCTACAATTTGTATTGCAGTTTTTCTTTTTGAGATTTTGAAAAGAAGATTGAGTTTGATTAATTTTTTGTTGAAAGATTTGATAAGATTTCAGATTTTGTAAGTGGAAGAGTAAAAAAAATTTCTTGCTTAAGAAAATTAGAGAAAGAGTATGAAGTGGCTTTTTATAGAAAATTTTTGTTCTTATAAAAATTCAAAGAAAATAAATAAAAATTGTGACACTTGTCATTATACATAGTTAACATCTTAACACATGTTATAAGTGTGTTTTAAATTTTAACAAGTGCAATTTTCATGCAAAAAGAATTTTAAATGTTTTTTCTTAATAAAGTTTCTAAATTAAAAATACATTTTAAATTCATATAATTCAATTCTTCTTTAAGAAATAAATATAAATCAAATGTTATATCCTAAATAAAATCATGAAAATACTCTTTTAAAATCAAAGTATTATATAAATATAAATAACTCTATTTTGAAATTCAACTTAACAATTCAAATTCAAATTCAAATTCAATTCCAAATTCAATTCAACAATCAAATTTTATATGAAATCAATTTTTAACAAATCCATTTCCCTTTTATATATATTAATTTTAATTAAAATAAATATACATTTAAAATCCATTCATTATTATTGTTTAAAATAACAAATTTATCAGTTTAAATTAATTTATTAAAAAGATTTTCACATTTAAATTGGGTTTGAAATTCCGGAATACCACAATGACACTAATCGAGATGAAAGAATTGAAGGTGCAGCTGGTGGATTTGGAAGGGAGAAATTTTATTAGACCAAGCAGTTCACCTTGGGGTGCGACCTCGTTGTTCGTAAAGGAACCGGATTGGTCATTGAGAATGTGTATCGATTATCGTAAGTTAAATGGGAGGACAATAAAAAACAATTATCATTTGCCTAGAATCGATGATTTGTTTGATCAGTTGCATGGAGCCAGAGTATTTTTCCAATTTGATTTGGCTACAGGTTTCCATTAGTTAAGAATGGTAGAGGATAGTATTCCGCTAACAGCTTTTTGGACTAGGTATGGTTCATACAAGTGGTTAGTGATGTCATTTGGCTTAGCGAATGCACCACTTCGTGGATCTGATGAACCAAGTTTTCTGATACTTTTAAATACTCCATCTTAAATAAATTAATTTACAGTAAATTAGTTAGGAAAAACCTCCAAAAATCATCAATATTCACTTTTATTATGTTATCTTACATATATAAATTTTGCACCCAAATTCCTTTATATAATCATCGAAATTAATTTCTAAATCCGATTATTCATATTCTCACTTAAAATTTATAATGAACTATCCATAACTTGGATAGTTAAGAAAAATTTAAACCCATCTCTAAAATAATGTTTTACATAACATATTAAATCCTCGTGGCATTCGAAACCAAATATAAATGATTTTAGCCTTAAAATCGAATAAAACATTTATCAAACAAACTTGTTTGGATATAACATATCATGTAATACAAGCATATCATCATCAAAAATCATCATAATGGATTTAAATTTAAACCCGAAATCTAATGCTCTTTAAAAACAAAAATGAGATGGTTTTGATTATTATTCACCTTTATTTGGATAAGCACTTGATATTTAATCTTGTTTAATTTTCCTTACTTGTTTCCTTCTTTTAATTGAATTTCCTCTTCTGTTCCCCTAGGTAATGGCCGACTTGCTCTTTGGTTTACATTTTAGAATTTTGAATTATGAACGTGTAGAGTGGAAATGGGAACATGGGTATAAGGGTTTAGGGGTTATGGTGGCAGCTAATTCCCATAACGTCCTTGCGTAAGTTTTCTTATTAATTAACACTTGAAACCGTTCTTAAACCCATTCTTTGTATTTTATTAAGCAGCCTCTAATTAAAAATTTCAAATCTCATTCCCCTTATCACTCTGATATTTACATGATTTTATTTAATTTATTTAATTAAATCTCCCAAATAATGTTATTAACAATTAGGGGTGTTACAGGATCCCCTCCTTAAAGAATTTCGTCCTCGAAATTTGGTAAGGACTAAATATTAAACATAGAAATCATCTGTAACATCTCCTAACTGCCATACTAGTCTACCTGACTGGCAATAGTCTATATAAAGTAGATATAGAACATACCCTCATAGTAGATTAGGCTAAGTATCTCTAATTCTGTCTCCCAAGTACAGTCCTTCTCGTTGTCGCTCCACTGAACTTTCACCAACTTGACTATCTTGTTCCTTAACCTTTTATCATCTCTTGCTACAACTTAAACTGGTTGTCTAACAAAAGTCAAATTCGGTTCCACTATCAAATCTTCCAAATCCGTCGGAGGAATAGTAGTCCCTAGATCATGCATATACTTGGTAAGGTGAGACACATGGAATACATTATGGACACCTGCCATACTATTCGACAACTACTCTGTATGCAAACTTTCTGATCCTCTCTATAATTAGGAATGGTCCAACATATTATGGTGCCAGTTTCCCTGACTTTTCGAATCATACCACACCCTTCATCGGTGATTCCTCAATGAAAACTCTATCACCAACTGAGAATTCTAGATCTTTACGCCTTTTATCTATGTAACTCTTCTGTCTAGACTGAGCTTCCTTTATCCTTTCTCAGATCAACTCGATCTTCTATGTCGCCTCCCTAACCAGATCTGGACCTAAGACTAATCTCTTTCCAGTTTCCAACCAACATGTTAGTGATTTGCATGGCCTTCCATACAAAGCTTCAAAAGGCGCCACTCCTATACTACTCTGATAACTTTTATTATAGGAAAACTCAACCAAGTGTAGGTGATCTTCCCAAGATCCACCAAAGTCCAAGGCACAAGCTCTTAACAAATCCTCGAGTACCTTTTCAAGTCCTTATCCAAATAAAAGTGAATAATAATAATAAAAACCATCTAATTTTTCATTTTTAAAGAGCATTTGATTTCGGGTTTAAGTTTAAATCCATTATGATGATTTTTGATGATGATATGCTTGTATTACATGATATGTTATATCCAAACAAGTTTGTTTGATAAATGTTTTATTCGATTTTAAAGCTAAAATCATTTATATTTGGTTTTGAATGCCATGAGGATCTAATATGTTATGTAAAACATTATTTTGGAGATGGGTTTAATTTTTGTAATTATCCAAGTTATGGATAGTTCATTATGAATTTTCAACAGAGAATATGAATAATTGGATTTGGAAATTAATTTCGATGATTATATAAAGGAATTTGGGTCCAAAATTTATACATGTTAGATAACATAATAAAAGTGAATATTGATGATTTTTGGGAATTCTTTCTAAGTAATTTACTAGATAAATTTATTTATTTAAGATGGAGGATTTAAAAGTCTAAATTGTTTTGTTAAAGGGAAGGGCTTCTTTGTTAACTATCTTCGATTAATTTTCGAATAATTTCGACAGCCTTTGTTAATTATCTTCAATTCACCTTTTTGAAGCAATACTATATGTATTTCTTATACATATAAAATAGCCTTATGTCTCATTTACTAAAATTTTCTTAAGGTTTGTTCGGATTCGAACTCATTTCGATTGTGCAATGACAAAGGGGATAATTGACTAAGTGCATCACAATGTTTGCCTAAGCAAATATTCGATCATCACTTAAAAGATTATTCATGTCATCACAAAATTAATCGACATTCATTTCACGAACTATCCAAAGAAAATATACCTTACTTAAAAATTTCCATTCCAAAATATTTATACTTAGAATATCTTCAAGTAAAAATATTACTACCCTTCTTTCATAAACCATTTGAAATCTTTCTCAATGACACCAGGATTTTAAATTCTCAAAAATGCTTTAATTTATTAAAAAAATTCATAAATCAAATTTTATTAAATCAAATTTATAAAATCATTTCATAAATATTTATTTTAAACTATTCCAACTTTCTTATAATAAACATCTTTTATTAGAATCCAGTTTCAACCCACAATAAAATCAAATGCCCTATAGTTAAATCATAAAACTGAATTCATAAGGTGTTCGTATCTAATTTGAATTAAACAATAAATGCTCATAAACTGGCTGAGCATCAGCAAGTGATGATCAATAAATATCATCCCTCCATAACAAACAACTGCAACCTAAAAGACAACTATATCACTTTTGAAAACTATTTCTTTTATGTTTATTATGTAAATCCTAGGGAAAATTGTTTCATTTACCCAATTTCAAAACAACACCATGTTGGTTTGCCTCATTCAGGAGGTTAAAAACCGTATCAATGCAGTTGTACCTTCTGTGTTGACCATAATTTATAAACCACTCAACTGTAAACCAATACAATATTAAACACCTTTATAGCACTGACAAATATGCGCTCATATATATAAACATTCAAACTTATTCTAGGGTATTGCAAACCCGATTTCTAATGAGTCTACCCTACCAACGCCTGGGTGTTCGCTCAACCTAAGCAACGATACCAAATGTACAAAACTGCTTTTTCGATCCTCAGATGTCGACACTAATACATCCACGGTATTCATGTTAAGTGTTGGAAAGACAGATTATTGGGGGAAAAGAAAATGTAAGACAGAACAGAATCTCTCATCGTAATGAGTAATATATAATACCTAAATAACCTTTGCAAAAATAAATCTTTAATATTCAAAACAATAGCAGAGTCTAACCTATCATCAATCTTGGATAGTTATTATAGCATGTCCTTACAAATGCTGATAAATACAAATAAGCTACCGTGAATATATGTTTTAGAGGCATCCGCCTTGTCTCCTGCAGCTCCAAGTGTCTAATTAAATCTGCAAAAATATGCATGGGATGACCTTAGCATTATAACAAAAATAACGTCGAAGTCAGTTTGGTAAACCGGCATGAACAAATCATATCACAAGGAATTGTTATATCCTGCAAAACATTTCAAAATTAAGGTTTCTCGTAAGGCCATGCCTCAAATAACATGGACGGGATTTACCTTACGATGACCAAAATATTTTTTTACATAAAATCCAGTGATATTTTAATAATGTCTAGGTTTTTAAAGAAAATTATGAATATATGTGAAATGCTTGCATCTCACGTTCCAGCATAGTTAGGAACAACTAAGTCCGTACGTGCTTATTGGAGAATGAATTCCATCGATAACAAGGCTATTGAGCTGCTGCCTGATATGGTACATCTTTGGATAAAATGTACCGATGCTTGGCAAGACTAGCCTACCCCTTACTGGACAATACCAAATATTACATCACCCCAGTTGCTTTTCAACCTTTCCCGAGAGCTGTCATGCATAAAAAATCCTTAATGGTAATCTTGAAAGGGTGATGACAATACTCTAATGAGTGAGACCCACATAGCTTAGAGGCATATCTCTTGTTTTAGTCAATGTTGGTTGATGGGGCTAGAGGCTATGTTTTACCTTTTATATAGAAATCTCACTTAGAATGCTGACATTGCCCTCCAAGCAACAATACAGCACCAGCATTCGTCCATAAAAGTTCTTCAGGATATTAACAAACTAAAGGCACTACTTCACTACATCTATTTTGAAATCACCGTTAGGATAGTAGCAAGTAGCCCTTGCACTTAAGAGCTCCATTTTCAATTCTGTCATCTTTAAGATGCTTGCAAATTGAATGCTTGAGTTGGTTCTAAGTGGTTTTCGAATAATTCATACTCATCCAATCTGGTCTCTTTGAACCAACATTCGATAGTTTTCGATAAACTCAATTTTGGTTCTTTGGAAATAAGCAGAAAATACATAAAAGCTGAGATCGCCTTCTAATCATTTAAGTGGATGGATTTCCTTATCATTTGTCCAAGAAGAACACATGAATTTATACATACAGTATAGCATCATCGAAGCTAATTGTACTATATAATTCTCGTATTTTCTCCTAGATAGTTCCAGAGTTAAAAATTGGTCCAGATTTTGACAGTTGGTTATTTAACTATCAAATAAACAAAAACTCCAAACATATATTTTAATTCCATATGGGTTCCACCAAGCCTCTTGAATTAATCCGCATTAAATAAATTGCATTTAAATTATATACCCAAAAGGTATTCAAATACTTATCTCACTGGTACTAGTATATTCTCACACCATTTTACTTTCTGTACTTGGAATATTTTTCCCTTTTATGTACTTATATAATGGTATAAGGATATTCTCAAAACATTTAAGAAGATTTCTTATTCTAAGATCGCAGTAAATGGATTAAAACAATGTTACTCAAAACATTGTTTTACAATATACCTAAACCACTAACCGTTCGGTGTTAAGTATGGAAAATGTTTCCAAACCACCAAAATTAATAAAGATTTCTTATTAATTTCATAACTTGATTTAATTTTATAGTTGATCCACTTTATCCGAATTAAAGTTTTATAACCTAAAACTTCTTTTCCAAACCCAAAGATTTCTTCCCAATTTATGTTTCTAACAACCTTTTATTTTAGAAGTAATTCTCTTTATTAAACAATTTATTACTTTAGACACTTTTTACTTGATAAATTGATTACCTTTTCAAACCACCCAAATAAATAGTTTATTAAGGTTTTAAAACATTATTAGTAAATAATTAACTTACTTTAAATCATTATGAATACATAATTAGTAAACATAATGACTATTAAATAAATGATTAATTAACTTAAACCATTATTAATAAAAAGTTTATAAATTTTTCAAAAAAACATCAATATTAAATAATTAACTAACTTTAGATATCATTAATAAAATAGTCACTTAAATATAAAATAACTTAAAAATAATAATTTGTTAACGTTTTGAAACAACTTAAATAAAAATAACTAAACAACGTTTCAACTTTAAAACATCTTCTACAAATAATTAGATAACTTTAAAACATTATAACTGAATAATATTAATTCAACCATTTAAATATAGATAATATTTTACTTTAAAATTGTAAAAGTTCAAGTAAATCCAAATCCATTTCCTTCCAAATTTTGGAAAATGGCTTAGCAACCTATATTGGCACTTAGACAAGTTACCACTTATTTTCAGTTCAACAATTTAGATCGTATCACTGATATTTACATAAACAACAAAAATAAAATTCATAATTAACAAACAATAAATAACACGTCGTCTATCTAAGTCACTGACATACCAATAAATGTCCAAATTAATAAAATAGTAGAATGGGGATATTTTCTGCTAAGTAGATATCTAATAAGATCTATTCAATTTAAATATAGTAGAGTGGTGTTTTATTCTTTAATTGCATGTCAGTGATAAAAAATTTACCAAATGACGCAATTGTTTTCTATACCAATTAAATTATCAATATTTTTCACTTTAACAAAACTGTCAAACCATTTTACCAATGTGGTTTACTAGCTAATACGAATCCAATGTCGAAAGCCGCAGGTCAAATGGAATTCATATGGATGTGCTATGATTTTTCTAAGTTTAACCATAAAATCGAAAAAGTTAATTGACTTAAATTATTAATTTACTACACACTCCAACTCCCTGGCCGACTCAGTCCAATACTCCAAACCCAAAACCAAAGCTTCCTCTTCTTTAACCTACTTTCCCAAATCCAAGTTTCTACATCAAATTCAAAAATAAAACCTGGAGCCGAATATGATTGTGCATGCCATCACCGGCAACCAACCATCGCAACGACCTCCTCCCATAAATGCCAAATCCCTCGCTCGACCTAACAGACCCATCGGCTAACACCCCGTGCCTTGAATCAAATCCGACCCATTCACCTTAAAATAAAAACATGTACAGGCAACCAAAAGCCATCTCACCCACCATCTCACTCCACTAGCCACCCTCACCATGCCAAATACCTCATCTTCCTGTAATGCACCTCCCGGCCAAATGACGTCAAGCCCCATGCTCTATATTGCCACCATGATTATAATTTTCGAGCCAAAGTAATCAACAACCATGCTTCCTTAAACCCTAGTTTGGGTTTGGCCGAGCACCACCATCGACCGAAAACCCTATGATCACCACCACCCCTCCACCACTACCGAAGGCCGCTCTAGCCCCAACAGCTCCGACCCAAAACACCCCGATCATTGGAATTTGATTTGAAATCAAAAACTGATCAACTCTCTACCATGACCAAATCCCACAACAGTAAATCCCACGAGCAACCTTAAAAATCTTGAAACAATGATGTGAACCCACTCGTATCCTCCATTTGTAGTTTCACGATCGAAGGAATGCCTTTTTCTCGATACTTACTGTAGTGGAGCAAATTCGATTCGATGAAATGGAAGGCAACCATTTTTAAAAATTAATTTAGGCCATAATGAACAACTCCACAGTTGATCATTTTAGCTAAATCAAAATGGATTATGAGATATTGAATTTAAAAATCTTGAAATGGAAAAGTTACTTTCGTTTTGAAGAACATAAAGTATGAAACACAATAAATTTGGTTTCCTGTATATTCCAGTGAACTTATTTCCTCATTTATAAATAAAAATTTGATTTTTAAACTATTGTTTTAACATAAAAGAGATCCTAAAAAAACTGAAACAAACTATATATAAATATCCACAACATTTATCATGTATAAAAGAAAAACAACAAAACAAGAAAAAAATAGAGAATCTCACCTTTTCCGATTATTGCAAAAGCCAGACTAATCTTGTTTTTAAACTAAAGATGTGATTTGTTTCTAAAACTCTTAAGCGAAAATAAAAATGAAATGAACTTAGTATAAGGAGATGAAGTGTAAGGTGGAATAGTGTATGTGTATATACATATATATATATATATATATATAAGGTGATTACAAAAGAATTAAAAATAAGAAAATGAAACAATAATACCCTTTGCAATACTAACATCAATTCAAATTCACTAAGAACATTGCATATAAAAATATTTTGGGTATTAGAGTGTTTCAAGTCAATAAGGAATCTTAATGTCTTTTCAAGTTCAAAATTTTAAATATATTTATCCTTTTACTATCCTTATTTACTTTTTTCCATTTTACATTCCAAAATGTAAATTTTTACTCTAAAAAAATGTAAATATTGTTTCCAAAACATATACAAGGGTATTTATAACTTTCTACAACCTGTCGTTCGATAAAAAGCTGAAAATCCAAAAATGGGGTTTCGGTCACATTTTTAGTTTTTCGTCGAACTGCCTATTTATGTAAAAAAAGTTCAAAAATTAAAGTTCTATCATTTGTTATAAATTAAAATAGTTATAAACATATTAAAACGATAAATTGAATATTTAAAATAAATTAAATATTCACAAATTAAACTGAAAAAACTTCGAGCCATTACAAGTATATTAGGAACCCGTAGGCTAGTAGGAAAACGGGCAACCGTACCTAACGGTAGTTTGCCCAAGAGAACCCGGCTAGATCCAACGAAGAGGGATCAACAAAGTCGGCTAGGGTTATTGTGATTAATACATTTTCTAGAGATTCGCACCTCGTAGAAAAGAGTTGGAATGAGATGGAATGTTATGGGCAACTCCATGAGGCATGTGCTTTAAGAGATATGTTATGCCATAGAGAAAAGTGCTCCATCTTGTGTTTTGACATAGAGATGAGAATAGGGTCAAAGTATCGACACTTAACCCTATGGTGATTACGATCGTGATTTAGCCAACAATAGTGCATAGAATCGTTATTCGCTGTGGGAGTTTGGTGAATATTTTATCCAAGAAAACTTTTAGCAAGATGTGCGTTGGTAAGAAGGATCAGTTGCCTTGTAAATCCTGCATTCTAGGATTCACAAAAGATTCCAAAGAACCAATAGGGTGCATCAAATTTCCATTCAAGTTAGGACAAGTAGACCGCAAGGTTGTAGGGGCAAATGTTTTTTGTAGTTGATGGAATTTCAGCTATCGTGATTTCTTGGACCGAGCAGCCTTGGCCATTTTTTAGAATGCACTTGCTCATGGTGTGTGATGATGAAATTTCATATCTAAAATAGAGTAGGGGGAATTTAGATGGATAATTCAAAGTAACCAGAGCATATGTTGGGAGTTCCATGTTGTCGAGCTAAGAGTGGTGAAGCAACGAGAGAATTGGAAGAATGTAGAGAAGCCTCTCGAAATATCCTCGAAGTTACAGCGACTATTGCGAAACTCGGCAAATTTCACAAAGCTATGGACCTACAAAAAAAGTCATAAGAAGTAAGGGTCGACCCAGGAGAGACGATGATCGATATTTCGATTGATGGACGATCCTATGAGCTTCTCAAGATCGGTTCATAGCTCAGCCTAAAAATAAAGAAGGGGTTGGTTAGGTTTCTCCAAGTGAACATGGAAGTGTTTCCTGAGATGCATTCTGATATGTGCAGGATTTCACTAAAGATAACATGTCATGCATTGAATGTGAACCCCATTTACCCTCCAGTAAAGCAAAAGAGAGGTAGTGTGGAATCGATGTGATCCGCTACATTAAAAGAAGTGGTGGGTAAGCTGAAAGTAAGCGACTTCCTCCACGTCTTGCTATATTCGGAGTGGGTATCAAACCTATTGTTGGTCAAGAAGACGAACGGGAAGTGGCAAACATGCATTGACTATTCCAACTGAATAAGATGTTCTTGAAGGACTATTTCTCATTACCAAGGATCGACCATCTTGTGGATGGAATGGTCATGCATGAGCTACTATATTTTATGGATGCATACTCCATCTATAATTAAGTTGTGATGCACGTCCTAAGCCAAGAGAATACGAGTTTTATCACAAATCTGGGTTTGTATTGCTACATAGTCATGTCGTTCAGTCTCGAGAATGATGGAGCTACTTACCAGCGAATGGTTAACAGAATGTTCAGAAATCAGATCAAGGGATAACGGAAGTGTATGTGAACGATATGCTTATGTTGTCATGATTATTGGTGGATCGCATAGGTGATATTTTGATAGTGTTTAATGCGCTCAAAGGTATGGAAAGAAGAAGTGTGCTTTATAATCACATCAGGCAAGTGTCTATGGTTTTTTATTAACATATAAGGCACTGAAGCTAATCCAGAGCATATTGAAGCATTGAAATGAGTTATTTCCCCAAAATTGTAGAGGGAAATGTAGACCTTGAATGGTAAAGTAGTCGCACTGAGTAGATTCACTTCGAAAGTAACAAATAAGTGTACATCGTTCTTTGATTCCCTCAAGAAAGAGAAAGAAAAGTTTGTTTGGACAAAGGAATGTCAAGATGCTTCCCAAATCTATTAGATCGCACTGAGAAACACCTGGTGCTATAGATGCCTCTTGAGGAGGAGTTCTGTTTATTTACTTAGCAGTGTCTACTCACACATTTAGTGCATCCTTAGTATGTGAGGAGTGCAAGATCCAACAGCTAGTGTGCTTGTCAACAAGCGCTTCACTAGGGTGAAAAAGAACTACTCGAAGATGGAAATATTGTCATATGTTTACTGATGATATAAGAAAGTTAAGGCCATACTTCCAAGCTCACCCGATAGAGATGTTGACTAACCAGCCTCTAAGATAAGTGCTACATCAAGTCGAGACTCTAGGGAGATTGATAAAGTGGAACATTAGGTTGAGCCGGTACAACATTACTTACCACCTGGGATGGTGAAGTGTAGGAGAAGTTGGTCCAACGATCTCAATGGAAGTTAAACGTCAATGGAGCGTCCAATGCGCATGATTCTAGGGAAGAAGTAGTTCTCGTGCCCCTGGAAGGACGGAGGATATTTACGCCTTAAGCCTAGAGTTCTAAGCGATAAATAATAAGGCTAAATATGAAGCGTTGATTACGAGACTTAAGATAGAAAATGAGTTAGAAGTGAAGATACTGCATATCTTTGGCGACACTTAGTTGTTGGTTTATCAAGTCAAGAAGGAATTTCACTCTAAGTTGCAAGAATCGTGCTTCACTTAACAAAAGTGTTGGAATTACTGGAGGATATCAAGCACTAAACTATAATGCACATCCTCAAAGAGGAGAATACACACATTGATTCATTGGTCAAACTGGCCAGTTCTGAAGATGTGTCATTATTGGGAATCATACCAGTAGATGTTTTGACGGTTTCATGCATTGATAAGATGGAAGTTGATTAGATCTTGGAGGCTAAGGAGGAAAAGGAGTCACATATTTCTTCAATCAATGACTACTTGCTAAAGGGGAATCTCTCAAAAAGTTAGGATGAAAGGCTGAAGCTTCTATGCAAAGTACCTCGGTTCATTATGCAAGAACGAGTGTTATATAAGATACGATTCTCTACCCCCTTGTTGAGATGTGTCGTCAAAGGCGATGCTAATAAAATTCTTATGGATGTGCATGAAGGAAGCTGTGGTGGTTACACTAGGGGGAAGACTTCAGCAAAGAAAGCTCTTCGCTATGGATATTTTTGGCAGACTGTCAATTGGGATGCAGCTGAATATTCTAAGAAACGTGACAAGTGCCAGAAGTTTGTGAAGATACCAAAGAGCCTCACCAACTGAGCTTACCCAAATGGTTATCCCATGGCCATTTGCGGTATAGGAAATTAATATCATTGGAGTGTTATTAATGTTGAGAGGCGGAGCAAAATACAAGATGGTGAATGTGGACTACTTCACAAAAGGGATGAAACAAAACCATTTACAATGATCACTTTGAAGAAAGTAATCAACTTTGTGGTAAAGAATATTTTATGCGCATTCAGAGTTCCATATAAGACAATGACCAGTAATGGAACTCAATTCAGGAGTGTCGAGTTCAAATAATTCTATGCTTGGTACTGCATTAAGAAAAGCTTTGCAACGTTAACACATCCACGAAAATTGGACAGGTAGAGGTAGTGAACAAGATAATCAAATCTATCATTAAGAAGAGTTTGGAAAGAACCAAGGGAACCACAAGCATTGTAGGCTTATCTGACAACCTATAAATCTATTACTGACTATGCTTCAATTACTTTAGCCTACGGAACTGAGGACATGATACCAATCAAAGCTAAAGTCCCTCCTTACTAAAATTGTACTATGATCCCAAGATGAACGAGGAACTCTTGCTTAAGTCCTTTGACTTGGTCAAAGAAAAGCAAGAAGAGGATGCTTTGAGGATAGCCACTCACCATATAAGAGCAACAAGCAGTTGAATTCCAAGGTCAGAAGCAATACATTCGATGTAGGTGACATTTTTTTGAAAGGATCATTCCGTTATGATGGCAATTGGTCCAAATTAGGAAAGTCCCTATGTGGTTGCATAGAAGCTTGAAGATGAAACTTTCTATCTATCACTAATGGATGGGGTCCCAAATCCATGTCATGGAATAGCGAGCATTTATGACTTTATTTTACTTGATTTCCTTTTTATAAATAACGCAACCTATTCATCATGATTTGATGTAATAAGGCAAAAATTGCTATTCTTTTGTTCGTAAATAAAGTTGGCTTTTTAATTTAATGGGTCCATATTCTTAAATTCTGAATTTATGTTGCATGATCAGTAGCACAAGCAGACATTCTGTGTTTTGAAAACTGGATGTCTTGGCACCTAAATATAGGTATCGATAAACTCCTTCGATCCATAATTGGATCATTGGAAAATAATTGGACTGGTGTCGATTGGATGAATCGCCCTTATACATCTTACCTTCGATCGATGCCCGAAGGTAGGTGAGGTGGATGCCTGAAGATTGGCTCCTAAGGAACCAGCATTTAGAGATAGAAGCCGTTGTGGAATTGAAACTTTTTGTAGGAATGACTTTGTTTACAGCCAAACAAGATATGTTCAGTCGATGATAAGCAAAGTTGATTGATGAAATATAGCAATATTTAGTTAAACAAGGCATGTTTGACTGATGAAAACAAAACAAACTAATAAGAAAAACACTGACCAATTGTAGAAATTCATTCATATGTGTTGAATTGCACTAAATAATGGAAATGCATATATCAGAGATGTAACAACTCGTACCTCTAGATACACCAAAACCAAGGCCTAGGGTGACTTTCGATCTTGCGTTGCACGAAGAACTACAAGCTGTTGTTTTTTTTAAATATTACAGAGACTACGATAATATCTAATACATTATATACTTTCAAATCTCGCAGCGGACAGAATTAAAATACAAGTACTAAAAGTAGACATTTTAGAAAAATAGTCTCTAAAAATATATAGTTCATATATAATGTTTCCAAAGTACGTATAAAGTCTGATAGACATTTAATACAATAAATAGCTACATGAGAAATAATAAAGAATAATGATGCTCTAGCGCTTAGCTCCTTTCTCCATATATTATGCCAAGTCAACTACTGTCTAGTCTTTCTGTGGTGGGGAAAAATGAAAAGAGTGGGTAGACAAAAGTCTAGTGAATGAGTTGTATTACTAAACATATGATGACCACAGGCAATTTACTTCATTTTTAATCTATGTGACGTAGGGTGTCCTACTTGTGTTAATGAACTTCTTACTAAGGTTTGTTTCATTAACATAAGGGATATAACTGTAAATACACCTACATTCAACATCTTGTAAAATACTACACTTAGGGTTGAACAAACCACAAATCAATAGTGGATCAGACTAATGTCCTCTGGAACTATTCCTAACATAGGATCACATAAATTATCATCCCTGAGACTACATTCCCAATCTACGACTACATTTATTGTACTTATACATTGTGAGAGCCCACAACTCTTTCTAAAGATTCTTAGGGTTTGCTACATCCGTGTCCAAGTCAATGGTAATACCTCCACTTTTTGCACTTTGTCGGGCATCCACCAATTGTGTCACATATCCATATAGGAATCTCTTGTTAGTGTCGGACCTATGCACTATGCCAGACATCCACTAATACACTGAGGAACCTCCTATTAGTGCCACCGGCAATCGAATCGCCTTTGTTGAGTATTGGGTTGGCTAAATAAAAAGTGGCTGGGCCCAATTTCCTACGTACACATCTAACCAGTCCTATAATATCTAAAAGTCATGAATTAGGGAACTAATCTCCTTGTTACCATACTATTTTACACACACATATATATATTATACATAAATTTATAACCTGGGCCTTAGGTCGAGGTTCAATACATGCCAAAAACACGTCTACCGATCGATTTCCCACCACTATAGCGTTTGACCACTTGCTGTCGAATACCTACAGTGAGGGGGTTGACTGATTGGATTTTCAGTTAGTAACAATTTTTAATTTTTTATATTTCCATAACCATTAGTCATAGTTACATAAATTCATTTTTTGTTCAACAGTGGCAATATTTCCAGTTTTTGACCAAATTTCACCTATCCGTCAAAGTTTACAATTCTGCATGTAATTCCAACGATTTACGTGTTTAATCTATAATTTCATTTTTATAATTTCAACATAATAAATATCTATAATAAATACATATTTATATCCAAAATTAGTTTAGAGTGAAATTAATTGGGTGTATACATTTTCTCAAATTCAATTCAATAAAATAAAAATGGTATCCATATTATAAATAAAGTTAAATCAAATTAAATTATATCTCAATATTACTTCAGAACAATCAATTTCTATTTACTTGTAGTTATCAAATAAACAATATATTAGATTTCAATGATCATCAAATAAACTTTTTTCTCCATATAATTGCAATTAAAATAATCTCCAAATTAAGTAAACTTTTCATTTTGAGATTCAAATTAGATAAATTAATCAAATAAATCTATAAATAAATCAGATTACTTGTTAATCTGCATATTCTATTAATCAATCCATTCATCTCATAAGCTTTTTCCCTCTTAATTCACCTTGAATTACCTTTGTTTTTATTTGTTGATTTCTCCTTTCCATTTGATTTTATCTTCGATTTGGTTGTCTCTTCTTCTTTCTAATCTTTGACTTTAATTTGCAAACTTTTAGTTTTTTGAAGAAAATCAATTTGGAGAGAATAGAGAGTTGAATTTTGTGAGAGACGGAGGTGCGATACAATCTGAATTAGACTAGGGATCTTAGAATTAGGCTAGGGTTATATTTATAGGGACATGAATCAACATTAGCCGTCGGATTATATTTTATAACACTCGAGCCATTCGGCCTAGGCAAACCCTAGCCCAGAATGCTCAACAGTCGATTACTTGGTCTGAGAAGGTTGACCATTAGGGGTCGATTAATCCAAATCGGGATGTTGAAGGGTGGAGATTTCCCTTTTTAAAATATTTCTTTCCTATTTTATATATTTTATTATTTTCGATCCAAATGTTTAAACTTTAATAACCTTTTTATACGAGCTCCAATTACAAAACTTTATATATGAAAATTATTTAGAAAATTGCTATGAATACAACGATGCAAGTTTCATAGCCAAATTCGAACATTTGTAAAAAAAAAATTCCCTTATTATATTCAATTTAATTTTCTTATTAAATTTTCGGTTAATTTTTGTTGGGTGTTACATTCTTCCCCCTTTAACATAATTTTGTTCTCAAAATCTCCAAGGACGGAAAAAATGCAAATCATATGTACAGAAATTAATACTTACAACTATCTACTCATCCATCAACATTTGATAACCATTGTCCTTAGTTTAAAATTTCTAATGCAATATGTACTTATAGACATTGAATGCATATGAACCTATATCTAATGCAAAAATTAGGCCTCCTCCTAAACTAGCCAATCTCTTGAAATCCTCATGCTTATACCATGCATCCAAAATGTAGCAACTTCCTATACTTGCAATATGTGCAACCATTCAATCCATATGCAATAACCATATGCATGTAATTGGTAAAATAAAACAAGTGATGATGTGAGTGCATGTTAACCCAGAAATATTTGCTTATTTGAGCAAGATCAAATTAATAAATACATCCATTAGCAATCATTATCCAAAACATGTTCTATTGACATGCTTGTAACCATTCCTAGCATCAAAATTACCCTACCTATGGGGTATGCTAAGCTAAATCCCAAGCGCATAAATAATTAGATATTCTAAATAAAGATGTATCAGAAAAGAGCCCTAAATGGGTAGCTCATATATTTTTAGCTCCCAAGTACTCTTAACTGGGTCCTCCTCCAACAGGACTATAAGCAGTATAATTATTTTGTCGTATAGTTGCTTTGTCCCCTGCCCAACAATGTGGGTAGATGCATGGCGAACTAGTGACTCACCTTCTACTTCAGATTTTTCTAGCCGACTTGGCTCGACCACGGTAGCTAAATTGTGTAAACAATTTCACAAGTGTGACACATGGAAAACATTATGAACTCCCGCCAATCCTTTAGAAAGCTCTACTCTATAAGCTAACTTTCCTACTATATCCAAAATCGAAAAAGGCTATACAGCTCTTGGTGCTAACTATTTCAAACTATAAACCCAATAACGTATGTAAGCGGTGAGATCTTCACATGCACCATGTCGCCCACCATAGACTTCAACACCATATATCTCCTATCGACATATTTTTTCTGCCTATTTCTTAGTCTCCCTCCATCTATAGAAAAGTCTTTTAGTAAAAAGTCAAGCTGAAAAGATCGAATTCTCTCTTCCACTTTCCAAGTAACCTCTAGTGGATTATTCTTCCAACCACACTATCATCTTTACTACTTGCATCTAACTTCAACCTAAATGTATATGCATAGGAAAACCTCTGCAATCCTTGCTACCAACTCAAATAAAGTGTTGTTGACATGCATCATAATAAATAACTTGAGCATAAGTATGCTCTAATGGAAATGTAGCCTTATGCAACCCTCATTGCACATACCCAATGCCTTAAATCATCCAGTAGTACACCAACTACTTCATCTCCAAGATACTAAGGTAAGATAACTTGAAAGTGGATGTTGTTCCCCCTAGTATCTACTAACTTAGCCCTTTTGCTATTCCACATTTTTCATCCAATGCGAAATATGGTGATCCCTTAAACTGATGAAAGTAGCATAACTTCTTTTCCAATCTTGATTTAATTTAAGTTGTATCATTTCACTTATGATATCGCTATTCCAATCTTTCTACACTTGTGGTACTTAGGTATTATGGGTATAGTCTGTAGGGAATTTATCCTAGGTCCTTCAATATAAAAGTAAATACTTAATGTATTCTAGTAGGGTAACTTGGTCTACTTTTGTATTCAATCCTAATAATTATTTTAGCATTGATAGTAATTGACTAGGTGATACATCATTCATGTGCAATTGTTATGCAACACAAACTATGTATTCTAAGTCAATCTATATTGAACTTCCTTAAATAAATAGCCTTCTCCCAATCTAAGGGATGGTTGAAAAGAATCCTTTATCCTTTTCCCCAAATCTTAACAATAGTTCCCAGATCTTATTTTCAATGAAAATTGCCATCGCATTCTCAATGTGTGCTAATAGCAATATCTTTTTCCTAACGAGAATCAAAATTCTTGAAATAACCATCCCATGCCCAACATTGACTCCAACTTCGTCTAGGGTGTCTTTAGTAATTTAGAATTCCAAAATTTACCATTCCTTAATGTCATCCCATCAACGGGACCTTTCTCCAAATATAACTTTTCATCATTTTATTCCAATCATTTTATGGTCGAGTCAACTCAAGATGGAATGGTGACGTGCCATTTTTATCTAATGGGCATATTGTTCAATACTTAAATAACATTATACCCAAAGAATCATCTAGGAATATCTAAAATGGATGATCTCCTAGCCTAGTAAATATCTTATGGAACTCATGTCACCTCAGCTTCCACAACATACTTGTAGTTGCGACGACAACTCAAGTATCAATTACTTTATAGATATCACCATATAACATGTACTATAAGACGACAACGTACTTTCATGGTTATCTATAATTCACCGAGTTAAAAACAACATGTGTAGCATAGCATTACCTGAAATGTCGGATCAACGACACCCATCCATAAATAATTCAAACCATCTTCCTCTTCCGTCGATGTATAAACAACTAATACTTTAGGGGCTCATAATTCATAAACAACTTAAGTCACCTCTAAGACTTGGGAATGAAAAAATAGCTGCCATCTCAAGATATTGGATTGGATAACCCTTCTTGTATACCTTTAAATGTGGCAAACAATTTTACCCTCCTACATCAAAACAATGCCTTATCATGTACAACAAGCATCAGTATATATAACAAACACCTTCGAACTATCAGGGAGTACTAAAATAGGTGTACTAATCAGTAACTCCTTTAGCAAATTAAAAGCATGCTCACATTCCAAGTTCCATGAAAAACTAAATTCTTCTTATTACAGGCTGCTAAACCAAGAAAACTTCTTGTGCAAAGATTATACTCTTCAAACTATACCTCGGTAGAAAAACACAACTTGGAATTCACTCTTCACTATTATAGGAAGTTTGATTTTGTACTCCACCCTTTCAGTCCAACGTTGATTGACAAGGACGCTACATTTTCATGTTACTTTCTATAACCCAAACATTTTAATGCTTTTGAACTCCATAGTCAATTCAATCCTTATAGAGAGTGTAATCCTATTTATCTAACCCTAATTTAATTTTTTTTCCTTTATGTTTAAGCGCTAATCATAATAATATTTTCACTTTAATTTTTTTCCAAAATCTTTGCTATTAACATCATTTCCACAAAACTACTAAGTTGCCTAAACTGTAAAATCTTTTGTTTAATTTCAAAATATATTTCCCAAACTGTTCAACATAACGTAGAAAAGTAGTCATATAAACATATCTTTCCAAACTTCTCCTTTAAAAATAGGAAATTTTCATAAAACTGTATTTTAAAAGAAAATGTGATATTTAAGCTTATTATTATTTTTATTTTAAAATGTGGTAGAAATATTATAAAAGACATTTTCAAGCACTGACCATTTCTTATTTATAAAGAGACCCAAAAGCTAGGTTTTACACACTTCTCAACTTTCCTTTCAAAAGTTTCATTATCAAAAGCAAAGTACACATCAAGAGTAAGAGTAACAATATGCCCTAGAAAAACAAAAGCATTAATGCAGTTATTGAAAATTGCTTTCTGTCAAATTGTTTTAATTCTACTTTTCAAATAAATTTCATAAAATTTGTCTGATCATTTCATAGAAAATCATTACCTAGCTTATTTTTTAAATATCGTACATCTATTATTTCTAACTTTTAGAAAACATTTCCATTGGTTTATCACTTAAATTAGAGAAGATAAAAGCAATACACAAGCTCAATTACACCTAATAATGCTTTAAGTTTATAGGGTTTCTGTTCCTCCTCTTCAAAGATGGTTAACTCAAGTTTATTTTCCAACATAGGGTCCAACTTCGATAAGGGAACACTCTATTTATCAATTTAAATCAAAATGGAATCTTTGCAGCTTCAAGCGATATAAGAATAGGACTTCCACTTTTATTGGGGAGATTTTTTTCAAAGTTTGTGAAGTCCTTTTTCATGTTCTTATTACGCCTTATCACATCACATTTTTATTATATGGGTCCTATGGTGTTAATATTCTTCCACTCATTCTTAAATCCATAATTTAATTTAACTTGTAATTATTTGCATTTAGAAGGGAATAACTACCTTGTAAGTCAAAATGTATAGAGTGTTGTGTATTAATAAATATACATACTAGAAAATCACTAATACTCTCTCTCGGTCGAATTAGGCTCAGCTTTTTCCCTTGCTTATAGATACCGAAGAAACCATATAGAGATGTTTAGGCTCGAAATCTTAGCTTCCTCATCTAAGCCATTCTCAATGTTTATTCTCGCTATTCGTAATTAGGAATTATTAGCAACTTTCCCATGGATGGTACTAAATAAGAATAGAGCAATTACGTTTTTCGCTTAATAATTTTATATGTGTAAAACCATTGAAAAACTTTCCATATATATATATATATATATATATATATATATATATATGAAAACCTTTTCGAAAAACTTTTTGAAAAACCTTTCCAAAATATACAATTACATTCTCTCTATATGCACCTAATCCTTAAGTAACCCTAAACCTAAGCTTTGACACCACATGCAACAATCTATACCTCCAAACACACCAAAAAAAAAAAGCCTAGGATGACTTTCGGTCTTGCATCACCCCAAGAAGTACGAGCAGCTGGTTTTTTTTTTAAATGTTATAGAGATTAAGATAATATCCAAAACATTCTACACTTCTAGATGTCATAGAAAGAGGAATTAAAATATAAGTACTGAAATAGACATTTTAGAAAAAATTCTCCGAAAATACCTAGTTCATATACAATGTTTTCAAAGTACATACAGGTCTGATAGAATTTAATATAATAAATAGTTGCATGAGGAACAACGAAGAATAATGGAACTCTGGTGCTCAGCTACTTTTTCCACGTCTTATGCCAAATCAACTGCTATTGTATCTTCCTATGGTGGGAAAAATGAAAGAAGTGGGTCTGACTAAAGTCTGGTGAATGAGTTGTATTACTAAACATATGATGATCACGGGAAGATTACTTCATTTATAATCTATGTGACCCAGGGTGTCCTACTTGTGTTTGTGAACTATTTACTAAGGTTTGTTCAATTAACGTTAGGGATATAACTTTAAATACAGCTACACCCAATATCTTGTGAATATTTACACTTAAGGTCGAACAATTAATGGAACTCAAATCAACAGCCAATCAGACTAATGTCCTTTGGAACTATTCCTAAAATAGGATCGCATATAGTATCATCCTTGGGACTACGTTCCCAATCTATGACTACACGTAACATACATATGCACTGAAAGGAGTTTGCAATGCCGACTCATGTCAAAGACGTCTAGCTCAATGCCACTTAATGCACCGCGATGGGCATCCACCAACTGTATCACGTATCCATTGAGGAACCTCCCATTAGTGTCGGGCCCTGCACCATGCCAGGCATCCACCAATAGTTTCGTGCATACGATAAGGAACCTCCTGCTAGTGCCACTATCGATCGAATCACCTTTGTGGAATATTGAGTTTGCCAAATAAAGAGTTTCTAGGTATAATTGCCCATATACACATTTATCCAGTCCCGTAACATCTAAAACTCAAGAATTAAGGAAATAATTTCCTTACGAACTTTCTATTATATATATACACATAATATATATGCATATAATATATATACATACATATTATATATATACATACAAAACCTGGCCTTAGGCCGTGGTTTAACATATGCTAGAAACACATCCATTGGTCGACCAAGCGCCTCTATAGCGAATGACCAATTGTTGTCGACCACCTATAGTAAGGGCGTCGACCGGTTGGATTTTCGATTAGTGATAGTTTTAATTTTTTTTTCTTTTCGTAATTGTAAGTAATAGTTACGTAAATCTAGTTTTTATTCAACAATGACTATATTTCTAGTTTTTAATCGGATTTCATATATACATTTAAGTTTACAATTCTGCATGTAATTCCAATGATTTTCGTGTTAAATCTATAATTTCATTTATATGGCTTGAACTTAATAAATATTTTTATAAACATGTATGTACATCCAAATTAGTTTAGGGAGAAATCAACAGTTGGTATACCTTTTAAATCTCAAATTCAATTCAATCCAATGAGTTATGTTCTTTTTAGGCTTGGTCAAATTTGTATCATCGATGTAATTAGTTTCTTTATTTGCACCTTAGATCGCATCTAGGTCCGTCGCACTACCAATAATTTTTCTAGAAAGAAATTCCTTCAGTAAAAAGATGGCATCTCTTGAAATAATAATTTGTTTCTTATTAAGATGGAATAGACATTCAAAACATTTTATGAACTACCTAAAGACTTACATAAAACATATTTAGCCTTAAGTTCACAAAACTTACAATCATAATATACGATGGAGAACCACATATCTCAGTCTTATTTAAGACGAGGTTTCTTCCCCATTCATATCTTATATGGAATCATAATCTCATATTTAGATAAAATCCAATTCTATGTGTGCTTACTCTTAAGTACATATCCTTAAACAATGGCATAATAAACTTGCACTTATTATTAATCGTACTTTGTCCAACAGAGTTCGATTTGTCCTTATCGATACATTATTACGTAGCATATGGAGAAGTGATTTTGAGAGTGAATCGTACTATCTTTTAGTCTTGGAACTCCTATCCAAGATACTCTCCTTTTGGTTAAATTGAATTATTTTAATTCTTTTCATGTTAATTTTTCTACTTCCGTTTCAAATTCTATGAATTTATCATAGAAATATAACCCGTGTATCAGATACACATGTTCATAGATGAGAAAAATCATCAGCGAATTCAATAAAGTAAGTTGATCCTTTTTTATATCACTAGATCTTATACTACATGCACCTATGTATCAGTTCGAAGAGTTCATTAAATCTTTTTCCACTCCCATTGAATGTGTGTTATACCCTTAATACTTTAGGATACAACTCACAAGTACCATTTGATTATATGTTTAAAGAGAAATTTCTTAAAGTTACGGCTTATTCATTATTCCAAAATTAACCGTTTGATATTTTAAATGTTTTTGTATTTTCTATAGCTAACACATCAATGTTGTGATGAAAACAAATACCATTATTAATATACTAAAAACATAACTGTTTTTAATAAATATTCATAATATTCATATTAAAACAAAGATGCATCTATTTTCAGTCAAATCAAAAATAATCATTATTTCATAGATAATATTTCGTACATATGAAAGCAATTTTCAAAGCGTTGATGCTTCCATTAGCAAGTATCATATAATATGCCCCAATTATTCATGTTACTATAATAACAACATTCAAAATGCAAAGATCCATTCAATCACTTGTTATAGGCTATTTATTTCTTCCACTGTAACTAAATATAATCGAGAGTTTTAGATCAGGCATGTCAAGTAATTTTCTATAAGAACACATTTGAAGCATAAATTATAATTATTATCACTTATTAAGCTTCTATGAATATTTTATATAATTTCGTTTCCTTTGTTTTTTTGTGAACCAGAGGTGGACATTCACCCTCTCATCATCCAAATTTCACTAATATTATACCACACTTAGAAATTGGGTTTCTCTTTTCAATAGTCAAAACCTCTAAAAGGAAACCAATACAAGACTACACCGAACACCTTATCAAAATGCATTCAATTTTTCCTAATATATTAACGAGATCGGATAAGTTGTACTTTTAATAATCATTTTTATAACATTTCTGCCATGGCTTCTAGATCTAAATCTGGAGATTAGGGCTTATCCCTTTTCTCCTATTCTCTTTCTTGCTTAATTCTATTTTCTGTCTTCAATTCTTTCTCCTCAAAACAGGACCATGGGTTCTTTACGGGACGAAGAAGGCTGGGAAGAGGTGAGAAGGAAAAGGGGCAAGACTCCAGCTCCTTTGGGACCGGAAACTAGACTCAATCCGGGAGCACACAGACCGAGCAGATTCGAAGCTAATCCAGAACGGAATAAGGGGAGAAAGGTTCAGGCCGCTAATGCTGGTCGGACATCAACAAATCTTTCGAAAACAACAAAGTCGAACGCCTTTCAATCAGGAAGTAATTCGAAAATCAAATTCACTGTCTCAGAGAACGCTAAAAAAATTTCTTATAGCGAGGCAGTTAAAATAGGAGCGATCGGAGATTTAGGAAACCTAGATCTTGAATTTATTGAGCCTAAAATAGCTGATGGCAAAAGGATAGGTTCCCTTTCAGTTGAAGCTATCAAAGAAGCGGAGGGTGGCTGGGAATTATGCATATTATTGTATATGGTTGGTTATAAACCATGGCTTAAAATTTTTGAAGGATATGCCAACAGAGTATGGTCTACACAGAAGCCGTTTTCTATTCATTCACGGAATAACGGATTCTTTGTGGTGAGATTTGGCTCTGAGGAGGATTGCAACAAGATTTTGAAATCAGGTCCTTGGTTTATGGACCGGAACCTGATTATCATGAAACGTTTGTCCCCAGACATGAATACAGATAGAGATCTTCTTACATCTTTGCCTATGTGGGTTAGACTACCTGGTTTAAGTTTTAAGTTGTGGGGAAACAAAGCAATTAGTGCCCTAACAAGTACTATAGGAGTCCCTATAAGGATGGACGAGGCTACGAAAAACAAATCTAGATTAGCCAATGCCAGAGTTTTGATCGAGGTTAACGCTACCTACAGAATGCCTAACACCATCGAAGGTATGGACGACAAAGGGAGGAGTTTCATTCAGGAAGTGGAATATGAGAATCCCTCTCCCATATGTGGTAAGTGCGTGTGCTTTGGTCATGTAACTGACAAATGCCCAATGACCAAGTCTTGGGTTCCTAAACAGACTCAAGTAGTTGAAACTGACAAAGAAAACCCTGTGGAACCAAGTCCTGTCGACTGTTTGGAAATAATAAGGGAGGAAGGCGAAAGTGACATTACATATGAACCGGGAAAACAGGTGAATGAAGGAAGTTTAACTGAATCCCTAAATACTGAACTAATGAACGACGGTCTTTTATCTGATGGACAAAATATGAATAATGTGGAGGAGGTTTCATGTGGAGAGGAAGGAAATCATATAGCTTCTACCACGCTGGAGACAGAATCCAGGGGAAAAGATCTAGGAAATAGTGAGACGACCATCCCTGTGCCTCGGGAGAGCTCATCACCATCGAAGTCTCCTTCGATCAATATAACAATTCTCAAACGCCCTCGTCGCAATCGGATACTTCACCATTTTCAAATACTTTACTTTCTAATGATATTTGTATTGATAATTGCATAATTAATAATGTTAATTTTAGGAGAGGAACTGAACCTTGTACTGATATAAAGGTACAGGAAGATCTGGGTCAGGACACAGGAGCGACAGAAGTGGAGGAACAGAATACATATGATAATGCAGATCCAGAACAGGAGGAGCAGCCTATTCCTAAGCCTCAGGTTATAGAATTTGAGAATATTCAGAAGGATAAGCTTGTTCGTAAGAATCCCAAGTGGGTTCAGATGCTAGGCATAATGGAGGAAGACAAAGGGGAGTCCTCTAGTAGAAGGATACAAAGGACTCGAAATAACAAGGTTACATAATGCCGTTTGCATGTTGGAATGTTAGAGGGTTTCATAACCCCAACAGAATGAAAGAAGTGAGAAAACTCATTGACAAGTATAAAATAAGTTGTTTCGTTGTTTTGGAAAACAAGTTGTTATTTTCGGATATTATGAGGCTGGAGAGAGTTTTAGATGACGGATGGAAGATAATAAGTAATGTTTCTTGTTATTTTAAATGCAGAATATTCGTTCTCATTGACGGAAATTCTTGGGATTTTAACTACATTAGTATGAGTGACCAACATATTACTATTGAACTGATCAACAACTTGAAATTCAAATGTAATTTAACCTTTGTCTATGCTCAGAATTTTGCTATTCTAAGGAAAAGTCTGTGGAAAAATCTACAGGAGGATGTTATTAATATTTGCAGACCATGGTTGGTTTTCGGGGACTTCAATTGTATTTGTAGTCCCTCGGAAAGAAAGGGAGGTAACCCAGTGCCATTTGGAAACCTGTTCGAACTAGACGATATGTCTAACTATACAGGTCTTAAAGAGATCAATATTAAAGGTTATGAATTTTCTTGGTGGTCTGGTCCAAGACGCAACATATTTTCTAAAATTGATTGGGTCTTTGCTAACCTTGACTGGATCAACATATTTACAGATTTATCGGCCGAATATTTGCCTCCTTTAGTGAGCGACCATAATCCAGTCCTAGTCTCACTTTTTCTTAAATCTAGAGACAAGAATAGACCTTTTAGGTTTATGAATCATTGGCCGCTATGTAATCAATACTTTCCTTTGATTGAGAATATATGGATTTCAAATCAGGAAGACCGACCTCTATATCAAATCATGTATATTCTTAAGAATATTAAAAGAGAGCTTAAGATTTGGAGTGCTAAAATATGGAACACCAAACAAGAGGTTAAATTTCAGAGAGAGAATTGTTCTAGACTTCAAAAACTTATGGAAAAATCAAATGATCTCAATTTAGCTATGGAATTTCAAAATGCCAAAATTAAACTGGAAATGGCACTTAAAAAAGAGTTTCTGGATACCAAACAAAAGGCTAAATGTGATTGGCTGAGGATGGGTGATGAGGCTTCTTCTTTCTTTTATGCTAAAATGTCTAGCAGAAGAAGTAGAAAATGTTTGACTAGCATTGTAATAGAAGGCAAGGCGGCTTCGGAAGATAAATTTGCTGAATCGACAATCAATTTCTATAAACAAATGTTTAACCTTCCCTTAGGTGATCATTTCCCAGAAGTAATATGTAAATCGATCATTTCTGAATATGGTGCTAATTTCTTGAATGATGGTATAGCTATGGAAGAAATTAAATTTGCATTGTGGGATATTAAAGATACTACTTCTCCAGGTCCGGACGGTTTTAACTCTAAGTTTTTCAAAACACATTGGAATGTTTCTAAAGAACTAATTTACAAAGCTTTGAATGATATTTTTCAAAAGGGTTTAATAATCAAAGAGTGGAATCATACTTTCTTGCACTTGATTCCTAAAAAAGCTCATTCCACTCGTATTCAAGATTTTAGACCCATTGCATGCTGTAACACTTTATATAAGGTTTTCACCAAAATCCTTTGTAACAGACTGGTTCCGTTTTTGGAAAAGTTGGTGTCCCCGAATCAGACGACATTTATTAAAGGAAGATCAATAGGGGATGGAATTTTGTTTGCTCATGAAATTATCAGAGGCCTAGGAAGAAAGAAAAATAAAAACATGTGTATTAAAGTTGATTTAAAGAAAGCATACGATACGATTAATCGAGCTTTTGTTATACACATGTTAAAAAGCCTGGGTTTCCCAGACAAATGGGTGAATATTATTGAAAACATTATAACGACTCCTGTGTTTTCTATCATTGTAAATGGGGAATCGCACAGTTATTTCAAGAGTTCAAACGGCCTTAGACAAGGCAACCCACTCTCCCCTATCTTATTTACATAGGTCATGGAATATTTTATGTTACTGATGGAAGAAAAAGTCAGGGATGGTCAAATTTCTCCAATCGCAGGCTATGATAATACGCTGACTCACCTTATTTATGCCGATGATATTATTGTCTTTACTAAAGCCAATGCACAAACTGCAATTGCTATTAGTGATGTCTTTCAAACCATGAAGAGAGTTACCGGCTTGGAACTAAGTTGTGAAAAATCAAGTGTATTCTTTGGAAAGGGGGTAGATCATTGCACTGATATTAGCACTATCCTTAATATTCAGCAATCGGATCTCCCAATAAGGTATTTGGGCATTCCCTTGTCTAGTGCAAATTTGAGGGATAAGGATTGTTCCCTTCTGTTAGAGAAGATCAAGTTAAGATTTGGAGAATGGGAGACTAGAATGCTTAGCTTGGCTAGGAGACTCGAACTCATTAAATCTACCATATACCCCATAATACAAATCTGGATGCAATGCTTTTGTCTCCCAGTCATCCCTGTTCAAAAAATTAAACATTTGATTCTTAACTTTCTTTGGAAAAGTCGAAGTAGTAAGATTCCCTGGGAAATCTTGTGTAGGCAAAAAGAAGAAGGTGGAATGGGATTGAGAGACATAGAAGAGATGAATCGAGCGTTATATATTAAATTGATATGGAAAATAATTAATGCAGAAGGAATTTGGGCGGATCTCATGCATTGTAAATATATTGGACATAAAAGTTTTTGGGAAATTAATCAGCGATTGGACGACTCGGGAGTGTGGAAATTCATTTTGAATAATAGACAAGAAGCTTTGAAATGCCTTTCTCTCAACATTGCCGATGGTAAAACTACTTCTCTATGGTATGATCCATGGTTGAACGGAAGTTCTATTATGGAACGTATTGGCAGAGACACAGCTTTCAGAACTGGTACGGAAAATTTGTTTCTTAGCAGGATTTTAAAGAATGGTGAGTGGAAGTGGGACTCGTATAGTTTTTTATTTCAAATACATGCAGAAATAGAAGGCGTCAAAATTCACAATGATAGGGAAAGGGACTTTTGGTCATGGAAGTGTACCAGGGATGGTTTATACCAGTTCAAAAATATTTGGAACATGACTAGAACCAGTTTTGAAATCAAATATTGGTCGTCATTGGTCTGGAATAAAATTCACATTCCAAAAATGGCGGTATGTCTTTATAAAGCCATAAATGATTATCTATTGACAAAAGAAAGACTACTTCAGAAGCAGATAGTTGTGGATCCCTTATGTGTTTTTTGTAATAACCACATTGAAACTATAGATCACCTATTTTTTCAAAGTATGGCTTTGGAGCTGTAAAAAAATTTTTAAATCACCGAAAAGTGTGCTTTCCTTTTCTCTGAAGGAGGATTTACAGAAAATCGTTTCTTACTCAAGAGTTAAAAGTCTCAATTCAGATTTGTTTCAACTCTCACTCTCAGTTTGTGTTTGGCACATATGGAGAGAAAGAAACGATAGGATTTTTCAGAATCGGTATACAGAAAACACACAGATTTGTACAAGAATTTATCAGACAATGAACATTAGAATGACTAAATCCAAACATTTTAAGAACATTACTGGCATGAATGAAATATTAGCAATGAAATGGGGATATACCTCCCAACGCTGAATTGGGGCACCATCTGCATTATCATATGTGTCGTTTCTCCTGCAATCTTCTTGTATCTCTGTTCTTGGTTTAGGTTATCCTGTACCTGTATTATTTACATTGCCCTCACCTTCCCTCTCATAAATTAAATTATAATTTACAATTAACAATACTAATTGATCTAGTTTGTTAAGTTGCAGATTGCAGTCAATCCTGGTACTATGCTGGATGTCGTCCTCCTTTGCTTCCTTCTTGTTGTCTCGGGCAATCTAAACGCAAGGAAATTTTGTCAGTTCCTTATTTTCAGTTTTATTGTTCTGGGAGTCGATACTTATCTTGTGAAGGTCTTGGTTTTCTTAAGGAGGTTTCTGGTCAATGGTTTTGGGTTCGTAATTTGCTCAGAACTGGTAGTAGGAGAAGTCGTTTTGAGTTACTCTTGACTTTGTATAGTTTCTCCGCTTCTACGGAGTAGTCTCGAGCTTCCTAATCGTAAAAACATAATTAGACTCTTATATAAAGCTAAAAGACATCTTCTTTTGGGAGTCAGAGTCTTATCTAGCTAAGATCTATGTTTGCTTGAAGAGATAGCAGTACTTTCTGGATCTAAGAACTTCTGTCGGATGTCGTTTTGCTTGCTAAGGTCTGGAATTAGTCCAGATCGGGAAGAAGAAGTTGAAGCTTAAAGTCTCTCTTGATTTTGAAGCGATACTCCTCCACGTTATAGTCTCGAGCAACGTAACTGCAAAGAACTTAGTTAGTTTTCTCATATAAAGTTTAAAGACTTCATCTTTTGGGTGTCAGTAACTTATCTTAAAAAGATTTGCGTTGCTCGACTTGGAGGGGAGTCCGGCTTCTAGATTTGCTTTCTCTGATCATCCCCTTGCCTGTAATTTGTTTCGACCTGGAAGCAGAAGTAGTAGAGATGAGTTTTAGTCGATTTCGAAGAGTAACATGAAAAGAATTTAGTTAGTCGCCATTAATGGAATTTTTCGCAGATGAGTTAATGAAAGAACTGGAAGTGTCGATCTGCCTTATTTGCTTGGAGAGTTCTCTCAAATCTTCTGATAATATGGGATTGCTTTAGTAGGCTTCGACATATAATTTTGTATAAGTTGTTAGGCCTGTTTAGCAGCTGGCTAAGTGATGTTGTGAACTTGCCTTATGGCATTTGTAAACATTTTGCTTATAGTTTTAATAGAAAAGATAGAACCCGCTTTCAAAAAAAAAAGTAAACAGGTGAAGATTGACATTTTAGTGATGCAATCTATAGGTCTGTCTGCGGACCTTAATCTTGTGTTATTTCTAGAATATCAAGATCCTTACTTTATTCGATCATATTGAACACATAACCTTGCACTTTTCTTTACTTGCTCATTTTGAATAATTCAATTTCACCAAAATTCCACATATTATGAAATGTGGCAATTTTGCATATAATTTTTTGTATACGATAGAATATGAATCGAATATCCATACTCATGTATTGTTGTAGTGTTCAAAATCCATAGATGGTAATATACAGCCTAAAGAAAATTGATATTTAAGTTACCAAGCCTCGAATGTTTTAATGATTGTATTATTCGGCTTTTGCTTGGGTTTTAAAGCAACATTACATCAAAAGGTTAATTTATTAGTAATTAAGTTTTTGCATTTCTATGTCAATCTTTAATTAAATTTGTTTAGTATAATTCAATCGATAAACAATTTTATCAAATACGTTAATGGTGAAATTTTGTTATAGTAGATTATTATAACATTACATTTGTTCTAATACCTATTAGAATGGACAAATGTGATTCATTTCATTTGTTAAATAAGGCTCCCACTAGATTTTATTTATCTTTTCAAATCCTAAAAGATAGGATTTCATTTGTTAATGGTGAAAATTTTTAATTCCTCTAATGGGCGTTAGGATCCATTTATCACACTGCATATGATCTTGGGGAGTACCAATAAATCACAGCCACTAATAAATGGTAGGTAACACATTACCAACTATAATATATATATATATATGTGTGTGTGTGTGTGTGTGTGTGTGTGTGTGTAATTCCTAACTGCTTTTTTCCTCGATCTCGACACAACCTTGGGAAGTACCAACAAGCCATGTAGCCATCATTCATATTGACCCATTATTTAATGACAACTTAAGTATGAATTATATACCTTTACGGAGTGCCAACAAGGACATATGGCGTTCATACCAGTCTACAAATATTTAAGATGTATGTGTACATATTATATAGTTTAGGGAATACTAAAAACTATATATATGCAAGTATTGTACTTGGCTATAAATAGTGGAGAATGGCTCATATTTTAAAATTTAAAATTTTAAAATATAGAGTGATATTGGTCTAAAAATATTCTATTCGTTAATATGTAAATAATATCAGATGTCATTCATATATTATATTAAATACTTATATGATATCCAATATTGTATATATATGTATATCATATATAGATAGCATTTATTTTTAAATCATTAATGGGTTTTAAGTTTATACACATATATTATTTATGTAGGTTCTAATTTATCAATAACTATTATTATTTTAATTAATCTTATGTATGTGTATGTGTATTTAATTATTTTATTAATCGACATTTAACTAATAATTAATTACAATTTTTTATTGATTATTATATTAAGTTAAAAAAAATATTTTATAATTCAAACAATTTAAATTAGTATATAAATTTAACTTTTATAATAGTGTAATTTATTTCGAACTCTTTTTAAATTAATGTTATTTACAACCTTTAGAAATATTTAATTCAAATTTGAAAATCTTTATAAATTCAAAAATATTACTTTCTAGTTCAAAATTTAATTTAAATTCAAAATTGTTAATTTTAAAATTTAAAACATTTTCCAAAATTTTAATTTAAATTTTAAAATTCAAAACCTTTTTAATTTTAAAATATTTACCTAATTTTCAAATACAAACTAAGCCAAAGACCTAAAATATTTTAGGTCCTTACATATAGCGCACACTATAGTACGTACTTGAATCACTAATGAGCAAGGCGTGGCTGGATGATAGGATGTTTTCTGTTTCGTCTTAGTTAATCGCCCTTTCGAGATACTCACGTCTTATGATCATTTCTTTGAATAGACCCTAATATTGGCAAGTTACTTACAACAACACAATTGGGCTTTTGATACTATTATTGGGTCATGCACATTGTGAAGTTGATGATTTGGTCTAATACTTCGAAAAATTTCCACAATTAATTTAAAGCACTAGTTTTACGGTGTGTTAATGCAAGTTAATTGGTGCATTAAATCACAATTTAATGCATCAAAAGGTATATAAAAGGTTGCATTAGGTCTATTAATGTTAACAATAGTGCATTAAACCATATTTAATCCATTGAAAGGAATTGGAAAGATTTCATTAACTGCATTAATATTAATAAATTAGTAGTGATGATTAATTGCTCCAATTTTCTTCGTTAAAACTAAGTCCATTAGAACTTATGGAATCTAGTTTTTGTCAAAATACCAACACTGTCCACATTCAAGTTTGTAAGTGCAAATAAAAATCCTTGGTTTGATAAAAAATTTATTATTAACCATACTACTATGGCCAAAGATTTTAATTTTGAGTTGACTTAAGTTGACCCCATGATACTAACCCCATATAACAGAGAGACGAATTCTCTATTGAATAGTGTTTCACTTTCATTGCTTCCACTTGACCCGACTATTGTCAATCGATGGATACCATGCTACGATTTAACTGCAATCAAAGCGGATTTTTCACATTAAAGCTCGATAGTATTCTCAAGTTAAGGGAATTGTGTAAATTATCGCATCAATATTTTCCATTTGACCTTAGTTATATTAACCAACAAAAACTATAGAGTGAGTCATTCCATAATTATCCAATAACTATCAGTACGTAACCCCTTGGGCGCCTCAACAACCATGAGTAAAACACAACCCAATGTATGGAAAGCATTACATGCTCTAGTCACAACAGATGCATCGATACCTATTTTCGATACATCTTGACTAGGAATAATTAAAATGGTATATTTATTCTATTGTGATAAATCACTCATTATTACAACACATTGTAACTACTATCATAAAACATATCATTTATGGATTTTCTATTTTCAATATACTATCAATTAAATAAATAAATAATATAACACATTATATCAAGTATATAATAGTAAGAAAACACCTTTTACTTTAAACATGGATGTCGAGTTAGATATATGTAACAAATTACATAATTTCCGCAATTGCATACCGCTAACTTTATCAATCCCCTACTTGCACTTAGAGTCAATTATGGAATCTTATTCCAACTTCATTGGTCGATTTTCTGTTAAAAAATCAAGTTTGTCCCTCGATGAATGGGTTTGCTATGTTGTTTTGATTATCTACTCTGTCAATCAACTCTCTCTGATGTTGATAAACTACCTTTATCATGCGAAACTATTCAGAATATGTCGCTTGACTTCTATTGAGCTCTAGGTTCTTTTACGAACTATATTGTGACACAATTATCATATAAAAATGTTAGGGGATTCTCAACATATGGTATCACCCTTAGCTTGACTATAAATTTGTGCATTCATTTGTACTTCTTATATCGTAGTAGCGTTTCTTGAATTAGCAATTACTTATCGTTTGGAACAATTCCAATTTAAAGTTTTCAACATAGGTTTGAACATGAATTAAGGATTGACATACTATACTCGATATTACTAATGAATTTCGAGTTTGCACACTCGTTCATAAGGAGTTTGTTGTTTCTATAAGCAATTCTCTAGTATTTCATAAATACACGAGAATATTCAAAAATATAGTAATCTTAATCGGATTTGATGCTTGTTCTATGTATCAAATACATATGCAAAGTGTGATATTATAGATAATATGGCATGTACGATAACTCTCATTGCCAATGCATAACCAATCCATCTTACATGCTCGATATTAAACAATTTAATATAGTGCCTGTATACATCATTTTGGGGTATTCTTAACACCTTTTATACTGATTATAAAAGATGTCATTCTCAAATCCAATGTTGAGTATTAAAAAACCAAACTAACATGATTTTAACTTAAGTGCATCGTCGACAACCATTAATTTGTTGTTTACTTATAGTTTTAGAAATATTTTGTACATATTAATATTATTTCCTATAGACACATGCTTCCTCTGCATTTTGACTGAAATTCAAATTATTTGATTTCTCGATCAAAACACTTACTTAACTCTGATGCCTATCGAATAACACTTTCTTACCATTTCTTGGATCATATCCATTACCCACAAACTCAGTTATTGCTCCCACTGACTTTAAGACATTTTGGTTTTTATGTGTAACAAATAATTCTAAATCACAATTTAGAATTTTTGTCTCAACATATATGTACCGAAACTCAAAGTCCTACTGAGCGATAAATTTTGTGAGTAAAATTTGAGTTAACCATAGCATGTCGAATAACAATCTGTTACCTAGTTTCAACTATTGAGATTAACAATGTTATTCTTATAAATGTGGCTTTTATTCCAACAGCATTGATGTTCCTGTTGAAGACACTTTTGCAGCCGATGGATCATATCCGTCTGGATACTAATATCAAAATCATATTTTGATAACATACATGGAATTTATTTCGGATTTGCGCATCATGCCATATGGTGGAATCAATACTCTCAATGGCATACTTAAGACTAAGAAAGCTCATTTCTCAACATTAATAAAATTCATAATTTCTCTTTAATGTGTGAAATTTACCACTAGACATTCTAATATGTCATGTCTATTTAGGTTTAGTTAATTTCATTTCATCCCTTGTAATCAGATTTATCTTTGGATAATATCCAAATCCATTTTACTACCAATAATTTCTAGAAGAAATTCCTTTGCTATGAAGTCGGTGTTTCTTGAAACAATAATTGCTTCTCGGTGTAATCGAATATGTATTCATAAAAAAATATGAATTACATTCCATAAAATTAACATGGTTTTAGTTTATGATAATTATGTTCAAAATAAAATTGGTCATCCAATGATGATGGTTCCCACACTCTTTTGGGGCGATTTACAACAACCATCACATATAATTATTACGTGTGTCTTTGGACTTGCACAATCTAGGCCTAGGATATGTTGAGATTTCAAATAAACCTTTATCTTGTATAATTTTGTACATAATTCTTTAGATGAAACTAATTTTAACTTTGTGTACTTCTCTTAGGTACACGACAATACAAAGGAAGTTAGCTCAACTTCACTTATTATTAACCGTATATTGCTCAATAAAGTTCGATTAATCGTTATCAAAACATCATTATATATCATAAGGAGGAGTGAGGAGCAACTTTCAAGATTAAATATTTATTTAGTTTACTTTTTAGATACGCTGGAATTCTTTCCAATATACTCACTTATTCAATCAAATCAAATCGTTTCTACTTTATAATTTAATTTACTTCTATTTTATACTATATGAACTTATCATAGATATACTACATATGTAACATAACACTTGTTCATGTTTGTGATAACTCATTGACGAATACAACGAAGTATGTGGAACCGTTTTGATATTACTAAACTTTCAACCGCATACATCTATATGTATCAACCTGGACAGTTCATCAACTCTTATGATGCTTCCAATGAGTAGGTGCTTCGCCGATAACTATTTGAGATATAATTCACTAGCACCATATGATTCATAATCATATTTTCAAATAATTATTTCTCAAAACTATGGCTTAGTCTGTAATTCCTAAATAATCATAAATAATTTGAAATACTTATGTAGTTTCCAATGCATAACTTTGGTATGAAAAAAATACCACTATTAGTTTTATTTTACAAGGAATATTAAAAAAGTTCACATTAAAATAAAACTATGCCTATTTTT